>OX453016.1:6129940-7352381 GCA_949699075.1 Asteroscopus sphinx
GGGGGGGCATAGCTGCTGTGGACTCGCATTTGAGTTTGCGTTGAAGTGCCCAGAAGGCTGAATGAGACGGTTTGATTTCACTGACTTCCTTGTCCCAGCGATCCTCCCGTACCTGAGCTACACGTCTTTTCACAGTATTCTGCAAAGAGCGCATATGGGCACGGTTGGCTTCGTTGGGAAAAGCGTCATAGGCACGGATGGCCGCGTTCCTCTCGGTCCTCAACTCATTAACATCGTCCGGCAGTTTCAAACGCTGGTCATCCAGCATCGGAACCTGCCGTGAGCATTCGCCCACTACGGACTGCACATGGTTGGTGAGCGAGGTGATCGCGGCCACCGTATCCGCGACTGTCTCAATGGAGTCAGGGATTGAATCTAGTTGGGGGGATGAGGTAGACTTGAGGCGGTCCTCTAGTCTCCTCCAATCGGTTATCGTTTTAGTTAAGGGTGGAGTACCGGGATCCGAGGGACCACCTCGGGGACCCAGTTGAATGATGACAGGTCGGTGATCTGAGACTAATTCTTGAATTACCTCGATAGAGCGAATACCGAGGTTTACGCGCTTTAAGAGGGCTATATCTAGGATGTCGGGCCGTTGCCCTACTGTATCGGGAAAGTGAGTGGGGCGCATCGGGGCGATGACGTCAAAGGAAAGTTTGTCGCTAAGTGCTTCTAATTGAACACCAGCGGTGTTATTGGAGACACAGCTCCAAGAGCGATGTTTGGCGTTTAGATCGCCTGCTATAACTACAGAGTTACTAAGATCGAGTAAGGATTTGAGGTCGTCCTCGAGCAGACTCGCGGGTTTATTAGCGGATCTATAGGCCGAGACTATGGTGATGGGCTGGTGCCCTGTCATGCCTAGGCGACAGATTGAAGTCTCCAAGCATTCTAGCTCTGGGGGATCAATGGGGATGCAATATAAAGAATTGCGGTAATAGATTAGCGTTCCGCCTAGTTTGTTGTGTGCTCTGTCGTTTCTTATCAGCCTATAGTTGGCTATATTGGGATTACGACAATGGGGTTTGAGGAAAGACTCTTGAATGAGTAAAATATCGATTTGGTGCTCACGCAAGAAGACGGCTACGTCGTCGCGTTGACCACTAATGCCTCGGGCATTAAAAAAGCCTAAATTTAGGGAACGGGGTTTGAATCTTTTGGGTGGGGCCGTATTATACATTATAATTGGAATTAAGTATTCTATAGATGTCTTGGTACTTGGTAAGTACCTGAAGGCGCTGCTCATGGATGCCTTGGGTAAAGGCCCAAAGTCTAGAGTAGGCGTCAATGCGGGATTCCCCTGATTGGGGTTCGAGGTATTCTCTCGGCAGAAGGCCGGGGGAGTTTACCGGAGGGGGGGTTCTCATGGGGGGGGGGGGCTTTAGCTGCTGGTGCAGTTTTGGGCCTGAGAGAAGGTGCGGGGATGGGTATGTTCATCAGCGCAGGGGGCTCTGAGGCCGGGGGCGCGAGACGAGAGGGCGGAAGGGGTGGGAAATGGGGCTTTTGGTTACCCTTAAACCAGGGGTTGGGCCCGAGTGGGCCGCGGAAATTAGGGGAGGGCCCGAGTGGGCCTCTAGGGTTTGGTGGTTGGTACTGGTAGGGGGCTGCGTAGGAGGGGGCTTCCCTCGCAACGCGGTCGGAGGCGCGTTTCGCCGATTTGGCGTTGCGCATTTTGGGGGCTTTGGGGCATCCGCGATAATTCGCTGGATGCCCGGCTTTGCCGCAAAGGACACAGCTAGGGGGCTCCGTGCATTGGTCCCTCTCCTTGGGACGCTCGCAATTGGAAGTCCCGTGATCGCCTAGGCACTTAACGCACCTGGGCTTTGCGTAGCAGTTACGCTGGGAGTGACCATACAGCTGGCAACGGTGACATTGACCAGGCTGGTTTGACTTGTGGGGGCGCTCGACCGTGATGCCTGATAAGTTGCATACGGTCTTTATGTTATAGATGTTTTTGGCGTTTTCGCCAGGGTGACAAATGACAAGGACCATATTGTAGGGTTCACCGTGCTTACCACGGAACATTCGGTGGGTTATTGCAACCGGGATCCCTTGACGATCGAGGTCGGCGTGCACTTCCGTGCAGCTGACTTCGGTCGGAATCCCTCGGATCACAACTCTAAGGAGTCGGTCCTCTGGGAGTGCGTAGGTGTGGAAAGACACACCACGCTCGCGTAGCAACCTGGTAAGGTTGCGGTAATCGGTGGGGGTGGGGACAACTACTTTAATGCCCTGCTGCGTGGGGCGGGCACTAGTAAAATTGATTTTATTTTGATTGCACCAGTCGGAAATTCTGGTCCAATATGCCTTATCCTGGATGAATAAGGGAGGCGGGATGGGTACCTTCTTCTGGGAAGATGAGGTATGTTCATGATCGTGAGGGGAGGCAGGCCTGTTATCCTGCGAGGAGGAGTAAGAGGCGGGACGGGGGGTAGGAGCCGGGGCAGAGTTTGCCTCGGAAAGTTTAAGTGCTTTTGAGGCGAGAGCCTCGGCCTTATTTGTCTTTCGGCTGCGTTTTTTACCTTTACCCACTACCGTGGTAAAGGCGTCGGCCTCGTCTGAGTTGACCTCACTGTCCGAAGACATCTCTTGGTCTGATGGGATCGGGGAGCGATCAGGGTATTGAGTGGGGGCTGGGGTGGGGAGAGGTGAGGGGGTGCGGTCCTTATGGTCCAGGCTGGCTGAACGCCTAGGCGGACCACGCGGAGACCTCGGCCTCTCCTCATCGCTGTCGGGACGGGCGGGGCGCCTATTCCTCTTTTGGGGTGGTGGGGGGGTATCGGGCAACTCTGGAGAGTTGGGGGTTTCGGACGTTTGAGGTTTGACCACCTCATCGTCGCAAAAGAGGTTGCCATAATTGGCTAGGAAGTTGGGGTCCTTGAGGAGGACGTTTTTCAGGATGCTCAGGAACTTGGCATCAGACACCATCGTACAGATGATGACTAAGCCAAGCCTAGCAACAATGAGAGGGGAGAAAAATTAGTGGCGTACTACCATGGGGGTTTGCTCCTCGGGTGGGTGTTCCCGGGAGTGTGTTCAAACCCTCCCCGTCGGGTATAGACGGGGAGGTTGTGTGCCTACTGGTGAGCCCTAAGCTTGCTCTCCTGTTTGCCAGTCTCAATGTGCAAACAGGTCCCTAAGTCTCTAGTGTGCAATGGGTGTAAACCCCTAGAGAGTGCTAGTTAGGACGAAACGGGGTTAAAGCTAGGGAAGACTAGGAGATCCCCCAAGGCCTTCTGGCCCTAGCTTCTTCCAAATTTTGCTTTGCCCTTAAGGAGCGCAGCTGGCGTGTCGGGTCAACGCCCCTCGGTTTGTTATCACCGTTAGGTATCCACCGAGGACCACAGTAAATAAGTGGGTTTTTCCTGAAGGGACACTACGTTTTTGACGAAACTCTGTCTAAAGAGACAAAAGCGCGCCCGCTGTCTTGAAAAAGACAGCGAATGTGCTTATCGGGCTGCAGTCGGCGGGGCGACTGCGGAGGGCGCTACGGTGAGCCGTAGCGAAAAATATTCGAGCACGTAATTCGGCACGACAGGACGGAGCAGGAGCAGCACGACCTCTCGGGGCGAGTGTCAGAGCGAGAATGATGGCGGGTTGGCGATCGCAGTTGGTTGGTTAAATACTCAGAGAACGCTGCTGCCCATCCTATTGGTGTCTGTCACACAGTTATTCTACTAGCACGGGCACCGCCGTTAACTCTATCTTAAATACGTGGGACACTCAGAAAGTTTTGCGAAACTAAAAAAAAATGTTCTATACGTACATATATTTTTATCAAATCTTTTCAAAGTACTTTCCACCAGCCTCTATACAAAGATTCATGCGCCTAAACCAGTTTTCAAAACACTTTTTCCAGTCCGCCGCAGACACCTCGTTTACAGCCTGCTCGAACGCAGCCAGCGCATCTTCCGGCGACGAAAATTGTATCCCTTTGAGCTGATTTTTTATTTTTGGGAATAAAAAGAAGTCACACGGTGCTAGATCAGGGCTGTAAGGAGGGTGACCCAGGAGTTTGACTGGCGTGCTGTCCAGGAAGTCCCTCGTTTTGAGTGCGGTGTGCGCAGGTGCATTGTCGTGGTGGAGCAGTAGCCCGCGGAGCCCTGTGTTTGGTCGCTTGTTGCTTATAACAGAGAAAACTTCTGGCAAACATTTGGTAGTATACCATTCGGCATTAATGCTTCTTTGATCCCGTAAGGGAATTGATACCAAGTGGCCAGTCAAATTAAAAAAGCTAGCGATCAAAATCTTACCCCCGCTTCTAGATCGCTTCACTTTGGTAGGCGTTGGCTCATTTTGAAACACCCAAACAGTCGACTGGCGCTTGGTTTCTGGGTCGTATTGATAAATCCAGGACTCATCACCTGTAACGATGTCGTAAACACGCCGAGACGAGCCTGCTTCAAATTTGTTAAGCATATCACGGCACCATTCCACCCGGGCCTGCTTCTGAGCATCGGTGAGGTTGTGCGGCACCCAGCGTGATACTATCCTCCTCACGCGAAGATGGCTGTGTAGAATCTCGTGAACGCTTCCCGATCCAATCTTCAATATGTGTTGAATCTCCTGATATGTAATTCGCCTATTGTCTTGGATTAAATTTTTCACTGCTAGCACGTTTTCTTCGGTAACAGCCGTCAAAGGGCGACCGCTTCTTTCGTCATCCCCCAAAGTTGGTCGACCGCGCTTGAATTCGTTATACCAACGATACACGGTTGCCTTGGAAGGGCCTTCATCCATGAATGCCATTTGAAGTCTATCGTACGATTCATCCGGTTTCAGGCGACACTTGAAATCGTATAAAATCATAGCTCTAAAATGTTCCCGGCGCAGATCCATATTTCAGTGAGACACAATACTTTGAATTAACTCGCAAAAAATGTGGAGGGAAATTTTGAAATTGGAACTTACTTATTTTTACTTATAAATAATCATATTTTCGAAAAACATTATAACTGGCCAGTCTCCCATATATAAAAACTTTTTTTCGCAATACTTTCTGAGGGGCCTGGTACCTATGTGCAAACAAAACAATACTGTTATCTAAGTAAGATAGATAAGTTGAACCACACTCTGAATAATAAAGATTTTTAATTTTAATTTTAATTTTAATTTTCTGGTGAATTCCTTAGTCGCCTTTTACGACACCCATGAGAAGAGATAAGGGTGGTGCTATTCTTTAAGTCAGGCACCACACGGACTCGAATCGGACGTCTCGGATGCTTACGTGAAAAATGCTATGTGTAAAATTTTGATAAATTTGAATAAAACAATTTTAATTTGAACAACATGTTTTAAAATTTAATTTAAAAATAGCCTTAATATTGCTAAGCCTCATTTGAATTTTAAATAGACCTCATAACACAATTATTTTTTGTCTATTTTATTGTAATATTTCAATTGACACCCACAGGACAGGCTTGCCTAGTGTGTGGCCACTGGATAATTTCTTATTTTTAACCGACTTCAAAAAAAGGAGGAGGTTATGTATTCGGAGGGTTTTGTGATGTTGTTTCTTGGCAAATAAATTAATTTATTATTGTTATATTAACTGTCGATGTGTGATTTTATTTCCCGTACTAAGTGCACAAGGACACTTGCCGGTTTCCTTTTTTGTGCGTAAAACATACATCACTCGCTGCTTTGCAGGTACGTAAGTAAACAAACACATCATGAACACACATTACATCAAAAATTCATCTCTTAAAGGGAAGGAAAACGCCAAGAAGAGAATCGTACATTAATAACAAACTTTAAATGTGCATAATGTCTTGAGAACGTGAAATTAAATGCCGGCGAAATGTTTTACATTGGAGAAAGAATTTTACATGAGAACTCCTTTCATGTGTCTGCATATTATTATCTTGTGGGGAATTTCAGTGTAATATTATAGAACTTATGATTTAGAATAAATGGCTGGCTTCTATCAAAAACATTATCTTGGGTGGCGTAAAACATTGATGAGGAAGGCAAAACGCATTTTCTATTCTGAACTAGAATTTGGTAAGCGTAAACGCGGTGGCCAATTCCTGCGTTATAAAGATGTTCAGAAAAGACATTTGAAGAAATGTGGCATTCAGCCTACTCACTGGGAGTCGTTGGCAGCAGACCATCCTGCATGGCGACGTTTTGTGCAAGAAAATGTGCAAAACTTTGAAAGGAACTGCAGGCGAGAACTAGATGAGAAGCGAGATCAACAAAAAAATCGACCGCCTTGTAAACTTATGTACTATTTCATGGATGGTACCCTAACGTGTCCTCATTGCATGAGGACTTTTTCAGCAAAAATAAGGTACATCAGTCATATCAGAGCAAAACACCCATGTTCTTAAGACTTTAATTTATATTTAGGAGCCTAATCGCCGTAGCCGAAATCGGCTTGGAGAGATATATACACTGATGAGATAAGGCCTCTGAAACCGGTTTACCTGTATTTGGCAAGTGAATTGGTAAAGGTAAAAAAGCCGGTGTAAAAGCTAAAACGCATAAAATTTTCTATAATTACAAGTTGGCTTTGGTTCATAAATATCCTATACTAGCAGTGCTCTTGCGGCTTTGCCCGCGTAAAAAGTTTTAATATGCCGTTACTGTTTCCCGTCGTAGTGTTGCGAATTGAAAAGTACGTATTTCTTTACTATTTTAATTTTTTGAAGAGTATTATATACAGGCCTATATCCAGCAGTGGACGTCTTTCGGCTGATGAAATGATGATTATAGAGAACGTGTTATTGAAATAACTGAAAACCTCTTAAGGGGTCAATGTACTCATCAGTATGAACAACTTTTACTACAGGACTAAACATGAAATCGCGAAAAAAAAAACCGCTGATCCCTACATTTGGCAATACATGTGAAGAAAAATGTAGGGATCAGCTGATAATTTTTTCGTGATATTTTGATAAGTTTTTAGTACCTAACTAAAAAACTTATCAAAATTGAAAAACACTAATAAAACTTCTTCTAAACTAATAAAACTTTTAGTACCTTAAAATATCGCTTTAATTGAAAAACACAAATAAAACTTCTGCGGTTTTTCGAATTCAGCTAACCAGAAACCAAAACTACACCGTTGAAAACCCGTCATTGACTGCAGTCGGTGCTAAAAGATATTAAAAGTCAACTGAAACCAAGATCAAGTTTTACATTATATAAAGGTTTTCCACCTTTTCAACATTGTCCAAGTTCGCGTTATTTGAATTGTAAAACATTCTCGTAGTCGATTTAAATTTGAAACGACTGAAGATTGATGTGCTGTTGTACGCTCTCGCAGTTAAATGATGGGTATTCAGCACTTGGCAAGGTAAAAAATCAGCTATTTGTCATTTCTGTTGAATCGTGTTTTTTATCAGGTAGTAATGTATGAGGTGGGATAAGGGAAATATACATTTCTTCTTATTTCAATTAGTTATCAATTTCATTTGGAAAAAAAACCGGCCAAGTGCGAGTCGGACTCGCGCACCGAGGATTCCGTTTTTTGCCATTTGGCTACGGAACCCTAACAAGACATCTATTAGAAAACTTATGCCAGTTAATCGAAAGTTTCGTGCTCGTTTCGCCATCCTATATTTATTTATTAAATTTATGCACACACAGAAATAATAATAAAATACACCTATCCTATACTATAAAAAACCGGCCAAGTGCGAGTCGGACTCGCACAGTACCATCATTTCTTCTAGAAATATGCACCGTCCACTTCCAATTGAGGACAGTCACCCGTTTTATGATGTCTTGACCCATCGTCCGTCATCGGATTTCGCTGTTTCTGACCCGGTCCACAAGTGAGGCACCCATTGGCACGCTCCAATGATGATTGAGGCACTTAATTGCCAGGCACAGACCAGTAAGCCTCAAGACGCTGCAATAACAAAGTTTTGCATGAGAACTCAGTCGTAAAATGTTGGCGGGGTCGGGGGGGCGGACGGCATGATATGATTGGTCGGCTCAAAAGTTCGGTGGTATGATTCCGTATGATTGGTGCCGCTCGTTGACGGACTGACGTCATGATTGGCGGCGGGGCGTATGATATGCAGTGCTACTGCATATGGGGGTGTCTGGCTAATCGGCGTCTAGAGGCTTACTGTTCTGTGTTGCTAGGTCATAATTTTCCTTTTATAAACTTCGACCATGGCCAAAACTGCTATTTTTCACCTTTGGACGCGGTGACGCTAATAGATTTACATTTCCTGTTCTCCGCACGCGACTGGTAATTTAGTTATCTAAAACATGCAGTGGAGCGTGAATTTTATAGCTTTAAATTATGTTCTTTACTAAGCTAATGTTACGCCATAATATAAATAGCGCAATTTTAGAGTAGGTGTTTATTTAGTAACTAGCAATTTTCATGTGACGAGCGGTCGCCCAATGATCGAAATTCGACCGTTATTCATTAAATTATTATGATTGAACTATGTCGAAACAAAAACTAATTCCAATTTTTTTTATTGATAACACTAAACGTCGTCAATAGCTACTTAACAAAAATAAATAAACAAAATCGGTTGGCAGTGGAGAAAAAGGTGCTGAACCTTTTTTTTGCCAATTTATATACAACGTCTTATTGAAATAACTGAAAACCTGTTAAGGGTCATTGTACTCTTGAGTATGAACAACTTTTACCACGGGTCCAACCCGGAAATCGCGAAAAAAAATCAGCTGATCCCCACATTTTGTCGATTTATGTGAACACAAATGTAGGGATCAGAAGATCTTTTTTCCCATCCCATAGTAAAAATTGTTCATACTGATCAGTACAATGACCGCTTAAGAGGTTTTCAGTTATTTCAATAACTCGTTGTATAATAATAATTATATTTGATTAAGATCGTCAGATACTATATATATTATACTGTTTGTTTACTAATCATGTGTTATAGGAGAGCTCAAACCATAAATTAAGTTTTGGCTCAAACTTCGTTTTTTCACCTTTGACGCGGAATGCTAATAAAAATACTTATCCCGCCTCCCGCGATCCCTATCTCACGTCAGGCGCTATTGGCATTTGCCCGCGGCCATGTTTTACTGATTGGCTTTTATTCGTTACGTGTAGTGCTGTCAAAATTTAGCTGATTTTTTGGTTGGTAGATAGGTAGCTAAAAGGATTTTATGCTGAAATAGCACTAGTTAAATTGCCTTTACAGCTCTGAGGGTTTTTTTTAGTTACCTACTCATATACGTGATTAGACTACAAGTTGACTTGAAGTCAAAATGACAGTAGCACTTATAATAAAACAATATTTTTATCTGGTAAAGCAATGTTCCGATTTACTTTTCTTTTACTTCAATAACAGTATTTATTAAAAAGTAGTTCAATTAGAAATGTTCGTTTTTTGAAAATAACAAAACGTTCTGTAACTTTGTTTATGTAACGCACGTCGGATCTAATTCGACTAAAAATTTAAAAAAGAACAAAACTGCCAACCCAATGGACACATCGAACAATTTAAAAAAAGAAAACAATGTTTACCCACAGTGTTGCGAGCGCAAAAAACAAAATAATTGAATCGCGAAGGGGTCGCCCCGGCCGTGGCGTCGCGCGTTGATTGGCCGATATTCAAATTGAGAACTAACGAGATATCGTGCGGCGTGTGCGCCTGATGACGTTTTACGGTGCGGCTAATATATTTCCTATCGCCTAAGGGAAAGTATTAAAGGTAATGGACCGAGGAATGGAGGGAGTGACTTAAAAATTGCACGATGATATTGGTTGACAAGGTTTAGGTACGAGACGTTTATTTATTTATTTTGTTATTTTTATTATAATATTCAATGTAGCAGAGCTTGGTTGTAGGTTTTTCGCCATTGCTAGGGTAATTTAATTCAATGTAGCAACGTGACCTAACCCCCCAATCCCGATATATGTACTTACTTATTATCATCTATAAACACAGTTCCTTCGTCTGTGTGTCACTGCAGGGTGCCAACTGAAAATCAGCGCTGGATGTTCCACGCCAGCACATGCTGAGTTGGTGACTCTTTTGGCATGGGCATGCCCGGCAGCAACTTCATGTTTTTCTTACATCTTTACTATTTTTATTAATGTTATTGTTGTGCTGTCCTGTCACTGATCTGTGCCAAATAAAAGTTTTTCTTTCTTTCTTTCCAATCAGGCAGGCTATTCGAGAGTACCTTACACTATTGGTTGTTTGGTTACAAAAATAACACACTTTATGTATTCTGGATTAGCTCAGCCTATCCCAGTCCACTGCTGGACATCGGCCTCTCCTGGACATCGGCCTCTCCCAAGTTGCGCCACAACACAATACTCATTCCTCCACCGTCCGCATACAGTACCCCCCAGCTACCTTCTTCAGGTTGGCAGTTCACATGGTCGGGGATTCCTCTACGCTGTGTTTGCGCTTCCCGGTCTTCACTCAAGGAAGAGGTTGAGAGGTTGTCTGGAAGATATCGCTTTTAGCGATAAGACCGCCCATGTAACCATAATTTATACGTTGTTCCTGTTTACTACTATTTTCTTGGTGTACAATAAAATATATTCTATCTATCTATCTATCATGTGCTCCAACGGCCATCGGTCCTTCGACAGACATGGCTGACCCACTCCCATTTCAGCTTACTGATCCTGACTGACTCCGGGATTACACATTAATTTAATTAATTAGAGCACTCATTTTCTAATATTTTGTTGTGGAAAAACCGAGATCGAACGACGTAGATTTTTAATGCCTCGGTGCTCATCATGTTAATAAGTACCTCAGCATCATCCACCTCGCCTTTTGCCAAATATCTTTGGGTCGGCTTCCAATCTAACCAGATGCGGCTGAATATCAGTATTTTGTAATACCGACATACGGAGGTTAGAGCAGTTGTCAGACTTTCGGACTACCCGTAACGATTGTCATAGATATTCGTATGATAACCGGGACTGATAGCTTAACGTGCTCTCCGAGGCACGGAGGGATCTCGATGTGCAATAAAATGGTCACCCATCCACGGACTGACCGCGGCAAGCCATATAATGCGCGTGGTTGCTATTTAGCCTCTAGCTCCTCTATTAATAACTACCTATATCTACCAAATATATAAACGATAGATAAGTTTACACGTGTATAAGAAATATGTTTGTTGGATCAGAAAATAACATAATTTATTATACAGGGTGCTTCCGCTGTTGCTTCCATCTTTCACAAAATACAGATCGAGCATGATTTGCGTATTTTCCTTGTAAAGAATAATCTTGTACTGAGAATCTGTGATGGAAGTAAGAAACAAGATTATAATTATTAATACGTTCATTTCGGAAAAAAATTAAGGGCTACATCATCATCATTTCAGCCGAAAGACGTCCATTTCTGGACATAGGCCTCCCCCAAACATCGCCACAACGACCGGGCCTGCACTTCCCGCATCCAGCGGCGGACCTTTACCAGGTCGTCGGTCTACTTTGTGGGGGGCCTGTGTTTCGACAATTCGTCTTATCGGCAACTATGTACCACGCAATGACTATTGTTGTCATTTCAAAATTAAAGCTAATGTCAATGTGAATGCATAACACAATTACCCCACTGTGCACTGGATGACGGTTTGTTTTATTTTATAGTTGTGGTTAATTTCTTAGTGACTGTTGAACATTTTAAAATAAATAAAATAAAAAATAAATTGACGACCTCTGTGGTCTAGTGGTTCGGGCGTCGGACTGCTGATAATGAGGTCGTGGTATCGATTTCCACAGGACACAAATATTTGTGTGATGAACATGAGTGTATGTGTTGGTCTGGGTGTTGCTTATGTATTATAAGTATGTATTTACAAAAAAAAAGTATATAAGTATTATATCCATTGTCTAGTACCCATAATACAAGCTTTGCTTAGTTACGTCCCACTAGATGGTGCTGTGTAAAAAATGTCCCAAAGATATTTATTTATTTAATAAATCAGAATTTTATAATCACTTGCTGCGGTGAAGGAAAGCATTGTGAGAAAACTTGTTCACGTGAGATTGCTCCATACAATTGTCGATGGTGTGTGTAGTCTGCCAACCCGCATTTGGCCAGCATGGTGCCTTAACCTTCTCATTCAGAGAAGAGGCCCGTGCCCAGCAGTGGGACAATAATGGGCTGCTAAGGGTCCATAATCAGCTATTATTACCTCTTTGCTTATTCTCACATCATCATGAAAAAGTTTAGGAAATATTAGTTTTTATATTTCCTATAAAACCCATGGATTTGATGGCATCATAAACCATGGGATCTCAAGATGGTCGCCTGTGAAAACATGGCGTACGTTTACTTTGGTGTTATGGGATGATATTCGTTGTTAAACATATTGTGGGCTTATTTTTATGTCAAGGGGTAAAGGTTTTGTGTTGTTATTTGCATTTGCATACGTAAGTTAGTAGTTTTATTTAAATTTATGTTTGACGGTTACATTTAAGGTCCTAGTAGGATTGTTCAATATTTTTTTGTAGCTTAAATAATACCCCGTAAAATACAATTTCAATAATATAATTATATAAAATAAAACCTAATAATCCTATAAGTCTATTTTACAATATTTACAACACATATATAAAATAAAAGTTTTTAAACTTTCTCGAATTTTACTTATATTGAACTATGTTTACGGGACTTGTCGCGCAAAATTAAATCAAAATATAACAAACATTTTGACTAACCTCGACGTTTCGGTCAAGTTGCATTGGCCGTGGTCACGAGCAGACTCACGTCTGGTCTGGTCGTGGTCTGCTCGTGACCTATTGCTAGCGCGTAATGTATGAAACTATCCTTCTATGAACACATAGAAGGATAGTTTCATATAACCATAAACTAACACTCACATAACTATGACCTAAAAGAATTTTTAAGGTATAGGTTATTAAAAAATCTTGGTGGCATCGACATTTCCTATTTGACTTCTGATTTTTTGCTGAAACAAACTCAGGTGGTCAAAAACCCAGATATTCTTCTTGTATACAGTTTTTTGACTGACTGCTTCGTTGGTCTAGTGGTTGTAAGCGTGACTGCTGAGCGTGGGGTCCTGGGTTCGATTCCTGGGTCGGGCAAAATGTTATTGGGTTTTTTCATTAAGAAATTCTCAGTAACAGCCCGGAGTCTGGATTTTGTGCCAGGTCAATGACAATAGGTTCGCCCCTTATTACATAACTGGCGAAATGTGGGTGTACTATACACCTCTGCCTTCCCCTTCGGGGAAATACAGGCGTGATGTTATGTTATGTTATACAGTTTTTGTGAGGACAATTGGCAATTACGGACTGGCCTTTTAAATTAAGTGCCAAACGCACCTGAGTGGACCTGTCTCAACTGATGGCACGCATGTATCAGCCATCGTGTAGCACAACCCTATCGTAGAGAGCTCAACAACCCCACATAACTTACTACCAGCTGGGACCGAATGGTCCAAATGGTGGTATTTGAATAAATACTGTTAAGTTATAATTTTACTTTTACAAAACGTCAAAAAAAACTCAACAGGCTTTCTAGATATGCACTGTGATGAGCTGAAATTAATTAATTAGTCAATATCAATGACGTTTAAAAGTACCTACAGATATGTTACTAGCTCTCGCAATTAGAAGCCTTGAAAAGGTGACTAATTGTTTTGCTATTATTCCGCGTCAAGCAAGGCGTCAAGTGTGACCGGTGTTAAAAAAATGCCATCGTGTGTATACAGAAAATGTACCAATTATGACAAGAAAGTAACTTGAAGTAACTAACACACTTAAGATTTAAATTGAGGAAAGAAAAAATCGCTCACGAGCAGGATTCAAACCTGCAACACCTGGCTCAGTACGCCAGTGCTTTAGCCACTAAGCTACCGTGAACACTGCTCGTGGTATCGAATTTAACTTCCACTTGGTACGTCTTTGTGTGACGTCAGTGACATCTTATTATTATTCCTTAACCGACTCGACTAACTTTTGCAGTTAATGTAATGTAATGTATTTAGTTTATGTGTGGGTGTGCTGTCGCTGCGTACGGAACATTTTTTTCAATCATGTTGTTAGTGTACATAGCTATACTTTTAAATATCATTGGTCCATATGGACTTATTCACCAAGTTAAGAAAAGCTGGAAAACATTTTTATTTTAATATAAAACAAAGATGCAGACGCTAAAACTGTCGTTGCGAACATCAAAGTGGAAATTGAATTTCTTTAAAGCGCATTACCATTTTAGTTCTGATTACTATCTTCAGAAAAGCATCCTCAATAAAAATCGGCTGATAAATAATGTATAACATTGTTAGGAATGATGGTGTCAGTTACTTTTCTGGTTAATTTAAAGTAAGTCTTCGGTTTAATGGCAAGACTTTATGTACCGGCTTTTATGTCCCAATAAAGTTTCTTTGGAACGAAGCGATGTCGTTAATCTTGAAATCTAATAAAAGATAAGAATTACCGATGACGATGATGGTAGGTATATTTTTTGCTGATGGATGATTATCACTTGGTTGCCTTATTGGTGGTTGGTTTCCCAAGTTAGGTTTGACTGAGCTTCTAACTAGCAAATAAAAAAAAAGGAACAGTCAAGTTAGGATCGAAATCATGCACGAATGGTTCCGTACAATCACACCCTAAGTTTCAAACTTTTATTGTATTTGCCATTGTAGAGGCACAATATCTAATAGTACTAACGTACAGAATGGCCACTCACCGCCCCCCACCAATTCAATATTTCTCGCCCGCGCCCCGCACGTACTGCAAGATTCCAATGGATGTCAATCGCCAGTCGCAATACAAGCACGCCAACTCTGAGAACTACTGTGAAGCGCTTGGAACCCAGTCGGCATTACGAGCGGCGAGCACCCCTAACTTATACTTGTGTGTGTGTTCGTATATAGACGTAATCTTGTGTATGTAGGTGGTGCTAGGATTTATATTGTATTGAGTGTCCGAGGTGTAGTAGAGGCCTACCTACTAAGATATCTTCGTAGTTTACACGGAGCGACTGCCATCAGACCCCCACAACCCAGCTACTGGGCAATCCCGACGTCCCAAATGTAAGCAGTTGTCAGACTTTCAGGCTTTTACCTATTACGACTGCCAAAGATATTCGTAAGGCAACCGTAAGCAACAGCTAAACGTCTTCTCCGATACACAGAAGGATTTCGATATACAAGATGTTGATCTGTAAGCGTGTCATATTTCTAGATCTGATGATAAATAATGTGCTTAGTCACCTAAAAAATTTAAAAAAATTCTACGACTATTATTACCTAAATTTTCACTTAGAAACGTAGCGAGGGTTCGAGAATAAATCCCGAACGACTTGGAAAATAAGTCATCGGCTACATTTTCAAAGGGTGGAAATACCTCCAAATTGTTTTGGTGGTGTCGCACGCATCGTTTTTGTAACGCACACGACACATGGGGGGAATTTGGCTGTTTACAAATAGGTATTTAACAAAAAAAAAAAAAAATTGGTATTGATTTTTTTATTGATTCGTGTTCAGTATCGGTAGTATAGTCACCTCCTTAAATATGGCACGAATACAGATCAACATCTTGTAGAATGAAATGGTGACCCATCCAAGGACTGACCGCGGCTAGCGCGGCTTAACCTCGGAAATCTTGTGATATACACGGTTATTTGAAATACTTATCCACAAGCCCTTCTTTACTGTAATCTCGCAGAAAACTAAATTAAGCCCCATATTACCTAATCATCATCATCATCATTTCAACCGAAAGACGTCCACTGCTTGACATAGGTCTCCCCCAAGCATCGCCACAACGACCGGTCCTGTGCTTTCCGCATCCAGTGGATTCTCGCGACCTTCACCAAATCGTCAGTCTACCTTGTGGGGGCCTACCCACGCTGCGCCTTCCAGTACGCGGTCACCATTCCAGAACTTTACTGCCCCATCGGCCATCCGTTCTGCGAGCAATGTGCCCCACCCACTGCCACTTAAGTTTGGCATTTCTTCGGGCTATGTCAGTTGCCTTAACCAATATTACTTACTAGACTGAAAAGTCTAGGTAAGCTCAAAAAGGACACCTTTTGGACCTTTTTCTATGGATGGATTCCTTTTTTTGGATGGATTATTGACCTTAGTATGTGGAATTAATTTCAATTTAATACCTTTACCCGTTCCTGAGATAAAAAATCTTGACAGACGGACAGACAGACAGACAGCCAGCTAGCCAGCCGGACAGACAGACAGACGGACGGACAACAAAGTGATCCTATAAGGGTTCCTTTTTTCCTTTTGAGGTGCGGAACCCTATAAACTGGAAGAAAGAGGCACGGGATCGAGAAAAGTGGAATAAATTTAGGGAGGCCTTTGCCCAAGAGTGGGACAGCACAGACTGACAATAAATAATAAAAATCACAAATGAAAAACTGTATACTTCTTCTCACGGCTCATGCTATGGGCAAAATATTAGCCAGTCAGCAGGTTGGTAGCGGGGCTGACTGCCCAGGGTGCGCTGGACGATCAATTAAATATCGTCACTCGTGGATCCTCTTTTAATACACCTAGCACCAAAAATACCTGTGTACACAAATAAACATTTTGATTTGATTTGTAGAAAAAAGTATAAAAAAGGTACATCAAGAAAAAGATGAATTAGCTCGTCAAATATGACCACGCATTTCTGATACACGTAGTTTATGTATTAGCCCTAACAATATTTCGCGTGTCTGCTATCTAGGTACTTATTATTCAGCACAAGTTGTAAGGGTTAATATATTACAATGTAAGTAATGATCCAACAATCTGTTCCTATTTAGGCAGCCTTTTTGGTAGTAAAATACTCATATTATGCTAAACCGTTTGATAACGAAATAGCGGTTTATTAGTTGTGTTAAAATCTATTTAATAAACTAAGTAAATTTAGATGTGAACAATAAATTAATACAAAAAACTGTACTATAAAATAGTACTGTGACTGACTGATTGACATACAATGCACATTATAAACCAGCTGACCTAGAGATTTGAAATTTGGAGAAAATATGCCTTTAGTACCTACCTAGGTTTAGTAAAGAGAGATATTTTGAAATTCCATCTAAAAGGTGTGTGAAAAAGGGTGGTAAAGTTATTTTATTATTTTTAACGCATTTACGCATGTGAAGCGAAATCTAACGATTTAAACTGTGTAAAGAAAAAATCGCCCACGAGCAGGATTCGAACCTGCGACTCTTGGCTCAGTACGCCAGTGCTTTAGCACTTAGCTACCGTGAACACTGCTCGTGGTATCGAATTTAACCTCCACCAAAAGACGTTACCAAGTGAACCTGAAGCTAGACTTAAAGAAGTCTTGTAAGTCAAAGAAGGAAAGAAAGAACCTAAGAATATATTCTTCTTCTTCTTTCTGAGCCTTTTCGACTCTATTAAACCTCCAGATTTATATTTACCAGTTATTATTCAACAATTCCCTGATGTTTATCGTTACCGATTCGTATTTATTTTCCAATTTCAAGACCCTTAGCAATTTTCGTCCAAACTCCTATTGATAAAAAATACATAACAAATGCAACAACAACCTTTTTCAAAACTTCAATTTCTGTACAACACAATTCAAGCGCTTGAACGCTAGACTGTATAACACTTTTATTGCCAATTCAAGCGATTGAAGCGGAGAAACAGTGGCACGTTCGCTTCCAATTCGTCTGCTAATTGAATATAGCCCAAGGGTGGCATAATTCTGGGCTGTATACGAATCTGTGACGACTATATCCGAGCTGGGAGCCAGTTGTTTTGCTTAAACAAGAATATATGTATGACAGGGTATAAAAATGGTGCAAAAAGTGAATTTTGGTTGTATTTGTAGCGTTCCGCTGCGGTCGCAGGGTCTTTATTACCAAATTGAGTATTCGGTGGTATATCCAAAATGGAAGCATATAGTAATTGGTTATTTTATGTGGCATTTTTGTGGGCATGACCATTTTAAACGATTATAGGGCCAAACACATCAAAAGCATGTCAGCAGCAGCGTGCGGCATTAGCAGCGTGGCACACGTCATACTAAAAGGCAGGCGGTTTCAAAGCGTTTGACGGCCTGGCCCGCGATAGAACTGCTTTCACGTGTGACGTGTTGTGTCGGTTGTAAAACAATACAACTGCCTCGTAATCACTTTGAAGTCACACTGATCAGTGAGATCATTTGCCATGCTCCGGTGTGACGAGTTAGTATGGCGGCCATAGTGATACAACGCAACCGCGTAGCTCTTGCCCTGCGAGTCACACGCATCGCGCAGCCTGGTTTGTCTAGACAAGCAAGCCAGGAGCAGCACGATAGGCTGGCGGGCCTGCGCTTATATTTGGTGTGTCATGTTTCATATCATTCTTTGTATTACAACTTACGTGGGCTCACCGTTAACCCGCACAGCTACTGAGATGCTTTTGGTGTGTTTGGGCCTTTAATCACCATCAAAACAGAAACCACTTTCTCAAGGACACTAGCCAGAAAATGGAACAGTAATAACCCTTTCTTGTAAAAGTAGAGAAGGTATGTTTTATTATACCTAGATTTTTTTTTTTCGTGAGGAAAGTCCTCATGGACGCACTCCACCCGGGGAAGGCGGAGCCAGTATCGGACTCTTACTGACTAAAAACCACCACGGTGTTCCTCTACCGACTCTTGGCCGGGGGCGTGAGAAATATTCCCGTATTCGCCCAACCATCCCCGGCTCGCCACTAACAGACGAGCCCCTTCACCCCGTGCGGCACCCACATTGGCCGCACTCTACTCTTAACTGGCGCGCGCGCAACACAACGCGCCACCGTCACGGGCCTTGACTGATCGGGCGACGGGCCGCCCCGAGTCCACCACCCGCAGGCACACCTGCAGCCACCTAGGGTGGCTGGAGGTCGGCATACGCCCTCCTACGACGCCCAGGTCGTCTCCTGCGGATGGGAAGAGAGGTTATCGCCTCTCGAACCCTCTCCGCCGCATCCTTAGCGAGCATTACACCTCTAGGTAAAACTCTTGCCTATGGACAACATGACAGTTATATCCATTTTTATTCCATTTGACAAAAAAACCCAAATCGGTATTATAAAATGTTTAATTATTGGCCAATTTATATGACATTAAGGTAAATTAAAGTATTGTGTATATTTAAAGAGCTCACGTGTCATCATAATTTCACACTCGCATACCGAAAACCAGCTAAACGATCGGCAGAAAATAACCCATAACGTAAATCAGACGACAAAAAGAAACCCCATAATGTTCGTTACTCAGAAGTTTATTGCGCTGTATGACGTACAACGAAATACCAACGTTCGGTTAGCGTATATACGCTTTAGTTTTATCACCGCATTTAAGGGTTAAGTGCGAAAAGGAATGTAGATACGTCGTTGAGACGTGTATGACGATACGCCGCTAAGACGTGAAAAACCTTCGCGATGTTTTGGGGGTATTTTGAGGGGCGGGAGGGTATTGTGAGTACCTCCATGAGGTTTATGGGGCGTAGGTCGTTGTCGCCTCGTCTGCCGTGTCGTTTATATTGTTAGATTAAACAATAAATTATCTTTTTTGGGTCGGCTGAACATTTCGAGTGAATGGAATGGAATTAGGTGAATGGGTGAGTGTGATGTTTTGAAGTTATATTTCCAGGTTGGTCGTGTTATAAGCTGAGTGTGAATTTGTTGGTAGAAAGAGTTCTTATTCGTGAAGTTTTTATGTTAATTGACCGAACGAAGTGAGGTCTCTGAGTAGGCTGCTCAGCACTTCGTCGTCTGTAACTAATATAATAAGTCCAAAATCTCATATAATAAAACCTTTAAACCAAAGCCGAATACGACATTTAAAATGTAAAACAAATGAAATTTGAGTGTCCATAGGGAAAAAAAAAAAAAAAATTATATAAATAATTTGAGGGTTCTTTTTGCATATGCAAAAAGGGGGTTTTTTTCGTATTGAAAACTATTTTTCGAATGGACATTACCCACGGACGGGCCCATTTTTGGCGCCATGTCAAAACTAAATATGTTATTCAAAAATTATGTCTTATTTTTTCATGTTTATTTGTTCTTTATCAATATTTCTTTCACTCTAGCATTAAAAAACATAACAAATATTTATTAAACTGAATCGTAAGTATATCCTCCATTCAAACAGAATGGAAATGTTGCCAGATATCAGACTATTTCAACAAATAATAGTAACAACCGTGTTTTCATTTATTGTCGTATTTTCATCTCCACGTTGTATAACTGTTAAGAAGTAATAAAGGATTATTACAATATTAGTATAGTATAGTATAACGGGCTGGTTTCCGCAACTCCACGATCAAGCGTGTATTTTGAGTACGGAAAATACGTAATACGTATTACAATATTATCCGGAAACCTTTTCATTTCCGCCTACAAACTAAATAGGTATCATGCAAATAACAATTTTATTTAAAGTGTCGTAGCATTTCGTAGCACGTCGTAGCATATCGTAGCACATTGTAGCGACCCGTAGAATACGTTAATGTCTCGACAATGGTTATTGTAGCGTGTTCGAGGTGCTGTGCTTACAATAATGTAATGTAAAATAGGCAGGTATTGTAAATATGTATATTACAATTTAATATTGTAATTTTAAGTGATAATAATAATAATTAATAATTTTAAATACCATTTCAATACAATCTATAAATAAATTTGATTTTTATGTTCTACGGGTAGAACAGATGTAGTCAAGATGATATAAAACTTTTTAACAAAAAATTGAACCGACGAAAACAGAAACTGAAAAGCGAAAAATAACAAATTATGAGTCGGCGCCAAACAAACTTTTAACAAGCAAAATGCGTGCAAGTTGCAAGTGGCCGAGCGACGAACGAATGTTTGGAAAGTTATTGTTTATCGTTGAAAATTTCACGTTGTATTTGATGTTACGTTGTTTTTATTATTTATTTAAAGTAATTTAATGATCTTCGTTGATTGTTTGTTTGGCGCCGACTCATAATTTGTTATTTTTCGCTTTTCAGTTTCTGTTTTCGTCGGTTCAATTTTTTGTTAAAAAGTTTTATTTTAACTTTTTTTGTGGTCAAAATCTAACTCCAGGTCTCCATTATGTCGTAGTGTCTAGAATTATATTTATGTGTGTCAAGTTTAAACAGAATCGGTCAACAAGTAAGAATTCAGTGGGTGAATAAACACTCATCCCCTGTTTTACTACCCTTAGGGGTGGATTTTGATTTTGAAATTTAAATGGGACCAACTTCGAGATATACCCTATCTATAAAAAAAAGAATCATCAAAATCGGACCACTTTGTAAAAAGTTATGCGTGGTCATACATAAAAAAAAAAAAAATATATATATATATATATATACGCGTCGAATTGAGAACCTCCTCCTTTTTTTCGTCGGTTAAAAATAGCCTTTATGAGTGGCGATACTCAAATGTACGACTAGTGTACGCTGCAAAAAAAGGATGAGGTGCCCATCCATATCCTATGTGAATGTGATGCAGTGAACCACATAAGAAGCCAGCATATTGGAGGCCACGTCATCTCAAAGCAGGAGATCAAATTCTCATCCCCCAAGGTCATAGTTGTTTTTTTTTCCACGCCCCCAGCCAAAGGTAGTTGAAGGAACACCTGGGTGGTTTAGTCGGTAAGAGTCCAACACTGGCTCCGCCGTCCCCAGGTGGAGTGCGTCCATGAGGTTTTCCCCACGGGAAAGAAAATGTTTCGACGCGACAAATGTGACGATATATATATATACATATATATATATATATATATAGATATAAATATTATAGATTTTGTGAGTAGACCCCCAGAGTTTCAACTAACTTATTACCTTTTTTTTATAGTATAGGATGGCGAAACGAGCTGAAGGCCCACCTGATGTTAAGCGGTTACGTTTGCCCATAACAACTGCAATACCAGCTAGGCCTAGGCCTGTATGGTACCGCAAGTCGGTTCGCCAAACTGAGACATGAAGATGGAAAGTCTCATGTGATTGTAATTTCACCGGCACGCGTACCCTTCAGACCGAAACACAGTAATGCAAGCATCACTATTTGGCGGAGAAGTAGGTACGGTGGTAGTACTTCCTCGGACGAGCTCTTTAACAAAGAAACTCTACTACTACTAAAATAAAGTAAGTGATAATCAAATTCTGGCTTAAACAAAGTTATCGCAAAAAGATTGGATCTTTATCTAAGCCCAATTTTAACTTAACCTTTATCTGAAACTCATACAGCCTCACCCAAGCCCAAGCCCAACCCCAAACCGAAATTAAACTGCATACCAACAATGGCTTACAAAATTTTATTCAAACACAATTCACGGAGTGGATATCTTTCGATAATGACTGCTATTCAAACTAACAATACAGCCAGACCGGATCTATAAAATCTCCCCATTCAAGACGTAGGTGCCTTATTCAAGGGGATTTCTTACGAACGCAGCTCTATAACAATTCATTATAAGGCCATTGAGCTATTTCTATTGTTGAGTGTGCCCATTATAGTCTCATTTAGCTTATACCGTATTATAGGGTTAACAATGGCACTTTGTCGGTTCAATTATATCACGGGGATGTTCAAGTAATTCAGGGTTGATGTGTTGATAGGTAAGAGTATGCAAGAGCAATAGAGCGTGTTAACGGAATTATGAACAAACGGAAGCAGTGCCCACTAAATATTCAATGACGCTTCTTCTTCTTTGGTTACTGGACGTAGATGAAGCGAAAGAGGTGTGTCAGGATCGTAGCAGGTGGAAATCCATAGTCTCTGCCTACCCCAATGGGAAACAGGCGTGATAATATGTATGTATGTATGCTTCTTTGAAAATTCAATTTTTTTTTTCATTCGTCATTTCAGCCTAAAGACGTCCACTGCTGGACATAGGCCTCCCTCAAAACGGGGATATGCCATAATCGCCACGCTTGGTAGACGGGTTGGCGAAAATTCCTCAATTTCACTCAAGGTAATCTGTATGCATAGTTGCAAAAAAACTCTTCCCGTCAGGGTCAATCAATATTTTTCCTTACTCGAGAAAAGAAACAACCATTAAACTCAATATATGTCGACTTACCTTAAGGAATAGCGGCTTCAGCAAACATCCCTGATACGCTGCAGAAGCGAGGCAGACCCATCAGTCCAGTTTGTAAATAATAAATAAATATTTCTGGACGTTTTTATACAGCACCATCTAGTCTCAAACTGAGCAGACCTTGTACTGTGGGTACTAGAAAATGGATTTAATAATGATATACTTTTTTTTGCAAATACATACTTAACCCAGACCAACCTAAACACTTATGTTCATAACATGAATATTTGTGTCCCGTGGGAATCGAACCCACGACCTCGTGATCAGCAGTTCGACACTTGAACTAGTAGACCACAGTCGTGTGTGTTTGTTTTTATATAATGCTATAATTTGATTACGTGTTATTAAAGTTTTCAACATTTTAATCAGTGCTCTATAGCTAATTCATACTCTTTGCGGTCTTAATCCAGTATTGCATTCCGATTCCTGGTTGTTGCTTAATGCTATGTGATATTGTCTTTGTATAGCACGTGTAAGGTTATTGTTATTGTTAACCCGCCAGCGGTATTGGATACATACTGAAGTTTCTATTATGCTAGAAGAAAGGTTATCTACAGGAATAACATTCTGTTAGGTAAATACCTTACACGTGTCCCCAGCGTGATGTTATAAGAATAACATGGGCCACATAGTGGAAAAACCGGTTCAAGCATACAAGTTTGAAAAAATATTTAAAATTATATACTAACAATAAAATATAAATAGTAAATAATAAATATTAATAAATAGTAAATATTTTTGGGACATTTATACACATCACCACTAGTCTCAAACTAAGCAGAGCTTGTGCTATGGGTACTAGACAATGGATATAATACTTATATACTTTTTTTTGTAAATACATACTTATAATACATAAGAAACAACCAGACCAATAAATAATATGTAATTTTTTTATCCTAACGGGCTTGCGTTTGACCGCCACCTCACCGATGTTAAGCAATGGTGCGGTCGACGATGGTTCACGCTTGCCAACGACTTCAATTAATAGACTCGCTATCTCGAATAAGCAATATGTTCCAAATTCAGTGGAACCTACCGCCATCTAGTATCGACGTATGGAAGTTGCGTAATGCATTGTAAGCGAGAAGTTGCGTATTGGCCTTTCCCGCTTTTGCTTCGTAATGGACTTTCCCATAGAAAGAAAATTGATTATATTCAATAGTTATCGCATTGTTAATTATTGTTACGGTGAAATATTGGGTTACCTCACAAAAAACAAAGAAAATTTTCGCCAAAGAATCACTCAATACTCGCTGATTCCGATAAAACAAATTATATTAGGCCCCACAAATTTACGTGCGCTCGCTAGATAGCTGTGAACTCATGGCAGTATGGTTCCGGAACCATAACTCGTGTAACCATGTTGTTCTTCTAAACAGCGCATCTAGTACGTTACATATATATTAAAGACGCTTGCCCACCAAAATATGAACCAGATTACATTGCGTATATTATTTAAATTGGTTTTCCTGTCGTTTCGAAAGCTTTACAGCATTTGTGGTTGCAGGAAGACTAAGTTAAATAATTATTTTAATCAGCCTAACTTATTTTTTATTAATTAAAATCGTTTCGATGCACGTAGTTGTCACTTAGTATCATTATGTTTCACACTTTTAAACCAATTAAAAAATAATATATGCAATGTAATCCGGTTAAACTTGTTATGTTATAATAATGTAGAGTGATCGCGAAAACCTAAGAAATTATTATGATATACTTGCTTTTAAATCATCATCATAATGATTTCAGCCGAAAAACGTCCACTGCTGGACAAAAGCCTGTCCCAAAGGGGGGGGGGGGTAAATGGTATAGTCGCCACGCTTAGCAGGCGGGTTGGCGATCGCAGTTGGTTGTTTCAATACTCAGAGAACGCTACTGCCCATCCTCTGGTGAATCCCTTAGTCGCCTTTTACGACACCC
Source organism: Asteroscopus sphinx (assembly GCA_949699075.1). Taxonomy (NCBI): domain Eukaryota; kingdom Metazoa; phylum Arthropoda; class Insecta; order Lepidoptera; family Noctuidae; genus Asteroscopus; species Asteroscopus sphinx. The sequence goes on from OX453016.1 coordinate 6,154,851, forward strand.
ATGAGAAGAGAGAGGTTGGTGCCATTCTTTACGTCCGGCACCACACGGAACTCGGAACAATGATTGTTTTTAAATAGGTACTATAAATTAATGTTTCCTTTGAGTGAAATTCGATATAATCAATCAATATAATATTAATAATATTTATGGCACTTTTTCCCAGTGACCGCCTTTTAATTCCACACTGTACACATAAAAACTTTTTAACAAAAAATAAAACCGACTTCAAAAACCTTAACTAAAAAGTAAAAAATAATCCTCGTATGTATTTCAAAATCTTAACATAAACCAAAATTTTGAAGGCGGCGCGTGACTGTCCCTTTGCGTCATGTAAATATAATGTACTGTCGAGCGCTTATCTATAGTAATAAAAAACAGTTTATGCGAACATACATGAAAAACACGCGCCGCCTTCAAAATTTTGGTTTATGTTAAGATTTTGAAATACATACGAGGATTATTTTTTATTTTTTAGTTAAGGTTTTTGAAGTTGGTTTTATTTTTTGTTAAAAAGTTTTTATTTCATACTTTTTAGTTGATAATTCACAGACAAACGAAACTATTAGTAGATCATCTAGGTAAGCAAAGCTAAATTAAACTGATTTATTGAAGCTGGTTAAAAAACTACTCGACCTAAGTCAATAAAATTTATATGGGACCACCGCGCGGACTTCTTCTACCAAATAAAAAAACAACCACGCAAATCGGACCAGAAATCTCGGAGTGATCAGTGTACATACATGAAAAAAAAAAAAAAAAAAAAAAAAAGCCGTGGAATACATAATCTCCTCCTTTTTTTGAAGTCGGTTAAAAACATATGACTACATATTACTCTTATTCAATATACAAAAATGTAGATAGGATACTACGCTGAGAGTTACTTATTTATTCGTATAATATCATCAGTGTTAAAATCTAATATACTTTAAGTAAATCATTATTTTTTATCTTCATTGCAGCTACTCTTTGCACTAACAGTAAATAACCAACTTTAATAAACTTAATATTCAATTCAAATGTTTTTTATTTCAAATAAACCTAATTACAGGCACTATATAGTTGCACGGTTCCAAATTGTGGGTACTATGGAGAAGAACCGGTAAGAAACTCCATGGATATACTCTTTTTAAAATAGGTTATTGTTTATTACATCAAATTTACTGCCTCGTTGGTCTAGTGGTTGCAAGCGCGACTGCTGAGCGTGGGGTCCTGGGTTCGATTCCCGGGCCGGGCAAAGTGTTGTTGGGTTTTTTCATTAGGAAATTCTCAGTAGCAGCCCGGAGTTTGGATTTGTCCCGGTTAATGGCAATAGGCTCACCCCCTATTACATGGGACTATAACATAACTGGCGAAATGTGGGTGTACTATTACACCTCTGCCTACCCCTTCGGGGAAATACAGGCGTGATGTTATGTTATGTTGTTATGTTATCAAATTTATTCAAATAATGTGAGTATAATGTAGGTTAATGTCAGAAATAAACAAGAGTTTGAAAGTGAGAATATTGCCTTTAGAAATAAACGTAAAAAGAGTTGCAATGGTATGTAGGAGCTGACCTATCCCGAGTCCCGACAGACGGCACCCGTAACTTAAGCTTTTATTTTCATCTTCTGATAAATGTTAAATAATATTTCATGAATATAATCAATACAACGAAACCCAATACGGTATTCAATATAAATAATAAATATGATGAAGTCTCATTATAATTTATTTAAAATATCCAAGTAACCCTATTTCTGAGATTCATTAAAATGTTAAGGCTGCCATAATTGTATTCTGACATACGTACTTTGTTATTATACACCACGTAATGAGAATATAATTAATATCGACATAAATTTTCTGTAATTTGTTTCAGAAACTGTTCAATTAAAAACATACAAAATTGTAATCTATGGTTTCGTTTATAAAAAGTAATAAAATTAAGGTCTATGGTCGCTCTCTTGGCCATCTTGTATTGTAGAAGCGTGTGCGTCGCTAATAAACAATTTTACTAAACTTGAGTTTTTTATGTTCCTCATGAACAGAAACTGTTTTATTTTCAGGGCGTGGGTTGGGCGAAAAGTTAACTTGAAAATAGTGATTTAAAACTGTATCTTTTGTCAGAATCAGTATTTATTCTTCATAATTTCCACTGGAGTTGGAAACAGATACTGGATTATAATAGAATAGACCATATATGCTATGTCATATCATGTTATTATTTATGCATATTGTCTTTCAGACAACCTTTGGATGTTTAAAAAAGACATGAAAGATAGATCATAGGGGTAGTATGTGATTGCGATATACTACAGCACAAAAAAGCATACCATAGCAGTAAATGGTACATACACCTAAAGTACAACCTTAGTACACATGATGTTATGAGCAAAATCTTTTCAGGTTTGTTTATAATGTGTTTAAGCAAGTGGAGATTTGCTTGCTTTTAATTTTTTGTTGTTTTAATGTGTATCTGCCAAGCGTGAAAATTATAGCATTTGCCCTCTTGAGGGAGGCCCATGTCCAGTAGTGGACGTCTTTTGGCTGAATTGATGATGATGATGATGTGTGTTAAATAAACGGTTTTGTTTTCTTTCATAGATTTTTTGTTAATTTATTATGACAACTAAGATATTCCAAATCATAGCAGGACCATCATCATCATCTTCCGCGGCTTCAAGTCTAACCAGATGCGGCTCAGCATCAGTATTTTACACGGAGTGACTGCCATTAGACTCCTGCAACCCAGTTACTGGGTAATACCGACATTTGGAGGTTAGACCAGTTTTTAGACTTTCGAGCTTCTTACTAACCGTAACGACTGCCATAGATGTTCGTTTCGCAACCGGGCCCAACAGTTTAAACGTGCTCTCCAAGGCACGGAGGTGTCTCGATGTGCAACGAAAACGTCACCCATCCAAAGACTGACCGCAGCAAGTGTAGCTTAACCTCACAGATCATACAATCCGCGTGGTTGCTACATAGCCACGAGCCCCTCAAAATACAGCAGGACCATCCAGAACAATTGAAAAGCAATACAGCGCCAACCGGAAAACTGGCAACTGGTAACAAAGTAAACAGGTTTATTCGTTTCCCACTTCGAATACTCCGAGTACTAGCAGTTTCTAGAACAACTTCATACCGCGTACTTGAAGTTGGAAAGTTCGTAAAACAAATAAGGCATTTGAATTTCTCAGCCCACTTTCAATGGAATACCCCGACTTCAAGTTCCGGACTCACCGATGCTTTAAAAGTCATGTTTTAAAAAGTCTGAGCAAGTAAACTAGTGGAAAAGTTTGTTTTACTGTGGAAGATAATAGCATGACACAACATCACACCTGTATTCCCCGTAGGGGTAATCAGAAATGTAGGTATAGTACACCCACATTTTCTTTATGTTGTATGTCCCATGTATGTGTGTGGGGGCGAGTCTATTGCCATTTATCGGGCACAAATTCAAACTCCGGTTAGCTACTGAGAATTTCCTAGTGAAAAAACCCAATAACACTTTGCCCGACCCAGAAATCGAACCCTCAGCAGTCGCGCTTGCGACCACTAGACCAACGAGGCAGACAATAGCAATACATAATAGGGAAAATGACATTCATGACATAACATCATGCGTGTATTCCCTGAAGGGGTAGGCAGAGGTATATAGTACACCCACATTTTCGTTATGTTGTAAGTCTCATGTGTGTGTATGGGAGCGAGCCCATTGCCACTAACCAGGCACAATTCTAGACTCCAGGCTGCAGCTACTGATAATTTCCTAATAAATAAAACCAATAACACTTACTTACTTTTTACGTGGGTACAGCTGGGTGAAATTTAATATCTTAGAGATTGTTTATAGTAAAAAAAAATATACAAGAGATCTTATGTATAGCGGGCGAATGGGCGGGCACAATAATTCACTATGTTGTGTAGGTCCTTATTTTAGCTCAACCAAGTCCCAAAAGCACGTGCCTTAAGTCATTTACGACGACGACGTCTGTGGTCTAGTGGTTCGAGTGTCGGACTGTTGATCACGAGGTCGTGGGTTCGATTCCCACAGAACACAAATATTTGTGTGATGAACATAAGTGTTTGTGTTGGTCTGGGTGTTTCTTATGTATTATAAGTATGTATTTACAAAAGAAAAGTATATAAGTATTTTCATCAATTGTCTAGTACCCATATTACAAGCTCTGCTTAGTATGGGACTAGATGGTGCTGTGTAAAAATGTCCCAAAATATTTATTTATATTTATTTATTTCTACTGTATACAGTAGGTGAAGGTGAGTTTTGAAAATAGAGAGAGGGCCAAATCCAAAACTGTCAGGTATAGAAAAAAGTCATCAAAGGAGATCTGAGCTCAATTTAGGAGAAAACAAAAACTGCATTGTTGCATTTTCTAAAACGCAACTGGTTCAGCCGAGAATCGAACCCAATATTTTTGAAGTAAAACTTCTTTAGACACGCTATGCTTGGGGACTAAGCTGGTGAATGCGTTACGGAAAGTGAGGCGAACGGACGGGGTAGTGCGGGACGCGGGGAACGAGGCGCGCGCTACTGCCGGCCACGCGACTCAGCGCCGGCAGAGCAGACGCGTTCTACACCGCCATTCCTCTGTCTCATTGAAATAGTATTTAGGGAGATATAAGTTAGTGAAGTTTTACTTCAGTCGTGTGCTCTAAAGTACACTCGTTTTTTTTGTAAAAAAATCATCACTGCACTCTGCGCCAGTGGCGAAGGCTCCGTATAATACGATTCCCATCGGCATCCCTTTCATCAGGAATTGCTTAAAAAATACAGATCAACGACATTTCTATACTTATTTATTGTTCTAAAGTACAAAAAAAAATTTAAAATTAAATTAAAAGTTGTTAAACGGTTTATTTTATTTTATTTAAGTACGATCTTAGCTATTTTAGGATTTTTTGGTAGGCTTCCCTTCTGAAAATATTCACTCCTTGCCACTGCTCTCCACTAATTGATAAGATTTTTGAAAAAGAACCAATCCTGCATCGAAATCATAAGCATCAAAAGGAATTGTCGTTTTATTAAAAAATAAAACTACATGTGTGAGAAAAAGCGACAAACATGCTGCATGTGTGTTTCTACAAAGGAGAGAAAAAGCGACGCCCAGTCGGTCACCCCAGATGTCGCTGGAGCGATGCGATGGAAGACTATCTTCTGGAGCTTGGAGGCAGTGATGGGCAAGTTGCGTTCTCTTTTTTCGGAGGCCAAGACACATTTTGGGTCACTCAGCCAACAGAGTAAGTAGTAGTAGTGTAAGTAAGTTTCTGTGTGAACATGCCCTAGGCAAAGCCAACAATTTTCTTCGTTTAGATCAACCTAAGATTAACAAAAGGGACACAGAGCTCAACCCGTGGGTTGCGTACACGAGCTATGTGGAAGCCAACTGAATGAAAGCATTCACCTTCCTACCACAAACTTACAAACCTAACCTTCGAACTACTTAAGAGAAACTATAGAAATGTAGAAGCGTACGTCATTACAGAATAGGGTCACCCATCATGAGTAATACATAAACTTATTATACTAGCGAGTAATAGATATACGATGTGCTGCGAACAATCATAGTGAAGCCAAAAAAAACTATGCTCCTTCGTGTATAAACAGCGCTCATGCACACACCATGCACCTGAAGGATATTTGCTTTCGCGTTGCTTACTGGAAGATGCCGCGACATGTGTACTGAGAGGGGTGATCACGATTTGAGGTGTATGTTTGTGCGTGAGCGCTGGTTGTACACGAAGGAGCATAGGTTTTTTTGGGTTCACTAGATTGTTCGCAAGACTTCGTCTATATGTTTTACTATATCTGTGTAGATAGATAGATAGATTATGAATATATGGTGTAGATATACCACATCAGATATACGAATACAGGGTAATTGAAAAAAACCCGAAACCTCATAGCACTAACTTTTATTATGACCATGAACAACGTTTGTTCTATGAATTTTCATAATTCGAAACTTTTTGCTCACTTACGTAAACATTCCAATTAATTAATGATTAATACCAACATCTCTAAGAGATAAAATAACAAAAAAAAAACATAAAATTTAAATTAAAACAACATTTCTTGCAAGTTACAAATACACAATAATAAAAATAACTAGTCAATATAATTAATAACATTATATTAATAATGTTAAGTAAGTATGTAAGTATAATAAATTCTCAAAAGCTTGCTGCATTTGTAGGAACAACCTGTATCAACACAAATACTACCCTCCACCAGTTTTTAAAGACGGCTCGCGCAGTCACCGGTGTTCGCTCCTTCATAATGTAGCTAAATATTATCTGGTATCTACCCTCATTGTAATTATTTAATATCCTACCTTGTTAACTATATTTTTGTTTACCTGTTTGCATAGTCGATGATACTGATGTACGGTAAAACTCTAATGAGTTTATGTTTACATCTTTAGAATGTTTTTGTTATGTATCATAATCATTTCAGCCGAAAGACGTCCACTACTGGACATAGGCCTCCCCCAATTAAGGGGGGATATGCCATAATCAAAAATAATTAATATATAATAATAATTTTGTTATGTATACCACTGAACAAATAAATAAATAATTAATTAATTATTAATTATTATCAGTATGGGACTAGATGGTGCTGTGTAAAAAATGTCCCAAAGATATTTATTTATTTATTTTAATTAAGGAATAATAAAGGCTCTTTTTTATTAGTCAGAGCCCAGTCAGGTGGACCGACGACCTGAAGAAAGTGGCTGGATACGGAAAGCAGAGGACCGGGTATTGTAGCACAACTTGTTAGAGGCCTATGTCCAGTAGTGGACTGTGACAGGCCGAGTTGATGATGAGTTCATGAATCAGAGCCGTATTCGGTAGGAGATTTAGGCGGCCCATTCACCTGCAATATATTACACAATTATTATTGCATCGTCCCCATCTTCAATACTATTTAAATCTTACCCCTACACGGTCACTATCATTGCGCAATTGCAAATATTGTACAATTATATGGTAGGTGTATGAGCCGGCTAATAGGTGACTGTACAAGTATGCTAGTTTTTTTCGTAAACAAACAATTATTTACATGAATATACCTAATTCCTTTAATTGCTTCTGAAATAATTTTTCGAGTACACACTACTCATCTATTTATTGTAATTTAAGTAATTGACAACCGCTAAAAACATAATGAGGTCATCGTTCCGAGTATAATAGGTATATTCCTTGGAGTTATCGTACCAAGTTACGGTAACTCGTTTTCCTTAACTCGCGTGTCAAATATGGTACTAATAACTCTTCGTTTTCCCTTACTCGAAGAAAGGTAGGCCGTAAATTGAAAGAGGAAGTGTTAATCTTGCAGATCAATACAAAACTTGGCCGAATGCGTTAGTTATTTTGATGATTATGCTTGCTCATTTAGTTGCGGGGCGCGTAGTAATAAATCCTTTTAATATTATAAAAGTGAAAGTTTTTGAAGATGTTCGAATGTTTGTTACTTAATCACGCTGAAACGGCTGAACGGATTTGCATGAAATTTGGCAAACAGAAAATAATTAGTACCTATTAATCACTCAAAACTTACATAAAAATTATACTTACACCTTGGACGAATAAAAAATGGCGGACGAAATCTCACTAAGAAAAGATTCAAGCACTTTGTTTTTTCCTAAACCCACCATACGTGGGACACTCAGAAAGTTTTGCGAAACTAAAAAAAATTGTTCTATACGTACATATATTTTTATCAAATCTTTTCAAAGTACTTTCCACCAGCCTCTATACAAAGATTCATGCGCCTAAACCAGTTTTCAAAACACTTTTTCCAGTCCGCCGCAGACACCTCGTTTACAGCCTGCTCGAACGCAGCCAGCGCATCTTCCGGCGACGAAAATTGTATCCCTTTGAGCTGATTTTTTATTTTTGGGAATAAAAAGAAGTCACACGGTGCTAGATCAGAGCTGTAAGGAGGGTGACCCAGGAGTTTGACTGGCGTGCTGTCCAGGAGGTCCCTCGTTTTGAGTGCGGTGTGCGCAGGTGCATTGTCGTGGTGGAGCAGTAGCCCGCGGAGCCCTGTGTTTGGTCGCTTGTTGCTTATAACAGAGAAAACTTCTGGCAAACATTTGGTAGTATACCATTCGGCATTAATGCTTCTTTGATCCCGTAAGGGAATTGATACCAAGTGGCCAGTCAAATTAAAAAAGCTAGCGATCAAAATCTTACCCCCGCTTCTAGATCGCTTCACTTTGGTAGGCGTTGGCTCATTTTGAAACACCCAAACAGTCGACTGGCGCTTGGTTTCTGGGTCGTATTGATAAATCCAGGACTCATCACCTGTAACGATGTCGTAAACACGCCGAGACGAGCCTGCTTCAAATTTGTTAAGCATATCACGGCACCATTCCACCCGGGCCTGCTTCTGAGCATCGGTGAGGTTGTGCGGCACCCAGCGTGATACTATCCTCCTCACGCGAAGATGGCTGTGTAGAATCTCGTGAACGCTTCCCGATCCAATCTTCAATATGTGTTGAATCTCCTGATATGTAATTTGCCTATTGTCTTGGATTAAATTTTTCACTGCTAGCACGTTTTCTTCGGTAACAGCCGTCAAAGGGCGACCGCTTCTTTCGTCATCCCCCAAAGTTGGTCGACCGCGCTTGAATTCGTTATACCAACGATACACGGTTGCCTTGGAAGGGCCTTCATCCATGAATGCCATTTGAAGTCTATCGTACGATTCATCCGGTTTCAGGCGACACTTGAAATCGTATAAAATCATAGCTCTAAAATGTTCCCGGCGCAGATCCATATTTCAGTGAGACACAATACTTTGAATTAACTCGCAAAAAATGTGGAGGGAAATTTTGAAATTGGAACTTACTTATTTTTACTTATAAATAATCATATTTTCGAAAAACATTATAACTGGCCAGTCTCCCATATATAAAAACTTTTTTTCGCAATACTTTCTGAGGGGCCTGGTAATTTCAACAGAATTTTAGCACACTAGATATATATTGTTATTTTATTTGTGACACTACGACAAGGACTACCGTCACACGAGACTTGTCGTGTAATCGCGGCATTTTGTCTTACTATGCATGTGAATGTGTGCGTGCCAGCCCGAACATTTTAGCGAGCCGTCTTATATGAGTGCTTCACTTTTTGTTTAGCGATATTCCGTTTGCCTTTTCTTATTTGTCCAAGATTTACACTTATTCCGATTTTGCTGTATTTGCATAAGGCATTTGTAGGCCGTATACGTATATGATGATGATAATTTGTCACGACACTTAAGTATCAAGTAGTTTATGAAAGAACCGTTTTTTTGTTCACGTTATTTTTTATCTCGGTACATCAAACTCGTCACAAGCAAAGCCGCAGCTCAAACCAGTCATAATTGTTTTCGAGGCATCCCGGCGACATTATTATTCAAAGTGTGCCGCTCAAATCGCGGGCCTCTTAATTGCGCGCGTAATTTAATATTTTTGCAGAGACCCATTAAAAGAGCCACGACAGATGGCAGGCTGGCACACTGATGACGTAATAAGAGCTTTGTGCTGATAGAATAACTATTTATCTCAAAATTTCTGATGAGAAAAGACGAATAAATAAATCATCATCATCATCATTTCAGCCGAATGACGTCCACTGCTGGACATAGGCCTCCCCCAAGCATCGCCACAACGACCGGTCCTGCGCCTTCCGCATCCAGGGATTCCCGTGACCTTCACCAGGTCGTCGGTCCACCTTGGAGAGGGCTATGCTAGGAGTGTCCCTGCGTGATCGAATCAGAAATGAGGAGATTCGCAGGAGAACGAAAGTGACCGACATAGCCCGAAGAATTGCCAAGCTTAAGTGGCACATTGCTCGCAGAAAAGATAGCCGATGGGGCAGTAAAGTTCTGGAGTGGCGACCGCGTACTGGAAGGCGCAGCGTGGGTAGGCCCCCCATAGTAAATAAATGATCGATGTTAATTTAAAAGCCCAAACATAAACAGGTTTTTTTATATGTGGGGAGGCAGGCGTTACCTAAACATCATAATCGTCTTACTGAGGAAAAAAACAATCTATGTGGCTATCAGTAGTGAAGGGTGAATATTTTCAGGAGGGAAGCCGTAGGTATCTAAAAATCCTAAAATAACTAAGATCACACGCGTTGATAAAATAATTTAACAACTTTTAATATAATTTTACGTTCTTTTTTGTGCTTTAGAACAATAAATTTGCATAGAAATGTCGTTGATCTGTATTTAAGCAATTTCGTAAGGGAAACCAGAGGGAATCGTATTAAATGGACCCTTTGCCACGGGTGGCTATCAAAACCATAACGAGTATGGGAAATCAAATAAAGACGAAACAGCATAAGAAAATTACTGAAAAAATTACAGAATGTTCTTATTCATCAGCATAAACTAAGACCACTGCTGAACATAGGCATCTCCTAAGCTGCTCCACAATACCCGGTCTTCCGCCTTCCGCACCCAGTCCACCCCAGCTACCTACTTCAGTTCGTCAGTCCATCTGACTGGGGGGTGCGTTACACCGCGTTTGCCGGTCTCCATTCATCACTCCGTCCGGTTCCGTGTGGTGCCAGACGTAAAGAATAGCACCACCCTATCTCTTCTCATGGGTGTCGTAAAAGGCGACTAAGGTATTCACCAGAGGATGGGCAGCAGCGTTCTCTGAGTATTTAACCAAACAACTGCGATCGCCAACACGCTTGCCAAGTGTGGCGATTATGGCATATCCCCCCCATTGGAGAGGCCTATGCCGCCATGCAGTGGACGTCTTTTGGCTGAAATTATGATAATAATTCATCACTTATCTGCTCCAACGGCCATCTAGGTCACTCTGCATGTTTTTTCTATGGATAATCTCATTACAGATCTTATTCTTCAAAGAAACTCTGAATATATTATTAACTTTATCCAATTAACCAAAAGTGGACGGAGAGTAGGGTACTGGTAATATTAATTAACCAAGGATACTTTTAAGTGGACTGAATAAAACAAAAACTGGTTAGGTGCAAATCGGACTCACGCAGTAAGGATTCCATACCACCCAACGACCTGCCCGCCTAGCCAAATTGACAATCTATAATCGTCAACGTTTTAGAAAACAATCAAAATGTATGGGAATGACATATCTAAACGAATGACTTTTTCGTTGAGATATGTCATTCCCATACATTTTGATTATTTTCTATAGCGTTGACGATTGTAGATTATCAACTTGGCTAGGGGGGCTGATACCCCATAGAAACTGATTTAATTACTGATCGCAGGTACCACGATATATGTCTATGTATACCCTATTTTTATTATTTGATGTTAAACTACATAGTATGCACTATAATCACACCAAGTTTAACGCTGGTATGTATTACAGTTTTGAAGATAAAGTAGGAACAAAAACGTTGAAAACAATGCATGTCTTACGAGGTTTCTTATATGGGGACCCCCTTTGTTTTTAGACTTTTTTATTTGTAGTATTTGTCATGATAGGGGTCATAGCAACACATGTTCTAAGAAAATTTCAACCAGCTACCTATTACCGTTCAAAATATATAGCTCTGTGACAGGCAGACGGACGGACGGACGGACAACGTAGGCTGGCTCAGTACGCCAGTGCTTTAGCCACTAAGCTACCGTGAACACTGCTCGTGGTATCGAAATTCTCATCCACATTGGTACGTCTTTGGGTGACGTCAGCGATATCTTATTAATAAACAGTGTTTCTTGCTCGTGAGCGATTTTTTCTTTCCACAATTTAAATCGTGACAAACACTCATGTTCATTATAATACAACAGTGATTCCTCACTTCAGTGTTTTCTTTCATGCAATGATACTTAAGTTTCACTAGAGCACAGGTTCCAATATTCAACATTATTACGGTAACTTTCTCGGCTGATAGGTTGTGAACATATCAGAGGCTCATAGAACCTTGTTATCTGTCGTAAAGGAGATCGACTATGACGTCATGCGCAGTTGAACACAGTGACCTATCTTACTGCTGCTCTTTACCTATATTTTACATCAAGTATTATGTTGAAACTTAGGACCGTATTACAGAAAGTTCATAAAATAGTACATAGTTCATGAAGTTTTTCGTATTTTTGGCTTTGTCGACATACAACTGTGCAACTACGTAGGTACACACTTATTCGATGTGATTAATTATATTAACAAACTCTATGCTTAAATAATCAAGATCGATGTATATGCTTCAATCAATCAACTCAGCCTATCGCAGTCCACTGCTGGACATAGGCCTCTCCCAAGTTGCGCCACAACGCTCGGTCCTCTGCCTTCCGCTGCTATGTATATGCTTAGATAATTTCAATTCATCAACTTTACAATAAACTAATGTGTAAGTGCCTAGATAGAATTTGCGAATATACCTAATTACATCTAATAAGTGTGTACCTACGTATACTTAAACGTTTGAGAAAAAATTATGTTCTGATGGGAAAAACAAATTGTGAATTCATATTATAGATTCGAGTACGTAGAGCTCAAAAATGCAAAAAATACAATTTAGTGTGTCAGGCACATAGTGCTTACGGTATACGTAGGACGTGTCGACTTACTGGCAGCACATCAAACTGACAAGTGTCACGCTAACTGCCAGCTCTTGGCTTCACAGCTGATGACGTAGTCTTGAAGCAATCACGTGACCTAGCTTTCACGGGAAGAGAGTACCTGGAGAAACTTCTTATCATACCATGCTTTTATCTATCTTCGATTTCATATTCAAGCTTATATTCGTTCTATTCATATCAGTTCTATAAGTTCCGCATCCCGTACACTGGTTTCACAAAGCTGTACACTCCAAGACACAAGTTGCAAGTTTAGCGAAGTCTTGCCGAAGTCTTGTTACAACTTGCAAGTCTTGCAACAATACGTATATTTTGCTCTTCGCGAGTGTTATGGTATATTTTGTATTATACACATGTTTCGTCTCTCGAAATTGTATTATGGACATAAGGCATGACTTATAGCAAAGGGAAATGCCTAGAGAACAGAGATAAAATTATATACTAATTAACTGTTCTTTCAGTCATACTGAAGCTAGCAACTGCAAGAAACCGACATAAACCACGACTCTAGAAAAAAAATAGATCATGAATATTGAAGTTTTTGAGTTATCTCAAGTAATTTTCCTAGACATAAGTAGTTTGTAGAAGTACCTATAAAAAAAGTTGTGTTGTGGTTTTTTAGGAGTAGTAGATTTTAATTATCATTAAGTGGTCTTTATTAGCCAATGTTGTGTTTATCGTAATCACAATACTGTACTGTATTATTTGTTAATAGTGATAATATGTATGCTGACGGCAAACCTTATGCAATAAATAAATAAAAGGTAATTTTCAGGTATTTTACCTTTGCTAATGAAGGGAGGAAAAAAGTGAATAAAGAAACTGATGCTGCTTAAAAAGATACAGAACTCTCAGCTTTCTGTGAGACTGCTCCAGAAGGAAGGCGCAGAGAGGGCCGATACCACTCGGAGACGGATGCAATCGCCCTGTGGTACAGCCTAGATAGAGCTACACGCCGCATCCCTTGCCCTCATGTAATGGCGACCCTGGGGAGGACAACAGTACGTGGTGGTTGCATACTACTGTGGGGTGGAAAGCACTGTTTTCCCGGGACGTGCCAATGGCATAGCATCAGAGAGGCACCGGCGTGGTTCATTAGGTGTTCCTGGAGCTCCCCTATTTTGTGCAAAGGTTTGGCACCGCGTGGTTTTAGTCGGTAGGAGTCCGAAGTATTTCTCCGCCTTCCCCGACATACCCCTCCGCCTTCCCTAGATAACGGGTATCTATTATACAAGAGGATTTCTACTTGTAAACTAAAAAGAGAAAGCAGGCCAATATCCAGTAATTGAGATCCTATTCTTGAGTTGTTTATTTTTATAATTTACACAAATGCTAAACAAACTTCCGTTAGTGGTTTTCCCGAAATAATTCGACATGGGAGTCTTCAAGAAAAGATAATATGTCTTATTAAAAGGTCGGCAACGCATCGGCGATTTCCCTGGTGTTGCGGATGTCCATGGATAGCGGAGATTGCATCCCAACAAGTAACCCGCTTTCTCATTGACGACGTCTGTGGTCTAGTGGTTCGAGTATCGGACTGCTGATCGCGAGGTCGTGGGATCGATTCCCACAGGACACAAATATTTGTGTGACGAATGTGTTTGTGTTGGTCTGGGTGTTTCTTTGTGTATTATAAGTATGTATTTACAAAAAAAGTACATAAGTTTTATATCCATTAGCTAGTACCCATAGTACAAGCTCTGCTTAGTTTGGGACTAGATGATGCTGTGTAATAATGTATCAACTATTTATTTATTTATTTGCCGCCCTCTATAATAAAACAATTTAACTGTTTTCCTAATACCTGCAGTCTAAAATGACTTTGAAATATACGTCTGCACATTATTCTATGGGGCAAATTGAGTTTATTGTACCACTCCAAAGTTTAATAGTACTCGTAAGTGCTCTCCGAATACCACAAACAATGCTAATACTATGTAATTGTGCAACATTGTTGTCTTATGTCCCCATTTCCTCTTGTACTGAATTTCAGTGTGACAACTGACTTACACTTTACGACGGTCAGTGATCTTTCTGAAACTTGAACTGTAGAAACTTTTCTTTTCAATAGAATTTAGTATTTTAAGTATTTACAAGACTATACTTCATTCTAAGTGCAGCTAAAAATAAAATAAACCTAAGAAAATTGACCTATTCTTAACCGGAAAACTGCGGAACTTTTCCTGAAAAATGGGGTATTAATTTAATCACTTGCCTCGTTAAAGTACGTACATCGATACAAACCAATTAGTTATTCAAGACAATTGACGCTACAAACAATACGTTTGGATAGAGTGGACTAAGAAAGGGCGCCAACTTTCGCGCATGCGTCCACTGAAATCAGACCCAAAGACCTCCAGTCACGCGGAGTCAGTCTTCGCGGAGACGTCGTACAGGACGGACGTGGCTCGAACAAATAAAAATTACATTTCGCGAGTGTTGAGACTTATAATGATCGGGTTCGTGGTTCGGGTCTCAGTTAGGTAGTAGCGTGCGATGCGCGGTTTGCGCGATGTTAGCTTACGTGGTCGTGGTACTAACAGTGTTGGACTTCTGCGTACCGTTGTACCATCACCAGTTCGCGGTGTTTGTACCCGGTGGGCCGGAGAAGGCCCACGAGCTGGCTCACAGACATGGGTTCATTAATCACGGGGAGGTAAGTGTGGACGGGATGCTTCGGACGCGTGATCTGTCTTTCGTTGTTTTTTTCCTTTCATTTCAGCGAGGATTGTGAGAAAAAGCTTATTGTATGGACGTTATTAATGAACTGTTAGAGTGGGAATTATGGCTTTATTTCTTGTAAGGAGTGTTCTTACTGAATACGTAGTTTGGTTTTATTTTGCGAAAAGATGACTAAAGATATTTTGAGTTTCGAAATTATCAGGGATATTTTTTCAGCTTCAGTTTCAATCTACCTATTATTCACCTGCATTTAAGGTTCAAGCAGAAATTCAGGCAATTTCAATACATACATACGGAAGCACAGTTGAGATTTAAAACGAAATAGCACTACTGCATTGCTTAAATCACCATGCAAATGCTCTAAACGGTATTTAACTGAAACTGGCATGAACGTAATCGTTTATTTCTGTACAGTAACTTTGTACCTATGCAAAATTGTTGTACAATGTATTTCATTTATATGGAAATTAATTTCATTTCCATACAATTAAGGTAGGGTACTATTTGACGCAATAAATGATTATGATTACAATTAATAATCATAATCATTTATTGCGTCAACTAGGATACAGATATTGTATTATAAAACAAATGTATGTTCTTCATAATTATTTGGCCGTTTCGCAGCATACAATAAATAAATAAATAAAATAAATAATTATTTTTGGGACATTTTTACACAGCACCATCTAGTCCCAAACTAAGCAGAGCTTGTAATATGGGTACGAGACAATGGATATAATACTTATATACTTTTTTTTTGTTAATACATACTTTTAATACGTAAGAAATACCCAGACCAACACACTTATGTTCATCACACAAATATTTGTGTTCTGTGGGAATCGAACCCACGACCTCGTGATCAGCAGTCCGACACTCGAACCACTAGACCACAGACGTCGTAAATGAAAGGATATCAACAGAAATTCTAGTAAATACGGTTCACAGGTCCTTGTTTAAGCTGTATTACGACTATTAAGTAAACAGACAGAGCTTTGTATGTTCGCCTGTATCAAATTAATTATTCAGACGGATCTCATCAACGCATTCTTCATTCAAAGATTCTGTTTCATAGCCAGGATCATTTTGTTCACATTAATAATAAAGGGTTTCAAAATCCTTACTAATACTATAAATGTGAAACTTTTGTAGCTTTACAACTTTCAAGGCAACGGACCCTTTTTGGGTTAACTTTGGAAATGTGTCGGATAAAAATAGTGAGTTTTACCCATATGTGGTTAGAGTAGAGGACCAAAAAACATTGCCTATTTTTAGGAAAAGAAAAGGCTGTTGGTTGTGAGGAGGGTGAATATTAAAAAACCTTAAAGGTTTTGTAACAAATCATTCACCGATTCTAGTTGTTTACGTTTTTGTCTTATTGCTTGATTACAGTGATATATTAGTTTGGTTCCCAAAACATTTCATCATCATCATCATCATTTCAGCCGAAAGACGTCCACTGCTGGATGTAGGCCTCCAAAACATTTACTAGAGTTTTATTCATGTATTCTTGGCTTTGGAATGAGAGGAGTGACTTTCATAATTTTCTAAGGTAAAATTTTGACAAAATGAATTTCTCAGTAATAAAAATAATAATAGTAGTGACCACCGGTAGTTTGGACCCTGTTCCCGATGCCGGTGGGCTACTATTTTTTATATTTTTAAATGTTTTTTTATATTTTTTATAGAAATATTTAAAAATGTAAATAATATATAAATAAATGAATAAAGGAATAATAATAAATCATTTATTTCAGATTTGTATCCATTTTGTTAGTAAACATAAAAAAAATATGAGTAATATTTTACTAACCGAACCCAGTTATGCTAAAATGACCCAACCCACATCTATGATTTCGAGAAAAATACATTTGAAGTTGTGATTGCTTTTTGTAACATGTGGGTTGATTCATCAAACATACCACATTTATGTCAGTTTTGAATATAATTGTAAATGTATTTGTTGGGTAGTAATACAACACATTCTGTTGTTAGCTTTTTTTTTTGGCAATTTGTGGGTTGGATATTTTTGGCATAACTGTGTTCAAATTTGCTTTAAATGTTTTGGCCTCTTACGTATTAAGTGGAGCAACAACACTGAGTGCCAACAAAACACTCAAACGTTGGCATAAATACTAATACATACAGCGGAATTTTAAGTTGGAAATACTGCAATAGGTACGTAATAATGTGGTATAGTATCAACACCTGCTAAAATGAATTTATACCAAATTTGAACTATTAGAAACTTTAAAATAAAGTAGGTAACATGGTCGCAGGTTCGAATCCTGCTCGTGAGCGATTTTTTCTTTCCACAAATTAAATCGTTAGATTTCGCTTCGCATGCGTAAATGCGATAAAAATAATAAAATAATAGGTAACATGAATTTCTCTTAAAGATTCACTAAAGATTTGAATTGTTTTTGATCAAAAACCAAAACCTTTTTTAGAATTATCGGTTTGTCAAAATTGTGTAAAAGTCACTCCAGCGGAAATCGGCAATAAAAATAATAATATAGCATAATTTTGATTCGTTATGAAACTACATTTTTATATTTTTAATATTATTTGTAATAACTAACAGAATTTTAAGCAACACAGCAACCAAAACTAAACTATTGCAGATTAAAGTTGCCTGTTATTATCCTACAATCCTACTTCACTATATTCTACTAATATTATAAATGTAAAAGTATGGAAGTTTGTTTGCTTTTTTTATGGTATAGAATGGCGAAACGAACTAAAGGCCCACCTTATATTAAGCGGTTACCTTTGCCTATAAAAACTGCAATACCACCTAGGTTGTTGCCATAATTGCACCGCAAGTCGGTTTGCCAAACTGAGACATGAACATGGAAAGTCTCACGTGATTGTAATTTCAATTTTTGTCTTTCAATCACACTGATACGGCTACATAGGTTTGGATCAAATTACACATTATTAGCACATAGACCATGTTCTAGGTTAACACATAGAAAACTTTTAAACTAAAACACACGAAAAAAAAAACATCGTTCACCTTTCATTATCATTATCAGCTTGTGGTAGTCCACTGCTGGAAATATGCCTCTCCTATAGCACGCCAACAACACCGATCCTTGGTAACTCTCATCCAGCTTCTACCAGCGACCTTGCTAATATCGTCACTCCATCTTAGCCTGAGGGCGTCCCACGCTACGTTTGCCGATACGCGGTCCCCTCTCAAGAACACGTCATACCCCAGTTGTTATCGGTCCTTCGCTAGTATGGCCGGCCCATTGCCACTTCAGCTTCCTTATCCTGCATCAACCTACTCAATGATTTTAAAGTCATTAGCAATTTTTTAAGGGATAAATAAATAAATAAATAAATATTATAGACTGCCTCGTTGGTCTAGTGGTCGCAAGCGCGACTGCTGAGCGTGAGGTCATGGGTTCGATTCTGGGGTCGGGCAAAGTGTTATTGGGTTTTTCTTAGGAAATTCTCAGTAGTAGCCCGGAGTCTGGATTTGTGCCCGGTTAATGGCAATAGGCTCGCCCCCTATTACATGGGACTTACAACATAACTGGCGAAATGTGGGTGTACTATACACCTCTACCTACCCCTTCGGGGAAATGCAGGCGTGATTTATATTATGTTTATGTTTATAAATATTATGGGACATTTTTACACAGCACTATCTAATACCAAACTAAGCAGAGCATGTGCTATGGGTACCAGACAGTGCATGTTGTATACATTTTCTTTCATAAATAGATACACATAATACATAAGAAACATCAAGACCAACACAAACACTTATGTCCCTACTAGGGCCGATACCAGAATCATATCGAGATCTTATTGGCCACTACGGCAATACAAGTATTGGAAGCCCTAGTCCCTACATTTTGTCGATTTGTGTGAATACAAATGTAGGGACCAGCTGTTATGTTTTTTCGCGATTTCAGGGTTGGCCCCTTAGTAACAGTAGTTCAAATTGATGAGTACAATAAATAATTGCTAATGAATTCAAAATTATCTAGTACCTCAGCAAAATAGAAAATGGTAGCCAGTTACTAGATGGTGAATAATTCAAATACGATAGAAGAGTAAATAATGATACCATCGCTGTAATATTCGCCAGTCACGATTAGATAAGCAAAATATGAACTTACTTCACCGTTTAAGAAACGTAGAAGATTTTGTATTTATAAATGCGAAGGTGTGTGCTTGTTTGTTCTTTAATCACGCTGAAACGGCTCAACGGATTTGTATAAAATTTGGCACACAGATAGACCGAACCCGGATTAACATATAAGTTACTATACATCCCGGGAAGATAAACAGTTACCGAGGGATGTCCAATAAGGTGTTTCTGTGATAAACCGAATTAAATGCGGGCGAAGCAGAGGGCAATGTCAAATATTTTTTTTGAGTTTTTAAGAGCAGTGAAATTAAGGTATTAACGATTTAAATTGTGGAAAGAAAAAATCGCTCACGAGCAGGATTCGAACCTGCGACTCCTGGCTCAGTACGCCAGTGCTTTAGCCACTAAGCTACCGTGAACACTCACACACTCACACTCACGCTCTTAGTGGCTAAAGCACTGGCGTACTGAGCCAGGAGTCGCAGGTTCGAATCCTGCTCGTGAGCGATTTTTTCTTTCCACAATTTAAATCGTTAGATTTCGTTTCGCATGCGTAAAATGCGTTAAAAATAATAAATAATTAAGGTATTAATTTCATTATTATTGAGCTAGTCATGTTATTGTTATGTAGTAAATACGGTGAAGGAAAACATCTTGAGATAACCTGCACAAGTGCACATCTGAGAGTGCTCCTTATAGTTCTTAATGGTGTGTGTAGTCTGCCAAACCACATTAGGCTAGCTTGGTGGATTAAGGCCTTAACCTTCTTACTCTGAGAAGAGGCCCGTGCCCAGCAGTGAGACAATAATGGGCTGCTTATGTGTGTGTTATGTGTAGTAAATATCATCTACTATCTGACGCGCGTGGCTTCGTTCTGTTGGTACCTATGTCAATAAAAATTATCCCTATGCAAAATGTC
Source organism: Asteroscopus sphinx (assembly GCA_949699075.1). Lineage (NCBI taxonomy): Eukaryota > Metazoa > Arthropoda > Insecta > Lepidoptera > Noctuidae > Asteroscopus > Asteroscopus sphinx. The sequence goes on from OX453016.1 coordinate 6,175,146, forward strand.
TTATGAATTAACGAAGGTTTTTTTTGTGTTTTTTTGTTTTATTTTCTTACCTGCTGCCGAATTGCGTATCTCACTCGCGATCGCAATCATCTGGATTTCAATGTTCATTGCGCCGTGTTTTGGCAATCCGATATATCGGCAACTACGTACCATGCAATGAATGTTGCTTTAATTTCAAAATTAAAGTTAATGTCAAAGTGAATGCATTACACAATTGCCCCACTGTTTTACTCCGTTTCATCATCATCATCATTTCAGCCGAAAGACGTCAATCGCTGGACGTAGGCCTCCCCCAAGCATCGCCACAACGACCGGTCCTGCGCTTTCCGCATCCAGCGGATTCCCGTGACCTTCACCAGGTCGTCGGTCCACCTTGTGGGGGCCTACTCACGCTGCGCCTTCCAGTACGCGGTCGCCACTCCAGAACTGTACTGCCCCATCGGCCATCCGTTCTGCGAGCAATGTGCCCCGCTGTTTAGTTATTGAAATGTTCATTACAGCTGAAAGACGTCCACTACTGGACATAGGCCTCCCCCAATTAAGGGGGTGATATGCCATAATCGTCACGCTTGGCAGGCGGGTTGGCGATCGCAGTTGGTTGGTTAAATACTCAGAGAACGCTGCTGCCCATCCTCTGGTGAATCCCTTAGTCGCCTTTTACGACACCCATGAGAAGAGATAAGGGTGGTGCTATTCTTTAAGTCCGGCACCACACGGACTGAAATGAAATTGAAATTGAAATTTTCTGATTGAAATGTTGCACGCCGTTAACTGAGACAGTAAAAAATTTTCATTTCTTTTCTATTATTTCTATGTTTACCCAGGACGTGGTCTACTTGTGCACCAAATTTCATTCAAAACCCTTCAGTCGTTTCAGCGTGTTTGAAGGACAAGCAAATATCTAAACATTCACACTTACAATATTATTAAGATCATCAATTTGTGATTAAAATATCCTGAAGATTTTGGAATAGGCACATACCATGATGTACACTATACAGGTATACCAGACCTATAAATGCTCAAATAAATTAATATACGTGACATCACTAAACCACCCTCAAGTTATGTAAATAAGTTTTACCTTCAGTCCACTTTGGCCTTTTACTGTTTCTTTTGAAGAACACAATTAAGAAAGTTATACATTAACAAAACACTCCCTTTGACTTCGAAATTACGTAGGTTTTAGGCAACGAAGGCCTTTCAGTTATTATACCAACCATGGAAATATGTAAGCCAAGCAATTTGGTGCTTAATATTCTAGACTAATTTTATTTAAACTTTGTTGTGGAGTTTCGTGCGATTTTGTTAGTAAACCTAAATGAATGGCATAACTCCGATGCTTTTGACTACGAAATGGAATATTTAAGTTAGAAAGTCTCGTGAAGGCTGTATAGTAAATTCTCTATTTCTGTGGTAAATACCTATATTACAGGAACTGTGAATAAGTACTAGTAACTGTACTTAACCTTTGATATTTACATTTAACATCCCTATTCTCAGAACTATTTTAAATTTCGAATACTCAAGGAGGTATAGAACTATTTTAAATTTCGAATACTTAAGGAGGTATTTAGAGCAAACACGTGTTTGAGCCAGTATTCTTTTAAGCAATGATTTCAAGTAATATGTAAGTCTATGCTTTTAAGACATTTATTATATTTTATTTTATTTTCATTTCAAATAATTTATTTTGTTACATTACTTTGTTGTGTATTTGAGACCGTTACGACTTAGATATAATAATTTATGTTTATGTAATATATTATAGCAATATATTTTCTATAGTAATTTTTAGTGACCACACGTAACTTTAACTAAAGTAAGATAAATATTATGGTATGTGCTGTATGTTATATGTGCAGTACTTACTAAGAAAGCAAATATATATTATAATGTTTAAGCATCTCTTACTACGTGTATTAGCTCGCTATATTATAATATTATATTTAATTTTGTGTGTACGTCTTGAATTAGAATAAAATAAAATAAATAAATAAATATCTTTGGGACATTTTTACACAGCACCATCTAGTCCCAAACTAAGCAGAGCTTGTGCTATGGGTACCAGACAATAGATATAATACTTGTATACTTTTTTTTTTTTTTTGTAAATACATTCTTATAACACATAAGCAACACCCAGACCAACACAAAAACTTATGTTCATCACACAAATATTTGTGTCCTGTGGGAATCGAACCCACGACCTCGTTAACAGCAGTCCGACACTCGAACCACTAGACCACAGAGGTCGTCAAATTGATTGTATTTTTTTTACATTATTGTAAGTAAATTATTATTTGTATTTAAATTATTTTATTAGAGTATAGTGATTATTTTAATGTACGTGATGTGGCTGTACTTCTATAAATAAATAAATATACCAACAACATTTTGCTAACCTAGTAGGTATAACAATATTCATGATTACGAAATGGTGGAAAATAACTTTCTTTGTATTTTCGCAGTCCCTATTACCATGTTACTATATTATTATATTCTTCATCTTGTTATCTATTCTCGCAAATCATGTGGGATGATAAGGAAAATGGGTTCGTTAATATGATGGTCTTAATCAATGGGATAATAACTTGTCACTACTTAGGGACCTACCCAAACCCACGTGTATTGAAGACGCGTGAATAGACCTCATTTAATCTGTTATTGCTACCCAATGATATTTAACAGTACAGATATGTTACTTGCGCTCGCAATCTGAAGACTCGAAAACGTCCTAACTAGGTCGTTTTTCTATTAATCCTCGTCAAGTAAAGCGCCGAGCGTGGCAGGTGACAAAAAAATACTAAATGCTGTGTTTGTACAAAAAGTGTTCCAATTATGACGCTAAAGTAACTTGAAGTAACCAACTTAACTAGTTTGTGTATTGTGCTGCCGCTGCGTACGGATCTTTTTTTTCGGTTGTTTTGTTAGGGTATGACCACAGGGTACATTATGTAACTGGGTATGACATATCTATACATTTAAATATTATTGTTGCTACCTGTTTTACGTTAGCGCCGCGTGAAGATAGTTAAAGTTTGCCTTAAAAGGCTACGTTCGTACGTCTGCGAACATTTTATGTGCCGCTTGCGCTACACATCGATTGTTATTATTTTACAGTTTTTATTAACTCGCTTTCAGTCATGTTTGTCTATTCGGTTCAAATATTGCAATCGATTTTAAACCAACTTTTCGATGAGCTAGAGACAAAACTTTAAACATAGCTCAGGACTGGATGAAAATGCAATATTAACTCACTTTCTTTTTTAAAACGTGGTGTAATATTTTTTTCATCAAATTATCATTGTGCTTCGACTTTGAGCGGAACTTTGAATGAAATTATCACTCTATGCCATATTACTCTAAGGCGGCTCAGACACGAATCTAAGCGTGAATAGGGTGTTGCTTAAATGGTACAGGGTACTGCAAGTCGGTTCGCCAGACTGAGATATGAAGATAAAAAGTCTCATGTGATTATAATTTCATCAGCACCCGTACCCTTCACACCGAAACACAGCAATGCAAGCATCACTGTTTGGCGGCAGAAGTAGGTACGGTGGTAGTACTTCCCCGGACGAGCTCCTTCACAACGAGCTCTTAAATTATAAAAAAAAATAAAAAGTTAAAAATGATTAATTACACGGCACGCGTACTGGAAGGCGCAGCATAGGTCGGCCAAGGTGGACAAACGACCTGGTGAAGGTCGTGGGAATCCTCTGGATGCGGGAAGCGTAAGACCGGTCGTTGTGGCGATGCTTGGGGAGGCCTATGTCAAGCAGTGGACTTCTTTTTTTTTATTCTTAACGGGCTTGCAGACCACCATATTATACTTCTCGGGAAACAACTCTTTGACGGTACGCATGATAAAGGCATTAGCAAAACGATTCGTGCGTAAGGGTGGAATATCTACAAGAAAGAACTCTTTGGCGGTACGCATGATAAAGCTATTAGCAAAACGGTTCGTGCGTAAGGGTGGAATATCTACAATATAACCGTGGCGCATCGCCATTTGTCTGGTCGTCCGATGATGGAAAGGGCTTGGGGGAGTTAAATTGTGCAATTCCAACGCACACTCGCCGAAATGCATTCGATAAAAAACCGATAGGCTAGCAACTCTCGTCTTTTAGCTGAAATGATGATGATGATGACACGGTGCGGGTAACATGCGCATGATGTGGCACATGCACGGGTTATACATTTTTTTATAGTCTAGGATGGCGAAACGAGATAAAGACCCACCTGATGTTAAGCGGTTACCTTTGCGCATAACAACTTCAATACCACTTAGGCTGTTGCCTAAATGGTACCGCAAGTCGGTTCGCCAAACTGAGACATGAAGATGGAAAGTGTTGAGGACAACCCAAGGATATGATAAAAGAAACGAACGATCTGTTGAAAGGCACTTGCCATATGTATTAAAAATGAAAGTACACTCGTTCCTACGTAGCTCTGTTCTAGGCGACTAATACGTTATTCTTTCTTCAGGCTTCAGGGTTCAGGACGTCAGGATCAGTTCTTCATAGGTTGAGGTCTTGATCTGAAGCGTAGAACGAGTGACGATCGAATGAAATATTGCCCACACAAAATGCCGCTTATTCACCCGCTTAAGTAGTATTCAGCGGGGCACAAGTGGCGCGTAGTGCGCCCTGCGGCTGCTCTGTTCTTCCAACATTTTTACAAGTCATAGCTAGTTGTAGTTATGTATGGCTTATGACCTGTGATTGGTTCATGGTTTATGACTCATCAAACTGTGATTGGCTGATGATCTGTACCTAGCTATAGTGTGATTATAGCTAGATTTCATGCCCTTGTTACTTTGTGCATAACGTTTCAGCTGTGTTAGCACAAGTTTTCAGTTACATTAATTAAGTTCAGGCTTGCGTCCGCAACAGAAAGTCTCATGTGATTGTAATTTTACCGGCACCCGTACCCTTCAGACCGAAACACAGCAATGCAAGCATCATTATTTGGCGGAGAAGTAGATACGGTGGTAGTCCTTCCCCGAACGAACTCTTTCACAAAGGAACTCTACTATTACTAATAAATCGTGTAAACGACCGTGTTAATATGTGTGGGTCCAGTACTTTATGAATGTTCCACCAGTTATAAAAAAAATAAGATGTTCCCTACATTTGTGATCATATGAATCGACAAAATTTAGGGAGCCTCTGTTTTTTTTTCGCGATTTCAGGGTTGGTCCAATAGTAAAAGTTGTTCATACTGATGAGTACGCACGGCTAGACATCAAGCTGTACATTTCCAGTATAAGGTGACCTCGCATTGTACGGAAAGCCTAAACAATGCGAGGTCAGCTTTTACTGGAAATGTACAGTTTGATGTGTAGCCGTGTGTACAATGACCCCTTGACAGGTTTTCAGTTATTTCAATACCACGTTATATGCTCTAGTTACAGGCACCGTGTACAAAAACCAGAAAGGTTTGCTTCTGTGAATGTTTTATTTCAGTCAGATACCTGAAAACTTCTGTGAAAAAGTTCCGCCAACCAAGCCGTACATCGTAAACCGTTCTTATTTTAAATGAATTTAAAAAATTTAAACCACGCCTTAAAAAAAGAAAAATGGAAAAATCTTTAAGACAAATGATGACATTCGTCAAAAAGGGAGAGAGCGAGAGATGATCTTCTCGTGACGTAATCAATTGTTACGAAGGCCTCAAGATAGAGGATTAAAGAGAGGATTAATCCAACGATTTATTTTTGGGGTCACCATATTTTTTGTAAAAGAAATGGTTCGCGGCGGTATTTTTAGTCGCCGGAAATTAATATTTCCGAGATTTCCAGCTTAATATTTTTATAAACATTTTTTTTCAAGAAATTAGATTTTCGCTGAAAGTATTTGCATGTTACGTTTTTGTCTTATGGGTAAATGATGTGAATTCGAAATCAGGTTTCTAGAGAAATCCCTTTGATAGGAAATAAACTTATTTCCAATTTATGAATTCGTAGAAAGTGAAGGTTTTCTTAACGTATAAATCAAGAAGCTCTTCCATTTCACTATTCCTTGGAATTATAATATATATTATGTACACAGACAATAAAAAAAATGTCTGTGATTATGTATAAGTAGGTGAATCAAAATGTAGCCGTGTATTAGGTAGGTACATTTTTTTTACGAACCCATTTTGTCCCACTGCAGGGCAAAGGCCTACCTTCCTTTCTTCCAACTTTCACGGTCTGTAGGTAGGTACTTATTTTGTGTTTAATTTGAAAAAGTAGATTGATTCCGCTTAAAATGTACTATCTTGGTATAGTATTGGCAAAATCGAGAAGGATGTGATCCAGTTTGGTACTACAGGTGTTATTTCAAATCTTATTTCTTGTGTTTTGGAAGTAGATTCGTTTACCATAAGACGGGTTTGTTATATGGCAGATAGTATATGATATGTGTGAGTGTTCACAAAGACACACAAACATGGCGTAACAATAGACACACATACACATAAACTTGTCCACGACATTGTGCTGTAGTAGAAATCAAGCCGAGAATTTGTAGAACATACTAACTTATCTTTCTTACGCTCCATTGAACTTATGTAAGAGGTGCTTACTTATCTACTAGGCGCGTCTTAATTCTGAAATTCGCAAGTATTGTTTTATGTCTTACTTACCTTGCAAAGCAAAATAATAGCATTAGGTATTATGACAACCTATAAACTTTAACGGCTGAAATGAAACTCTTCATACCGTCGACTGCATGACAGTGGTAAAATTTCAATTAGAAAACCGCCCTTACTGCTAACGAAATAAGGCGCTATCAATGTCAAACTGTTACCGTTGACATGCGGTTGACCGTACATTCAAAAAGTTTGGCTTGCGTATTTTTCGTTAGAACTATGTAGATTATACGCTGAAATTTTTGTCGTTTTAGAATTCACTGTCCATACGATGCACCTTCAGTGTCAGAATTGATTGATTGATTGTGTATAATTTTTCTTACACAGCACCTTTTAGTCTAAAACTACGCAGAGCTTGTACATGGGTACTAGACAATGAATATAATACTTATACTTTATTTTTGTAAAAACATACTTATAATACATAAGAAATACCCAGTCTAGCGCAAACACTTATGTTCATCACATAAATATTTGTGTCCTGTGGAAATCAAACCCCCGACCTCGTGATCAGCAGTCCGACATTCGAACCACTAGATCACAGACGTCGTCAATCGTTATTTTATCCCGGAAATATGAAAAATTTTTGGGACATTTTCACACAGCAACCTAACTAAGCACAGCTTTTACTATGGGTACTAGACAATGGATATAATACTTATATACTTTTTTTTTGTAAATACATACATATAATACATAAGAAATATCCAAAAGTGAAGCCGCGAGCATGCGCTAGTAACGAATAAATAAAGTCCCCTATTATTGCTAAGTTGATTGGAAGCAACAAAACTATCTACCCAGTTCAAAGAGTCAAGAAAATAATCCCAATTCATATCCAGCATAATGAGGCTTTTCCCAAACTGCTGGCGAAGCTAAACGTTACTTTCGAGACCTAGATTTTTATGTTCCTGTGTTTTTTCTTCTTCTCCGTTACTGTAATAACAATTTTTTCGTGTTTAGTACGTTCGTTGTAAAAAGTAACGTGTTGTCGTAACGTTTTTGTTTCTTTAATCTTCATGAAGTTCTTAGTTATTTGTAATCCAGGTTTTATGATTTTTTACGAGTAGTAATTGCGTTTTTTGGGTTACCCTAGAGAGCAATCCCCTAACAGGTGACTGAAGCATTTTAGTGTTGAACTTGCAAACCTGGTACAAGTTTTTTCATACCAGGTTTGCAAGTTCATATTTTCGGTATTATGTAACCACAAGATTGTGGTTACATAATACCGAAAATATGAACTATAGTTATATTATTTTAGTCTGAGGTACTTATCTATGTAGATACATAGATAAGTACCTCAGACTAAAATAATAAAATAGTCAAAGCGCGTAGAACTAGCGTATAAAGCCAGAAAAATTTATACAAAATGGCAAGGAGTATCTACTATTCCGCCTACAGTGTTTGCGAGCCGCAATCTGGCGCCTACGTCTAATCCTTGAACTAAAAGAATAAGATTAAAGCTCCCAAACGTGCCTCGCGGACGCTGTGGGTGGAATAGTAGGTACTCCTTTGCCATTTTGTATACCTTTTTCTGGCTTCATTCGCTAGTTCTACGCATTAAATAAAATAAAATAAATAAATATTTTTGGACAAAATTTACACAGCACCATCTAGTCCCAAACTACGCAGAGACTTGTACTATGGGTACTAGACAATGGATATAATAGTAATATACTATTTTTTTTTGTAAATATATACACACCCAGAGCAACACAAACACTTAAGTTCAACTCCATCTATCTTATTCTTTTGGTCTGACATATGTACCAATAATCTTTCCGTATTAGTAGTAGGGGAACTGTTAATGCGCTTGCTTTTAAACGCATGAATGATTTCTTACATGAAAGCCTACCCTTGCAATAGATCAAACGCTAGGGGAGAAGAGATTACAGATAACAGATGTTTGTTCCCAAAGAGAGTTATACCTGTCACATTGCTGTTGTTGTGATATTTAAACGTTATCCCTGTATGTAGCTTAAGAAACCCCTGTACTCAAAATCGTTGAAAATATCGATTAACTATTCCATTAGGAAAGAAAAAAAAAACTAATATTATTCGTCACTAGAGTTTTCCCGCGGCTTTGCTCGCATATAGTTTAGCTTATCATAAAAATAAGTCTTTTCATCTCATCGCATGTCAAGATATTCCCGACATTCGATTCCCATTCGATCGTTCATTTTCACGGGATAGAAAGCTTATATTGTAATTCGATTTCTGGTATACCTGTTTGCCAAACTTCATCCAAATCTGTTCAGTAGTTTTAGCGTGATTGAGTAACAAACATCCAAATATCCAAACATCTTCAGACATTTTCCCATTTATAATGTTAGTAGGACTGCAAGAACCTATAATTTCTGGAGAACCAATGTTGAAAATGGGTTTGCAAAATTCCTAGGTTTAATATGCTATGATTGTTATGGTATGGTTATTATATTATTTTGACTCATTAACGCAAGTTAATTTTATTAAATTCGAACAAATAATGATGAGTGTTTTTTCCTACAATTTTTATCTTTACGACAGTTTCTTCTGTTTCCATCGTTAAATACATCCAAAACAGAAGGACGACAAAGAAATAATTTCACGTGCTTGAGTTTTTTAGAAATTAATTATGAAAAGGTGAAGGTTGTTTTGTAATAACATTATTTGTGGCGTACAGTATAGAGCAGTATAGTAGAGGCTCTAAGCTAAACAAATTATTATAATTTAGTTTCTTATTCATTTTTAGATCATATTATATTTTTACGAATTTATCACTAAGCGCTACGAGTTTAGTACTTATCAAACCATGCTTTTTTTAAACTAAGTTACGTAAAAAATAATATTTAGAGAAAGATAATTTAATACTCTGTCTCAAAAACTACTTTCCAACGGAAAATACACTTTTGTGAGTTATCTTTAGCACCATAAGCTTTTTAAGCTCTCTTTCCTTTGCCAACAAAGTAAAATATAAAATTAAAACATTATATTCACAAAGACTATGGATCCAAACTATCATAACATCTACTAATTCCCTTAACCTACTTTAAGAAACGTTTAGGTAATTTTCAAAATTCAACCGTGTTACAAGATAACAGAGTTGAATATCGAGTGAAAAGACAATTATATTTTTATTACTACTTTTAAGTGGGAAAAGTAGTATATTTCTTATCTCTTGTTCTCTAAGGAATTGCTGAAGTTTGCAGAAAGCTTTGTTGTAAACAAAGTAATGAACTTGGTTTATAGTGATGTGTAAAACAATATTTTAGTCGAGTCACTCGGGTAATCAGTTCCAGAGTCATATTAACAACAGTATGACTTGAAAATTATGACACGTTTATTATCAAAATAACAATAATACTTTATTTTCAGGTAACTTAGACCCATAGAGATTATACACAGAAAAAATCAAAATAAAATACACTAATATAATATGTATTACAAATAAATAAAGTTGAATTTTTTTATTCAATACGTAGCGTCGTTGACATATTGCACTGCGTCATGGTGTCATGTATCATTATGTGAACACGCCAAAATTCTTTCTTCAAAAAGTTTTCCAGATGATGGGTCGGGACTCGGGACCCGCAGCACAAAAGATTTAAAGTATACTTTGTGGCTCTAAGAAATGAATCACCTTCATCTTACAGGGCCGCGGTCAGTATTATCGTCCGACGACGCCCTGAGCGTACTTTGGTCGTTCAGTTACTCAGAGCGATCATACAAACGAACGCCCAAGGAAAGCTCCGAGCGTCGTCCGACGACGTTGGGCGATACTACTGAACGCGGCCCAGGCTTCCATAATGACTTTCTAAGGCTCTTGATTGTCTGTAAATACAGACAATCATGAGCCTTAGAAAGTCAATGACTTTTCATTGTAGCACTTATTAGGACTTTAAGTCATATTGGAGCCATATTGACGTAATTAGCATAATCACTGGTGTTGTCAGAAGACAGATGTATACTGCTAATCATCGGTATAATCTCGATAACATCGTTATCGTTATGTCGCAGGGGGTCTACTGCCGTTCGATGATATTCGATAAATCGTACGATTCATCGCACAATTTGCTACTCCGGTCAACCATCGTTCCCTTATCGCATGCGATGATCGTGTTTTGACGTTTGTTTTTCTCATCTCCGGTAAATTGTATACGACTATGAACCGTAGTCTATCTTAATTGTGCCTTTTTTATGTGCCTATCTTTATTATGTAAGTATCAGTCGGAACGAAAGTTCGTGCTTCCTTTGTCGTTCGTAAAACGCGAGTAGACCTACAGGTTCGAATTCTGCTCGCGAGCGATTTTTGAAGTAAAACTTCTTTAGGCACGCTTCACTTGGGGAGTAAGCTGGTGAATGCGTTACGGAGTTACAAAAACTGTGGCCAACGAACGGGGTAGTGCGGGACGCGGGGAACGAGGCACGCGCAACGGCAGGCCACGACACAGCGCCGGCAGATATAAGCGCGCCGCGCCGCCATTCCTTTGTTCTCAATGAAATACTATTGAGGAAATATAGGTTAGTAAAGTTTTACTTCAGTCGTGTGCTCTAAAGCACACTAGCTTTTTTTTCTTTCCACAATTTAAATCGTTAGATTTCGCTTCGCATGCGTAAATGCGTTAAAAATAATTTGTAAGGGTAGGCGTATCTATACGACTTTGAAATAACTGCAAAGTTAGTCGAGTTGGTTAAGAAACACTGTTTCTTAATAAGATATCGCTGACGTCTCCCAAAGACGTTACCAAGTGGAGGTTAATTTCGATACCACGAGCAGTGTTCACGGTAGCTTAGTGGATAAAGCACTGACGTACTTAGCCAGGAGTCGCAGGTTCGAATCCTGCTCGTGAGCGTTGTTTTCTTTCCACAATTTAAATCATTAGATTTCGCTTCGCATGCGTGCGTTATTTTTTTATTATTATTATTATTTTATTAATAAAATAATTACTCGTTATAATCATTATTTTAATAAGTCTGTCACTTTTTTTAATTTTTTTTTGGTACAGCCATGAAATTATTCAAGATAGCATGTTCTTTTCGAGAGAATTTATCATACCGGAAACCTAAGCGATAATTTGATTACAAAGGAAATTTTATAAAACCTGGTATTTTTTGGCTCAAAAAATTTACACACCTTCATCATACAGACTTGCATAAATCCACTGATAAACATGAGCTTCCTAAATAAAAAGCCATATTGGGGCTATTCTTAGTCACTTTTTAGGGTTCCGAAGTCCTACAAGGAACCCTTATAGTTTCGTCATGTCCGTCCGTCTGTCCGTCTGTCCGTCTATCCGTCTATCCGTCTGTCCGTCTGTCCGTCTGTCCGTCTGTCCTAATCCTTTACAGCTTAATAACTTCTACAGTTATAAACATAAGTAAATAAAATTTTGTTAAAAAATAGTTTACATATAGATCTCAATTTTAAAAGAATAAAAAAATAGTTTTTCCGTATTTTAGGGGTGGCGTCCATACATGTGAAATGGGGAAAAAAAAATTTTTTTTCGCTGCACCCCCTCGTGTGGGATATCATTGAATAGGTCTACTAAAATAAAGGTAATGTTTGATACACCACTTTTTTATCAGGTGTACCATCTGCGAAATATAGCCCGCCAAAGTGGCTTGCAATGTGTCCCCCCCCCTGCCATTTCTAAACTATGCAATGTAGAAACTTATAATCTTCCACATTGATAGACCTTTATAAAAACTCTCTTTTAAAATTATTTCGAGTATAATGTAATTATAATTTTTTGAGTTATAGAGAGAAAACTGAAAAATACTTAAAACGTCCTAGTTCAAAGGTCATTGAGAAAAATTATCATAGCAAATAATGCTCCTTTAGCTACTTTCTATTTGAAAAAATCACAAAAGGTAACATTATCGCTAGATGGCGCTACTAACAACATGCTCTGAGTCGCGAATGCTGCCGATTATTGCAAAAACTAAAATAGCCATGATTAATATTCGATTTGATTCGTTTGTAATTACACCTACTTAAGGAACCCTATAATACTGAGCATGGCCCGACATGCTCTTGGCCGGTTTTTTAAATATGTTTTGGGTATAGCCATGAGATTTTTCAAGATAGTATGTTCTTTCCGAGAGGCAACCAGAAATCTAAACTACCAGAACCCAGAAACCTAAGCGATAATTTGATAACAAAGGATTTTTTTTAAACTGGTATTTTTTAGCTCGCTATATGATAGTTCTGTTCGACAAATGCAGCATTTTAAAACGGGATCTTGATAATGTAGTTTCCTATTCAAGTTTATTCCAGAGGTAGCTTGGATGCACCTGTTTAGCAAAGCCATAGATACGAATCTATAAGCTGAACTACTTTTCGAGCTGACTTTGGAAACTTGGTTTTGATTTTAATCTTCTACGTTATTCAGTAGTGTATACTCGGCTGGATTTAATTTCCCGGCACTAAACGTGTAATTATCGAAGAATATGGAAACAAAGTGATGACTGCAACCGTGTTATTCAAACGATATATTTATCGAAAACGTTTCTGTGATTTATTTTTTTGGTCGGTATTTTTGTATTTAACGTTAGTTTTATGGAGCTACAAACTCATATTTACTTTAATTAAATAAAAAACTAGTTTTTATACATTAAATTAAATTTAAAACACACGAAAGAAATCCAAGCACTCTATAAAGATTTCATGAAACTTAGTATAAACAAGTCAATTACTTACGCCATCTTCTCGATTAAAATCGACTATTTACTTCACATCATATCTCGAATAGACAATCCCCGTCACTACCTCCCTCGAGACTTGACGCTATCTTAGAACCCACAAAAGAATTTAATTATGTAGGTGAAGCGAGGTAAAGTCTTACACGGCAAATAAAACCAGAAATTCGGTACATATTTATTAGGTACGCACCCTGGTTTATCTCTAGCGCTACGAGGGTGGAATACTAATGCTTTGTTCGCCAAATATAATCATTTTTTGGAAGTTAACGACGAATTCAAAATTAAGTTTCAGTTTGTTAAGATTTAGATTAAATTAGGAAAGGAAATTTTATTCTGAAAACGATTCTGAATTAGTTCATTTATTTTAAAGTAGCTGACGCTCGCGGCTTCGCCCGTAATAAGTATTCTTTGATATTCTTCGGGTTTTAGGATATCTAATATGTGATAATTTTCATTTAGATTTTGCCCTTCAGACAAACATCCAAACATTTAAACTTTCACAATTTAAAGAATTGATTATGATAATTTATATAGTCTTATAGGTGTGTTGCATAAAATAAACACGGAATGGCTCACCAAACACACTTTAATTATTTTACCAGAGATCAGAGATTTAGAAAAACTTAAAATAAATGCGAAAACGTGACGGACGACGCGATCGTGTCGGCGCGCGACCGTTTGCTCTGACAACTCAAAATGGACTACCCGGGGGTTCAGCCGGCGGCGGAGGGGAAACGATGTGCGCCCGAGCGCTTTCTGATTCGACATGGTGGCGGGGTTGGTGCGGGGCGAGGAGTATCGCTCCCAGATGACAGCCCGTTATGGCTGTCCGCTATAGTCTATACATATACGTGGGACACTCAGAAAGTTTTGCGAAACTAAAAAAAATTGTTCTATACGTACATATATTTTTATCAAATCTTTTCAAAGTACTTTCCACCAGCCTCTATACAAAGATTCATGCGCCTAAACCAGTTTTCAAAACACTTTTTCCAGTCCGCCGCAGACACCTCGTTTACAGCCTGCTCGAACGCAGCCAGCGCATCTTCCGGCGACGAAAATTGTATCCCTTTGAGCTGATTTTTTATTTTTGGGAATAAAAAGAAGTCACACGGTGCTAGATCAGGGCTGTAAGGAGGGTGACCCAGGAGTTTGACTGGCGTGCTGTCCAGGAAGTCCCTCGTTTTGAGTGCGGTGTGCGCAGGTGCATTGTCGTGGTGGAGCAGTAGCCCGCGGAGCCCTGTGTTTGGTCGCTTGTTGCTTATAACAGAGAAAACTTCTGGCAAACATTTGGTAGTATACCATTCGGCATTAATGCTTCTTTGATCCCGTAAGGGAATTGATACCAAGTGGCCAGTCAAATTAAAAAAGCTAGCGATCAAAATCTTACCCCCGCTTCTAGATCGCTTCACTTTGGTAGGCGTTGGCTCATTTTGAAACACCCAAACAGTCGACTGGCGCTTGGTTTCTGGGTCGTATTGATAAATCCAGGACTCATCACCTGTAACGATGTCGTAAACACGCCGAGACGAGCCTGCTTCAAATTTGTTAAGCATATCACGGCACCATTCCACCCGGGCCTGCTTCTGAGCATCGGTGAGGTTGTGCGGCACCCAGCGTGATACTATCCTCCTCACGCGAAGATGGCTGTGTAGAATCTCGTGAACGCTTCCCGATCCAATCTTCAATATGTGTTGAATCTCCTGATATGTAATTCGCCTATTGTCTTGGATTAAATTTTTCACTGCTAGCACGTTTTCTTCGGTAACAGCCGTCAAAGGGCGACCGCTTCTTTCGTCATCCCCCAAAGTTGGTCGACCGCGCTTGAATTCGTTATACCAACGATACACGGTTGCCTTGGAAGGGCCTTCATCCATGAATGCCATTTGAAGTCTATCGTACGATTCATCCGGTTTCAGGCGACACTTGAAATCGTATAAAATCATAGCTCTAAAATGTTCCCGGCGCAGATCCATATTTCAGTGAGACACAATACTTTGAATTAACTCGCAAAAAATGTGGAGGGAAATTTTGAAATTGGAACTTACTTATTTTTACTTATAAATAATCATATTTTCGAAAAACATTATAACTGGCCAGTCTCCCATATATAAAAACTTTTTTTCGCAATACTTTCTGAGGGGCCTGGTATAGGCAAAGGAAAAACGGTTCAGTACCATTTTTGTATACTCAGTGAAAATCAGCTATTTCAGATCTTACTTGTAAGAAAAATAGACTCACTAAAAAAAATAAAAAATAAGGTACATAAATACGTATATGCAAATAACGAACGTTGCAAAGTTTTCGAAACGTCAGGAGAACTAATTTCAATAATATACGCGATCTAAAGCGGTTAAACTTGTTTTATTATAATGTGTAGTGATCGCAAAAACCTAAGATATTATGACTTTATCACACTTATAACAACGAGTAATTTAGGGTTCCACTTATTTTTGTGCTGCCCCGAAATACGGTCATCGGTTGAATAACCCTTCACTGCTATTTACATGGCCTAAGTGAGGTGAAAGCTGAACGTAATGAAACATGAACGGGTTTTTGTTACGTGTCACAGCGTAACGTTAAGGGTTAACTTGACTTCTACAGTTTGTATTTTACGGTTAATTCAGGTGGGAGATTTTGATCAGTAATGCCTGTGTAATGGTTTTATTTTTATATTGCTGGTAAGCAGTATACTAAGAACGTAATATGTAGGAACACTTTCAGTGTGTGCTTGAAAATTACAGGAAAATTAAAGGGTTATTAATAATTTCTTAGCTTTTGACGACCTCTGTGGTCTAGTGGTTCGAGTGTCGGACTTCTGATCACGAGGTCATGGGTTCGATTCCCACAGGACACAAATATTTGTGTGATGAAGATAACTGTTTGTGTTGGTCTGGGTGTTTCTTATGTATTATAAGTATGTATTTACAAAAAAAAAGTATATAAGTATTATATCCATTGTCTAGTACCCATATCACAAGCTCTGCTTAGTTTGGGACTAGATGGTGCTGTGTAAAAATGTCCCGAAGATATTTATTATTAATTTATTTATTTTTGCGATCACTACACATTATAGTAAAACAAGTTTAACCGAGTTACATCGCGTATATTATTAAAATTGATTTTCCTGACGTTTCGAATGATTTGCAGTGTTCGCGGTCGAATGACAAGCGTCTCTAGAAATATAAAAAAAATGATTTTACAGTACGGTACGGTTTAGTTTCAGGAGTGACGACCACGCAGCGTGGGTGTGTGGCCCACAAGGTGGACCGACGATTTGGTGAAGATCCGAATCCGCTGGATGCGGAAAGCGCAGAACCGGTCGTTGCGGCGATGCTTGTGGGAGGCCTATTTCCAGTAGTGGACGTCTTTCGGCTGAAATGATGATGATGATGACAGTTTTTTGTAAATTAAAATCGTTTCGATGCACGCAATAGTCACTCATAATGTCAATTTGTCATAAAATATTTGTAAGACTCTCGTCATCTAGTCTTCCGGCGACTGCTAACGCTGCAAATAATTCGAAACGTCAGGAAAACAAAATTTTATAATATACGCGATATAATCCGTATAAACTTGTTTTATTATAATGTTAGAGGGTATTAATTGGTAGTCGTTTCACTGCCTCAGAAAAATTTAATTCAGTACCTGATTTCAATCAATAAACTTTTCAGTGGCTGAGAGGCTTAGTTTTCTGCTGTTACTGATTCAATACCCAGGAGGGAGGGGCTCCTGGTTAAGTAATAACCACGTCGATTTCATGATCTGTGAGGTTAAGCTGCGCCAGCCACGGTCACTCCTTTGATGGGTGATCATTTCGTTGTACATTGAGAACCATACGTGCCTCGGAGAGTACCAAGCTGTCAGTCCCGATTACCATACGAACGTCTATGGCAATCGTTATGGGTAGTCAGAAGCACGAAAGTCTGACAAGAATGTCGGTATTACCCAGTAACTAGGTTGCGGGGGTCCGATGGCAGTCGCTCCGTGTAAAATACTGATGGTCAGCCGCATCTGGTTAGACTTTTTTTTCATAGTATAGGATGGCGAAACGAGCTAAAGGCCCACCTGATATTAAGCGGTTACCTTTGCCCATAATAACCTCAACACCACCTAGGCTGTTGCCTTAATAGTACCGCAAGTCAGTTCGCCAAACTGAGACATGAAGATGGAAAGTCTCATGTGATTGTAATTTCACCGGCACCCGTACCCTTCAGACCGAAACACAGCAATGCAAGCATCACTATTTGGTGGAGAAGTAGGTACGGTGGTAGTACTTCCCCGAACGAGCTCTTTTACAAAGGAGCTATATACTACTGAAATCTGGAAGAAGAAGAAAATACTGGAAGCTGACCCCAAAATAATTGAGAAAAGGCTCGGGAAAAAGAAGTCATCAACCCAGCCTATCACAGTCCACTGCTGGACATCCCAAGTTGCGCCACAACACTCGGTCCTTCGCCATCCACATCCAGTCCCCCCCAGCTATCTTCTTCAGGTCGTCGGGCCACCTGGCGAAAAGAATTACCTTACAGTTAAATAAAAATTCAGTATAACTAATTAATTAGAACACTAACAAATAGCTAGAAAAACATCTAACCTAATATAGCAAGATTAGTTCTCTATACACTCCAAAAAGAATCCTCGAAATCACTGACATTGAGGCAGAAAAGTTTTTTCTCCTAACTCCCAACTTTGCGAGTGTCGAAGTACTTTCATTTAGAAAAGTTTTTGCTACGGACTTTATTTTGACAACTGCTGACGTATAGCAATGAAAGAAATTATTATTGCGCAGTAGTAGGACTCGAGAGTCACCTGTTTTTCTTCAGAAGTGAGGGTTAAGAGTCGAAACAAAGTATGTTGAAAATAGGAATGATGCTCACCGCTTAGTGTGGGTACCTCATTCACTTCATGGTGTATGAGCTGCTGCTAGCGTTGCCAAATTTCCCGCGTTTGGCAGAATGATAACCTTGTAGCATTCTGCCAATGTATGTAATTTATTTTTCTCCCTCTTTCTTGGAAATTAGTTCATTATTCAAAAAAAAGAAAACATCAATTGGGTATTGCAACGAAATAACAGGCCAGTAATATCCAACACGACAATAATAGAAATTGCTGGACAGTTTTTATTTTTTTAATTATGCTGCCGAGTTTTTTAAGTACACAAATACATTAGGTGTTTTTAGGTACAAAATATTTATCATTATAAAGGCTTCTACTTCTATCGTGTCGACATGAGCTACATAATGATAAGAGCTCATGCCGTGGGGAAAAGATTAGCCAGTCAGCAGGTTGGTAGCTGGGCTGACTGCCCAGGGTGCACCGGACGATCAATTAAATAGCGTCACTCGTGGAGGCTGAATGCGCATTTCTTTTTCAAAACTTTGAAAATAGAACAAAAACCGCGCTCGGACGAATTGGCGCGAATGAAAATTAGATACTGTTGAATTCATTTGTGTATTATTTCCTCGCAAATGAGAGAAAATTACTATACAAGTCTCGGCCGAAATAGCAATTAACAGCCGTTTAGTTAAAAAGGACTCGGCTGGCACCTCGTCCTTTTAAAATCACTTCCAATGTTACTCGGCCGTCAATTGCTTCATTTCAGGCTTCGACAGTAATGTATGTACTATTGTAAATAAATAAATAAATATTTTTGGGACATTTTTACAAAGCACCATCCAGTCCCAAACTAAGCAGAGCTTATGCTATGGGTACAATACATATACAGACAAATCATATATACAATAACAATACATATATAGACAATGGATATAATACAAATAGCAACAACCAAGTTTACAGGATATTGTATAGGTGTGACCATATTTTTACAGTTAAAAAGTAATGTCTGCTTATCAGGGGCTAGGCGGGTATGTTCAATGATAGTCACATTCAGACTCTCAAAACCAACAATGAGAGCACTGTATTTTTAGGTTAGGTATTAGTAAGTTATTACGTCATTACATCAAGATTGAATATTACAAAATATAAGGACAAGTCATGTCGGGTTATAGAACGTCCGTCTTGTTCAACGACTCGTAGCAAAAGTGCGCACAGATGAAAGTGCGCGCCCCGCTCCAAGCTCCAACCACCGACAATCAATATAGCCGACTTTGGTGGTGTGTCATAGTTCAGTGTTGCCATTTTATTCCGCCGATTCGTAACAAAACATATATACTTTTTTTTTTGTAATTACATACTTATACTACATAAGAAACACCCAGACCAACACAAACACTTATGTTCATCACACAAATATTTGTGTCCTGTGGGAATCGAACCCACGACCTCGTGACCAGCAGTCCGAATCTCGAACCACTAGACCACAGACGTCGTAAATTATGGTGTACAATAAAGCATATATAAAAAAAAAAATAGTCTCGCCATGTCCGTCCGTTTTGCGGAACCGGAAAGGGGCCACAGGATCTCTGCTGTAGTTACGGTTGACACACCGAGTTTGGGTTACAGTTCCAAATGCGTGTCTTATAAAAGCTTGTTTTGAAAAATAGAATTTTCAACAAAAACTTATTCTCCGTCTAATTCTACTTTAAAAATTTAAAGTACTGTTACTAGCTGGGGGTTCGTATATGGATAGAAAGCCGATTAAATGCGTAGAGAACACTTTATTACAGAACAACTACACTGAATCGCTTATTAACACACAAAGTTACTAGTTAAATCGCTCCGAATATCGCCTCGATGCCACCGCTTGTATCGCTTGATCCAAACTGAACTCCAACTGAACTCTACCCTACTGGCGCTTTTTTTTTTTTTTTTTTTTTTTTTTCGACTGGATTCTCGCAAGTGGGACTGAAGTACCATTTCTGCTTAACCGGGCTAAGTTGGCGGAGAGTCCCATGTGGGACTCCATACGCCGAAGGTTTTTTCCCTAAATACTTACAAACTAAAGACGCGGTTTGAATACCACAAGCGGGCGTCCCCCAAGGAGGGGGCTCGAACCTCGCTGGGGCATTGCAGGGGGGACCCCGCCGTTCCTATGTCTCCCTAGCAGCCGTTGCTGCATCGAATTGATCCTACTGACGCTGAGCTGCGCCGTTTATATAGGCCGCGAGTCGTGGTACTAGAAAGTCCTCGAACGTCATCTATCCTTGTCATAAGATAACTTTTTCTCACTTGCACATTCTCGAAATAGAAAGTTCTCGAACCTCGTCGAACCTCATCTATCCTCTATCTCACTCACTCATTTCTAGAATGGAACGTTCTCGAAGCTTGTCGAATCGCGTCTATTCTTGTCTTATATTAGCTCTATCTTGCTCACTTTCTTCCAGAAGGTTCTTCGGCTATCCTTGTCTAAGATTTAGCTCTATCTCGCTCACTCCTCAACAATTTTACATGTGGGTGTCAACTGGCCATAAGGGGTCCTGAAAACTCCTGAAAACTGGTTTTCAGGAAATGTCGGCATCGGATTTGTTGGCTCCTGAAACGGCCTGAAAACAACGGCAACTTACTCAAAATTTCGATTCTTTGGTATGTGATAGAGCCTCCTCTGGTACGGACTGAAAATGCATTTCAGCCTGCTGAAAACGTCTCTAAGTCCAGGAAAATCGAGGTTGAAGTATTTCAGTCCACTCTGCTTAATCCTCCATCGTAACAGTACCTTTACTCCATGGCCATGTAATTTGAGACACTCCTTATATAACCTCGTGCCCCGGTTCGTGTTTCCTGCGTTACACAGAGTATTACCGTACTTACCACTCGATCATCATGGGAAGTGCTTGACCATGGTTGTTCACGTCACACGTGTCGTTTGAGTCCAACAAGGTATTACAAAAGGGTTTTCATGATTACGTCATAATACACGGTTTTATACAGTGTATCCGTGGTTTATATTGGTGTATGTAAATATTATGGAGGTAAACTTACAATAATTAGGCTTAAAACCGCAGTAGTTGCACGCGAAGTGAAGAAAATTCAAGTTAGCCTTAAAAGACTACGTTCAGTACAGCTTACGCGCGCTTATGTGTGAGTCGGCGAACATTTTACGTGCCGCTTGCGGGCACACTTCGATTGTTTTTGTGCTTCATTTTGAGTGGAACTTTGAATGAAACTATCACTCTGTCTTATTAGTCTATATCTAATAGATCTGTGATATAAGTAGGTTCTTTCATCGTAGCTCTATATCCATGAGGTAAACATTTGGAGGTGTGTGAGAATAGTAAATACATATTCTCTTGTTCACAAATTAAACTTATTTTGAATCATAGCCTATCATCGCTCTCTTTTTACTAATAAAAGAAAGGGATGGCAACAATTCTAGTGCTGTCAAATTAGCTTAGGTACGTGTTACATTTATTTGTATTTTAGTGCGCACGTCCCGAGATCACGACTAAACTTGGCTAATTTGACAGCACTTAAACTGTGGCTATCCCTTTCTTGTATCTAATATTAGAAAAAGAGAGCGATAGTTTAAAATAAGTCTAGTTAGGAACAAGCAACGCCCGTTAAGAATAAAATAAAGGAAAAAAGAAAAGAAAATCAACACCATTATAACAAAATGCAAATTTAATATGAAACATGAATTTTATACGGTTTTTGAATAGTATAGTATAGTAGTATAGTATAATGGGCTGGTTTTCGCAACTCGGCGTCTAAGCGTGTATTTTGCGTACGGAGTTTTCGAATATTTTGTTACACTTATTGGATGCTTTAGGCTCAATGAGAAGCTCAGTGTAATATTTTAGGAAAAATAATACCATCATTGACAAAGTGTAGATTGAGACATACTTCTGTATACCCTTTTTTTAAATAGTTTTTTAAATCCGGCTCGAAGGACCAAAAAGATGTACACGGTTCTCACCATACGTCTTTTACTGATTGATATTGATAATTATATTAAATAAAACTATATATTTTCTCTTGATACTTGTATTGAGTTCACTCCTTAACTATTGATAATGATAGGTGTTGCTATGACGCGGTCGGAGCGTGAACTGATTGAATTATTATAATATTGATGAGAGTGCAATAATTGCATGTATGGTTGCACCGTACAATACTGTTTCGGGGCT
This sequence comes from Asteroscopus sphinx, assembly GCA_949699075.1. Classification (NCBI taxonomy): domain Eukaryota; kingdom Metazoa; phylum Arthropoda; class Insecta; order Lepidoptera; family Noctuidae; genus Asteroscopus; species Asteroscopus sphinx. The sequence goes on from OX453016.1 coordinate 6,197,489, forward strand.
AACTAATAACTGTTAAGTTTAGCTGTCCAAGCCGCGGTCAGTCCTTGGATGGGTAACCGTTTCGTTGTACATCGAGACCTCACCAACTTTGGAAAGCACGTAAGTCATAAGCTTTCGGTCCCGGTTGCCATACTTTGGCTGTTGCAAATTTATGGTAGGCGTTACGGATAGTCAGAAGCCCAAAAGTCTTACAACTGGTCTTACTTTAGGATGTCGGTATTACCCAGCAACTGGGTGTGGATGTCTGGAATACTGATGTTCAGCTGCATCTGGTTAGTCTGGAATACGACCCTTACATAATTGGGAAAAAGTCTCGGAGAAAGAATTTACTGGCAGTGCTCCAATATTTTCAAAGTTATTCAATTAAATCACAACATAATTAGCTGTTATAGCCCAGCGGCTGGACGCTTACCTTTAGTTCAGGGGGATCTCAGTTTGAACCCGACCCTCCACCACAGAATTTTTCAAATTCATGTGTGGTGTGGATCAAAATTTGATTACCACTTGCTTTAACGGTGAAGGAAAACATCGTGAGGAAATCTGCATACCTGAGAATGCTCCATACAGTTCTCAAAGGTGTGTATAGTCCGCCAACCCGCACTAGGCCAGTGTGGTGGACTAAGGCCATAACCAGCAGTGGGACAGTAATGGACTGATGATGACAACACAATTATAAATAAATAAATATATAATAAATATTTTTGGGACATTTTACACATCACCATGTAGTCCAAAACTAAGCAAAGCTTGTACTATAGACAATGGATATAATACTTATATACTTTTTTTTTTAATATATAGTTATAATACATAAGAAACACCCAGACCAACACAAACACTCATGTACATCACACAAATATTTGTGTCCTGTGGGAATCTAAACCACAACCTCGTGATCAGCAGTCCGACACTCGAACCACTAGACCACAGAGTTAGTCCAAATGTCAGATGCGCGATGTTTTCCTTCACCGTATTTATTACATGATGACAATAACATGACTAACTTCACTGGTAGGTTAATAATAATGAAAATATCTTAATTGTTCTGTTCTTAACAACGCAAAAATTCTTTTCCTTAAATTAATTGACATCAAAAAGAGTTCATATCACAAACAAAAAACACAACAGCAAAATAAATCGATCGCAATATCAGCACTTAAACTACAATTTATCAATCACTATCCAATCTCAACTGCCAATGTCAAAAATGGGGAAGCAAGGAAAAAAAGAGTTTATCACATACTAAAGGGAGGCAAACAAAAGCAAAATAAATTATCCTCGCGACTTGGGGACCGTGGGGATCATGTTGGCATCACAATCCATCAATTAACTGCCTATCAAACGTCGATGGGGTACGATGTCCCTTTTTGTATGTATTTTATTGGTTTATTCGATTACGGTATGTGAAAATCATACTGAAAGTGAAAAGAGTAATTGGAAGCGATTTTATCAAACAAAACTGCAGGCCATTATTCTCAATCAATACAATCTCTTCGACTGCCTCGTTGGTCTTGTGGTCGCAAGCGCGACTGCTGAGCGTGGGGTCCTGGGTTCGATTCCCGGGTCGGGCAAAGTGTTATTTGGTTTTTTCATTAGGAAATTCTCAGTAGCAGCCCGGAGTCTGGATTTGTGCCCGGTTAATGGCAATAGGTTCGCCACCTTATTACATGGGACTTATAACATAACTGGCGAAATGTGGGTGTACTATTACACCTGTGCCTACCCCTTCGGGGAATACAGGCGTGATATTATGTATGTTTACAATCTCTTTTCATGAATAAAACTTTAATGGAATGAAGTATTCTAGGGATTAAACTTCTCGACCGGATCCAGAACACTGGACGATACCGCGACATGTGTACTGACAGCGGTAAGTACGGTTTGATGTGCATGTGTGTGCGTGAGCGCTGGTACAGAGGAGCACGGTTTTGTTCCCTTCACTATGATTATTGTGTGTGTTAGGTATTGAAATTTCACTAAAAAGCTCAAGATAAGTTTCCTTCTAAAGATGGTTAGTTGCCATTTTTACTAAAAAACAACTGACGTCTGTCCTCTTAAACTTCTGAACAATATAAATAAAATCAAAATAATATTCAGCATTTCTATTCGCCTCGCTAAACTATCAAAAAGTAATCAAAGAATATCGTGCTCAAAAACATCGCTGGCGAAGTTGCGACGAAATCAAGTCTATATTAAACGAGGTCCTTATAAAAATTCGTCATAACACCGGAGAGTACTTCCCAAATTCATTACAGGGTACGCTCATTTGCTCGAAATGTGAAAAGAATGCAAATCACTGGGGAAAAATAGGCGACCTCGAAACGCTTCGAAGTTCCCCCTCATCGAAGTGTAGTTAAAATGGTCGGTCAACAGATGGCGTTAGAAGTTGCGAGTTTACTTCGCAAGTACTGTTTTGTTTACTTTTTGACTTTTGGTTGTTGTTTTAAGTTTTTTGTAAGTATTAGCTTTGCCTTGGCTTGAGTAAAGTTATAAATAAATATTGTTGTTGAGCTTAATAAAGATTGAGGGGAAAGATTTATGATAGAATTTTACAATGCTTTTTCTCACTAACCCATTTTATTTATACGTGTTTATGTTGTTGTTTTTTGTTATGTTTTTTTTTGTGTTCAAAAAATGCGTGGTCATATTTGAAGAGCTCATTGAGAGCACAGCATAAAACAGCTTAATATGGTGACAACCCTGAAATCGTGAAAAAAATCTGCTGTATCATAGAAAAGTGCAATACCACTCGATCAAAATATAAGTAAAGTCAACAGCACGTCAGTGGTAACAGTTTGACCTTGACAGCGTCTTTAATTCGAGTAAGGGCGGTTTTCGTAATTCAAGTGTTACCACTGACTGACGACTGACGGTCGACTGTACAACTTGATATTGAAATAACTGAAAACCTCTTAAGGGGTCATTAAACTCATCAGTATGAACAACTTTTACTATGGGACCAACCTTGAAACCGCGACAAAAAAATCTGGTGGTCCTTACATTTTGTCGATTTATGTGAACACAAATATAAGTAAAGGTTGTTCACAATGATGAGTACAATGACCCCTTAAGAGATTTTCAGTTATTTCAATAACACGTTGTATGGAAACCTGATTTATTTATCGCGAATTTAGGGTTGACGCCTTATTAAAAGTTGTTCGATAGCATTCCCTGATAAGCTCTTAAAATGTGTTCTCGCAGTTTTGATACGCGTTGTATATACAAAGTGTTATTGAATTTACTCATCAGTATGAACAACTTTTATCATGGGTTCAACCCTGAAATCGCAAAAAAAAAACAGCAGCCATTTGTGTTCACATAAATCGACAAAATGTAAGGATCAGCTGATTTTTTTTCACGATTTCAGGGTTGGACCCGTGGTAAAAGTTGTTCATACTGATAAGTAAAATGACCCCTTAAGAGGTTTTCAGTTATTTAAATAACACGTCTGGTGTTTTTTTTGCGATTTTAGGGTTGACCCCCCATGGTAAACGTTGTTTATACTGATGAGTAAAATGACAATAATGTAATATTTTCTATGGTAGGTAAATATTTATTTATTTATTATATTAAATATTACTAAATTTTATGAAAGTGCACCACATACTGCCCCCATCTATTTTTCACGTCTTCCTTGTCCATCCAAAGGTTGTCTGGAAGATATTGCTATTAGCGATAAGACCGCCAATGTACCCTTATTTTACATGTTAGTCCTAAGTTTAATAATGTTATTGGTGTACAATAAAGAATATTCTATCTATCTATCTATGACCCCTTAAGAGGTTTTCAGTTATTTCACCAACACGTTGTATAAAAAAAGTATTTTCAGACAAATGTTTTATTTATATTTGTATTACGAATTTTCAACTTACCGTAAGTTGTAAACTGTGCTATGGAAGAGCGAAGTCCCCTAACACAGGCATTAATTGCTTTCAAAGAGACTCCAAGCACTAACTTTAGTTTATTATTCAATCTAAATAAATTGTTTCGTGTATTGTATGTAAAGTTTATTTTGTATTTGGGAATGGACCAGAAAAAGCAGAGTTGATTAGTACTTTCCATGAGTGGATTTTATTTATGTGATTGATTATCACGTTTTGTGGTGATATTTTTGGTTTACTTTCATCATTTTTTTTTCTCTTTACCCGAGTCCCCAGGAATTTTATTTTATTTTAATGTATTTTAATTTTTTCAATCAATCAATCAACTCAGCCTATCGCAGTCCACTGCTGAACATAGGCCTCTCCCAAGTTGCGCCACAACGCTCGGTCTTCTGCCTTCCGCATTCAGTCCCCCCCAGCCACGTTCTTTAGGTCGTCGGTCCACCTGGCAGGGGGGCGCCCTACGCTGCGTTTGCCGATACGCGGTCTCCACTCAAGGACTCGTCTGCTCCAACGGCCATCGGTCCTTCGACAGACATGGCCAGCCCACTGCCACTTCAGCTTACTGATCCTACAAGCTATGTCGGTCACTCCGGTTCTTCTCCGGATAATCTCGTTATTTTCATTTTTTATGTCACCCTAATATAATAAGTTTAAAATCTCAATTCTAGATTTTCTCTCTAGGGAGTACTCTCAAATGTCAGCCTATCTGGATTAAACGTCGCCACGGATTAAGGTTTTAGGACAAATCAAATTCAATACTGGAGTACTAAAACATTAATCTAGAACAATATTCTATTTTTTTTAATGTTGCTTGGGAATGTTCCAATAACTTATCGATAGTGATCGTACTAAAATGGCAATCGCTAAGGACTCGACAAAGAGTTTTTTTTTTTTCTTTTTTTCGAACGGACTCTTTAGAACAGACTCGATTTCTTCATTGAAAATGGTGTAAAAAAAGCCTTATTTAACCATTCTAATTAGAAACAAAAGTTGTATTAAACATGATTGTTAAAAATCCCGCGCAATAAAAGGCTTACAATGTCTAAGGAAACGATACATAAACATCAAATAAAGCTTAGTTCAAAACGAACGCGTGATACGTACACATAAAACCGTTTTCACACATTAAACGAGTTTCAATTAGAACTCGCTACAGATAACGCGAAAATCAATTAAACAACAAAGGCGAACACATTGGGTACGGAAGGGTACAGTTTCCATTGAAAATTTCTAAAATAGATATTAATTAAAGCCACAAATGAATGAAAAATATTCATTGAATGAGCGAATGTGATGACAATAGGGCGTAGAGTGAGAGGGAACAAAAGATCTGGATAATTGGAATCTCGCCTCAATGCACTTCGTAGTCTTTATAAAGCCACCACTTCATTGCAGCGCATCGAAATACATCGCGTTAATTGCACACTTTACCATCATTGTATCTATCGATAAATATCTTTTACTGATGAATTGCATCATTGACGGCAAAATTAACTAAAATAATTTATCTACACTCGTATCGTAAAATTCGAATTATGAACTCGAAAGTAATGTCATAATGACATAATTTACGCACATGCAACTGTAATGAATTTAAAAAGTTTCATTACGATACAGTTTGCTGAACAAAACAATGCGGTAATTTTTTTTTTTTTCCATAACCGCACACTTCAGCCCAACTAAGGAGTTTATATGCCACTTCGACCCAACCAAGGAGTTTTAAATCCTTTTTTTTTGCAGTCGTACTGTCGTGCCAAACTGGCACCAAAGAGTACACAAAATTCAGGGTGGCGCTACTAGTCATACATTGAAAATTTTTATCGTTTAAAATCGCGTTTTTGGCAGAAATTTGGATTGTCATATTGCTTTTAATTATATTTAAGTGTTTACAGGCATATTTTTGTATGATAAAACAGAGATAGACGGAATCCTGACAAGGATAGAAAATTAGTTCCGATTATAATGTTTTCGCCGGACTATATTTTATTATCTGTGTTGACAAGCGTTAGGGCGCGTGCGCGGCCGCGCACCATGGCCTACTAGATTTGGTCATCATAACTTGTAAATTTATTGTAATTGTTTACGTTATTATTATGGTTTTGTATGTCTAAAGTTTTATTCTGGGCAAAAATATCTGACTACAACAGTGACTCTGAACTGAGGAGAATATGACTATATATGACTCCGCCTGAATTTCTGGATGCAGCAACGTTAATGACGAACAATCTTTTACCAGAAAAATCAAGAAAAACTACGACAATGTTGCCAAGATTTTGACATTGGTATTTTATTTAAAATTGTATGAGTTTAGATAAAATAGTGTATGAAACTGACATAACTAGGTATTAAAACACTCGTGTGACATGACTTGCAAAACAGGGGTTATTAAACTCACACTCGTGTTTTAATAACCCCTGTTATGCAACAGTTTCATAAACTACTATTACGTTATCGGAAAAATGCTTGTATTCATAACTTAGTGTTAGGCATTCAAGTTGCTGTGTAAGCAAACCGATCGAATAATTGAACACTGTAAAGATAACTGGGTTGATACAGTTAACATCATTATATCAGTGACTCCTGTTTCTAGTGTTTTTGTTTTACCTAATTTATTAATGGTAGTAAACTATTGCATAATAGGGGTTATTAAAACACGAGTGTGAATTAAAAAACCTCGCCTATGGCTTGGTTTTATATATAATCACACGAATATGTTGAAAACTCCTTCGTCGGTCCGAAGTGTACTGTTATAGAAAAAAAAAAATCTTAGTTTGTCACAAAGAAATTGTACTTTAGTACAATTTCTTTGTGACAAACACAAAGAAATTATACTTTAGTACAATTTCTTTGGTTTGTCAGGAAAATAGTGTCATATTTTTTTTTAATGAAAGATGGAGAAAAAGCAATGAAAATGTAAGACAAAAACAGCTTTGATACTGAGGAGAATATTATTCCATCTGACATTCTGGAAGCAGCAACAAAAATAACGAATAATCATTTACCAGAAAAATTACAAGAAACTTGCAAGAAATTTTAGGTACCTACCAAGATTTAACTTTGGTATTTCATTTAAAATATATATCAACCTATTGTATGAGTTAAGATAAACTAGAATGAAACTGCACATGACTAGGTATTGAAACACTCGTGTGATACCATTAAAAACCTCGCCTGCGACTCTGTTTTTAAATTCACACTCATGTTTTAATAACTATTATTATGCAACAGTTCCAAAAACTACTATTTTAATTACAGATAAACAAAGTCTATCAGTATGATATTACTTTTGAATTAATAATTCGAATTTTACGATATGAGTGGTTAAAGTAATATAATTTGCCTTCTACGTGCTTATAGATTTATCCCATGCCGAAATACATGTGCACTTATTTTACCAAAGGGCCTCAAACACGTAGTATTACCAAATCTCCAATTAAAATAAAGGCGTCCATCCACACAAGAGTTATGGGGTTTTACTTAAAGTCTTATACTACATGGTCAACGTTCGTGACGTGTCCGTGCGCCCTAGTGGAAGGGCGGCTTTATTTTGAAGGCTTATCTTAACCTTTAGTTAAATTCTGGGTCATTCTAAAATTGATTTATATCTTTTTGCGGTACAGGTAGACTGTGGTTTAATAGCAGAGATGCCTATTTCTTTTACAATATAAAGTAAATTAAATCTTGGAAAACTTGAACTTTAAAGAAAATAAGTTAAGGTTAGTAAATAAATACTCAATTATGAGTTAAGCTCGCCTTTGTACATGTAATTTCAAAACGATTATGTATTGTTGTGATATTTTTTGTGTGCAATAAAGAATAAGAATAAGAATAAGAATAAATAAGTGTTTTTTTTACTTTCTGGAAGTCAGACTTACAGACCGAATCCGGAACACAATAGTGCGCTCCAGAATACAGATTGCTGACGTCACTCAAAAAGCCAGCTTAAGTGGGACTGGGCCGGACACGTTTGCCGAATGTCGGTCAGTTTTTGGCTAAAAATTTGTACCCACTAGGTTTTTATCCCGATTTCAGTGTTGGTCCCCTAGTAAAAGTTGTTCATAATGATGAGTACAATGACCCCTTTTCGGGAAAGAAGCCATTGCGATTTCAGCATATATAGCTTCTATAAAACTGAAATCTTACAACGTCACCACAGTGAAAATAATAAATCTAGTTTTACCTAGATTTAACGATTTTCTAATTAGCCAGCCAGCAAGCTAAATGTTTTCTAACTAAAACTTTCTGAGAGAAATCTTAGTTAACTCGGTCCGTTGTGCCTAATTTATTACTCTGCATGTCTTTTCGCTCTATTTATTAGTCTGTTTGCGGACTATTATTCGAATGTTTACGCTACGAAGATGTTTAAGTGTATGTTTAATAAAAGCTGCTGCATTTTGCTTATTTGCACATATTTAATATAAGCCTGGGGGGTCTACTCCCGTTTGACGATATTCGATAAATCGTACGAATCATCGCACAATTTGCTACTCCGGTCAACCATCGTTCCCATATCGCATGCGATGATCGTCTTTTGACGTTTGTTTCTCTGATCTCCGATCAATTTTATACGACTATGAACCATAGTTTATATTTATTGTGCCTTTTTTATGTGCCGATCTTTATTGTGTAGGTATCAGTCGGAACGAAAGTTCGTACTTCGTTTGTCGTTCGTAAAACGCGAGTAGACCCCATGGGTCTCTGAAGATCTGAAGTCGGGGTACAGTTAGACATCACTCACAAATAATAGATCAAGAGTAATTATATTTTCCTTTCTGCATGTAAGTCATGGTGGAGAGCGGATAGAAATATGTCAAGAGATAAGAGATATATGTAGTATTTATTTTGTACTTGCACAGATTTGTAATACAACATTAATGAAAAAAAAAAAAAACGACAATTGAAATAAAAAAATAAGACAAATTGATTATCCGCCTACATAATACTACTTCCTACTAATATTATAAATGCAAAAGTATGGATTCAATTCAATTCAATTTTTATTTATTTGCTAACATCATCATCCTCCGAGCCTTTTCCCAATTATATTGGGGTCGGCTTCCAGTCTAGCCAGATGCGGCTGAACATCAGTATTTTACACGGAGCGACTGCCATCAGACCCCCGCCACCCAGTTACTGGGTAATACTGACATTCGGAGGTTAGACCAGTTGTCAGACTTTCAGGCTTCTGACTACCAGTAACGACTGCCATAGATATTCGTATGACAACCCGGACCGACAGCTTAACGTGCTCTCCGAGGCACGGAGGGGTTTCGAGGTGTATCGAAACGGTCACCCATCCACAGACTGACCGCGGCAAGTGCAGCTTAACCTTGCAGATTGTACAATCCGCGCAGTCTTTGCTTAGCTACGATTTAGTTGCTAACATAGGTACAAAATGGTGTTATAAATTTTATAATAATATTAATCATCGCCATATTATGGCTTTCGCCATGCAATTTTTTACAAAACAATAAATTAAGTATTAGTTATTTCTTAAAAAATATATTATTATTATCATATGTTGTGAAATATTAACCTACAACTATTTATTACACAGAAAAACACACGAATAAGTTAAAGTTTGTCATCAAGAAACTCTGTAACACATTAATATGCTTTTTCTTTATGATAGTTTTTTGGGCGGGAACTTGATAAAGCGCGGTTTTCAAATTTTCTTTAAAAGTTTTTTTCCCTATTTTTCTTCAATTGAGTACATTAAAACTACACCAGTAGCAAAAGTTTTCTTTAAAAAATGGATGGTAATGAGGGGGGCGGTGATAAACCACCCATCTCGAACAAACGTCCTCGGCCTGAGGACGGAGGCACCTCCAGCTGTATGGACTCTGGTAGCGGCGGCGGTGAGAGTGATTCCATGTACTTACCATATTTAAAACCGAACTATAAAAGACTCTACCCGGAGAATTCCTCCAACACCGAATTTAAAGTATACGTCGAAAATAAAAATGCAAAAGACAGATTGGGCAACAAAAGTCCCATTTATTTAAATCACATTTTCAATAACGAAGTAAAGGGTGTGATGGCAATTCAGCGTGTAAATGCTAATAAAATTGCAGTTACATTCAAGCAATATAATACGGCAAATAATTTTATAAACAATTCAACTTTTATGGAGAAATATGAAATAAAAGCATATATTCCTGCGGCACAAATAGAAAAAACAGGTATAATTAGATTTGTACCAGGTAACATTTCCAACAAGGAACTCTACACAAAGCTATCTTCTATTTATGAGATCATTGCAATCAGAAGATTCACTAAAAAAGTGGGTCAAGAGCGTATACCACTCCAAACAGTTAGCATTACTTTTCTATCAAATGTATTACCCGATAATGTGCAATATGACCTTTTTGCGTACAGAGTCTTTGAATACATTCCACCATTGCAGCAATGCTTCAAATGCTTTAAATTTAACCATTCGGCTAAAATTTGTAATGGCAAGCAACGATGTTCGATCTGCTCAGGGGAGCACTTGTATAAAGATTGTGATAAACCAAACGAGATCTCATCATTCACGCTCTGACACTCGCCCCGAGAGGTCGTGCTGCTCCTGCTCCGTCCTCTCGTGACGAATTAAGTGCTCGAATATTTTTCGCTACGGCTCACCGTAGCGCCCTCCGCAGTCGCCCCGCCGACTGCAGCCCGATAAGCACATTCGCTGTCTTTTTCAAGACAGCGGGCGCGCTTTTGTCTCTTTAGACAGAGTTTCGTCAAAAACGTAGTGTCCCTTCAGGAAAAAACCCACTTATTTACTGTGGTTCTCGGTGGATACCTAACGGTGATAACAAACCGAGGGGCGTTGACCCGACACGCCAGCTGCGCTCCTTAAGGGCAAAGCAAAATTGGAAGAAGCTAGGGCCAGAAGGCCTTGGGGGATCTCCTAGTCTTCCCTAGCTTACCCCCGTTTCGTCCTATCTAGCATTCTCTAGGGGTTTACACCCATTGCACACTAGAGACTTAGGGACCTGGTTGCACATTAAGACTGGCAATCAGGAGTGCAAGCTTAGGACTCACCAGTAGGCACACAACCTCCCCGTCTATACCCGACGGGGAGGGTTTGAACACACTCCCGGGAACACCCACCCGAGGAGCAAACCCCCATGTTAGTACGCCACTAATTTTCTCCCCCTCTCGTTGTTGCTAGGCTTGGCTTAGTCACCATCTATATGATGGTGTCTGATGCCGAGTTTCTCAGCATCCTAAAAAACGTCCTCTTCAAGGACCCCACCTTTATCGCCAACTATGGCGACTTGTTTGGCAGCGCTTTTGCCGCCAAACAACCTGACGTCCCCGACTCTCCAGAGTCGCCCGATACCCCCTGCCCCTAAGGAGGAATAGGCGCCCCGCCCGTTCCGACAGTGATGAGGAGAGGCCGAGGTCTCCGCGTGGTCCGCCTAGGCGTTCAGCCAGCCTGGACCATAAGGAACGTACCCCCTCACCTCTCCCCACCCCAGCCCCCACTCAATATCCTGATCGCTCCCCAATCCCATCAGACCAAGAGATGTCTTCGGACAGTGAGGTCAACTCAGACGAGGCCGGTGCCTTTACCACGGTAGTGGGCAAAGGTAAAAAACGCGGCCGAAAAACAAACAAGGCCGAGGCTCTCGCCTCAAAATCTTTAAAACTCTCCGAGGCAAACTCTGCCCCGGCCCCTACCCCCCGTCCCGCCTCTCACTCCTCCTCGCAGGATAACAGGCCCCCCTCCCCTCAGGAACATACCTCACCTTCCCAGAAGAAGGTGCCCATCCCGCCTCCCTTATTCATCCAGGATAAGGAATATTGGACCAGGATATCCGACTGGTGCAATCAAAATAAGATAAATTTCACTAGTGCCCGCCCCACACAGCAGGGCATTAAAGTAGTTGTCCCCACCCCCACTGATTACCGCAACCTTACCAGGTTGCTACGCGAGCGTGGTGTGTCTTTTCACACCTACGCACTCCCAGAGGACCGACTCCTTAGAGTTGTGATCCGAGGGATTCCGTCCGAAGTCAGCTGCACGGAAGTGCACGCCGACCTCGATCGTCAAGGGATCCCGGTTGCAATAACCCACCGTATGTTCCGTGGTAAGCACGGGGAACCCTATAACATGGTCCTTGTCATTTGCCACCCTGGCGAAAACGCCAAAAACATCTATAATATAAAGACCGTATGCAATTTATCAGGCATCACGGTCGAGCGCCCCCACAAGTCGAACCAGCCTGGTCAATGCCACCGTTGCCAGCTGTATGGTCACTCCCAGCGTAACTGCTACGCAAAGCCCAGGTGCGTTAAGTGCCTAGGCGATCACGGGACTACCGAGTGCGAGCGTCCCAAGGAGAGGGACCAGTGCACGGAGCCCCCTAGCTGTGTCCTTTGCCGCAAAGCCGGGCATCCAGCAAACTATCGCGGATGCCCCAAAGCCCCCAAAATGCGCAACGCCAAAACGGCAAAACGCGCCTCCGACCGCGTTGCGAGGGAAGCCCCCTCCTACGCAGCCCCCTTCCATTACCAACCACCAAACCCTAGAGGCCCACTCGGGCCCTCCCCAAATTTCCACGGCCCACTCGGGCCCAACCCCTGGTTTAAGGGTAATCAAAAGCCCCAATACCCACCTCTTCCGACCTCTCGTCTCGCGCCCCCGGCCTCAGAGCCCCCCGCGCTGATGAACTTACCCATCCCCGCACCTTCTCTCAGGCCCAAAACTGCACCAGCAGCTAAAGCCCCCCCCCCCATGAGAACCCCCCCTCCGGTAAACTACCCCGGCCTTCTGCCGAGAGAATACCTCGAACCCCAGTCAGGGGAAACCCGTATTGACGCCTACTCTAGACTTTGGGCCTTTACCCAAGGCATCCACGAGCAGCGCCTTCAGGTACTTACCAAGTACCAAGACATCTATAGAATACTTAATTCCAATTATAATGTATAATACGGCCCCACCCAAAAGATTCAAACCCCGTTCCCTAAATTTAGGCTTCTTTAATGCCCGAGGCATTAGTGGTCAACGCGATGACGTAGCTGTCTTCTTGCGTGAGCACCAACTTGACATATTACTCGTTCAAGAGTCCTTTCTCAAGCCCCACTGTCGTAATCCCAACATAGCCAATTATAGGCTGATTAGAAACGACAGAACGTACACCGCACTAGGCGGAACGCTAATCTATTACCGCAATTCTTTATATTGCATCCCCATTGATCCCCCAGAGCTAGCATGCCTGGAGGCTTCAATCTGTCGCCTAGGCATGACAGGGCACCAGCCCATCACCATAGTCTCGGCTTATAGGTCCGCAAACAAACCCGCGAGTCTGCTCGAAGACGACCTCAAATCCCTACTCGATCTTAGTAATTCTGTAATTATTGCAGGCGACTTAAACGCCAAACACCGCTCATGGAGCTGTGTCTCCAATAACGCCGCTGGCACTCAATTAGGAGCACTTAGCGACAAACTTTCCTTCGACGTCCGATGCGTCCCACTCACTATCCTGACACAGTAGGGCATCGGCCCGACATCCTAGATATAGCCCTCTTAAAGCGCGTAAACCTCGGTATTCGCTCTATTGAGGTAATCCAAGAACTAGACTCAGATCATCGCCCTGTGATCATTCAACTGGGTCCCCGGGGTGGTCCCTCGGATCCCGGTTTCCGCCCGTAACTAAAACAATAACCGATTGGAAGAGATTAGAGGACCGCCTCAAATCTACCTCATCCCCCCAATTAGATTCAATCCCTGACTCCATTGAGACAGTCGCGGACACGGTGGCCGCGATCACCTCGCTCACCAACCATGTGCAGTCCGTAGTGGGCGAATGCTCACGGCAGGTTCCGATGCTGGATGACCAGCGTCTGAAACTGCCGGACGATGTAAATGAGTTGAGGACCGAGAGGAACGCGGCCATCCGTGCCTATGACGCTTTTCCCAATGAAGCCAATCGTGGCCATATGCGCTCCTTACAGAATACTGTAAAGAGACGTGTAGCTCAGGTACGGGAGGATCATTGGGACAAGGAAGTCAGCGCAATCCAACCGTCTCATGTAGCCTTCTGGGCCCTTCAACGCAGACTTAAATGCGAGACCACGGCAACTATGCCCCCCCTAAATCGACCCAATCAAAGGCCGGCCTTTGACGACGACGAAAAAGCTGAATGCTTAGCCGACAGTTTGGAGTCTCAATGCACTCTCAGTACGCTTCCCGTAAGCCAAACCCACCTTGATAAGGTTAATTCAGAAGTAGAGCGTAGGTCAGCCCTCCCCCTCCCCCCAATAGATGACCCTGATGACCCGCTCCCACCGATCACCCCTGACGAAGTTCTCTCTATAGTCAAGGATCTTAAGCCCAAAAAAGCCCCCGGCGCAGACGGCATCACCAATAAGGTGCTGAAACGTTTCCCTGCCACCCTAATCGCTCTAATGACCGTCATCTTCAATGCGGCATTTAAAAACAACATCTTTCCCCAGGCTTGGAAACAGGCTACGGTAATCGGTATTTCCAAACCGGGCAAACCAAAAGCCGAGCCGAGTAGTTACCGGCCGATTAGTCTCCTCAATGCCTTCGGTAAAATCTACGAGAAGCTTATTTATAAGCGACTCAAAGATTTCGCCGACTCAAATAAACTCCTTCCCGACGAGCAGTTTGGCTTTCGTACAAAGCACTGCTGCGTTAATCAACTGCACCGCATTGTAGAACACATCAGTGCAGGCTTCGTACGCGGTCAAATGACCGGCACTCTCTTTTTCGACGTAGCAAAGGCTTTCGATAAAGTGTGGCACAACGGCTTATTATATAAGCTGTACACTATGAATGTGCCACATCGTCTCGTGCTCATCATCCGAGACTACTTATCGAATCGTACCTTTCGCTATCGCATAGAAGGGGCTCTCTCCTCCCCCCATCCCATTCACGCCGGTGTGCCACAAGGCTCCGTGCTCTCCCCCCTACTGTTCACGCTGTACACCAGCGATATTCCAAAATGCGGTGCAGCCCGTATGGCCCTTTTCGCCGACGACACGGCAATCTATTACTCCGGCAGGACCCATGTCGCCATTTCTCGTACCCTCCAATCCGCGGCCAACACCCTAGGTGAATGGTTCCGGAAATGGAGAATCGAAGTAAATCCCGAAAAAAGTGCAGCGGTCCTCTTCGATAAGAGACCCCTGTCACAGTATCGTAAAGAATTAAGCGTACCAGTCTCAATGTTCGGAAAACAGATCCCATGGCAACGAGAAGCCAAATACCTTGGCGTGATCCTTGACCGTAGACTGACTTTCAGACCGCATATCCGCAAGGTGAAAAACCGTGCCGCCTTCGTCCTCGGACGTCTCCACCCCCTACTCAATGCGCACAGTAAGTTGCCCACTCCTCTCAAAGTAAGGATATACACCACCTGTATCCGCCCCATACTCGCCTATGCTAGCGTTGTGTTCGCACACGTTAAGCCGGTGAGAATTCACATACTCCAAACCCTCCAAAACCGTTTCATGCGAAGGGCCGTAGGCGCCCCCTGGTACGTACGCAATGTCGACCTCCACCTAGACCTCAAACTGCCGACCATCAAGCAGTTTTTCAAGCGTGTCTCAAAACGCTATTTCGATTCCGCTCCCAAGCACCCCAACCCCTTGGTCGTGGCGGCCACCGTCTACCAGCCATCTGCTATTAGCAAAACCCGACGTCCCAGACACACACTCATTGAGCCCGATGACGCTATTACACTCCTCCAGGAGTCAGATAAAAGTACAAGCACACTCCGACGCCGTCGTCCAAAATATCGTCCCCGCCGGCGAGGACCGACGCGACACACACACAGAATCCGAGAGTCCGACTCTCGAGAAACAGAAACACATGCCGACGCAGCACCGGCTGCTGGGGGGATCAGTGGCGGGGTCCCCCTGCTGCACCCTGAGTCGAGGTCCGAGCTCCCCCCTGGGGACGCCCTCACGGTGTAAGCAACCGGAGATAATCTCGTCACGCGAGACCGGCCCTATGCTCTAGAGTAGTTCCTAGGAGCAGGCTATTGCGTAGCCACTGGTTAGGTTTTCTAGGTAGGTCTTAGCCTCGCCGGCGAGGCTTGCCGCTTCACGGCGTTTAGCACGTCACCCGATAGGGACCGAAAGTCCGCTACTTTCGAGGAAACCAATTCGATGCAGCAACGGCTGCTAGGGGGACATAGGAACTGCGGGGTCCCCCTGCAATGCCCCAGCGAGGTTCGAGCCCCCCCCTCGGGGGGCGCCCGCTTGCGCGCGGTATTGATGCCGCGCGCATCTAGTTTGTAAGTATGTAGGGAAAAAACCTTCGGCGAATGGAGTCCCACATGGGACTCTCCGCCAACTAAGTCCGGTTAAGCAGAAATGGGACTTCGGTCCCACCTGCGAGAGCCCATTCGAAAAAAAAAAAAAAAAAAAAAAAAAAACGAGATCTGCTGCATCAATTGTAGCGGTCCTCATCTAGCAATTGCAAAAATATGTCCAATAAAGATTAAAAAAATTACTGAAAAGAAATCTAAAATTACTTATGCAAGTGTTTCCTTGACTAAGATATCTCAAAATACAGAATTTCCTCCACTGCCGTTACCAAAACACCCACTGCAAAATGTAAATAAATCTGTAAATATTAAACCTGTTTATAAAACTGTAAATAGTAATGTAAATAAATCTGTACATAGCAAGCCTGTTTTCCAGGCCGCCAGCAATGATGTCTTACCTGTAGTAGACATCAAGTCTCAAATAATGTCCAACAATGATGTACTAATGGCCCTGGTACAGACATTGGTGGAATTGGGTAATAAGGGTGACTCTACACCCATCACTACACTAACAATTAAAGATATGTTACTCAAAAATCTATCCAAATAATGGATTTAAATCCTCCTAGAACATCTCGATTACGTATTGCGCAGTTTAACATTCAAAGTGCTAATAGTAAAAAGCCCCTACTTATTAAGTTCTTGCAAGAACAAAATATTGATGTTTGTTTGCTAAATGAAACTTGGTTTAAAGACAATAGTAACTTTAAAATACCTGGATATAATATTTACAATAGAAATTCAAAGAATGTTCATAATGGAGTAGCAATATTGATTAAGGCATATTTTAAGTATACATTTTTAAATACTAGGTTCTATGAAGATATTCAAACAGTTGCTATATCATTATCCACTGAAAAAGGTAGTCTTTCAATACTTTGTGTATATTGCCCTCCTAATAGCGGGCACATCAGAATGAACAGGCTGCGTAATATATTAAGAGATCTCCCTAAACCAATTTTTATGAGTGGAGATTTCAACGCTCATCACATTGCATTTGGCTGTTTGTCAACCAAGGGTCGAGGTCAGGATTTATATGATGTTATAGATGACGCTGAATTGTGCATTTTGAATGATGGTAGTTTTACTACGATTAATAATCCCAGACGTAATCCATCTGCTATTGATGTCAGCTTCATTAGTCCGTGTATAGCACCATTTTGCGAGTGGTCTGTACATGACGATGCTATGGGAAGTTATCATTACCCCACAATAACTGAAATATCTTTGGCTGTTGATAAATATCAAGTTAATCCTCCGATCGATAAGTTTTTGTATGGTAAAGCTGATTGGAATAAATATCGTGAATTATCAGAAATAGTATTTGGAGACATGACGATAGATGAGGAAGATCCTATGTCTTCATTATTTAGAATTCTGTAATCGTCTTGCTGCCCTGAAGTTGATGGTAATTCCGAAGTTTACTAAACATAATAATTTCAAAAGTAGGCCTCCATCACCTTGGTGGAATGAAGTTTGTGAGCAGGCTGTAGTTGCATCATATAACGCCCTTAAACTGTACAGAACTGACCCTAATGTTGATAACTACATTAATTATAAACGACTAGATGCCTTAAAGAAAAGGACAATTTCTGAACAAAAAAAAATTGGCTGGAACAATGTTTGTCATACTTTTAACAGGACTACTCCCATCAGTAAAATTTGGAATTTTATTAAAAGATTTAATGGAATTAAAACTGTAAATAGATCATACAATGATGAGTTCATTCCTTTATTTTTAGACAAACTTTCAGACAATAGGAACTTGATAGAAACTCATAATTTAAACATTTATTTTGAAATGAACAACAACAATCAGAACTCAAAATTTTTACTGGAATCTTTTACATGGGTGGAATTTATATTAAGTTTACAATCTAGACGTAACACAAGCCCCGGCCTAGATGATTTTCCATATATTGTGATTAAAAATTTGCATGAGTCTGTTCAAAAAGATTTTTTTAAAATTCTCAATTCTCTTTGGAATAAAAAGTTGATACCAGACTCTTGGAAAACACAGTGTGTCATTCCTATACTCAAACCTGATAAATCACCAGATAATGCAAATTCTTATAGGCCAATATCTCTATCATCATGTCTCGGCAAAATATTTGAAAATATGGTTAAGGCTCGGTTGGATTGGTATGTGGAGGCGAATGGTATAATTCCTCATGTGCAGTATGGGTTTCGTCGTGCGCGTAGTTGCGTTGACAGCTTTGTGTCTTTGATCTCAGACCTGAAAAGAGCAAATAATTTATTTTCACACACTGTCTGTGTATTTTTAGATGTACAAGGTGCTTTTGACAATGTTGATCCTGGAATTCTGGTAAAAATTTTGTCCGATATAAGTATCCCTGGTCATTTAAGTAAATGGATTTATCAGTTTTTGAATAACAGAACTGTTTATGTTAAGCATAATAATATATTACATGGACCAAAAACAGCATCTAAAGGCACCATGCAAGGCGCTACATTGTCACCTTTATTGTACAATTTGTACACATGTGAAATATGTAAATATGTAGATACAAGTAATGTAAGTATTTTGCAATTCGCTGATGACATCGTTTTATATAGTAGTAACCATAATTTGCAAATAGCCATTGATAATGTTAATAGTGCTTTAAATGAATTATTTAACTATTATAATGGCGAATTACATCTCAAAATTAATGCATCTAAAAGTAGTTTTATGATTTTTGGTAACAATAACCCAAACTGTGATATATTATATGGTGGAGAAGTAATTAATAGAGTTTATTCAAAGAAATTTTTGGGAGTTATCATTGATCAAAAAATTACTTTTGAAAAGCATATTAGGTATATTTCACAAAATGCTTTAAAAGGATTAAATATAATTAAATACCTTGCTGGAGTTTCCTGGGGAGCAGACCCCAAAATATTAGCTATTTTATATAAAGCAATAGTAAGGAGCCATTTTGACTATAGTGCTATAGCTTATATAAACAGTCCTCATGTCCATAAATTAGACATTTTGCAGAATAGAGCTCTGAGAAGAATTTCTGGTGCTATGTGCTCAACTCCCATTAGGGCCATGGAAGTTGAAACTAAAATTATGCCTCTGATTTTGAGACGCCTCCTTCTTACAGAGAGATATTGTTTGAAATTGCTATACTCTAATAACACACAAATTATCAACAAAATTATACCTCATAGAATCAGTACTTCTGGACCTTTAGCAACTGGTAATTCTCTCTTAATTGGTCACTCTCCAATGCTGCTCAATATTTTCCTGGAAATTGAGAAAAGTTGTTTTAAGATAAGGAAGCAGTGCCTTTGGCCCTGTTATACTTTTTCATATCAAAGCATTATACATCCCATTAAAGTAATTCATAGTACAGTTGCAAATAATTTTGACATGCTAAGCTTTCTTTCAGAAAATAACGTATACTATACATTATATACTGATGGTAGTAAAGGAGATGGTTATGTCCGCTGTGCCGTGTATGATTCACAGATCAAGTTTACTCAGAGTTTTGTTCTGCAGGATGTGTGCTCAATATTCACTGCAGAGGCTTATGCAGTTTTTCAAGCTTTGAAGCGAATTGAAAATGTAAATAATTGTAAATACTTTTTGATTGTCACAGACTCTTTAAGCTTAATTAAAGGTTTATCTAACCTCAAAATTCATTTTAAAACTAATTTCATTTTGTACATTATAAAAGAACTAATTTATCGACATTCGCTCAGAGGCATTGAAATTTCTTTTATGTGGGTGCCATCTCACAGAGGCATTGCTGGTAATGAAGTTGCTGATAAAGCTGCATTTGAGGGTATTAATGCTCTTGACGTTAGAAATACTATATATGTGCCTATGACTGATTATCTGTATTCTATAAATGAAAATATTAAGAATCTGTGGATAGAGATGTGGAAGAAAGATCAGGAGACAAAAGGAAGATGGTATGGAAACATCCAAGAAAGCTTACCTGTTAGACCTTGGTACGATCGACTTAAAGATGCCAGCCGTGACTTTATTACCACCATTAATAGACTGCGTTTTGGCCACAACACTATGCCATCACACCTTGCAAGACTTGGCATAATTCAAACCAGTACTGGTCCATATTGTGAAGAAAATGACGGAGACATGGAACATATATTCTTCAGATGTCAGAAATTTCTGATTGACAGACTAATTTTAGCCAGTGAACTTAGTGATGTGCTAGAAAACTTAAGTGAAATTAGTTCTTCCCGCCCGCCGTCGCTTAAACATTTATTAAAAGATTTGAACTGTTTTAAACCACTTTACAAATATGTTAAAAGTACTATCCAAAAAATTTAACAAATAGTGTATATATTCTATTCATATTGTGTTAAAATGTTGTGTCCAATAAAAAAGACTTGGCTTAAAGGTCTTAGCAACCAGGCCACAAAAGTTAAAAAAAAAAAAAAAAAAAATTTCTTTATGATATGGATGTGATTCGTTCGCGCAGACACGAAAAAACGATCGACGAAAACACCCGAAACATCAATAAAATATAATCAACCTTATGCAATGCCCATAAGGTGTTAAAATTGGTTGCCGTGGCGTCTTTTTCTATTTCGCTCACACGCTTCCGTACTCTAGCGGCAGTGGCTGAGAATTTTGGCGCGCAGCGCTTGTGTTTTCCGATTGGTTAATTAAAAAAAAAAAATCCCGCGTATTTAAAATGTGTCATCTGCGCGGGTACAATCGGAAATCTTTTCGGTGAACCACCACTAAGGCTAAAATCGCTTGCACCCAAATGTTCGATGGCAGCCGTAGGTACGTGTAATGTAGCAGGATTCGTTCAAGGGATTTTGTCGAGAAAATGTACCACCACGAAGTATCGTAACCGTACATTGGTGGGCCAAATAAAATGTGTACAACTGCACCTCTAATTCAATTCTTTGTAACTACATTTTCATATAAATGAAGTACTCAGCTAGTAATTATTTTTTAACCATGGGGGCGTCATTGAGCTGTGAGGAGATCCTTAAAATGAAAAAAAAAAAAATACGAGTGTGATTTAGACCACACGACTGAAGTAAAACTTCACGAACTTATAACTCCCTCAATGTTATTTCATTGAAACAAAGGAATGCCCGGCGCGGCACATGTACATCTGCCGGCACTGTGTCGTGGCTGGCCTAGCGCGCGCCTCGTTCCCCGCGTCCCGCACTACCCCCTCCGTTCGCCTCACTTTTCGTAACGCATTCACCAGCTTACACCCAAGTCAAGCGTGCCTAAAGAAGTTTTACTTCAAAAACCTGTTGCGTTTTCACTTCGTCACGTAAGTAATATAAATGTTTAAGAGTAGCCTTATCTCTGGTCTCCACGGCACGATAACTGGCCACAGTTTATGCATCAGTGCAGTCTTTAAACTCTGATCTTTATGATTGCATTACCTTAGATAGCACTTAGTGGAATCGCTTGGAGTTTTGTCTCGTAAAATTTAAATGTTACAAGTCCCTTGTGGTTTGTACTGGTGGTTAATCAGTTGTTGATTATGGTGAATGCTTGAGTGAAATTCTTTGAGAGGAGCTCGTGGCTAAGTAATTACTAGTGGTGGGCATTGTATCAATGAACCACTTTTAAATACAGCTTTTTCATCAGAAACGAATTAACTGTTTTCCATTGCCCAAAAAACAGGTTAATTTTTTTTTGCATTTGACTAACAGGTATTAAAAAATGTATGCATTGACAAACTATGTTTTCCAAAAATCAACTCAATTTTATTAACCGACGAAAAAAAGGAGGAGGTTCTCAATTCGACGCGTATATTTTTTTTTTTTTTTTTTTTTTTTTTTTTTTTTTTTATGTATGACCACTCATAACTTTTTACAGAGTGGCCCGATTTTGATGATTCTTTTTTTAATGGATAGGGTATATCTCGAAGTTGGTCCCATTTAAATTTCAAAATCAAAATCCACCCCTGAGGGTGGGAAAACAGGGGATGAGTGCTTGTTCACCCACTGAATTCTTACCTGTTAACCGATTCTGTTGAAACTTGGCACACATAAATATAGTTCTAGACACTACGACATAATGGAGACCTGGAGTTAGATTTTGACCACAAAAAAAGTTAAAATAAAACTTTTTAACAAAAAATTGAACCGACGAAAACAGAAACTGAAAAGCGAAAAATAACTAATTATGAGTCGGCGCCAAACGAACTTTTAACAAGCAAAGTGCGTGTAAGTTGGAAGTGGCCGAGCGGAGAACGCATTTTTGGAAAGTTATTGTTTATCGTTGAAAATCTCACGTTGTATTTGATGTGACGATGTTTTTATTATTTATTTAAAGTAATTTAATGATCTTCGTTGATTGGTTGTTTGGCGCCGACTCATAATTAGTTATTTTTCGCTTTTCAGTTTCTGTTTTCGTCGGTTCAATTTTTTGTTAAAAAGTTTTTTTCAATATGCATAATGTTTATTTACATAATTATTTAAATGAAACTGTTTTGAACGCAGAAACGTAAAATATTTGAGAAAATGATAAAATCAGCCGTTAAAAATGTACAGATTTTTTAACTTGTTAATTGTAGAACAAAAATGGTTACATTACATTGACACGAAAACCATCAATGACCCATCAGAGAGAACGATGCCACAGAAGTAACTGGTGCTGGCCAGATTTTGACGATGATGAAGCTTTATATGATTTTGCAACCTTCTTCTTATAATGATGAATTTACACAAGAAACTCTAAAAGGCTAGGTTCCTACAAAAAATAATCGATTTCGAATTTTCAAGTGAAATGTACCATGTAATACCTAGAAAGTCAATTGTCATCTTTTACCGGTCCGGTCCAGCTCGAGCAAATAACTTTATCAAATTTAAGCCGTAAGCTTATCGCATAGAGTTCAAATAGCATGTTTTTTACTGGGTTCATTTGATACCAGACGGATTAGAGCGTAATCTTACTTATGCAAGATTTTCTATTTTCACTTCCAATATTAAAACAAAAGCACAATCATCAATTAGCTTACCGAATTTAAGCCGTAAGCTTATCACATAGAGTTCAAATAGCATGTTTTTTACTGGGTCCATTTGATACCAGCCGGATTAGAGCGCAATCTTATTCATCAAAGATTTTCGATTCCCGCTTCCAATATTAAAACAAAGGCAGAATTCAGTTACAATGCTAATTATCATAAAAACATCTCAAATTATACATAGATTAGTAGATCAATCTCTCATTACCGTACGACTTTGCTCGTAAAATACCTTGTACCGCCCCTACGCACTTACTGAACGCGTAACGTTCCCCAAGGGATTATTATAAGCCCCTTATATGACGCTAAATAGACCGCGCAGATTACTGGCAATTAGGGATCATTAGCTTGATTAATTTGAAACTAATCGTGTATGGAGATAAGTTCATTTTAATTTTGTACTTTTAGCTTGTTATTTTGAGATATGTAGGGTCTTTTTGTTCCAAGCGCATACGGCGGCATACATGCAACAATTACGTTTAATCAAATAATAAAAATACTAATAGCAAATACCAATCTATATAGCCGAGCGGTAAAACGCTTGCCTACCATGCAGGAGGGTTTACTCGGGAGGATAAAAAGAAAAATCATTTATTTCCACAAAAAAACCAGCGTGCAACACTACTTTTACACAAAAATTTACAAAAACAATTAGAATTAAGTTAATGTTTAAATGGAAAAAAATTAAGATACCAACAGAAAAAAATAAAAATAAACAATAACGTAATTTGCTGTAACAAATATGGTCATTGCGCGCCGCAGCTGTGGCAATGATGTCCCCACTCAGCATGATAGAGCCTGCGGATGGTGGACTCGGGGTAGCCCGCCATGCAACTAGACAAGGCCCGTGACGGAGGTGCGTGGTTATTCCACGCGCGCCATAAGGAGGGTGTTGACAACGTTAGGCCACACGGGGTGAAGAAGCTCGCCTAGTACTGGCGAGCAGGAACCTGTCAGGGGTGGCTGGGGACTTAGAAGCTATCCCACACCCCCGGAAAAAGGTTGTTGGAGGAACACCGTGGTGGTTTTAATCGATAAGAGTCCGACACTGGCTCTGCCTTCCCCGGGCAGCGTGCATCCTTGAGGATTTCCCAACGGCAAAAAAGAGTGGCTTTTTTGAACCACTTAAATACCTTTTTCCCAGTATAAGGCTAAGTAATTATGTATTGATTACTCCGCACATAATATTATTACTTGCAGGATATTTGCAACATAAATTACATATTTTACGTAACAAATATATTCGCATAATGGCAACCAATATTCGAATTCCTGATAATATAATTAGTAATTGAATTATTTATTAAGGTTTTGAGAGTATTAAAATTTTGAACATATTTATATAGTTAAATAGGAAATTTACCACAAAACAAAGGTACCTATTTTAAATTAATTAGAAACGTTTGTACCTAACAATGGAAACAAATAGAGTATGGATAAACAACCACAAAGGGCTTGACCTTATTTTGCGATCGTTTAAAATGGGCGGTGATTACACCGAACTGTAATTTATGTAATTACATTGTGTACAAAACATTAAAATTAACGTAATAAAATTATTAATTCGAAAAATTGCAAGAATGTTTGATTTATTGTCATATCAAAAAAGTCATAAAGAGATAACAAACAGACAGACGGAATTACTTTCGCATTAAAAATATTATAACAGTGGATTTTTCATTTGTAACGTTTTATTATATTCTATTCTATTCTTATTCTTATTCTTTATTGCACACAAAAAAATATCACAACAAAACATAATAGTTTTGAAATCACATGTACAAAGGCGAGCTTAACTCATAATTGAGTTTTCTACCAGCAAACCTTTGAGTGATAGAGCAAATATAAAATGTAAAACTGAGGGTAACTTTCAGTGTACATAACTAATGTTCATCTAAAATTATAAAATAACATACCAACAACATATACCTATATACAAATAAATATAAAACTATATATACATACCTATTACTTAATTATACCTACTTATATAAACCTATAATATACCTACATATATAATAAATAAATATGTATTATCAATAAGTGAGAATTCTTTTCTTACATACGTTCAGAGAGGGGCTGTCACGTAGTGAGTGTGGGAGGGAGTTCCATAGTCGCACTGCACGGATAGTAAATGAACCATCGTAAGGGCTGGAAGTATGACGCGTAGTACGGAGTAGAAGAGAAGTAGCTGTGCGACAGGGTTTATAAAGCGAGTTAAACCATAGCCGACCAATCTAATGTGGAAAATTTGGTGAATAACTATCAACTTTCTATAAAAATACAGCAATGTCATTTACAATGAAACTTCCCAAGGGCCTAAGCCAATGGTTGACTAAACCACTGGGACGTGTATGTACTATATATAGCAATGGTGCCATTGTGGGCACGTCGGCCTTTTGTGAGCACACGACAGTTGATTCGATCGTCTGGGCATAACTATAGATTGTTTTTATGATCGATAAAAAGTGTTTGAGCTTCAGTTCATCGATTGATTAATCTAGGACATGTCAACAAAAACATTGTGTTGTTGTTCTTTTGATAGAACATGAAATAAAAATTGTTTTATTCACACTCCTGTAGCGTTTAACATGGAAGTTGTGTTTTTTTATACCTGTACATTTTTATACATTATCATCATCATCATCATCATTATCATTTCAGCCGAAAGATGTCCACTGCTGGACATAGGCCTCCCCCAGGCATCGCCACAACGACCAGTCCTGCGCCTTTCGCATCCAGCGGATTCCCGCGACCTTCACCAGGTCGTCGGTCCACCTTGTGGGGGGCCTACATAAGTTACGCCTTCCAGTACGCGGTCGCCACTCCAGACATAGTTTTTATACATACCTAGTCAGAAAAAATCCAACAAATATTATAAATGCGAAAGTATGGATGTTTGTTTGTTTGTTTTTCTTTTAATCACGCTGAAACAGCTGAATGGATTCGGATGAAATTTAGTACTCAGATAGACCATGTCTTGAATTAGTACATAAGATACATTTTATCTACTGATCAACTGACCGAAAGATAAAATATAAGATTAAAAAGATAAGATTAGTTGGGCCAGCCAAACGGCACTAGTCAGCGCCCCGCGAGTGTGGCCGGCCACGCAAGCGGCCCTATTAAACTGTTTTTCGTAAAAATATTTTCTGTAACGAAATGGAAAATAAAGCTAGCGTTAAGACCATACCTAAGTCACGGACGTCAGCTAGTTATTATTATTATTATAAGCCTGAAGTGTCCTACTGCAGGGCAAAGGCCTCCCTACTCTCCTTCCACTTCTCCCTGTCTGTTGCTACAAGAGTCCAGTCCTTTTGGAAGGAGGCCAGCTCATCCCGCCATCTCCGTCTGGGGCTGCCGTGTTGACGTCTGCCATGTAAAGGGACCCATTGAGTGGTCAGTTTGGCCCAGTGGTCGTCTGACTTGCGGCAGATATGTCCAGTCCAGTTCCACGTTAGAGTGGTAGCCTTCCGGGTGACGTCAGCAATTTTTGTTCTGGAGCGGATCTTTGTGTTCCTTATCCGGTCTATAACTGTTATGCCCAGAACACTCCGTTCCATAGGTCTAGTAATAAATTACAATTATGTTTTACATTCATTACTGTGTGATGGAAGTCCAGGCTTAAGTAAGTAATAAATATTTGATGTTGTCTGATTATTTTTACTTCGTGTTTTCCTACAATTTCCTGTAGCCATTTTTCGACACGACGTTCTTTTTTCCGTTCTCTCATTTTTAAATACATGTGACTGCCTTATGCTGCTTTTATTATTAAATGGGATGGAAAGGAATTTATTTTTCTATTCGAAAGTTATTCTGTCATAATTATGCATTCTTGTAGCAGGGAAAGAGATGAATGTATTAGTGTGACAGAGACAGCAATATTTATTAATGTAAAATGGCAATTAATGCGCATGTACACTTGTACAGTCACGATAATTCGCGGAGGTACATTTTGTCGACTAAAATCCCTTGAACGAATCCTGCTGCGTAACACGTACTACCGCTGCCATCTAAAATTGAGTGCAAGCTATTTAAGCCTTAGTGGTGGTTCACCGGAAAGATTTCTGATTGTACCTATTTTAAGTCCAACGTTTTGACCAGGTTCCACAGGTCGGGGTCACGAGCAGACCATTGGTCAAAACGTCGGGCTTAAAATAAATATAAAATCAAATTATTTATTCCGTAAATTGGATTATAAAATCACTTTTACATTTAGGCAATGATATTTAAAAGTATAGATATGTCATACCCTAACAAAACCAACGAAAAATATGTTCCGTACGCAGTGGCAGCACAATACACATAAACCAGTGCAAAGTAAGTAAGTTAGTTACTTTGAGTTAGTTTCGCGTCATTATAATTAGTACACTTTCTGTACACACATGACGGCATTTTTGATTTTTTTTTGTCACACTTCACGCTCGGCGCCTTGCTTGACGCAGACTAGTAGCAAAACGTCCCAATTAGGAAGTTTTCGAGTCTTCAGATTGCACGCGCAACAACATATCTGTACTTTTTAAAATATCATCGCATTTAGGTTATTTTATAAACTTGCATTGGCATTGGCATTTCCTATGTGACAACTTCTGAGAAGAAATACTGAAATAAACACAGGGGTCCCTTTTAAAGTCCAGACATGGTGTATTATGTAATTGTGGGAGAAAAATACAAGGCAACGACTGGACTATGGCCTTTTGAAGAAAGTGCTAGCTCGATTTGAGTACCAGGTCGATTTGGTATGTGTGCATTAATTCACATTTCAAATTAATAACTCATAATGTGACACGAAACTTTAACAATGAATATAGCAATACAGATATAAGCTGTTGTACAATTTATTAATATGTAGTGGATTAGTTTTCCACTTCAAACGTCATTGCCAATTTGTGCTCCACTAATTATTACATTATCGACGGATTATGGTTTTGCCAATCACGATTAGCGTATTTGTAATATTAATACAAAACAATTATAACGTTTAATGGCAAATTACCTATAATTTGTATTATCACTCTAAGATTTACTGTTAGACATCAAAATTTCGAGTTAAGCTAACCTATGTATTAGCATCGTATTTCTCAATAATTTTGTCCATGTAATTTTGTTTACAATAAATAATTAAGAATTACCGCTATAAGACCGAATGAGATAATGGAAATACATAATATGTACATTAGCGAAAAAATACATTAAGAAACACACATTAAGACAATAATAGTTAATAATAATGGTTTGACGACGTCTGTGGTCTAGTAGTTCGAGTGTCAGACTGCTGATCACGTGGTCGTGGGCTTAGATTCCAACAGGACACAAATATTTATGTGATGAATGTATAAATGTGTGTGTTGGTCTGGACTGTGTAAAATGTGTTCCAAAAAATATTATTAAAAAAAAATGGTGTTTGACCAATGGGAAGAACAGAGTTTGTCCAACGGGAAAAATTAATTTTCTATCTAACTAATTTGACCACAGGCAAAAGTTTTTCCTGATGGTAAAACTAGTTTGACTACATAGTTTGACTAACGGGAAGAACCCATGTTGAAGCAATTGCGCGGGTTACATGTGCATCGTGTCGTATCGGGTCCAATGCGTTATGCATGTACCGCATTAGCCCGCGCATGTAGCCTACATCACTACCTGCTCCAGTTACATGCACCATGTACAAGTACCATAAGAAAATACACACACATAAAGGAAGCTAAAAATTATTTGATGAAAAAGATTTTCTTAATTTACTTTTTTTAAACGAAAGCGTGTTTATATTGTATTTTCATCCAGTTCTGAGCTATGTTTAAAGTTTCAAATCTCTAACACATCGGGAAGTTAGTTTAAAATCGATTGCAGAATTTGTACCGAACATACAGACATGACTGAAAGCGAGTTTATAAAAACGTGGTAAAAACCTACAGTGATAGTGGGTAACGCTGTCTACACTTTTTATTGCTACGTGCTATGCCGTAGCCGCATGATCTCGTAGCTGCTACGACAGGGCTTTACTGTGGGTTTGCACCAAAAACATTTAACATGTAATGTCTCGAAACTTGTCATATGAAACTAATGTCACAACTTGTTTTGTTGATTGTTACGTTCGCACTGCAGAAAACTGGGTAAATTCTTTGACAGATTTCAAGATTTGTTGTTGGCTGTATTTGCACTGACTAAAAACTTATACATTGACATGTTTGTCTGTAGATTTGTCACGGCTGACGTTCGCACTGATGCTTAATCATGTGTCAAAACTTATACAAATCTCGTTTTTAGTGTTATCCAATGAGGTCGCTAACCATGTATGGCCGAAAGCAGATACTTTGAAGTGTATCGAAATTAATTGTGAAACATGTCAATAGACTATGAAATGTCAAACAAGTTTCGTTTTAACAAGTTCTGTGATAATGCAAACGCGATTCGATACATTGACAGAAAACTGACTTTTCAACATGTTTTTATGTGAATGTTTCGTCAGTGCAAACCCACAGTAAGGCTTTAGATTGAGTTTGAATGGTGTCGATGGAAGAACCATAATTTAGAAGTAAAATGATAGCTTGTCACATTTATGCGTACACTCATAAAAATACCATGCATCATTGTTAGCTATTGTTCAATTCCTAAGATTTTAAATTATTTATATTTATTCAAACAATTTTTTCTATATTAACGTGTTATGTTTTTCATTCTGAACCGTTTGACCTGAATCTATTGTGCTCTTTGACTTTACAATGGATGTTTATTTCCTTATTTTTGTTTACCGTTACCTATTTATACCACAAACCACTTGGACAAAAGCATTTTCCAAAAGGCCACGTCAACAAGCGGGTACTTATGAGGAAATGCGGGTGGTATTTTCTTCATACAATGCTCTCGACTGTTTTCTTTCTGATTTATAGCCCTAGAGCAATGATTTTTTACAGTAAAATAAATATAAACTTTTTCTCCGGCCTGATGTTTCAGTTTTTGTTGATAAATTATTTCTAGAAGCCCTCAAAAATTCTCAAAATTGCCTACATAATCATAATCAGCCCATTACTGTCCCACTGCTGGGCACGGGCCTCTTCTCAGTACGAGAAGGCTAAGAATAAATTAATTAAATTAATTTGGCTAGATTGCCTAAGGCCTAGTGTATTTTGACAACTATTGATGAGAAACCAAAACATAGCGACACAATAAAATATATTCTTCTTATTAAGTTTATGAAATATCGTTTAAATTGGTTTAGTTTTGGAGTAGAAAATTGTCAAGAGCCAAACCTCAAATTATGACTTTTTACCCGACTGCGCCAGAAGGAGGGTTATGTTTTTCGAGTGTATGTATGTATGTATGTATGTATGTATGTATGTATGCATGTATGTATATTTCTTTGGCACGCTCTGTGGCCTAAACGGCTTGATGGATTTGAGATTGAGAGGTGTCGTTAGATTCGTCTTAATTCTGAGAGTGACACTGGGTACATCAAAATTTAAAAAATTAAAATGGCCGCTTTTTGGCGCCATATTACCTCTTCAAATTTTTTTTTTTCCGTCAAAAACTATCGAGTGGGGTATCAAAATAAAGGCTTTTATAAATGCTTTACAAAAATATATAAAACTTATATGTTTAAATGTAATTTGGAATGAAAAATGCTAAAAAACAACAAAATATTCAACGTTAAAAATGAATTTGACTTTTCAAAAAAAACATTAGTAGTATGATAAATAAAACATGACAAAAGTAAAAAAAAAAAAAAAAATTAACAAAAACAAAAAACCCGAATGCGTGTAAAAATAACAGAAAAGATATAAACAAGACTTATCAACACGCAGGCGGAAGCTACCTATGAACTATTATGTAATTCATGACCAAAAACATACGTAGCCTCCGACTGCGTGTTGATAAGTCTTGTTTATATCTTTTCTGTTATTTTTACACGCAGTCGGGTTTTTGTTTTTGTTAATTAATTTTTTTTACATAGGCTATTCAGTTGGAGCTGCAGTTATCCTTATCACACTTACTTGAGGCTGAGTGCTCGCAAAGCGACATCGATAGTTTCTTTAAATAGGTACCTAATTAATTTTAGAGATTGCCTTGTGCGATAAGACCGCCCATTGTACTTACTTAATCATTCTGTAAACTATTGTCTTTGTTTTCGTTTGGTGTAATGTACAATAAAGAATATAATAAATAAATTTACAAAAGTCTGTCTGCCCGTATTTATTTTTTATTCCTAAACGTATGGGTACAGTTTAACTTAAGTACTAGACTAAGCGACAGATACATCTGGAATTTTACGTGGGAGACAGAGCAAAACACAGTCTCGAGCTAGGAGTCAACCTGTGTTACGGGTGCTAGGTGATTGCTCAGTCACCGCTCTGAAAGACCTGAAAATTCCTCTAAAGACGCTGAAAATGAATTGATTAGCTTAACCACATTTTTAGACGAATCCGTTTTAATCACTCAACCTCCTCACCTTTTCCCAATTATGTTGGGGTCGCTTCTAGTCTGACCAGATGCGGCTGAACATCAGTATTTTACACGGAGTGACTGCCATCAGACCCCCGCAACCCAGTTACTGGGTAATACTGACATTCGGAGGTTAGACCAGTTGTCAAACATTAAGGCTTCTGACTACCCGTATCGACTGCGATAGATATTCATATGAAAACCGGGACCAACAGCTTAACGTGCTCTCTGAGGCACGGAGGGATCTCGGTGTGTAACGAAACGGTCACCCATCCAAGGACTGACCGTGGCAAGCGCAACTTAATCTTGCAGATCGTGAATCGATGCCGTTGTTACTTCTATTTGTTTTATCACTATAAAAAAAATTTGATCATGTTTGTCAACTTTTAGTTGATTTCAAAATACGGTTGAAAGATATTGTCTCATAATATACAGGGAAGACGAAAGTTTCAGACCAGTGTGTGTTGCCAGTAATTACTTACGGCAATGAAACGGGGTCGCTCACAATTAGCCTGATAAGACTGCTCAAAGTCACTCAAAGGGCAATGGAGAAGGCTATGCTCGGAGTATTCTTGCGTGATCGAATCAGAAATGAGGAGGTTCGCAGGAGAACGAAGGTAACCGACATAGCTCGAAGAATTGTCAAACTTAAGTGGTAGCGGGTGGGGCACATTGCTTGCAAAATGGATGGCCGATGAAGCTGTAAAGTTCTGGAGTGGTGACTGCGTACTGGAAGGCGCAGCGTGGGTAGGCCCCGCACAAGGTGGACCGACGACCTTGCGAAGGTCGCGGGAATCTGCTGGATGCGGAAAGCGCAGGAACGGTCGTTATGGCGATGGTTGGAGGAGGCCTATGCCCAACAGTGGACGTCTTTCGGCTGAAATGATGGTGATGATGATGATGAATATACAGGGCGTACCATCGCAATGCTTCATGGAAGGAAAGTACTTTAAATAAAAAAAATAGGGAATTCTACTTAAAGGACCCAATTCTACTTAAAGAAATCCTTCATTTAAAGATTATTAAATAAAATAAATAAATAAATATCTTCGGGACATTTTTACACGCACCATCTAGTCCCAAACTAAGCAGAGCTTGTGATATGGGTACTAGACAATGGATATAAT
Organism: Asteroscopus sphinx; assembly: GCA_949699075.1. Taxonomy (NCBI): domain Eukaryota; kingdom Metazoa; phylum Arthropoda; class Insecta; order Lepidoptera; family Noctuidae; genus Asteroscopus; species Asteroscopus sphinx. The sequence goes on from OX453016.1 coordinate 6,230,209, forward strand.
ACTTATATACTTTTTTTTTGTAAATACATACTTATAATACATAAGAAACACCCAGACCAACACAAACACTTATGTTCATCACACAAATATTTGTGTCCTGTGGGAATCGAACCCACGACCTCGTGATCAGCAGTCCGACCCTCGAACCACTAGACCACAGACGTCGTATTGAAAATTGTCTCTCAAAGTAAAACATTGAAATGTCAGCTTTGTATCGTGTTGGTTTTTGTGAGCTGACAGCAGGCTATAATGTATACTGTACGCTCGGACGAATAAAAAAAGGCGGACGGAATCTCGCTAAGAAAGGATTGAAGCACTTAATTTTTATTAAGCCCACTACAATTTCGACAGCATTTTAAGATGTTAATTGTTATTTTATTTGTACTACGAGAATGACTACCATCACACCGTCACACGAAATTTGTTGCGTAATCGCGGCTTCTTGTCATACTATGGGTGTGAATATGTGCGTGCCAGCCCGTACTTTTAAGCGAGCTGTCTTACTATAGGTCCTTCACTTATTGCTTAGCGAGATTCCGTCCGCCTTTTTTTATTCGTCCGAGACTGTACGTGACACGATATAAAGTTCTTTTTTTACTCTGAGTTGAATCGTCATTACGGATATGTTGTCCGAAAATCTTTTGCTTCTAATATTAAAATTTTAATCGGATTCAGTTAACTTTAACCTTTACTCAGCAGTGGGTACCGTAAAATTAATGAGGTTGCGGTACTCCAATGAAGAACATACCTTTGTATCTTAAATTACCGGTAAACGCTTTCAACCTCTTCCGGTAAAGCGAAGGCAAAATTATTTTAAGCTAGATTTTTGGAAAATTCTCTTATCTACTCTGAAAATTAAAGGCTATCTTCCTTGTTACTTAACTATTTTTCTTTTCTTGACTACTCAAAGGGGATATTAAGATAATAATTTCTTATGTTTTCGAGATCACTACACATTATAATAAAAATCTTTTTAACAAAAAATAAAACCGACTTCAAAAACCTCAACTAAAAAGTAAAAAATAATCCTTGTATGTATTTCTAAATCTTTTCATAAACCAACATTTTGAAGGCGGCGTGCAAAAAACACAATTTTTTATTAACACTCATCCCTTATTTTCCTACCCTTAGGGGTGGATTCTGATTTTGAAATTTAAATGGGACCAACATCGAGATATACGCTATCCAATAAAAAAATAATTATCAAAATCGGACTACTCTGTAAAAAGATACGCGTGGTCATAAAAAAAAAAAAATACGCTTCGAATTGAGGACCTCCTCCTTTTTTTCGTCGGTTAAAAATCGTTTTGATGCACGCAGTAATCACTCACAAAGTCATTGCCTTAAGATTTTATGAATCAGTCTTCTTTGATAGGACTTCTTATGGTCAACATTAATATCCTATCTAAGCTGTATGGAGCTTATGTCAAATTTCTATCTCTAGTAGGGAAAATCGTGGATGGATAGGATATTAATTAAAATAATTTAGGCCGTTAGTAGCGATGGTTTTGTTACCATTAACATACTATTACGGTTGACTGTACATGACAATCACGCGCCGCCATCAAAATGTTGTTTTATGAAAAGATTTTTTCATACATGGATTATTTTTTACTTATTAGTTAAAGAATATAAGTAACAATAATACAACATTATTAATGCAATATTATTAGTTAGAATGTTCGGCATTTCTGCCAAACATTCGGCTGAATACGAATGTTCGGTAAACCTGCCGAATATGCCGAATACCGAACATAAAACGAATATTCAGTCCATCCCTACTTCTTAGTACAAATCACCCGAACGGAGCCTCCAAATAGTTTAGTGGAGGTTTCTAGTTGACGTTTATTATGAAAAAATACTGACATGTACTTTTCTTTCCAGATTGGGAACCTGAAACACTACTTCTTGCTGTCACATCCGCACATCAGTAAGAGATCACCAAATGCCAGTATCGACCATTTTAATTATCTCAAAAATGACCCACAGGTAACTATGCTATCCTAACTAATATTATAAATGCGAAAGTATCGATGTTTGTTTGTACGTCCTTCAATTTCGCTGAAACGGCTGATCGGCTTTGGATTAAGTTTGACATATAGATAGACCAGGATGAATATATAGATAGACTATATCCCGGATTAATATGTAGGTTACTTTTTATCCCGGAAAAATAAACAGTTTCCGAGGGATTCGCCCTATCATATTTCTGTGATAAGCCAAATTACACGCGAGGAAAGTCGCGGGCAAAGACTAGTAATTCATAATAGATTTATAATCGTAGTATCTGACTATTGAATTTAATTTATTTATTAATAACAATTGTTATTCATGTCATATTATCATATTAAGTTTACCATGCCGTGTGGTGGACGTAAAGAATTGCACCACCCTATATCTTCTCATGGGTGTCGTAAAAGGCGACTAAGGGATTCACCGGAGGATGGGCAGCAGCGTTCTCTGAGTATTTAACCAACCAACTGCAATCGCAAAACTGCCTGCCAAGCGTGGCGATTATGGTACATCCCCCCAAACTACTTGGGGGAGGCCTATGTCCAGCAGTAGACGTCTTTCGGGTGAAATGATGATGTTGAGGTTTATCATATTATTCCAATATATTAATAAAGATATTATACTGCTACTTATTCTTTGGATTTAATCACATAATACCAGGCCCCTCAGAAAGTATTGCGAAAAAAAGTTTTTATATATGGGAGACTGGCCAGTTATAATGTTTTTCGAAAATATGATTATTTATAAGTAAAAATAAGTAAGTTCCAATTTCAAAATTTCCCTCCACATTTTTTGCGAGTTAATTCAAAGTATTGTGTCTCACTGAAATATGGATCTGCGCCGGGAACATTTTAGAGCTATGATTTTATACGATTTCAAGTGTCGCCTGAAACCGGATGAATCGTACGATAGACTTCAAATGGCATTCATGGATGAAGGCCCTTCCAAGGCAACCGTGTATCGTTGGTATAACGAATTCAAGCGCGGTCGACCAACTTTGGGGGATGACGAAAGAAGCGGTCGCCCTTTGACGGCTGTTACCGAAGAAAACGTGCTAGCAGTGAAAAATTTAATCCAAGACAATAGGCGAAATACATATCAGGAGATTCAACACATATTGAAGATTGGATCGGGAAGCGTTCACGAGATTCTACACAGCCATCTTCGCGTGAGGAGGATAGTATCACGCTGGGTGCCGCACAACCTCACCGATGCTCAGAAGCAGGCCCGGGTGGAATGGTGCCGTGATATGCTTAACAAATTTGAAGCAGGCTCGTCTCGGCGTGTTTACGACATCGTTACAGGTGATGAGTCCTGGATTTATCAATACGACCCAGAAACCAAGCGCCAGTCGACTGTTTGGGTGTTTCAAAATGAGCCAACGCCTACCAAAGTGAAGCGATCTAGAAGCGGGGGTAAGATTTTGATCGCTAGCTTTTTTAATTTGACTGGCCACTTGGTATCAATTCCCTTACGGGATCAAAGAAGCATTAATGCCGAATGGTATACTACCAAATGTTTGCCAGAAGTTTTCTCTGTTATAAGCAACAAGCGACCAAACACAGGGCTCCGCGGGCTACTGCTCCACCACGACAATGCACCTGCGCACACCGCACTCAAAACGAGGGACTTCCTGGACAGCACGCCAGTCAAACTCCTGGGTCACCCTCCTTACAGCCCCGATCTAGCACCGTGTGACTTCTTTTTATTCCCAAAAATAAAAAATCAGCTCAAAGGGATACAATTTTCGTCGCCGGAAGATGCGCTGGCTGCGTTCGAGCAGGCTGTAAACGAGGTGTCTGCGGCGGACTGGAAAAAGTGTTTTGAAAACTGGTTTAGGCGCATGAATCTTTGTATAGAGGCTGGTGGAAAGTACTTTGAAAAGATTTGATAAAAATATATGTACGTATAGAACAATTTTTTTTAGTTTCGCAAAACTTTCTGAGTGTCCCACGTACAACCTTATTCTTAGTTTATACTAAATCTGAAAAGGGGTCATTGTAGTCATCATTATGAACAACTTTTACTTTGTTTTCACATAAAATTACGAAATGTAGGGAACAGCTGTTTTTTTGTTGTGATTTTAGGGTTTATTTATTTATATTATTGAGGACCTCCAACAAAAGATGTACACAAAAAATCACAAGTGACAGATACAAGATTCTATCTGGTGTACTCCTTCACTTACAGGAGGCCACAGTATGCACAAATTTAATGACTGAGCTAACTTATAATTAAGGTGAAAGTATCGGACTCAACTAAAAACAAAACAATATGTAGGTAATACATATATCTTCCCGCTTTCAATCGAGTCAGACACTTTTTACATTATGTATATTATTTTTCTATATATATATAAAACAGTTAATTAATTATCAATCAATCAATCAATCAACTCAGCCTATCGCAGTCCACTGCTGGACATAGGCCTCTCCCAAGTTGCGCCACAACGCTCGCTTAATTAATTATAATTTAAATAAATTCTTTCAATTTTTTCGTGTACTTTGATAAAGACCCTATATATATGTGGGTTGGTCCTATAGTAAAAAATGTTCATAATGATAAGTACAATAACCGCTTTTCAGGTTTAGTATAAACTAAGAATAAGGTTGTATAAAAGAGACACTGGCTTATTCATTGCTGAGAATCACTCAACGGTAATATTGCTTTTCTTTAACTACATCGAGACTAAGTTCTTGTGATAATTACAGATCAACTCTAGAGTTATCTGGATAATCTCCACTGGTTTCTAATTGAAAATGGCCCAGATAAAAAAAGAGATTAAAACTTATTATAACTTATCTTTTGAAACTGTAATTTAAAAAGTTAATTAGTCCTAAAATTTCTGTGTACTGCAAAAACTAGCAGGCATATTTTATTCACATGATATCAGATGTAATTAATAAGTTCGGCAAATTATCAAGATAATATTTGCTTTCTTTAAATAACATGTTATTACTTGTATGTGTATGTTAGTGGAAAAGTTCGAGTTAATTTAGATGTTAGATCGTTATTTTGTTTTTGATGAATACGACTTTTGGCGAATTGGCTATTCGTAGCCGTCGTCAATGTTTCGTTGAATCGTTTTTCGATGAAACGTGGTGGTCCCTTTCAGTCTACAACTGATGAACTTTTCGTTTGTTTAATATTGAGACTGTAAATTGTAACAAAAAATGAAATCTGAATTATTTTCTGTGTAAAAATAGTTGTCTCGAGACGCAAATGGCTGAAAGCGTTTGTTTTAATATTTTATGAAGATTACAAAACAAACGCTTACTGGCGGTATTTGCGTGTTGAGACAACTTTTTTTAATACAGAAAGTTCATCATAATTATCATTATTTCAGTCAAAAGACGTTCACTGCTGGACATAGGCCTCCCCAAAAGGGGGAGGGGTATATGCCATTATCGCCATGCTTAGCAGGTGGGTTAGTGATTGCAGTTGGTTGAAAAAAATGCTTAGAGAAAGCTGCTGCCCACTCTCTGGTGAACCCCTTAGTCGCCTTTTACACACCCACAAGAAGAGATGGGGTTATGGGGGACACGGTAAATTATTTTCATTTCATTTAAGTGCTACTAAATAAAATACCGTGTTCCGTGTGGTGCTGAGCATAAAGAAATGCACAACCCTTTCTCTTCTCATGGGAGTCGTAAAAGGCGACTAAGGGATTCACTAGAGCATGGGCAGCAGCGTTCTCTGAGTATTTAACCAACCAACTGCGATCGCCAACCCGCCTGCCAAGCGAGGCGATTATGGCATATCCCACCAACATGTTGGGGGAGGCCTATGTCCAGCAGTGGACGTCTTTCTGCTGAAATGATGATGATGATGAAAAAAAATACGGTTAATTCAAACTAAAACTAATAAATATGTGATCTATTGTGGAAGGTCACATCGAAAGCCCATTTCTTCAGTTCGATACTACTATACAGCCTACCATTATTTTGTTTATCCAATCAATAAGTTAATTTGATTGACATCGGTCCACCATCAAATTATTCATCGGGATAATCCCTAAAGTTATCGGCTTCAATATCGTGACTTACACCGTTTTGAATAATTGATTCAGCGCTGTATTGACGTTCGGATTTTGTCTAAAGGGATTGGCCAGTTAGTTGATCTTCGAATTTGAATGGGATTTAGCCATCCATGAAGTTTTCCTGTCGAGTGGGGGGCCGGAATAGGCTGGTCGATGAAAGGATCGTTTTACCAGAGTAGTTTTGGTAGTTACAGCTAGTTCGTTTTATGGCACTACTAGCTGAATGCCCGTGGCTTCGCCTGCGTATAATTCGGCTTATCACAGAAAGACTCACCAGCCATTCCTCAGAAACTGTTCATCTTCCCGGGATGAAAAGGAACCTTTATGGTAATCCGGATTATGTTCTATCTGTATGTCAAATTTCATCCAAATCCGTTCAGCCTTTACAGCGTGATTGAATAACAAACATCCAAACATCTTCACAAACCTTTACATTTATAATATTACTAATATTATAAATGTAAAGGTTTGTGAAGATGTCATCATCATCAACTCAGCCTATCGCAGTCCACTGCTGGACATAGGCCTCTCCCAAGTTGCGCCACAACACTCGGTCCTCTGCCTTCCGCATCCAGTCCCCCTCAGCCACGTTCTTTAGGTCGTCGGTCCACCTGGCAGGGGGGCGCCCTACGCTGCGTTTGCCAATTCGCGGTCTCCACTCAAGGACTCGTCTGCTCCAACGGCCATCGGTCCTTCGACAGATATGGCCAGCCCACTGCCACTTCAGCTTACTGTGAAGATGTGATGCATTGATAATAAATAAATATTTTGGAACATTTTTACACAGCACCATCTAGTCCCAAACTAAGCAGAGCTTGTACTATGGGTACTAGACAATGAATATAATACTTATATACATTTTTACCGAATACATAGTGGCACATACATTGAGTATAGTAACCGTTCACACGTTGTGTGTACTGCAAAAAAACTTACATAGCTTTATACGTTTATCGAATACTCAACGGACTTATCAAGCAAACCGGATGAACTTATAACGTATTCGGTTTCGGTTTACAGTCGCGCATATAGTACAGTCTTACAAAGCAATTAGTATACAGGGTTACCAGATATAGATGAAGATTTCTCAGGAAATTGTTATAGAATGGTTTGATTAGAATTTTGTATAAATACAGTTTAACTTTGTCCGTTATTAAAATGATATTTCACTCGAAAACATCCATAATCTTCTAAGAAAACTTCATTTATATCTCTCTACCCTGTATACTAATTGCTTTGTTAGACTGTACTATCCGTCTTTTACATGAATGGAAATATTAAAATTTAAAAAATCAAATTGAAAATCGAATACCGCAAAAAACGTGCAGTACAACGCCATGCATACGTGCATTACCTAGGCTGGGCCTGTTTTACCACCTTCTAATAAGTGCCGGATAACTTATCGGCAGATAATTTCATAGAAATTTTGTTCTATTTTCGATTTTTTCTAGCAGATAGTGCTTATCAGGAGGTGGTGAAACAGGACCTAAGCACAGAGTAAGGATGAAGTCTTACATAAATCCGTCTGAGACAAATTTAACGATACTATACGTCATTTTTCACGTCTCTAAAACTTTAATCTAAAAAATAAATCCCTTTATAACTTAGCAAAGAAGATTAAAGTGAGAACATTTGACAGGTGAGATGGGTGATGCAGCAGAGGGAGTTGCGGAGATCCAAGAGGGACCATCAGTCGAGGCCGAGGCACGTCATGCGCCAGAGTGCGCCAGCATTCCCCGACCCACTGTTTAAGGAGCAGTGGTATTTGGTAAGACGTTACGATTATATGTGTATTTATTGAATTTAAGCACTCTGACAAAAAATATTATTAAAAAAACCGGCCAAGTGTGAGTCAGACTCACGCAGTAAGGGTTTCGTACCACCCATCGACCTGATACCCCATAGAAACTGATTTAATTTACGAGATTTTATCAAAAGACATCAACGATGTTCCGCGAAATGTGAATTTTTGCATCTCTTTCTTCCGTAGGTACCACCATATATGTCTATGTTTGTCCTTTTTTTAGTATTTACTGCTAAACTACATAGTATGCAATATAATCAGACCAAGTTTGACGCTGATATGTATTACAGTTTTGAAGATAGAGCAGGAACAAAAATGTCAAAAAAATGCATGTTTTTCGAGGTTTCTTGTATGGAGACCCCCTTTGGTTTTTGTTTTTTTTTTGTTTTTAGTATTTGTCGTGATACACCTCATAACAACACATATTCTGTGAAAATTTCAACTAGTTATCTATTACCGTTACAAAGATACAGCCCTGTGACAGACAGACGGACGGACGGACGGACGGACAGCGTAGCGAGAGTAATAGGGTCCCGTTTGCACCCTTTGGGTACGGAACCCTAAAAATGCATAGAAATAAATATTACAAAGGCACTGCTTATTTCTTAATGAAATTATTATTATTTTGGACAATTAATTTAAAGTGATGGTATTTTGTACTTTTTAATGTTTTTTTGGTTTTCCTTAAACTCATTCAGTAGAATCCTTGTGATGAGCCAGATTCATACAAAATATTAAGTTAAAATATTAAGTGTTAATTCGGTGAAATAATTAAGTGTTATTTCGCGGAATTAACACTTAATCTAGCGCAGGTACCACCACATATGTCTATGTTTACCCTATTATTATTATTTGTTGCTAAATTAAATAGTATTCCCTATAATCAGACCAAGTTTGACGCTGATATATATTACCGTTTTGAAGATAGAGCAGGAACAAAAACGTTGAAAATAATGCATGTTTTTCGAGGTTTTTTGTATCTTCTTGTATGTAAGGTTTTAGACTTTTTATATTTTTAGTGGCACCCTCTGGGTACGGAACCCTAAAAACTAACTACCTATTAATACCTTACTTAATTCTTTGGCTCAGCGACCTTTAGTGAGTCATGGCCTCCGAAACGAGAACTTATAACAAACGTCAACCTATTTAAATCATTTAAGTACTTCAAATAGGCATCTGAAAATATATAATATTTCTCTTCGAAGTTTTTTCTTACTAAATACAAACATCAATCTCAGTATAACAAAAAAAATTAGCAAAAAAAGTTAGGCTCAGTCGGCCCCTATTACATGGGACTTATAGCATAACTGGCAAAATGTGGGTGTACCATACGTCTCTGCCTACCCATTTGGGGAAAAACAGGCGTGATATTATGTTATGTTTAAGTTGAAAAAAAAATATTAATGAAAAATGACAAAGATTTTTGAGCGTTATGGTACTTCTCTCAAAGCACTGCCCATTGTCCTTTTACGAGCGTCCGGTATGCCCTTCATAACAATTTAAAGACACATTAAAAAGTAAAATTTTCATTTGCCCTCTTTGTGAGAATAAAAGTAATGAGAAAATAACCTAACTTTCGTTTTTCAACTTGCTTTATAATGTGAAAAATGTAATTTAGTTGGTTTTATTATTTTAATGAAAAATATCATTATTTTTGGTCCTCTTCAGTCTTCAATTTAAGCAGCATCTAAGTAGCTATTGCAGTTATTATATCAAACTAGAACTTTTCTTTAAAATAAAATCGAAAAAAAAATAAAAAATTACCTACAATAACATTTATTTCAACCAACTAAATTATTTTTAATAACAATACTGTAATGTTTACATTTTTATATACAAAATACGTGCTAATAGTTATAGTCAAGCAAAAATATTAAGAATAAAAATAATGTACTGCTTAAAATTCAGACCAAGTACAAATTATTGCAGAACATTTCAGTGGCAGATGTGTAGCATAATTTAATAGTATGAATGTACAGTCGAAAAAAATGGTAAGTATGCAGGATATGAAGCATTCTCAAGAAAGGACAATGGACAAAATGTATGGACCCCGTCCTAAGAGCTGCTCTCACATACCTTAAACAAATGGCCTTAACAATTATATTATTTTAATCTTAGGCAGCAAATCTTTTAACACTGGGAGAAAAAGTTATAGCCATTTGAAGTGATTTGATGAGAATAATTCAGACACGCACGTGCTGGCAGGTCGTGGATGCTTGTAAAAACCAAGCAACTGTCATTAAGTCAGTGTCACTCTGTTTGTGGAATTTTTGACGTGAGCTTGTGGTAATTTTTTGTTACAAAATTGTTAAGATCTTTTGTTTGTGAAAACATGTTACAGCTCTGGGGACGGGGTCCATATATTTTACCCATTATCCTTTATAATAGAAAGTTTGGATAGCGTTTGTGTACATAACGCGATAAGCCCGTGTTTGGGTAGCGTTACGTAGTATTATGTTATGTATGTTGATTCAATTCACCTTTGTACGTACAGTCAGGAACTAAAGTAGGTCAACACTGTCCAAATATTCAAAAGTGATTTATGATTAAAAAAATACACACAAATTATTATAGAGTAGAGATTACGTAAAAGACTAATATTAAGATATATTTAAGACAATAATTGGGTTATATGATACTAATAAATAAAAGTTTCATCGATCATCGACTTATTTTGTTGACCGTGCATTAGTTATGTAAGTCATTTTTACTCAAAAACATCCATAATGTGCTAAGAAATTTTTATCTATATCTAGCAACCCTGTACACTTATCTCTTTGTTCAACTGTACCAAGTCGATGAACTTTCACAGAACAAAGCGAGACGGTATCATTTGTACTTTGTGCTAAAATTTAACCTACAAAGAATAATAGTGGGGGAATGGCGGCGTAATTACTAATTCAGCAGTTTTGTTCCTAGATCGGGGTATAAAGCGAATTACCTCTGTTTCGAGACTTTCGGGTGATATAATTTGTGACCTTGATGCTTTATTGCTTTGTAAGGCCACTCGTATTGTTTGCTTTATTCGGGGGAATTTCACTGTAGAGGTTGGCTAAAGTGTGAATGAATTTTGTTGAATAAAGTACAGCCCCCCTAGCCAAGTTGACAATCTACACAATCGTCAATCGTCAACGCTAATAGAAAACGATCAAAATGTATGGGAATGACATATCTCAACGAAAAAATCATTCGTTCAGATATGTCATTCCCATACATTTTGATTGTTTTCTATTAGCGTTGACGATTGTAGATTGTGTAGATTGTCAACTTGGCTAGGGGGGCAGGGTAGTATGAAATTTACCTCAGGTGTAATGAATTTGTTTCAACTGATTTAGAAATAAACCTACCATAAAATGTGTTACGGAGGATATGACTCGGGACTTTGTGCACGGTAAAATGTAAACTTTGTATTTTATGTCCTCACACGGATTCCCTGTTCATGTACGGGGACATAAAATACGCGCGAATTCCTGGAAATTCTGTTTTAGGTTGGTTACTTACAATGAAATGTACGTTTATTTTGAGTTTCATGTTTCTAGGTCAGTCGACTGCATGACAGTGGTAACACTTGAATTAGAAAATCACCCTACTGCTTGCTGTTACCACTGAAGTGCACCGTACAGTCAGCAACGAAAATAGGTTAACACCGTTCAAAGTTTCAAAAGTGATTTATGAATTGAAAATTCACTACTGATCATTTTTTGTAACAATTCATTATACAACGTGTTGTTGAAATAACTGAAAACATCTTAAGGAGTCATTCATTGTACTCATCAGTATGAAAAACTTTTACTATGGGACCAACCCTGAAATCGCGAAAAAAATACAGCTGTTCCCTATATTTCGTTGATTTATGTGAACACAAAAGTAGATTTTTTTTTTCACCATTTCAGGTTTGGTCCCATAGTAAAAGTTGTTCATACTGATGAGAAAAATGACTCCTTAAGAAGTTTTCAGTTATTTCAGTAACACTTTGTATAGTAGAGAATACTTTGATGACTAACAGTGATATATTTATGAGAATAATTGAGTTCTATGATATTAATTAATGAAACATTCGTAATAATTTTTGGCTTATGTTGCTGACCGTACCAACATAAATGACGTTTGGCTTTATTATGTTAGTTAGTTATCTTTTCTTTGTAGATAGATTAATCATATTAATTTCTGCATTAATTTTATTCATAGAAAAGAAAATCTAGGTCATAGCGATGATTTGAATTTTCCCAACGACTTCAATAAATAGAAACGCGATCTCATATAAGCAGCATATTCCAAATTCAGTCGACGAAACAGTTGATAAAATTTACGTGTGTTCGCGAGACAGCTGTCAAGTGAACTAATGACAGATGACAGTGTGGTTCCGGAACCATAACTCGTGTTACTATGTTTTTCTACTAAACAGCGCATCTAGTACGTAGTACATATATATCGATGAATTTTACAAAACAATTGTACCATTTCTTTTTGTGTAGGATTATTATTACCCTCAATATTAGGTGAAATGTTACATTAGTCCTACGTACATTCATGTCAGGTAAACCGCCTTCGTAGCACGCAAGTATCTATTACTTGCACGCGACAAAGTGTACACTAAGAGTGGGGACGACGCTATAAGCGGAAGCGGGGAGCGGAATGATGGGATATTTATTTCGAATTCTGAGTGAAGTAGCACTTTGCTTAGAGAGAATGCTTTTATGAAATTCAAAAATAGTGAAGCCAAAATTGCCTACACTTTGGTGCCAACTGTCATCCGCTCGTTGTTTCACATTTCCGCACCTCTCTTTCTTTTCTCTCTCTCTTTCTTTTTTTTATTTATTTTATGTTTAATGTATCACGTCATGTTTCTTCCGCTCGCCGCTTCGATCTCATTCTGCGTCAACACCAACACTTCCATTATGTATTCAATGCGCAAAGCGTAATATCCGTCCACTTGAGTATATTTCTAGCTTATTCTTTCTTTAGAAATTAACCGTATTGTTATTTCAGAATGGAGGTGCAGCCGACGGCTTGGATATGAACGTCGGCTACGCTTGGAGAAAAGGGTATACAGGGAAAGGTGTTGTCGTCACAATCTTAGATGACGGTATTCAACCAAACCATCCAGACCTATCACAAAATTATGTAAGTTATCTCTGAAAAGTATTTCGAAACATCCATTAATCAAGTCAGCTAAGAGCTGTCAAATGAAAACCCAATTCAGAACAAACAATTTCTCTATAGTGCTCATGTATTACGTAACTGAAGTGTATTGAACGAGAAACCCGATATTGTAGGATCCTGCAGCATCGACGGACATAAATGGGAACGACACGGACCCGACACCGCAGGACAATGGCGACAATAAACACGGTACCCGGTGTGCGGGCGAAGTGGCTGCGGTCGCCTACAATAGATACTGCGGCGTCGGCATAGCTTACAACGCCAGCATTGGAGGAGTCAGGATGCTCGATGGCCTTGTTAACGACGCAGTGGAAGCCCAAGCACTCGGATTTAACACACACCACATAGACATCTATAGCGCGTCGTGGGGGCCCGAGGATGATGGAAAAACAGTTGACGGCCCCGGCCCTTTGGCTAGAAGGTATTTTCTAATTGCATGCGATTTAGAGAAATAGTTACAGGCGAGCTCATTAAAAAGTGCTTTGTTTCAGGGCTTTTATAAATGGTGTGACGAACGGAAGAGGGGGGAAGGGATCTATTTTTATATGGGCCTCGGGAAACGGCGGCAGGCATACAGATTCCTGCAATTGTGATGGGTATGCGAATAGCATATTCACTATTTCCATTTCTAGTGCGACGCAGGGTGGATATAAACCATGGTATTTAGAGGAGTGTTCGTCAACTATAGCGTCAACATACAGTTCAGGCACACCAGGTCGAGATAAAAGCGTTGCTACAGTAGATATGGATGTACAATTAAGGCCTGATCACATTTGCACAGTAGATCACACAGGCACATCAGCATCGGCGCCATTAGCGGCGGGAATATGTGCATTAGCTTTAGAAGCAAATGCATTACTAACATGGAGAGATATGCAACACTTAGTTGTTATGACGTCGCGGTCACAACCTCTGGAAAAGGAAGAAGGATGGATAGTAAATGGCGTAAAAAGAAAAGTAAGTCATAAGTTTGGCTACGGACTAATGGATGCCGCTCAGATGGTAACATTAGCCGAACAATGGACCAACGTACCCCCTCAGCATATTTGTAAGTCACAAGAAATAAACGAGGACAAGTCTATTGAAACATCTTTCGGTTATACGATATCAGTGCACATGGATGTGAATGGGTGCAGCGGGACGATGAACGAGGTCAGATTTTTGGAACACGTTCAATGTAAAATTTCACTGAGCTTTTTCCCTCGAGGAAATTTACGGATATTGCTTACGTCGCCAATGGGGACTACTTCCACCCTTTTATTCGAGAGGACGCATGACGCAACGAGTTCTAACTTCGACGATTGGCCGTTTTTAAGTGTCCATTTTTGGGGAGAGAGTGCCGAAGGGCGCTGGACCCTTCAGATATTAAACGCCGGTAATATCCACGTCACTCAACCAGGCATATTGAAAAAGTGGCAGCTAATATTTTACGGTACGGCCACGAGTCCGATACGATTACGAAATAAGAGCTATTTTAATTCGAACAGTGTTTACCAGGACGAGAAAGCTTATCATATTAACGATGTTTACGAAGCCTCAGAATATTCACAATACCTCAACGAAATCGAACTTGGCATTTCTGACAGGCGCAATTACCCCAAAAATATTCCCTCCGCACAACGGAAAAATGTTTTGGCAGATGCCAACGATAAACAAGTGCAAAGACTGTGCGATCCGGAATGTGATTCACAGGGTTGTTATGGGAAGGGGCCAACTCAGTGTGTTGCTTGCAAGCATTATCGTTTAGATAATACATGTGTGTCTAGATGTCCTCCGAGAAGCTTTGTTAATCAAGGTGGAGTTTGTTGGCCGTGCCACGAGTCATGTGAAACATGTGCCGGAGCAGGCCAGGACTCTTGCCTAACATGTGCCCCAGCTCATTTATTAGTAGTTGATTTAGCTGTTTGTTTACAACAGTGCCCAGACGGGTACTATGAAGATCCTGACGCGAATGCTTGTTTTCCATGCGCAGAGCATTGTGATACATGCTCTGAAAAGGCAGATATGTGCTCCTCCTGCGCTCACAATTATGTTCTCTACAACGGCTCCTGTTTAGCTGCTTGCCCACCAGGAACACACCAAAAGGACGATTTTGGATGCATGCCATGTCACGAAACGTGCGAATCTTGCCACGGCCCCAGCGAGAATGCCTGTGTTTCATGTCGCATTGGGGATTACGCATTCAAGAATCGCTGCGTACCAAAATGCCCCCCAGGATATTACGCCGACGCGCAAAGAAGAGAATGTTTGCCGTAAGTGTTATTGTTATGATAATTTATCTTTGCATTCCATTCCGTGATGTAACAGAGGTCGTCAATCTTACGTACGCTCGGAATTTCAAACGCTCTGCTTTGAACTGTGTATTGTTCGAGCGTTTAATTTTCATCTTTATATTTATTTATATTATAAATAATAAAATTACGTAATGTTTTAGGTGTCCGATTGGTTGTTCAGTTTGCACGTGTGCCGTGTGTTCTGTTTGCCAAAAGAAATGGATTCTCACTAAGAGTGGAACTTGTTTACCCGATGGCAATGACAAATGCGACACCAGTAAGTACTGTACTTAAACAATGTTTCTTTCACTTCTGTTCCTCGTAAACTTAAAGTGACCTTTTACAGGTGAGTATCACGAAGGGGGAAGGTGTAAAAATTGCCATTCGACTTGCGAGAAATGTGGCGGATCGAACGAGTGGGATTGTTTATCTTGTTCGAGTCCCTTGTTGTTACAAGGATCGAGGTAATGGCTCTATATCCATCTAGAACTTTTCCTGTACGGTTTCAAGTGTTCAGTTAACATGAAATATTTATTTTAGGTGCGTAGCTGAGTGTGGACAAGGTTTTTTCCAGACGGCAGGAAGATGTTCGCCGTGTCCGCATACCTGTAAGAGTTGTGTGTCAAGATTGAATTGCACATTGTGTGCTGGTGCCTTACGCTTGCAGTCAGGGACGTGTAGAGCGACCTGTGCTCCTGGCTATTACCCTGATGAAGGAACTTGTTCGAAGTGTTACTTGTCCTGTGAAACGTGCACTGGTCCAAGAAGAGACCAGTGTGCGTCTTGTCCTCCTGACTGGAGGTTGGCGGCTGGTGAATGTCGGCCCGAATGTCCACAAAACTTCTTTCCATGGGAAGACAGTTGTCGTCGCTGTCACCATTACTGCCAAGACTGTCATGGTGCCGGTCCGCAGCGCTGCACGTCCTGTCCACCACACTTTTCATTAGAGAACGGTTTATGTGTGGAGTGCCTTAGTTCCCAGTACTACGAGCCTAGGACGCGGACTTGCCGTCCATGCCATGACTCCTGCAGGTCTTGTTCAGGACCTGGCCCAACCAGTTGTGTGACATGTGCTCATCCACTTCGTTTGGATAGGTATGTTATTTAAAATTCATGAAAAATAAACATCCATTTTACGTCTTCCTGAATTAATCTAAACTGTAATTGACCTCATTGATTTAATCACTTTAACATACGTCACTTGATTGTTTGCTAATTGCTATTGGAAGTAGAAGAAACCCATTGAATTGATTCCGGTAGTCATTATTGAGAGAAGATTAAGAATAAGAATAAGAATGTTTATTTGCTAGAAATGAGTTACATATAGTTGTTATCATAAAATAAAAATCCGTCATTTCGTCATTTTGTCTTTTATGTATTTATGAAATGACTAAAGACCGATTGCATTACTCAAAACTTGTTAATAATAAAAGTCCCTAGGCAAACTTGTTGCCACCTTCTGGCTGCAATATACTGATTAATTGCGTTAAAAAGCCTTTGTATATAATATTAATTTTATGAAGTGTTGATTGAACACTCCCAGCTTAAGCCAACAATACAGCCTGTATTTCACTTAAAACACCAAATAAACCAGTTATATAAACATATTTTTTGTTTGCAGAGTGAACCACAAATGTTTGCCATGCTGCACTGAGAGCATGGTATCGCTTTTCGTAAATAGCAATCAGACAGATTGCTGCCACTGTGATAAGGATGTAGGTGAGTTATTATTGTACTGATTCCTACAAGCGAGATATGAGATACTCGAAGATATTATCTTGTTTAACCGGTATAACCCTGCCGACTATAGGCACATATTAACTTATAAAAAGGACATTGTTAAAGTTCTATAGTGCCCAGCCTTGGGTAGTTACGAATAAAAGATGATGCTCACCATATAAAATTCGATAAAGGCAGTGTGTTGCAATCTTTTTTAATTAACGGACAGTACTCCACATATATTTATGAATTAAAAAAAATACTATATTAAGGTTATGTTTTGCTTACAAAACTTATGTCAAACAAGTGGTTGCCTAGCAACTAAACAGTTTTACTCTTCTATTACTGTAGATTTAAGGTGCCAAAAAGAGGTTGGATCATTAGCTATTTTTTACAGTGGTGCAAGAGCCTCCAGGAGTGAAGATATTTTGACGACCTCTGTGGTCTAGTGGTTCGAGTGTCAGACTGCTGATAACGAGGTCGTGGGTTCGATTCCCACAGGACACAAATATTTGTGTGATGAACATAAGTGTTTGTGTTGGTCTGGGTGTTGCTTATGTATTATAAGTATGTATTTACAAAAAAAAAGTATATAAGTATTATATCCATTGTCTAGTACCCATAGCACAAGCTCTGCTTAGTATGGGACTAGATGGTGCTGTGTAAAAATGTCCCAACGATATTTATATTTAATTGATCGTCCGGCGCACCCTGGTCAGTCAGCCTCGCTACCAACCTGCTTACTGGCTAATCTTTTCCCCACGGCATGAGCTGTTATCATTATGTAGCTCATGTCGACACGATAAAAGAAGAAGATTGTGGTAATACATTGTAAAACCATAGAGTACTTACAAAGGATTGGTCAAAAATATGAAGTCAAATGGAGTATCATAGCCGCTCACGTATATACTGTGTTGAATAACTCTTTAAAATAAAAAATGTTTATTTTACTGTCCGCAATAAATATGATGAATAATATGTTTCAAATGAAAACATACGCATGTAATGACGCATATTTTATTTTTAATTTAGTAACATACTGAGGCAATTCCATGCGATGTTCTTTGAGCTCGCCGCACTCAATCAGAGCAGTCGAACTTTTCTATTTAATTATTTAAAAAAAAACTAGATTTGCTTATACCCTCGTAGAATGGCGATCATACCTGGATTATCAAACCAACCACATGTGAGCCGCCTCGTTGAGATTGGTTTTAAAGAGTCAAAACGTCTCATCATTCGTAAATATTCGACTGACGATTTGACTGCGTGGAGATCAGCAATAAAATTATTATCTTGTCCAAGCCAGGCTTTTAAAACTTACAAATACAATGTACCTATTCCTTGCAAATAAAGACATTCTATTCTATTCTAAAAAATAACTCCAAAAATAACCAAGATACCTTTAGTGAATAGGTTTTTGCTGGGCAAGCGTGTACCATCGTCGACCGCACCATCGCTTAACATCAGGTGAGGTGGCGGTCAAACGCAAGCCCGTTAAGAATATAAAAAAAAAAAAAAAAAAACCTGAATAACTTTTGAAGTAGGTAGGTACTAAAGAGGAGAAATCTAAAAGAAATACAGAAACTATAGGATATATCCAAAAATAGATGATTCGAACTTTGTGATTTATGTACGTGGGACACTCAGAAAGTTTTGCGAAACTAAAAAAAATTGTTCTATACGTACATATATTTTTATCAAATCTTTTCAAAGTACTTTCCACCAGCCTCTATACAAAGATTCATGCGCCTAAACCAATTTTCAAAACACTTTTTCCAGTCCGCCGCAGACACCTCGTTTACAGCCTGCTCGAACGCAGCCAGCGCATCTTCCGGCGACGAAAATTGTATCCCTTTGAGCTGATTTTTTATTTTTGGGAATAAAAAGAAGTCACACGGTGCTAGATCAGGGCTGTAAGGAGGGTGACCCAGGAGTTTGACTGGCGTGCTGTCCAGGAAGTCCCTCGTTTTGAGTGCGGTGTGCGCAGGTGCATTGTCGTGGTGGAGCAGTAGCCCGCGGAGCCCTGTGTTTGGTCGCTTGTTGCTTATAACAGAGAAAACTTCTGGCAAACATTTGGTAGTATACCATTCGGCATTAATGCTTCTTTGATCCCGTAAGGGAATTGATACCAAGTGGCCAGTCAAATTAAAAAAGCTAGCGATCAAAATCTTACCCCCGCTTCTAGATCGCTTCACTTTGGTAGGCGTTGGCTCATTTTGAAACACCCAAACAGTCGACTGGCGCTTGGTTTCTGGGTCGTATTGATAAATCCAGGACTCATCACCTGTAACGATGTCGTAAACACGCCGAGACGAGCCTGCTTCAAATTTGTTAAGCATATCACGGCAACATTCCACCCGGGCCTGCTTCTGAGCATCGGTGAGGTTGTGCGGCACCCAGCGTGATACTATCCTCCTCACGCGAAGATGGCTGTGTAGAATCTCGTGAACGCTTCCCGATCCAATCTTCAATATGTGTTGAATCTCCTGATATGTAATTCGCCTATTGTCTTGGATTAAATTTTTCACTGCTAGCACGTTTTCTTCGGTAACAGCCGTCAAAGGGCGACCGCTTCTTTCGTCATCCCCCAAAGTTGGTCGACCGCGCTTGAATTCGTTATACCAACGATACACGGTTGCCTTGGAAGGGCCTTCATCCATGAATGCCATTTGAAGTCTATCGTACGATTCATCCGGTTTCAGGCGACACTTGAAATCGTATAAAATCATAGCTCTAAAATGTTCCCGGCGCAGATCCATATTTCAGTGAGACACAATACTTTGAATTAACTCGCAAAAAATGTGGAGGGAAATTTTGAAATTGGAACTTACTTATTTTTACTTATAAATAATCATATTTTCGAAAAACATTATAACTGGCCAGTCTCCCATATATAAAAAACTTTTTTTCGCAATACTTTCTGAGGGGCCTGGTATCTCCAAAGAATACTTTCCGTTTCCAAAGAAGGCTTTATGAAAAACTATACGTAATTAATTTTATTTAAGGCGCTATTAAGAGCAAAGTGCACTACTGTCTTTGTTTTCGTTTGGTGTATATCATCATCATCATCATCATTTCAGCCGAAACACGTCAACTGCTGGACAAAGGCCTCCCCCGAAGGGGGGGATATGCCATAATCACCACGCTTGGCAGGCGGGTTGGCGATCGCAGTTGGTTGTTTAAATACTCAGAGAACGCTGCTGCCCATCCTCTGGTGAATCCCTTAGTCGCCTTTTACGACACCCATGAGAAGAAAGAGGGTGGTGCAATTCTTTGCGTCCGGCACCACATGGATTGGTGTATATGTATATATATATATACATATATGAATGCAATGGAACTGGCTTCGTTGTTGACCTTACCTTCAGTTATCGTTCTACCCTTAGGTTATAGAGATCGAATGTATTGAGTTATCTTTAACAATTACCTTTTGTTCGTCATAATACAAAGCTTTATAAGCCTCCTGCGCTAAAAATAAATATCTAGTAAAACTACATTCGTTATCTACATTTTTTTTTATAGGTATAAGTAAATACTGGTTATGGTTTACCTAGACAAAAATTGTTATTGGTGGCAATAAGAACATGAATAAAATTAGAGTTTTCAAATTAACATGGCCACACTGTAACACATTACCATTTTGGCATCCAGCGCACAAAACGAAAAAGGAAGAGGGTAGATCGGTTGATTTACTCATAAACATCCACTCGCAAAGTTTACCATGACCAATCGACCATGGCACTTATAACAGCGCCAAAATATCGGCAGTTTATAAAAAACGATTTTCATGGTAAATCTTCCGTGACATAGGTATAATAATAAAATTGTTTTTTTACAAACACGCTTGGAAATTCAAACATTATTTTGACAACCTTCTTCAAGAGAAATCGAAAATGATATTACTGGTCAAATACAAGCGAGGAGCGGCCAGCAATTTTAGTATGAAAATCAACGATTTAAGACTAGGCTCCCAAAATGAGGTGACTTTTCGGAAACATATGCCGAGTCGTACACATGCCTGATGAATTTCAAATTTAAACATATGTTATTTTGAACCTTTATCTACCGTTTGACTATCCCAGTTACATGATTCGTTGTTTTTTTTTCGATGCTTTTAATTTTTCAAAATCATGCGTTTTTAGAGATTTTCCGAATATTTCTCCGTTATTATTTAAGTTAGGTATATAAAATTTATGGAGATAGGCAGATAATAAAGTATATTAAATACAGCTTTAAGGAAATTTCTATTGATTAATTATTATTTATGTAATAAACGAAAATTGTTTTGAGACTTACGGCCTTTACTTCCGCGGTAAAACGCGCGAGAATGATTTATTTGAAAGTGAGCTCTATTGCAGCTAACATAAAATTTACGAGAGCAAATCGCAATGCTCACCTTCAGTGCCGCGCATTGCGCTATAGAGGAAGGGTCTGTGTCTGTCGCGTCTATGCGTGAATTGTCACGAATTTACGAAAATATTTAATACCGTAAACAAAAAAGACTTTATAGCCATAAAACAAGCATAAAATATTTAAAAATCATTCTGACAGACGTTGACGTCTTTTACTAGTGTCATGGGTAATAAAATTAATAGAAAATATGTTTCAAAAAGAAAAATTGCTAAACGTTATAAAGAAGCAAGTATGATCGCTAGACAATGTAAAAGGTAAGTGCATTATTATCTATTTTATTTCTAAAAATGTATTATTATTATTTTAGCTTTAATAAAACTAAAATATAAACGTTTTCTTTATAGGAAGCAATTTACTTGTTCGGAACAGAGATACTACCGGAGTCGCCAGTTGAACTAATAAATTTACTTCTAGTTCCAGTATTATTACGTAAAGAAAAGTGGGTATGTATAGTGTAAAATTGTACAACTTGAGTAGGTATAACACACGAAATATTGTATTAGCGGTTTATACAGCGTGAATTTATGGAATAGGTTAGGAGAGGGCCAAACTTGAAATGTAACTATAACTACTACTTTGACTACGTCTGTGGTCTAGTGGTTCGAGTGTGCGACTGCTGGTCACGAGGTCGTGGGTTCGATTCCCACAAGACACAAGTATTTATTTGTTGAACATGTTTGTGTTGGTCTGCGTGTTTCTTATGTATTACAAGTATGTTTACCTACACACGATTGTTGAATGTCTGCGAGACAAAGAAAAGGCACCATAGCCTCTGCCATTTTGGTCATTGTCATGTCATGGGTGCTTTACTTTTGTTTACTTATGTAAAACCTTGGATGAATAAAAAAGGCGGACGGAATCTCGCAAAAAAAAAAGTAAAAACACAATCGGTTGATTTGCTTACTCAATAAGTATTTTGACATAACTTGTGATTGGATTGAACAAGTTATGTCAAAATCCTTATTGAGTAAGCAAATCAACCGATTGTGTTTTTATTGATAATGGTCATAACTCGTAACATATTTATTGTAAATAGAATAAAATCTCTACCTATAATCTTGTTCACATAGCATGGGTACGGATCAGGTGTCAAATACATGTTTAGTAGTGGAGTATCTTTTACCCTTATTCATAAGGCATCGTTTTGTCCTGCTGTCATCGTACCCATGCTATGTAAAAATGATTAATTAACTTTTTTTAGATTGCCAGCATTGAATTTTGGCTCTAATCACACTGATAATATAATTGATCAATGTGGAGACCTTTTTTTTCTGTTGAAAGACTCATGGTTACCCTCCGTGTGGGGACGGCGGAGGGGTATGTCGGCCTCTTACCGACTAAAACCACACGGTGGCCATCCTCTGCACAAAATCGAGGAGCTCCGGGAATTCTATTGGACCGCGCCGGAGCCCCTCAAGTGCTATGCCTTTGGCACGTTCCGGGAAAACAATATTGTTTCCCCCACAGTAGCACGCGACCACCACGTACTGCTGTCCACCCTAGGGTCGCTTAGTAGACGCTTCGAGGCCCCCACTCTTAGCGTCCAATCATCACCAGTACTAGAAGCTTGTATATTAGGTACTTTCTTTTTAGGCTACAATCGTTTTAAAATAATAAAATAGATTGAGTTTTTGGAGATGAGGTATGCAAGGTCCGTGTGGTGCCGGACTGGTCCGTGTGGTGCCGGACTTAAAGAATAGCACCACCCTTATCTCTTCTCATGGGTGTCGTAAAAGGCGACTAAGGGATTCACCAGAGGATGGGCAGCAGCGTTGTCTGAGTATTTAACCAACCAACTGCGATCGCCAACCCGCCTGCCAAGCGTGGCGATTATGGCATATCCCCCCCTTAATTGGGGGAGGCCTATGTCCAGTAGTGGACGTCTTTCGGCTGTAATGATGAGGTATGCACATCATTAGTTATAAAACATTTAATTTTAAGGCAAATGGAAATACAAGAAACGATGGGATCAAAGAAAATATTCTTCCCGAAACTTTTGAGAAGTATAATAAAATGGAGTTGTTACAGGATACGACTAACTTGGTATGTTTATAATTATATTTTTTTTCAAAGCAGAGTTGTTACGAAAAAAACATATGTTTTAAACACCATTGAATCTGATTAATATAATCACCAACTGATTTAAAACACGAGGGAAAAAACAATGTTTTTTTGCCAATGTGTTTAAAACATGTTTTAAACAAAGTATTAGATTAACAAATAAAACAGCAATTATGGAACATTTAATTCAACTGATTTTCATTAACGTTACATCAGGGACATCATACTGACGTTCTAAAATTAAATTATGAGTTATTATGTGAAAAATTATCGTATGAGTACGTCAAAAAGATCATCTCATCACAGTGGCCTAGTACGGTACACAGTGCTGGGCTTTTCCAGTGGTTTGAAAGTAACAAACTTTTTCAGGTCCACGACCAATACAACATAAACATCATATTTGTATACTTGGATTATGTTGTCCGTAAAAAACAAAGTATTTTTATTAATAATATATGCATGACGACTCAATGACGAGTATTAAACGTAGATGAAAAAAAAGAGATGGCTGCCTATCCCAATGGGAAACAGGCTTGATAATACATAACTAGGTGTCAGGGAAACGCTCCCGAAACTGAAAGGCTATTATTATACTAGCTAAACACAATCGAATACCAATAACCAATAGCCTTATACTCATTGTTTTAGTAATTTGGTATTTTGCAAACCCGCAATGTAAAGCGTACAAAACTCGGGATCAATGCTGCGCGTACCTAACATACTTACGTTCGCTACGACACGGACTGCGTATGCAAGCGGATATCGTTCACCCCTAGCGCCAGCTGATATTTTATTTGAATTCGGTTTAAAGAAATTTATTTTCAAAAAGAAAAAATATACCACTTACATGAAAATAGTTTTAACATTTTAGTTAACTAATGGTCGCCGAACACAGTCAATAGTTTCATAGCCTCAATAGGAAGGTGAAAAATGTTCTATTATATGTTGAGACAGTTGAGACTTAAAACCCAGTATGTATGTATGTATGGTCTAGCGTGTGGGGTGCTGGGCCAGAAAACGCCCTCGTGTCCCTGACGGCCGCTGGTCCTTGTCGATGCGGCCAACGTTTGGCCGCACGGGGATAAGGGGCTCGCCTACTTGAATTGTGGCAAGCCGGGACGGGAAAAAAAGGGTTAATTTTCAGACGTCAAAATTATCATACTTTTGCGTACTGTTATGACCCTTATTATAAGGCAGTAAAGCCTACATCAGCACTCCTATTGTTATTGTCATAAATGTTCATAGATATTGTGCTGAGTATCAATTTCATTAGTTGGTCATTTTAATATTGAATAAATTCAGTTAGAATCTGGGCATCACCGCGTGCAGTACCAAAGTTTGGGAAGTCATACTAATTCGGTGTAACGTAGTTTGTGTTCCAAATAAATAGTGTTGTAGGTCATTGAAGTTTTTTTTTAAAAAGACAACCGGGGTTGGCCGTCTAACAGTACGATGAGATAATTAAAAAAAAAAAACAAGCAATGAATGGGATATTGCTTTCGCCTTGGTTTGACATTACCAAGGCGAACGCAATATCCCATTCATTTTAAATTTCCTGTTTTTTGCAACTCTGTTTCAAAGTATCCAAGAGGGATACTAACTAAAATAATATTTATTGTGATTATACTAACATCTACGCCTTCGTTTTAGGAAAGCAAAATACTAAGTGGGAGACGGATGGTGAACACACAACGTTTTTTCGATAATTTGTAAACTATCGCCGATCACGACACCCTTTTTAACTGTGGGTTGAGTTCTGTTGAAGTGGTTTCTGAACACCAAAACGGACTCTATTTGCGATTAAATTTAAATTGTTTAATGTGCAACAAAGAAATTAATATTGAATCAATAGATTGGGACATAAATAAAGAAGCCGTAGCTGGAATTATGGCAAGTGGCGGTGGATATGCTCAATTAAAATAATTTACATATGCAGTCGGTTTAAACGAAAAAAAAAACAAAAAAAAAATGCAAGACGAAATAGCAGAAGAATGGGAGAAAACAGCTTGGGATGAAATGAAGAAGGCTGGTGAGACAGAAAGGCATCCCGATGATTGAAGTCATAGTAGATGGGTGTTGGTGCCGCCGTTCATATCAAACGAATTACGCTGCCAAAGAATCAAAATGCTTGCGGCAAAAGTCTCATTGAAGATGTTGATAGCAACATAGTAGAAATTAACAATTTAATTCCGTGATTGTGAAGATGGTGACAAGCGAATACATTATTCACAACGCCGAGGCTACCAAACTCGATGCGTGGGGGAGCAGTAGTGTCTTTCAACACAAAAAGATTGCTATCGACAGTCCACGAAAATATTCACCAGACATCATCTACGACTAGCACAAAGAAGTGCGAAGATAAAATTTATCTGAAAAGGGAAAGAACTAGACTAGCACAACGAAAAAAGAAACGTTGTTTTACTGCTGCCAAACCCTCCGATTTAAATTATGGTGAAAATGCAGAGCAGCCAGATATCGATCCAGAAACTTTCAAACTGTCAAAGGAAACTTTTATAGATAATTTGCGTAAGACTGGATTAGAACGCAACCGTATTAGTCAACAGACAGTTTTACTAAGTCAGTGCAGTGAGTGGCTTGAGCTTAGAACAAATTTTGGTAAAGTAATAAAACGTAGAAGGACTCAAAGGTGTAGAAATATATTAAGAAACATACTTTACAGCACACCAATTGCCCAACATGTCTCCTCCATACAGTACGGAAGACAATATGAAGCAGTGGCACTAGAGCAATTATCACAATTACAAAATATTGAAATTAAGAAATGTGGCCTCTACATAGACGAAAAATATCCCTTTTTTGGAGCCACGCCTGATGGTATTATTGTCGATATGGTTGTAGAAGTAAAATGTCCCATAGCTCCTTTTAAAATGGATCGTATTGATAAAGCAATTGACAAGAAAAGAATATTTCTGGAAAAAGGACAAAAATGGTCAGGTAAGTATAATTCAAATTTTACTGTGGTGCTAAAAAAACATTAATATTAGTAGGCAATTCCATGGTTTCTCTGTTCGCCGTGTTGACTTTATATTTCAATATTAGCGGTGAGTGACAAGTGTAGCTAGCGGGTGGTGGGGTGTAAGGGAGGAGCTAGCGTGGGAACTATTTTTTCGGAGCGTCCTCTTAAGAAGCTAATGAAAATCCATATTTTATCTGTCCTGTTTAGCGGCCAAATAAATTACTATGAAAACTCATATCTCTGTCGTGTAATTTAAAAATTGAATGAACTTTTTTCTCCAAAAAATAGCAACCAAGAAGCTTACTTATCAAACACTTTATTTTAATTTCGAACTGGCTAGCAAAGAGAGAGCTGTTTAAAGTAAAAAGACACAAATTAACATATTGACGCGTGAAATATTATTGTTATTCGTCATTGATTTTGATTCTAGAATTTACATAGGTACTTTTTAGTTTGAATTTCCGCACATTATTTGAGAAAAGTACTGTAGAAGCCTTGAGCGCAACCAAGCATTTATGGACTCACGTATGTGTGCCTCGGATTCGCCTCCACATTTTCACGTTCATCCATCAAAGCCTCTGTTGCCAGCCGCGGTAGTAATGTACTATATATATTTATAAAAACTCAATCTAACAGTATAAACTATCTAAATAATGTAATAATATACATTAGATGCCTCGGAAATTTTCGTCCTAGACCAAGAGGTCAAAAAGCTGAAAGTGACCCTTTGACTAGACTTGTGTGCGAGTAGTTGTCCAAAGTTGAACATGGGTCCAGATTGTTCAATATTATATTGTAGTCTTTGAGTAATATTAATCAGGACAAATGAATTGGTGATCCCAGATTGATATTATGTCCTATACTCAAAATGTTTAGGTACTTAACTATAGGTAAACATGTCTTACTATCTAGGTAGACATGTCTAATTATCTAAATGTTTAAACTATTTTAAATGTTTTATCATAAAATACAATTATTACTTAAAATTTACTAAACATTTTACGTATAGTTCATTTGTAACTTACAACCTTACAACTAAAAAAATTTCACGGTCGCTTCGCTCGCATTGCTAATGTGTTTTTACCGGTTCTCAGCGTTGCCAGGTCCGATTTTCAAAATCCGGGAGGCTTTTTATGAAAAAAGCGGGAGATGTATTGGGGAAAAATGGAACAAATCGGGAGATGATGTTTTTCAACAAAAATCAAAGTTTTTTGAAGTAATCCCGGTATTATATTTTGCCACCATGCCAGCTGTAATATTAAAATCAAAGCACTCTGTTTTTTTTTTACATTTTAGCACCCTGTGTAATAATAAAATAAACTTTATTATTTTGTGATAGTCTATTTTATGGAAATATTCAGGGCAGCAACTTATACGTCTGTTTGATTTTATGCAGTTTTTTTGCCAAGTTTTGATCTTATTCCTATAATTAGGCTTTATACAGGGATTGTAAAAAATCGGGAGATTTTTGTTGAAAATCGGGAGATCGGGAGATTTTTATGAAAATCTGTTAATCTCCCGGAAAATCGGGAGACTTGGCAACAGTGCCGGTTCTCCGCTTGGTTCCAAAAATTAGAAGGGAGGGAAGATACATTTTGTTTTGGCCCCGTGTGGCTGAAATCCACTCTACGCCAACGTTTGTACGCCAATTTAAAAGACATGTCATGATATTACCTTCAGGTAATTAAGTACCTAAAAATTTCGAGTATAGTTACTTTACAATATGTTGTTAGCAAATATAGTGTATTATTATTAATATGTGTATAAACAACCTATCTACCATAGCCACTACATCAACGCCATCAGAATTAGTCGTACGAATTCTGGCTTGCGGGCACCTTTCCGTGGCTTTACAAGAAATTACAATAAGTATTTATATATTACCATTATAAGAAGATTTACTGACTGCCTCGTTGGTGTAGTGGTCACAAGCGCGACTGCTAAGCGAGAGGTCCTGGGTTCGATTCCCAGGTCGGGAAAAAAGAAATTTTTCTGTCAAGAAAAAAAATTCTGTAGCAGCCCGGAGTCAGAAAGTTGGCGATGCTTACACCCTCGTGTCTCGGAGACCACGTATTATAAAGCCGTCGTTCCTGCGCTTGATCTCTCTCTCTCTCTCTCTCTCCGGTCGTGTCGGATTCCCATCCCATCGCATTATGAGTGAGGAAATAGAGACTGCATCTGTGTTTGTGCACACGCTTGTGATATTTCCAGCGCAGATTGATATTTTTTCATAGAAATGAATAAAATTTATAATAATAATGGATGACTTTGTAAAAATCCGCTGCCGAATTGCGTAACTCACTCGCGATCGCAATCAATAGGATTTCAATGTTCATTGCTCCGTGTGTTTTGACAATCCGTCTTATCGGCAACTATGTACCACGCAACGGACATTGTTGTCGTTTCAAAATGAAAGCTAATGTCAAAATGAATGCATAACACAATTACCCCACTGTTCTCAACGTGACCTAAAATAATGAGGCTTATCTTTTTGAATTAAGAATTTTCTTGACTGGAAAATCTCAATAACACTTTTTGTTGTAAAGTATAATGTGTGACTGATTGTTTTCCCGAATAAATAAAATAAAAATCCATGAATGGTGACACACGGTAAAAACATTCCATTTTTTCAGGAGGCTGCTTAAACGGCTCATCAGCCGGCAAGCGGCGAATAGCAGAAAACATTCGAACGCACATAACAGCGTCATTCTTCATAGAAGATTCCAAAGACGCCTCGAGTCTTCTAGAACGTAACTCTGTAGCAATATGGAGCGTAGGCTCCGTATTGCTGGCTACGGTCGTCATAATAATCGCTGTTAAGGTAATACTTTTAGAATTTTATCGTGCCGCTTGCAAGCCACACCGATTGTTTTTGCTTTTTACCTTTGAGCGGAACTTTGTATGAAACTATCGCTCTATGTATTATTACTCTGAGATTATTACGTAAAAATAATCTCTTTATGTCATAGAGAGTTTACTTTTTACTAAATATGTAATTATAAGATATTAAAATCATCATCAATTTAATGTTAGTTCATGACAAAATCTGTGATCTATCGTCGATTTGATCACATCAAATAAAATACCAAATGAATTTGCATTTTGTAAAAAAAAATGTGTTTGGGTTTATGTTATATATATATATGTCTTAAATTAATGTAATTGGTGTACCACCTTTTTAATTAAAGACAATGAATTAATTGACAAAATAAAAACAATAAAATTGTGTATAGGTACAACGTGTTATTAAAATAACTGAAAACCTCATAAGGTGTCATTGTACTCATCAGTATGAATAATATAATTATTAAATTAGGTTGCTTTATTAATTAATAAAATATTAGGTAACTAAATTAAATTGTTTTCTACAGATAAAATCAAGAAAATATAAATACCGGACTATATACCCGAAGGCAGAGTACTCACAGCTAACTACAATAGACGAAGACTTAATAGCAATGACGTCATCAACGACTTTGAAAGCCGTTGATAGTGTACAAATAATAACTAAAAGTGAACTTGAAGAACCAACATAGCAATATAAACCTTTGCGTCTATGTAATTAGAGTATATTTTACACTGCAGACTGATATGTAGAAGTTTCAATATACGATTGATGTAAATAGTTTGAGTAACAATTATTACTTACTTAACCATCGTGTGGTTATTTTATGGTTTGAAATGAGGCTATACGAGAAAATGTCTACTTTTTCTGTTGAAAATTAAAGTTATTTTTATTACTTAACTGACGATCAACTAATTGTACTTAAAAGAAATAATTTATTTTGAATGTGTCAAGTGTATGGCTACACATTATACTTAATTCGAATACTTATTTGTTATCTATTTATATTTACTAAAAAAGTTGACTATTAAAAAAAAAAGTCTTACTGCAATTGTTAAAAATCGACGATCGTATGACAATGCAACTTTTTACGAGGCGACTTCGAAAAGTACGTTCGTTATATAAAATTAAAAATATAAAATAATATTTTTTTATCTATGCCTCGTTTAATGTTAATTACTTGCCACTTGCCACAATCATGTTATTATATTTCTTGCATAAACTTATTTTAACATTTCTATGCAAATGAATGCAATTCATCTTGCATATGAAGTACATACATAATTGTATTTTTAATTAGTTCATGTAGCCATGTGGATGTCGGCATTTAATTATTAATTGGGGTGAAGCACAATTGTTGGAACTACCATAATTACATATTAATTCGCAAAATACATATATGTAGAGAATTATATCAAATAACAGGTGCTTTTTATTGCATATTTATTGTTGATTTATTTATCTGTAGAATACCAACAGACTGTAACAAAAACTTGAAAAGCAACTTTATGTGGCAGCAATGCTTATTTATTCATGAAGTCCTATTATTGGCTAAGGCCATATACGAATACATAACATGCTTATTGTGTTATATTAGTCGTAGAATATATTATAGAATTGAATGAAAGTTACTTTAGAACTACAATTATTAAAAGAGTGAAGATAAATCCACGAGTGACGATATTTAATTGATCGTCCGGCGCGCCCTGGGCAGTCAGCCCCGCTACCAACCTACTGACTGGCTAATATTTTTGCTACGGCATGAGCTATTATCATTATGTGGCTCATGTCGCCACGGTAGAAGAAAATTACTATTATAAAAACGTTAATTTTTAATTAAATATGCAAGCGTCAGACGCTTTTTTCATCAATCAGACAACACTTGATTGCTTCACCCTGCTTGCTCATTGCAAATATACGATTATGTAATAGATAACTCATTATCCCAAATACAGGTTTGTCAATTACGACTGCTTTATTCGAATTAGTAGTACCTATAAAATAGTACCGTGACTGACTAACAGACAACCCAGAGCCTAAACCGATGGACCTAGAGATTTGAAATTTAGAGGTAATATTTTTTGTTTTCGGGTGGAAATCCTGAGAGATATCCTCCATCTGGGGAAGGTGGAGGGATATGTCGGACTCTTACCGACTAAAACCACACGGTGGCATCCTTAGCGCAAAATAGAGAAGCTCCGGGAACTCCAATGGACCGCGCCGGTGCCCTCTAGTGCTATGCCTTTGGCCTTTGGCGCCTTTGGCAAACAGTAGTATTGTTTCCCAGGACGTGTCCTGTCCACGTACTGTTTCCCAGGACGTGTCCTCTCCACGTACTTTTTCCCTCACAGCAGCACGCAAATAGACGCCTCGACTCCCCAAATCTTAACGTCCATGACCCCGAAGGTCCCCTGCCAGATGTGACGGCAGGGGATGAAGCGTTTTACCCTATCTGGGCCTTGCGCTAGGGCGGTTGCCTCCCTTCGTCTACGAGTGGAGTCAACCCTCTCCCGATTTCGCTCTGTGGCGTCCTTCTGGAGCATGACTATCTCGCAGAAGGAAGCCACGGCCCTCCACTTGGAATCCACGTCGAATCTGCCAGAATAGCCTACACTACTGCTGGCAGAGAAAGATCCCGCCTGATCCGGTTGACCAGGTCCTGCCGCTCGGAACCCCGCGCAGGGCCCTCCTCGAGCGTATGTTGTGCGGTGTCCTAGTCTCCTTGCACCTCTAGCACCCTAGAGGGTGCTAGAGGTGCAGTAAGAAGGGATTGTTTGAAAATCCATCTCGAAAGGGGTGGTAAAGTTTGTATGAAGAAAACAGGGAGCTAGTAAGTTACAGGCGTCAGCTAGTCAAATATATAAATTGGCAGTTTCTCGACATATTGAATCAGTCACTGAATTCGACTAAAGTCCTAGTAAGTGTCAAACTCGTATTTGGGGGATACTGGCATAGAATTGTAAATGTTCAGTAATTCCACGTATAAATCAGTCACTGAATTCGACTAAAGTACTGGTAAGTGTCAAACTCGTATTTGGGGGATACTGGCATATAATTGTAAATGTTCTAGATGTTTTTGCACTGTGTGTAACCAAAATTCCATGAGACCGACATTACGACAAATTGGAATGCGTATTCAACATAGATTTGTGAACGAAAATAAAGGAAATAAAGAAAAGACGGCGAAAGATAAGTGGTTTGGATCGAAATTGAACATTCAATTAGATGATCGAAAGAAGCGTTGGTAGAATTACGCTCTACTGGTTTGATTCCTGCGTTGAGACAAATGTTTGACTCTTACAATTATTTTGTTTCTCTGAGTGTGTTTGAGAATGTTATTCATGTGTGTAGTTTTAAAAATGTAATAAGGAATTCTATATATTCATGTCTATCCAACGCAGGTTCTCAAACGGTAGTAAAATTTTCGAGGTATTAATTGACGTAAAATTGCCTTTTTCTTCTATGCGTCTAAGGAAAAATCGGCGGAAATCCTGCAAAATATGATGATACAATATTTTTTGTTCATTTCGCCAAAACTATTGACGTAAAATTGCCTTTTTCTTCTATGCATGAAAGAAAAAATCGGCGGAAATCCAACAAAATATGAGTTACAATATTTTTTGTTAATTCCGCAAAAACTATAGGTCAATAAACTTGGTCGTTCTAGTTTTGGCGGAATCAACACTTAATATTGTAACTCCATATCTTGTATGCAAGAAACATACATGCTGCACTGACCCCACATAAATTAGGATAAGGATAGGTACGGCATTCAATGGTTAATATCCATTATAAGCGGAGCTAGCTTAGTATGTAAGCTTCATACAAAACAGGGCTCCACTTAAACTAGATTTGTTACCATCAATATGAGCTTGACTGTACAGTATGTACAGTCGACCTCAGGTCAGTGGTAACACTTGAATTACGAAAACCACTCATACTGCTTACGAAATAAAGCCGCTGTCAAGGTCAAACAGTTACGTACCACTGATGCGAGGTCGACTGTACCATGGTATAATAAGATGTTTCACCAGATATTATCTTCCCGCGATGCCTCGAAGCTACGTCACAATCAGTATTGCCATTGATAGACATCTTCAATATGTTTACGGAGATTTTTGTTCATAATGAATTTAAAATAAATTCCTAACCTAGCCTAACTATTTGGTATATCGTGTTATGCATCTAATTAGTTATTAAAGGCAACTGTATAAAATTACTAGTTCAAAAGTGCTTCTAAGCAAGTAAATGAAAAAATGCATTTTGCTCGGGTAATTTATTTACACAAAGTGGCAGCACATCAAACTGACAAGTGTCACGCTAACAGCTCACTATTGGCTTCGCAGCCGATAACGTAGTACGGAGGCAATCACGTGACCTAGTTGTTACGGGAAGAAAGTACCTGGTGAAACATCTTATTATACCATGGACTGTACGATGATTCAATTAAAAGTAATGTCGGTCTAAATACGGACCAGTATGGGACCCAATACACCGCTTGATGTTATCTGTGGAACATGTTATTTTAATAGTAACGTTAACATATCTAACGTTTATTTGTTTAAATGTTATTATTTTCAATTACTGTTATGTAAATACGGTTCAATTACTACTGTAATAGAGTTCAATCGTGTAAATATGTAAATATTTGACAGTTGTAAATATATCGATGGTTTTTATGACGGATAATTTATCTGGTTGTTTTATTTTTTATCCTGAAATCATCGGCTTGAGTTGAAAATGTCTTGTTTGTCATTTCGATGTATTAAAGAAATAAAATTGATGCCTGAAGTAGGTATCTATTTGTTTTACAATGCGAACTACAAGAAGAAAAATACGAATCACCTAAGTAATTCTGAAAATGGGAAAAATGGTAAATACAAGCTAAAACTTTATTCGTCTTGGAAACGAAACACATGGGACATGGTAATAATTTTGATTTCCAGAAAAAGTAAATACTTTTAAGCTACCAATGGATTCTATTATCGATAAAAATACTGTTTTTCTTTCCAAAATACCTAAAATTTCAGCGTGTACACATATATGAAATTAATATCATAATTATACACCCATAGTTACACACACATCTTACACATCTCCAATCTCCATTCCCAAGTTGACGGGGTTATTGGTGCTATTGCAAACATGAAAAAAGATCTTCAGGACGTGGGTCGATCAGCAGGTAAGTTAGTTTATGTACGATAAGACTTAAGGCTTACCCATACTGCTTGACCAAGACAATTAGATATCTGGCTGGTATACTGTCCATCCGAACGTCTCAGTAGGTACCATAATAATATATTTCGCACTACCTATCCCAAACATTTGCAGATGACATCACGTTTGATAGTTGTCTAACTGTATTTACCGCCGCGCAAACGTCTCAGTACCATAATAATATATTTTATCCTCCCTATCCCAAACATTTGCAGATGACGTCACGTTTGATAGTTGTTAATTACCACCGCGCGAACGTCTCCATACCATAATAATATATTTCGTCCTCTCTATCCCAAACATTTGCAGATGACGTCACGTTTGATAGTTGTCTAAATGTATTTACCGCTGAGCAAACGTCTCAGTACCATAATAATATATTTCGTCCTCTCTATCCCAAACATTTGCAGATGACGTCACGTTTAATAGTTGTTAATTACCATCGCGCGAACGTCTCCATACCATAATATATTTCGTCCTGTCTATCCCAAATATTTGCAGATGACGTCATGTTTGATAGTTGTCTAACTGTATTTTCCGCCGTGCAACGTTTCGTGCACGTGCAAGAAAAACAGCACCAATGTATTCAAAAGACAGACAACACCGAGTTACGTGTAAATCCGACGTACTAACGCGATGGGCAGAACATTTTAATGATGTTTTAAATCCAAATGCACTTTGCGCTGATCTGTCTTATATTAAAACGCTTGAAGAATTGCCAATCTGTCAACATTTGGAAGACCCACCTACTTTCGAAGAGTTTGTAGGGGCAGTTAAGCGTCTCAAAAACTTAAAAACACCTGGCATGGACCAACTCCCTGCTGAAGTATATAAATACAGTGGACATAACATTGTTAATAGGCTCTATCATATTGCCAAAAGAGTGTGGATGAATGAGGAAGTTCCACAGGGCTGGAGAGATGCGGTGATTTGCAAGCTGTACAAAGGGAAGGGAGATGTCTCCGATTGCAGTTCTTACCGAGGTATATCGCTTCTCTCCAGCGCTGGTAAAATTCTTGCGCATATTATTAACAGCCGCCTTAGCGAATTAGCTGAGAAGTACTTACCTGAAAGTCAGTGTGGTTTTCGTCCTAACAGGGGTACTATCGATGCTATATCTGTAGTAAGGCAACTCCAGGAAAAAAGCCTAGAACATCAACGGCCCCTCTACATGTGTTTTGTTGATTTAGAGAAAGCATTTGATAGAGTTCCACGTGAGGCCCTCTGGCTTGTCCTCCAAAAGTATGGATATCCAAAGAAGTTCGTCAACCTCATTCGCCAGTTTCATGTTGGCATGAGAGCGCAGGTTCAGCACGAAAACGAACTTTCTGAAGAAATTAAAATTACATGTGGAGTTAAACAAGGTTGCGTCATGGCACCCACCCTCTTTGCTATTTATTTTTCAGCTGTTATGAGAGACGCACTGCAGTGTTGTGGTGACCAAATCCAATTGAATGTTCGAACTGGAAAAGGCGTGTTTGACGTTTCAAGGTTTAGGGCGAAGTCCAAAGTGCAAAAGATCTCTATATTGGAGATACTTTATGCAGACGATGTATGCCTCATGTCCGACAGTATGGCGCATCTTCAAAGATATGTTGACGCATTACAGCAATCTTGTCAACGCTTTGGCCTAGTAATAAGCGCCTCCAAGACACAGTTATTAAAACAACCACCACGAGGCTGCGAAGCTGATAAGGCAAAATTGATTCTGGGCGGAAAACCACTAGAGGAAGTGACGCATTTTAAATATCTTGGGAGTAATATCAAGCATGATAACACCCTGGCTTTAGAGATACCATCGCGTATTGCAAACGCCGCTGCCAATTTCGGACGACTCACTGACCGTGTCTGGAAATCCCATGACTTAAAGCTTGAGACGAAGATTAGTGTGTACAAGGCGCTAATCGTTCCTGTCCTGTTATATGGTGCAGAGACATGGTGCCTCTATAAATCGGACATAAAGAAATTAGACGCATACCATATTAGATGTCTAAGATCCATTCTTAAGATCAAGTGGCAGGACCGCGTGCCTAATACTGAGGTTCTGCGTCGCTCCGGAATGAACGGCATGGAAGCTGTGCTGATGCAGCGTCAACTAAGGTGGTGTGGGCACATCCTTCGCATGGAAGATCACCGCTATCCCAAAGTTGTCTTCTATTCGGAGATGGCAGAGGGTAAACGGAAGCACGGCGGTCAGCATTTGCGTTACAAGGATGTTTTCAAAAGGCATCTGAACGCTTGCTCTATTGATCCTAAATGTTGGGAGGAGCTCGCTTCACAAAGGTCATCTTGGCGTTCTACTATCTATAAAAAGATACAGAAATTCGAAGAACAACGACTTGAAAAACTTGACCAAAAACGCCAAATACGCAAAGAGAGACCTAAGCCCTCCTATACATATACATATAATTCTGCGGGACAACTATATTGCTTTTCTTGCGATAGGGTATTTAAAACCAAGTTCGGTCTAGCGAGCCATATAAGGGCTCATGCTAGGAAATAATTTGTTGGGGTCGCCGTTACCGAAATCGGTAAGGAGGACTATATAAATGTATTTACCGCTGAGCAAACGTCTCAGTACCATAATAATATATTTCGTCCTCTCTATCCCAAACATTTGCAGATGACGTCACGTTTAATAGTTGTTAATTACCATCGCGCGAACGTCTCCATACCATAATATATTTCGTCCTGTCTATCCCAAATATTTGCAGATGACGTCATGTTTGATAGTTGTCTAACTGTATTTTCCGCCGAGCAAACGTCTCAGTACCATAATAATATATTTCGTCCTCTCTATCCCAAACATTTGCAGATGACGTCACGTTTGTCTAACTGTCTTGGTCGACTAGTAAATTGTGAAAACACAACATAAGCAGCTAATTATTGTCCCACTGCTGGGCACACTGTTGCCTCTTCTCTGAATGTGAAGGTTTAGGCCTTAGTTCACCAAGCTGGCCTAGTGCGGTTGGCGGACTACACACACCATCGAGAACTGTATGGAGCACTCTCAGTGTGCAGGTTTTCTCACGATGTTTTCCTTCACCGTTAAAGCAAGTGATAATCAAATTCTGATCGGCACATGAATTGGAAAACATAGAAGATGTATGTTTAAAATTTGGCATACAGATAGAACAAAGCCCAGATTAACATATAGGCTACTTTATATCCCGGGAAGATGAATAATTCCCGAGGGATGCGCAATAAATGACATCCACGCTGGAAATGCGGACATATAGGCTGGTATACACAAGAAAAAGAAAAAAAGAAATGAAAAAAAATGAATCGAAATGGTGAAAGTTTATTTAGTAAACAATCTTGGCATGTCTTTTTAATTGCCAAGAATGTCTTTTTAATACAATTCGTCAATAATAATAATTAAAAGACGTTATGTTAACAATTTCACACCGTTCCGTGTGGTGCCGGACGTAAAGAATTGCACCACCCTATATCTTCTCATGGGTGTCGTAAAAGGCGACTAAAGGATTCACCAGAGGATGGGCAGCAGCGTTTTCTGAGTATTTAACCAACCAACTGCGATCGCCAACCCGCCTGCTAAGCGTGGCGATTATGGCATACCCCCCAAATTTGGGGGAGGCCTATGTCCAGCAGTGGACGTCTTTCGGCTGAAATGATGTTGTTAACAATTGTGTGAAATTGTTACACACTAAATAATATGTTTAACCTAATTAGATGTGCAGAACTAGTAATTATATTTTATCAGTAGTTATTTGAATAAAGAGACATGCTTAGATTGTTTACTAAATAAGACAAGAGAGAAAAAACAGAATAAGTTAAATACCTCCACTTGGGGTGCTGGCCAGAGAACCTTCACGTGTGCCTGACGGCTGCTTGTCCTTCTGGACACGTCTGGAGGGATCGGCAGTTGTTTGGCCGGTGCATCCTGGGCACGGGCAATAAAATCCTGTCGAGGGATTACCCTTCGGGGGATTTTATTGCCTGTGGCGAATATTCTGGCGCGGGAGGGGCCCGTTCTGAGCCAGTAGGGAGTTGCTCCACGTGTCCCTCTGATATCAGCAGAGGGCACAGTGGAGGAGCAGGGGCGGGCCCGGTGTGTACTCACCCTGCCACTGGGCAGGCAGCGGGGGGACTGTCTTTCCCTGCCCCCGTCTATCTCGTAACCCCAGGAGTGCCCGCTGAGTAGTGTTCTCGCGCCTCTTGGGACCGAGGGGCTTGGCTTCACCGCCCGGACCGCGAGGAAGAAAACCTCTATAAAAAATTACGGGAGGTAGGGCCTGCGAGCAGCAGACTCGGGGTAGTCTGCTGCCCGACCAGCAGCTGGCGTAGCTGGCACAGCCGGCGTAGTTGGCGCAGCTGGTAAAGGCCCATGAGGTGAGGTGGGGTGCAGTGTTCCGTGTGCGCCACCTAGGAGGGTGCGGCCGACGTTAGGCCGCACGGGGAAAAGGGGCTCGCCTGCTTGTGGCGGGCCAGGACCTGTCGGGGGTGGTTGTGTGAATACTCACGGGTTCCCACGCCCCCGGCTAAGGTAGTTGAAGGAACAACGTGGTGGTTTTTGTCGGTAAGAGTCCGAAACTGGCTCCGCCTACCCCGGGTGGAGTGCGTCAATGAGGATATCCCCACGGCAAAAAAAAAAAAAAAAAAAATACCTCCACTTAACTCTCAAGGGATTACAAACATAAAGGTTTATTTATTAATATTAACAAAATTTACAGCAGGTAAAAGCAATGTTTATACAAAATTCAACATCCAACGTTCCCATTCCAATTAAATATTTAATGACTTTATTTATACAAAAATATTGCTCTTTTGAAAACGTGTTTAGCGAAATCAAAGAGCCATTAAAAATTCAATGAAAGAGAGCAGCTTCAAATACATTTTTTTATATTTATTTATTCAGTTCACTTTATAGAGTTTATTCTACTTTTAACTCGTGGAACTGGGGTTCGATGGTTCGTTGGTTCAATCGTTAGAATCGATGCAAATAAATTCTTGAGTTGTGCTTGTATTGTACGCTTCGTTTTATGCCGACGCTCAAATGAATTTGTATTGTTTGTTGAAAGTATATAATAATTATAATATGCGTTTTCTTTTATACTTGTTTTGAGCTACAACTTTTTTCTTTTTACCGTATTTATACACAAATACGCTGATTGTAATTTCTGGACTTAAATCAGGTCAAGAGTTTAGATGCAAGCTCTAATGGTTATTTAACATCAATTAAGGTACGTTATTTAAAAAATTTAATAAAATTATAGCATATGAATGGAATAAAAGAGGTCATTATAAACAATAATAATTAATAATCATAATTATTTTATTATTTTAACTCATTTTACGCATGCGAAGCGAATGCTAAAGATATAAATTGTGGAAAGGAAAAATCGCTCACGAGCAGGATTCGAACCTGTGACTCCTGGCTCAGTACGCCAGTGCTTTAGCCACTAAGCTACTGTGAACACTGCTCGTGGTATCGCTGACGTCACCCAAAGACGTATAGTGGAGGATAATTTCGATACCACGAGCAGTGTTCACGGTAGCTTAGTGGCTAAAGCACTGGCGTACTGAGCCAGGAGTCGCAGGTTCGAATCCTGCTCGTGAGCGATTTTTTCTTTCCACAATTTATATCTTTATAATTATTTTTATTTAATTATAATTATTATTTTGTACAACTTGCATACTCAGTGTGTATACTCATGTTATGACAAAAAACATTATCTTATCTTATCTTAAACATCATTTACAGTACAGTGCCAAAAAATAAATAAATATTTTTGGGATATTTTTACATACCACCATCTAGTCCCAAACTAGATACTAGACAAGGTACTAGACAATGGATATAATACTTAAATACTATAATAAACTTTTTATTTTGTGAATACATACTTATAATACATAAGAAACACCCAGACCAACACAAACACTTATGTTCATTACACAAACATTTGTGTCCTGTGGGAATCGAACCCACGACCTCGTGATCAGCAGTCCGACACTCGTACCACTAGACCACATACGTCGTCTAAATAGCTACAGGATCCTACCATTACAATAAATACCACATTATTTGTATAATCTAACTCTTAGGGCCAGTTGTTTGATCAGTTGTAATATATGACTAATAGTTAATTTAACTATTAGTTTATTAACGATAGTTAAGGCTTTCCAATCGTTAAAGTAGAAATATATTTAAGACCTCGTTGTTTGATCAGTAGTCAAGTATACTATTTGTGAAAATGGGTTGGTTAAACTGAAAATTAGTAAAAATACTGTTGTTTAATCAATAGTTAAACATGACTGTAGTTGAAATCATTGACAATTTGTTAAAAAGTTAATTATACATGGTCATAGTGGTTAACTTTGACCATTAGTTATTGTAAATTAAAAATGAACTTAGATCATCCTCTTTCTCCGAGCCTTTTTCGCAATTACGTTGCGGTCGGCTTCCAGTCTAACCGGATGCGGCTGAAAATCAGTATTTTACACGGAGCGACTGCCATCAGACCCCCGTAACCCAGGTACTGGGTAATACCGATATCCTAAGATTACCTGTTGTCAAACTTTCGGACTTTTGACTACCCGTAACGACTACCATAGATATTTGCCTGTATTTCCGCGAAGGGGTAGGCAGAGGTGTATAGTACACCCACATTTCGCCAGTTATGTTATAGTCCCATGTAATAGGGGGCGAGCCTATTGCCATTGACCGGTCACAAATCCAGACTCCAGGCTACTACTGAGAATTTTCTAATGAAAAAACCCGATAACACTTTTCCCGACCCGGGAATCGAACCCAGGAACCCACGCTCAGCAGTCGTGTCGAGGCTCTCATATATACAAATGTACTTTGTGACCGAGACTGACATCTTATCGTGCTCTCAAAGGCACGGAGGGGTCTCGATGTGCAACGAAACGGTCACCCATCCAAGGACTGACCGCGGCTAGCGTAGCTTAACCTTGCAGATCTTGCAATCCACGCAGTTAATACTTAGCCACGACTGCCACAAGCCCCAAAAATTAAAGACCTTAAAGATAGCAAGATGCTTTGAAGATTTTGAACGTTCTTCTGATGACGATGAAATTATTGCGAATATTTATTGAACCGCCGCGCACCGTCCCAAGAACATTCATTTCACGTTTTTGCCCGACTGCCCCAGAAGGAGGGTAATATTTTGACGTTTCTCTAACTGTATTGTAATAAAACATTCCTCATAGAAAACCTTATCTCTTCACGTGTATATTAACAGCATATTTAATTGCAGCACAAATGTGCTGCAATTAAAGTTTTTATCAAAAATGATGGCATAGCAGATCTCTGTTAATAATTAAAAGTTCAAAATTACCAAACATTTGCAAAGATTAGTAACAAAAATTTAATTTTTCAAATTTTTTACTTTTAGTTCATAGAAAATTTTGTCTACTGTTAAAAATAATACTACACCTACTGTTAAAATTATAAGGATAATATCCTTGTCTTATCAGCTATTCAAAAAGGTATGAATGTCAATACAAATAGATCAAATAATTGAGAAAACTGACAACAACATATTTCTAGTACTAAATAAAATTAGTTTTGGTAAAATCAACGACGTCAATAAATAGACAAGCGATCTCATTTAAGCAGTTTGTTCCAAATTCAATTGATGCAACCGATGATATTTACGTGTGTTCCTTGTGTTACGATATGTACGCGAGACAGCTCTCAAGTGAACTAATGACAGATGACAGCGTGGTTCCGGAACCATAACTCGTGTAACCATGTTGTTCTTCTATACAGCGCATCTAGTACGTAGTACATATATAAGTAAAATTAATAAAACAAATTGAATTCGGAAATTTTTTTCAAGTACTAATATCCTGCTCAATGTGGCTGCCCTGATTCCTTGCTTTGGGTTTAGACTTTTTAATTTTAAGTAATTGGCATGATAAGTATTAGGCCATAGTAACACATCTTGTGTCAAAAAATCACCTGGGTACTTATACAATACAATACAAATAGCCTTTATTTCCGATACTAATAAGTTTACATAGTTATATTTCATTTACATTTACATTATTATTGATTATTTATTTTCTAATTATACCAACATTTACTTAAGTAATCCAAGTTTAAACTATAAAAAAATATATAAAAAAAACTATACTACTATAACTATACTATATTTAAATATATAAAAAAATTGAGTTGATAAAACATTGATATAACAAATTTTTTTTTTTTGTTTTTTTTTTTGTTTACTCATATATTAAATCTTCGACATCGGTAACCTAAGTATCAGTTTGCCCTTTGGCATAGGCCTCCCCTAGGGTTTGCCATAACTTTCTATTTCTAGCTTTTCTTTGCCATGTTGTTCCAGCAGCTTTCTTTATTTCGTCCTCCCATCTCATTCTTTGGCGCCCTTTCCTTCTTTTTCCATCGCGGGGGTACCACATTGTTACATCTTTTGTCCATTTATTTCTACTGTTTCTTATCATGTGGCCTACCCAGTTCCATTTAAGTTTTTTCACTGTGTATGTGACATCTATAACTTTTGTCTTACTTCTTATATTTATTAGTTTGATTTTGTCCCGTAACTTGATGTTTAGAATACTTCTCTCCATTTTATTTTGACAGACTCTCAGTGCTCCGCCATGTTTGTTAGTAAGGGCCCAAGTTTGTGATCCATAGGTTAAACATGGCAGTATACATGAGTTGAATACTGTAGTCTTGTCCTTCATGGGCATCTGTGGATTCTTCATAATTTCTTTGAGGGACCAGAATCTTTTCCAAGCACTGCTTATTCTGATGTCTATTTCCTTCTGCATTTGATTCTCCGGTGAAATTATTTGGCCTAAATATGTATATTGGTCGACATATTCTATTAGGTGTGAATTTAACAAAATGGGT
Source organism: Asteroscopus sphinx (assembly GCA_949699075.1). Classification (NCBI taxonomy): domain Eukaryota; kingdom Metazoa; phylum Arthropoda; class Insecta; order Lepidoptera; family Noctuidae; genus Asteroscopus; species Asteroscopus sphinx. Next base: position 6,273,602 of record OX453016.1, read on the forward strand.
GTTTTTACATGGTTTGTCATTAATTTCGTCTTGTCTACGTTCATAGTTAACCCTACAATTTTGCTTTCTCTTTCCAATTGCGTTAACATTACTTTCAAGCCTTCGTGGTTTTCGTTAAACAAAATCAAATCGTCTGCGAACCTGAGGTGATTAAGCTTTTCGCCATTTATATTTATTCCAAATGTATCCCAGTCCATTTTCCTGAATATATGTTCCAATACTGCCGAGAATAGCTTTGGCGAAAGGGGATCGCCTTGACGGACTCCCTTTTTTATTTTGAACGCCAATCCTTTTCTTTCAGTCTGGATTTTTGCTGTAGATTTCTTGTATATATTTTTTATTATCCTGATATACTTTGGATGTACTCCTTGTGAACGTAGAGCGTCCCATATGTGTGTATGTTTCAGAGAATCAAAAGCCTTGTTATAATCTACAAATGCAAAATAGTATATTTTTCCATACTCGTTACTTTTTTGAATGACTTGTTTTAAGACATGAATATGATCCATTGTTGAAAAGTCGCTTCGGAATCCAGCCTGTTCTCTCGGCTGATTTTCGTCCAGTACTAAGCTAATTCTATTTAATATTACCTTTGAAAATACCTTATATAAATTGGATATCAAGCTGATCGGTCTATAGTTATTTATTTCGGTTTTATCGCCTTTCTTATGGAGCAATATAATAGTTGATGATGTCCATTGTTGTGGTATTACTTCTTCGGTAAGAATGTCATTAAATACATTTTTTATGGCCTTTATAATGTAGTCTAAGCATCCTTTCAGAATTTCGTTTACTATTCCATCATCTCCTGGAGCTTTGTTGTTTTTTTGGGACATTATTGCTTTTCTTATTTCAATTTATAATATTGGGGGGATAGCCTCTTCATTGTCCTCAGGTAGGTATTGAGTGTTCTTGTAGTATACGTCATCATATAGTTTGCTATAGAATATAGTTGCTATTTCCATAATTTCAGGGCGTTTTGTTTCTTTTTTCTTTACCTGGGTACTTACTACGGTTAAAAATATACCTACAGCACTGTGACAGATTGGTCCGTCTATCCGTCTAGGACAGACGGCATAGGCAGAGTAACAGGGTCCCGTTAGCACCCTTTGGGTACGGAACTCTAAAAATGACAACATTAGTGGTGCGACAATAAAAACGGATTACCTCCACTCCTAACGACAATACGTAACACGCGGGACACACGGCTGGGGAGTTCGTAAGACAGACGAACTTTTAGTACTCGAGATACTTTTTGTGTTTATAGACTGATAATGACCGTAGAAAAACTGTAATTCACGATTTTGGTTGATGCGTTTATAACTGAACACAGACATAGTAAAAAAATATAGACGAAGTGCTACGAACAATCATAGTGAAGGCAACAAAACCGTGCTCCTCCGTGTACAAACCAGCGCTCACGTACACACACACACTGAATTGCTAAATGGATGACATTAGAGTCAAAACATAAAACTGCGCGAATCGAAACGATGCGAATTTGCAATGCAGAAAATTTGACCCCAATTGCTGCGATGTGATGCGATTTTGTGCGGCAAGGCGTCTCGATGGCCATAGTTCGGGTAGCCATGGTAACCATTCATATATCACAGTAATATGCGACGCAAATCATGTCGCAAGTTTTTGCGGAGCTTCGTGCGAGCTCGTAGATTTCTGCGATGCGACGTCGCATCGTAGTTTTGTATTTTGTATCTTATGCATGCAGGGTTATTTCTAATTCATTAGAAACCCTTGAACGGATGTTTGTACTCATCAATTGAAACAACTTTTACTATGACACAAACTTTGAATGAGCGAAACTCAGAGACTCAAATGATTATTATTTTAGTTTGAGGAGCAAAAATCAATTTCAGTTTCATAGAAAATGTTTTGTGTAGGTACTTGAGTTTTTTGTTTTTTTTGCTCAATTAAAGTTAGTGTCATAACAAAAGTTGTTCAAATTAATAAGTACAATCATCCCTTCAAGGGTAAAATTTAATCATGTTTCGAATGTATCCCAAACTTCACAACACTGTGTCCCAAAAGCTACTAGCTCCAGAGATAAACTGTTTCGCATCCCAAATACATCTTCTGGAAGGGAACAAATGCTTTGAGAAAATAAGCCTTTATTACCATAGCGAGCACAATGTGTTAAACGAGTGCTCCGGTGAATGGCTAAGGAAATCTAGAATTAGATTTGGTACGTCCTAGCCTTTTGTTAGAATCTGAAGTAATGTTCATACTTTGCGAGATCATTTGATAGGGAATTGTGGGAAGATTTTTCTAGAAAATGGTGAAGCATGTCTATTCGATGTCTTCTGCTGAGTATTCTCAATTATGTTGAGGTCAGCTTCCAGTCTAACCAAATGTGGCTAAACATAAGTATTTTACACGGAGCGACTGCCATTACACCCACACAATCCAGTTACTGGGTAATACTGACACTCGAAGGTTAGACCAGTTATCAGACTCTGGCCACTGACTACCCGTTATGACTCGACTATTTTTTTTTTATTTTTTTTTTCCTTGGGGAAATCCTCATGGACGCACTCCGCCTGGGGTAGGCGGAGCCAGTGTCAGACTCTTACTGACTAAAACCACCACGGTGTTTCTTCAACTACCTTAGTCGGGGGCGTGGGAACCCGTGGGTATTCACACAACCACCCCCGAAAGGTCCCGGCTCGCCACAAGCAGGCGAGCCCCTTCTCCCCGTGCGACCTAACGACGGCCGCACCCTCCTCTCTGGTGCACACGGAACACTGCACGCCACCTCACCTCACGGGCCTTTACCAGCTACGCCAGCTGCGCCAACTACGCCAGCTGCTGGTCGGGCAACAGACTACCCCGAGTCTGCTGCTCGCAGGCCCATCCTCCTTTAATTTTTATAGAGGTGTTCTTCCTAGTGGTCCGGGCGGTAAAGCCAAGACCCTCGGTCCCAAGAGGTGTGAGATCACTGCTCAGCAGGCACTCCTGGGATTACGAGACCGACGGGGGCAGGGAAGGACAGTCCCCCCGCTGCCTGCCCAGTGGCAGGGTGAGTGCACACCGGGCCCGCCCCTGCTCCTCCACAGTGCCCTCTACTTTCTCAGAGGGACACGCGGAGCAACTTCCCACTGGCCCACATCGGGCCCCTCCCGTGCCAGAATATTCGCCACAGGCCATAAGGTCCCCCGGTCCAAAGGAGACTTATTGCCCGTGCCCAGAGTGCACCGGCCCAACAACTGCCGTTCCCTCTAGACGTGTCCAGAAGGACAAGCAGCCGTCAGACACACGTGAAGGTTTTCTGGCCAGCACCCCGTTATGACTGACTTGGAAATTTGTATGGCAACCGGGATCCACAGCTTAATTTGCGCTCACTCACTCTCTACATTCTCATAATAATATAATATTTATTGGAACTAAAAACACATGTTTACAATAAATATAATGTTTAATAATAACTACATTAGTTTAACACTGTGTCGTAGATATTAACGCCCACCTCCCAGAACCCGTCAGCGTTCCGATTATAAGGTAACAAAAAATTAAAGACTAGGCAACTGAGTATGGTATAGGGTGTTATGGTATGTTTATGCATTGTGTGTGAGGGTAGATTGGGGTGTGTGTGTGATGATTTTATGATTAATAAATAAAACTTATTCTGAATTAATTACTCTACGTAATAACGTGATATCTGAATTGTCACTCAGTATATTTACAGAATGCTTCTCTTGAATGAATTTACACATAATAAATATAATATCACGCCTTTGCTCTGGAATTTAAGTATAAAAAACTGCAGTAATTGTGTAACGCACCCACAATGGCAAGACAATATCATTCATTTTGAGATTACTTTATTATTCATTGCGTGGTGCTGATAAAACGGATTGTCAAAATATGAGCAATGACCGTTGAAATCAAGATGATTGTGATCGCGAAAGAGTTTCAAAATTTTACAGCTGGTCATGCGTTAAATAGCTCCACATTATTTATCTTCAAATCTATAAGAATATTTGCGATTCCAACCACCCCAATACATACATATATAGCTACCTCAATACCTTTAAACTGAGGGTCGAGCCTTTGATTTTCTTTCATGTTTTGTACATTATTACTCCACAAACCAGCCGATTTCCTCGTACACCAATTCAGGGCGATTCGGAAAAAGAAACAAATGAAAACCCAGGGAGATTTATTCTACGCGACCGCTAAATTAACCCCAGAAAATGTTATTCCTTTCCTTTTTATAATTTAACACTCGGACTTCGTTTTGGACAAAGGGCCGTGTAGGTATAAATAAAAATAAATTTTCCTAACTTGAACACACAAAGCCACAAGATATTTGGTAACAACAAAGAAAAGTGAAATTTGAATTTTATTATAAGGTAGATAAGTGTACAAGTGGTTTAGTAATAAAGTCATCGTCTTTATTTATTAGATTTCGTTCGATTCATGTTGGGTAAAAAAGATCCCACTAATAGGTAATATAAAAGTGAAAGTTTATGAAGAATTTTGGATGTTTAGAGGTCAATTTATGTCTCGTAGAGGACATTAAGACTGAAAACGAATTTTCCTTGAAACTGTGTATAATCAGTAAAAATAAAGTATTACAAAATTTAGATGTTGACTGTATAAAATCTGGCCGAAAGTGAATTCATTTTTACAAATCGAAGCAATGTTTGTTCCACGAGTGTTTTGCTAACAGAAATAGAGTAGGCGTTACGTGGCAGTAACATCTTCCCCCCGTTAAAAGCTATGACTTTCAAGCTTCCTTTAATCTTCATCGTGGGTGAGCAGGAGGCACAGTCGAACGAATGGTCTTTGAACAATGCCGCTTGTTGTGTTGACATCAACAACCAGGGGATGCCGTCGTGTCCAGGAGACAATAGCGCCACATGTCCCAGGTGCCAGCTCAAGGGAATAACATTATCTTATTGCTATTATACAAAGTCTCCAATATAGGCTTGACATGACAATATTGGTTTTCCATTCGTAGTTCTTTGTTGTGATTCTGATATGTTCTTATTTTCCATCTTTGCCAAAAATGTTGATGCTTTCGCTTCAGCCGTGCGTGTCTCTCTCTGACTCAATCACGCTGTTAGGGCCAAACGGATTTGGATGTAATTTGGCATTCAGACAGAAAATAACCAGAATTAACATAAAAGCCACTTTTTATACCGGAAAGATGGACAGTTCCCGAGGTATGTGCGATAAATGACATCCTCGCGGGCGAAGCTGCGGGCATAAGCTAGTAGGCTATATTTTATTTCAGTACGCGGGCGAACCTGCGGGCGAAGTATAGTTTTTAATATTAGTAGGACAGCAGGATACTCATGTACAAATGTTAAATATTTGAAATCAAGTTTTCCCCAACAACATACCAATCAAAGCAAGTTACAACTTGAAATAAAAGCTTTTCTCACGCAGTTTCACGATCAACGGCCCCACCTTTTCCTCGGCGGCAGGTAGCGAAGCAATAAATAACTGTACGCAACTTTTAAATAATTCAGACCAAACAGTTGAAGGTTTAACGTTGCTGGTACAACTTTTCTGAAACTAATACTATACTATTTTGTATTTAGACATAAAAGTGGACTACTGAAATTAAAGAAAGAAAGAAAGAAAGAAAGAAAAATAGTTTATTGTCACAGTTAACGACGCGCAACATTTAAACAATAGTGATATACACAAGCAGGTAACTAATAGGTGATAGGTGTAATTGCTGATATTAATGTTCTTTTTAACCGACTTCAAAAAAAGGAGGAGGCTATGTATTCCGCGGCTTTTTTTTATTTTTTTTTTATTTTTTTCATGTATTTACACCGATTTCTCCGAGATTTGTGGGCCGATTTACGTGGTTTTTTTTTTATTTGATAGAGAAAGGCTGCGCGGTGGTCCCATATAAATTTTATTGACTTAGGTTGAGTAGTTTTTATAAAACAAAATTCAGGGTGCCACGTTGTAGCTACGCAATTTTTCGATCATGCTGCGTAGTAGCTGCCATGCTACAGTGCTCCTTTTATACGAAAACAAACAAAAGTCAGGGTGCAACATTGTAGTTACGCAAGTTCCATCATTCTGCGTAGTAGTAGCCGCCATGCTACATTTTAGCGGCGCTCCAACGTAGCCAACCTACCCACGACTTTTTATATTAAATGTGACAACGTTTAAGTGGTTTTAATAGTGTAAACTTATTTAACCAACCATGTCTTCAATTATTTATGTGTTACACTGCGATCGTAAAGGATACAATTATAATTGTTATTGTTCTAATGTAATGTTCTATTGATAATCGAAGTATGTTAGAGTAATGCAGGATGTCACTGTTTGTCATCATCATTTCAGCCGAAAGACATCCAATGCTGGACATAGGCCTCCCCCAAAGGGAGGGATATACCAATATACCATAATCGCCACGCTTGGCAGGCGAGTTGGCGATCGCTGTTGGTTAGTTAAATACTCAGAGAACGCTGCTGCCTATCCCCAGGTGAATCACTTAGTCCCCTTTTACGAAACCCATGAGAAGAAATGAAGGTAGTGCTATTCTTTACGTCTGGCACCACACGGAACTGTTCATCCTCTTCATAAAAATGCCTCTTCAAAAACCAAAACAAGTTTTCCCCAAAACTCGCCGATTCCAATAAACCAAATAATATTAGGCTCCACAAATTTACGTGTGCTCGCTAGATAGCGCTGGCAAATGAACTAAAATAATAATGTCAATATGGTGCAGTACCATAACTCGGTGTTACGTGTTGTTCTTCTAAACAGCGCATCTAAGTCACCTATAAGGGTTCATCCAGACAAGTAATCCATTTCAGATTTTTTTTTGGATAAAATTACATTAATTTAATGTTTTACATAACTAATTGTTATCACGGGTCGGCGCGCCTCAGTGCTCCAGCTCCCCACTGCGCCCCGCAGTCCACCCCGAGACGTTTCGTGCAGGGACAGGGCCTTAAGCAGTTACCTTTTCTCTAAACAACTGCAATACCATCTAGGCTGTTGCCTAACGGCCAAAATTAATATCCAATCTATCCACGATTTACCCTACTAGAGATAGGAATTTGACATAAGCTCCAGACAAAATATGTCAAATTTCTATCTCTAGTAGGGTAAATCGTGGATAGATTGGATATTAATTTTGGCCGTAAATGTTACTCAATATTGCGATCGCCTAACTGAGACATGAAGATGGAAAGTCTCATGTGATTGTAATTTCACCGGTGCCCGAACCCTTTGCACCGGAACACAGCAATGGAAGCATCACTGTTTGGTGGCAGAAAAAGGTACGGTGGTATTTTCCGGACTACCTCATTCACAAGGAGCTGTAGATAAAGTTAATTTGTATTATTTTGCTTGAATTTTTTATAATTAGTAAAGTTAATAGTATATTATTGTTGAGGCCTGAAATGATGCAATTGGCGGCCGAGTAATATTGGAAGTATGAGGCGAAGCCGAGTACTTTAAAGTAATTTTAAAAGGACGAGGCACTAGCCGAGTCCTTTTTAACTAAACGAAGCCGTTAATAGCTATTTTTGCCGAGACTTGTACAGTACTTTTCTCTCATTTGCGATGAAACAATACACAAATTAATTCAACAGTACTTAATTTTCGTTCGCGCCAATTCGTACGCGCGCGTTTCTTGTTCTATGATCAAAGTTTTGAAAAAAATTATGCTCATTCAGCCTATAACTAATCTAAGGCCTATAATATTAAATATTTTGTACCTAAAAACACCAAATTTTATGTAAGTGTATACTTATAAACCTCGCTAGCATAAATTAAAAAATAAAAACTGTCCAGCAATTTATATTAATGTTGTGTTGCTGGCGTGTTGTTTCGCTGCATACGGAAAAGAGCCGTTTAATGTATTTTCCGAGCAAGTGGGAGACTAGTTAATTTATATCATTTTTGTTGAGTTTTTTATTATTAGTAAAGTTAATAGTAGATTAATAACTTCTTAGGTTTTCGCGATCACTACACATTATAATAAAACAAAGTTTAACCGGATTAAATCGCGTAATTGGTTTCCCTGACGTTTCGAAAGCTTTGCAGCATTTCGTGATCGCAGGTAGACTAAGATGACAAGCGTCTTTACAAATATTTCAAAAAAAATATTTTAATCTACCGTACAATATTATTAATTAAAATCGTTTCGATGCACGCAGTAATCACTTACAATATCATTATCTTTTACAGTGTTGCGGGCAGTTTGGGACTTGTATTTTTTTTTTTTTTTTTTAAAGATATTTTATATTTATAAAAATAAAAAAATTTATAGAGAAGATGGTTGGTAGCTACCACCTGTTTGGAACCCAGTCCTAAAAATAACACTGTCTCGCCAAACACGTATTGAAAGCTTGTTTTAAATTATTTTTGTGGTAAGACCCTAGATGTCCGACAAATCCACCTTTAGTAGGCATGCAAATGTAAGGTAAGAGAGACCGAATAACGTTAATCGAAGTAGGGTACATCACCTATTTATAACATCATCAAATTGTTTTGTGCTTAAGTAGTGTAACTGTCTCCGGACATTCTATTTAAAACATAATAGTACATTATGATACAAGTGAGCTAAGTTGATTATTATACTCGAGGCTGGATTGTAGCCCGAGCCGAAGGCGAGGGCGTAATGTAGCCGAGAGTATAATAGTCAATGCTGACGCGTGTCATACGACGTTTTTCAACACACTTGCGAGGAAAAAAACATAAATTACACATTTTAGACAAGTATTGAATTTGTGAAAAATTAAAAATTAAAAATGGCGCGCGGACCGCGCGGTGACATACAGCAATGCGCGCGCAGGTGGTCGAAGGAAACCGCCATACAGCCTAATATAAAAATATTATAAATTGATTTTTTTATTTATAACACAAATTAATATTAATTTGTTGACAAAAATTAACAATTTGATGAAATGAAATGTTTATATAGCATATTTTAATTAATACAGTTGATTTATTCCCAAAAATGTTTAATTTAGTTCAGGCATAAAAACTCTTTGCTGCGATCACAGACATAGTAAAAAATATAGACAAAGTGCTGCGAACAATCATAGTGAAGCCAATAAAACCGTGCTCCTCCATGTACAAACCAGCGCTCACACACACACATGCACCTTAAACCGTGCTCACCCCTCTCAGTTCACATGTCGCGGCATCGTGCAGTAAGCATCGCGAAAACAAATATCCTTCAGGTGCATGGTGTGTACGTGAGCACTGGTTGTACATGAAGGAGCACGGTTTTTTTTTGGCTTCACTATGGTTGTTCGCAGCACTTAGTCTATATTTTTTACTATGTCTGTGGCTGCGATTTAAAACTAAACTGTAAAGTAAAAAGCACTAGTGCGATAATATAATGAAAAAAGCACGCGTGCGTTATAAGCCACATTATGAACCTAAAAGCGATGCAATAAGAGCCACTTTACGAGCAAGTGTGTTGAAAACTTATTACTTTACGCTAGTATAATAAGTTTATGATTTAAAATTATGAAAAATAAATAAATCATTGTGAAATCATACGATACAATTCTAAATTTAGATTGGTATTTAGTTGTCGAGAATTTTTGTATCGGGTTTTTTAATCACAGGCCAATAAGTACAAGATCTAATTATGGTTTATCAGATAATAAGACATCACATATAAGTCTAGGTATCTCATTAGCACACCACCAGAGGATGGGCAGCAGCGTTCTCTGAGTATTTAACCAACCAACTGCGATCGCCAACCCGCCTGCCAAGCGTGGCGATTATGGCATATCCCCCCCCCCCCTTAATTGGGGGAGGCCTATGTCCAGTAGTGGACGTCTTTCGGCTGAAATGATGATGATGATCTCATTAGCTGTCGTAACATGTATAACCACCACACGTATTGTCGTACAGAATTCTACTTAGTTAATATTTTCAGAAAAATATAGAAACTAAAATATAAACAATAGCCATTACTTATTTGTTCATTTCAAAAAGGCAGCAAAACACTTTCAGTTTCACTTAGCGCCTTTACCTCAAAACCCTCAAGTTTCTCTATAAAAATTTAAAAGCATCTTACAGGGGAGAAAAATAAAAGGAAATATTTCCAACGGACCGCCGGCATCCCGATTCTTGAATTATTGATTTGCTTTGTTTGAAAAACGTGTAAGACCAACGTAAGTTGACCCTTCTATTCGTATCTCAACCCCCTCTGTACAATCAATTGTTAAACTTTATGAAGGGGGTGGGTAGGTCTCGTTAACTGTTTCTTAGCAACGGTCAATTGTATAGAGGTTTGAAGGATCAAAGGTTGACCAGATGATTATTAAGATTCCTGAGGTTTTCTTTGTTAAATTCTGCGAAAGTGTGCCATAGCTTTAGTTTTGGGTTGGAATTAAATGTTGAGCAGGAGTTAGAACAATTGTTTCTGTATTTTGTTTTTAAATAGACATGTACAACCACCTATCAGTGATAAAATAACCAGTATAAGGTGAATCAGTCTTGTATGAAAATTACATACTAAGCCAGTTCCACTTATAATGGTGTTTTAACCATTGAAATGAGGTTAACCATACAATGATCCATAACGTTGAGGTCATCATCATCACTCCCTTTATTAGTCCACTGCTGGACATAGGCCTCTACAATGGCACACCACTGACGTCGATCCATGGTCATAGAATATATACTAACGACAAGAAGCGACACTTAAGCATGTGTGGCGTGTGGACGGCCAGTCTCTCGGCTGCCTCAGCTAAGGCACAGCGGTGACAATTGCATTTACGCGCTCACTCAGGGTCACCGGCGAGCGAGCTCACACGTACACGGAGTGTCACCGCTGTGCCATGGTCACTCGCACCTAGTTAGTCCGTAGTAACTAGAGAGCGCGCCACGCTCATGAGCGTGGCGCGGCTTAAGACCTCCCGCGTCATGCCCCCGCTCTAAACCCTTAAAAAAATTGTGACACTTCGACCTTCAATATCTCCATAACTAGTTGATTCCCAGGTATAGCCTAGAATAAAAAAAACCGTTGTAATAATGGGCAGAATACGTGGCTTTCGGCTTAGTGATGAGACTTTTTACACGATATATAAAGTAGGTACATACATACTTATGTGATAGTACTTAAGAGGCAGTGGGCGGGGCACATTGCTCGCAGAAGAGATGGCCGATGAGTGAAGTTCTGGAGTGGTGACCGCGTACTGGAAGGCGCAGCGTGGTTAGGAGCGTGGTGGTGTCCACAAGGTGGACCGACGACCTAGTGAAGGTCGCGGGTATCCACTGGATGCGGAAAGCGGAGGACCGGTCGTTGTGGCAATGCTTGGGGGAGGCCTATGTCCAGCAGTGGACGTCTTTCGGCTATACATTATTATTTATACATTATCTTTTTTAAGCTGCGTCAAGTAGACCTATACAACCGAAAATTTCTAAGGTACTTAATGCATATACCTCCCAGATAGCAGTCTTTTAATCAGCCAATAGTTCAGTTGGTTTCCTAATCAGAACGACGACATCGGGACAGATCCAATTTCTCGTACAAAAACGTGTGCGATTAGATAACCCCCGTAAGGAACGACGTTTCTCACGCACACAGATACAGTAGAAAGAGAAAGAGAGAGCGCATGGTGTGCGTATATGCCTGCTCATAACTCAAAAATCTTATGACATTACATATTTTCCCGAATCACACCTACCGCAAGCCGCATTAAGGAACTTCGTTGCAAAAAGTTACATTTAAATGAAATAAAATATAAATGCCAAAAGGGCCACCAGTTCAGCATGATGTTAGGTAGCGGTACAGGTACTTACTACCCAACGCTGATTTTCAGCTGCGACCGACGAGTAGAGTAGCCATACGTCCGGAATTAAGGTTCTTTGTCCGGAATACAGTGGGAATTGTCAGACAAAATAAGGAAGACAATTTATTAGTCAAATATTTTTTTATTTTAATAGAGTGGGTGGCGGGGCGGGTACAGCCCCCCTAGCCAAGTAAATAATCTACAATCGTCAACACTACTAAAAAGGGACAAAATGTATGGGAATGACATATCTCAGCGAAAAAGTAATTCGTTCAGATATGTCATTCCCATACATTTTGATTGTGTTCTATAGCGTTGACGATTGTAGATTGTCAACTTGGCTAGGGGGGCAGATATTAGATAAAGTATCTAACTAACCATTAGTTAAATACTTCACCGTCGTATCCAGATCACACATGCATCGCAAGAAATTAACATGCCGCGGAAATTTCCGTTTTTTTTTATCTGGTAACCATACCCACGAGTACCATACAACATACATATAGGTAGTGCGCCAAAGTGCTAACAAATCGAGTCAACAGGAAATAAATAACACCAATAAAGAAAAATAAATTAGAAGGGGGGAAATATTAAAAATGGCGGAAACAAACATTGGGCAAATAATTTGTCTTGATGACAAATACCGGGCGAGGGCGTCCAATAAATACGGATTCCTAAGCATTGTTTCCAGATTCCTGTCATTAATCATTTTTATGTCTGTAATTAATATAAAGATCCTGGCGACAATAGGGTCTGGAGTTATTATCTTTTTGAGAAAAACTCCCCGGTTGGTAAAGGAGAATCTAATATTGAATTTAAGCTCTTATCGAATCGTTGAATTTGATGTTTTACTGTTGGGATTGTTAGTAATAATTCTCATGTGGTAACTGATTTTATAATTTTAAATTATCTAAACCATTTTCTGATTTTAAATTTAAAAGTTAACTTCACAAATCGGTAGAACCATACCTACAATAGCAGTTATAGCCTAGCGGTTGAACGCTTGCCTTCCATGTAGGAGGGTGTGAGTTCGATCCCGGCCCGCACCTCTGACTTTTCGAATTAATGTGCGGATTTATATTCGATTATCACTTGCTTTAACGGTGAAGCAAAACATCGTGAGGAAACCTGCAAACCTGAGAGTGCTCCATACAGTTCTCAATGTTGTGTGCAATCCGCCAACCCGCACTAGGCCAGCGTGGTGGACTAAGGCCTTAGCCTTCTCATACTGAGAAGAGGCCCGTGCCCAGCAGTGGGACAGTTATGGGCTGGTTATGTATATGTATACCTACAATTGATTAAAATTCGTTAATTCTGTAATCACTAGATTTTCCCACGTGTAATTCGGCTTATCACAGAAAGGCTTATCACACATCCCTCGGGTCGGGAGCTATTTATTTTCCCGGGATAAAAAGTAGCCAATATTTTAATCCGGACTATGGTCAACCTGTGTGCCGAATTTCATTAAAATCCATTTAGCCGTAACAAACATCCAATGTCTTCACAAACATTAGTATTTGTAATAATAGTATGATTTTTATTTAAGAGTAATAAAACATAGAGTGATATTATATATATAGTGAAAGTTGAAGCACTAAAACAATCGATGTGTGCGCAAGCGGCACGTAAAATGTTCGCCGACTGAACGGAGCCATTTCTGGGTCCAATTTAGTTGCTTCTAATTGTGCGCGCGGTCTTGGTTTCTATGCGTAGTTATTCTAATAATTCTTGTTTTTATTTTATTCACAATATATTTAGAGGTCAAATTAAATTGAAAAAAGTTGTGGGATTGTTCTACATTTATAACTTACTTGGTCAATGAAAATGGCTTGAAATTGTTTTTGAAATCAATAAAATATTTACATTGCATTGATATAATGGCATACTATTTGACGCCTGCGGGCTCGTTCCCGAAGTTTATCAGTAAAAAAATATCCTATGTGTTTATCTAAAATATGGTCTATTTGTGTGCCAAATGTCATCGTTTCTGAGTGATTGAAGGACTAACAAAACACATCCAAACTTTCACATTTATAATATTAGTAGGAAGTAGGGTTATAATGACTTACGGTGCCGAGACGTGGACACTGACAGTTGGGCTAGTCCACAAATTCAAAGTCGCTCAGCGAGCTATGGAGCGAGCTATGCTTGGAGTTTCTTTGAAGGATAAAATCCGTAACGAGATTATCCGGAGAAGAACCAGAGTGACCGACATAGCTTGTAGGATCAGTAAGCTGTAGTGGCAGTGGGCTGGCCATGTCTGTCGAAGGACCGATGGCCGTTGGAGCAGACGAGTCCTTGAGTGGAGACCGTGAATCGGCAAACGCAGCGTAGGGCACCCCCCTGCCAGGTGGACCGACGACCTAAAGAACGTGGCTGGGGGGGACTGGATGCGGAAGGCAGAGGACCGAGCGTTGTGGCGCAACTTGGGAGAGGCCTATGTCCAGCAGTGGACTGCGATAGGCTGAGTTGATTGAGGGTTATAATTAATTGAATTATCTTATAATCATAGTAGGATCCAAAGGTTAAGCCTCTATACACAAACTACTACAATATTTTCGCGTATAAAGATATTCAATACACAAATAGAAGGATTAGGGAGAAACCCAATTAGCACATAGTCAGTACATTAAATAGTTAATAGATACGTAGACAAACAGTTATTATCACTATCTATTTAATCACTAAGATTAGTTTTGGTATTGAAACGGCAAAATCTTCCTAATTAGTTGAGCCCTTTGTGAAAGCTCGTCCGGGGAAGTACTACCACCGTACCTAATTCTCCACCAAACAGTGATGCTTGCATTGCTGTGTTTCGGTCTGAAAGGTACGGGTGCCGGTGCTATCGCATGAGACTTTTTTCTTCATGTCTTAGTTTGGCGAACTGACTTGCGGTGCCATTTAGGCAACAGCCAACGTGGTACTGAAGTTGTTATGGGCAAAGGTAACCGCTTAACTTCAGGTGGGCCTTTAGCTCGTTTCGCCATCCTATAATATAAAAAAACCTGTCTTCAAATCCCGGAATTAAATAATAATAAGAGATTTGATTAGGTATTATGAAACCCCGTAAAATCCCTACTTGGCAAAGTGAGTGATGTTAAAGAACTGAATCGGTCATTTCAAAAACGTGTTAAGTTAAAAAAAAATCCATCATGCTTTTTTTTGCTGAAAATGGTTCTTAAAGGGTGATGCGAATTCTGGGTAAAAACCACGTAAGTCAACACATTCGTTCCCATCAATAAAATAAAATTGACGATTTAAAGCAAGTTCAGAATAGCATTCTGGAAGAGCTTAATAATATGTCATTATATACCACTTACCCTATTTCTTAATAAAACAACCTAACACAAGAACAGTTTTTCAGGTTTTTTTCTTAATTTTTATTAATAAACTGTGAAGATTATTTGCTATTTAAATTTTTTACCACTCAAATACTAAATAAGGCATCAAAAAGTCCGTTGAAACTCATTTGATTGTGCATGAAAAAGTTTTTATTGAGTCTTGAAAAATTCTAATTCAATGACTTATGAGGTTTTTCAAATAACCGATTCAACTAGAGATGATACATAGTGTATGCGTGAGCGCTGGTTGTACACGAAGGAACACGGTTTTTTTTGGCTTCATTAGATTAAAATTTAAAAAAAATTAAAAATTAATAATTAAAAAAAAAAAAAAAACAATTTTTTTTATTGATTTATATTTTTTATTTTATTTTTCTTCTGTATGTATTTTTTCACAGTCTGTATTTTTTTTTAACATGCCTTTGGCCTTTTAGTGTAACGTATTACGTACGCTGCTCATGCCCCGCGCTGCTTCTGACATGTTTTTGACTTAATGGACTTAAATGTTAAGAGGAATAAAATAAATAAAATAAATAAATATCTTCGGGACATTTTTACACAGCACCATCTAGTCCCAAACTAAGCAGAGCTTGTGGTATGGGTACTAGACAATGGATATAATACTTATATACAAGCAATGAATGAATGATGAATGTTTGATGTAACAAGAATAGATAGGATAGTAAATGAGTATGTGAGAGGGAGTTTGAGTTGAGAAGAATATTATTATATTATTATTATTATAAATAAACAGGCAGCAGTTGAAACAACTGATAAGTGCCTGTATCTTGCTTATCCCCACTCTTATTTCTTGTTAAGTTCGAGAAGATGCTTGTCAAGTTTGTTTTTAAATTGAATTACATTTTCGGCTGAGACTACATCTTTTTGGAGCTTATTAGAATCCCGTGTAAATAATTGCAATAATAACGAAGAGTTGTCTTTTAGCCATGATAACCTAAAAACAGCCAAAAATGTTTCCCAAATTATTTTTATCGTAACACCGAACCGCATACAAGACCCGTTGAGGTCGATAGTGACTGTAATTCCCAAAGCCCAGTGAGTTGGAAAATTGAGAAGTGGATTAGGCAAATCACTTTTCATTCCGTCCTATGGCCGACGAAGTTTGCCCTTTTAAATTTTATTATCTCACTGGCACGCCGTCTGTTCACATTGCTCAGTGGAAGCGGGAAGCGGGACATTATATTTGAATAATTAATTTTAATTTTTTTCTTTCGTTTTTTTTTTATGGATGTGCGAAAGTGAGTTTATTTTTCGAAGCTTTCCCGTGACTCACTTTTGACTTTTTAGAAGAAAAAATGAAGGTAAATTTTATCTATACTGACATAAAAACTTTTTAACAAAAAAAAAACCGACTTCAAAAACCTTAACTAAAAAGTAAAAAATAATCCTTGTATGTATTTCAAAATCTTTTCATAAACCAAAATTTTGAAGGCGGCGCATGATTGACCCTTTGCGTGATAATGTACAGTCGAGCGCATTATCTATAGTAATAAACAGTATAAGTGAACGTACATGAAAATCACGCGCCGCCTTCAAAATTTTGGTTTATGAAAAGATTTTGAAATACATACAAGGATTATTTTTACTTTTTAGTTAAGGTTTTTAAAGTCGGTGTTTTTTTTTGTTAAAAAGTTTTTATTTCATACTTTTTAGTTGTTGTTGTTGTTATTGTTGTTGTTGTTATTGTTGTTGTTCCAATCATTGTCGTAAAAAAAAACACGCAAATCGGCCAAGAATTCTCAGAAAAACGAACCAATGAGCAGATCATCTAGATAGGCGAAGCTAAAATAAAATGATTTATTGAAGCTGGATAAAAAACTACTCAACCTAAGTCGATAAAATTTATATGAGACCACCGCGCGGGCTTCCTCTACCAAATAAAAAAACAACCACGTAAATCGGCCCATAAATCTCGGAGTAATCGGTGTACATACATGAAAAAAAAATAAAAAATAAAAAACCCGCGGAATACATAACTTCCTCCTTTTTTTGAAGTCGGTTAGTTATAAAGAGGAAAGATTTGTTTGTTTGTTTGTAATCGACAGACTCTAGAACTACTGAACCGATTTGAATCACTCTTTAACCATTAGAAAGCTTATTTTATCGTGGGGAAATCCTCAATGACGCACGCCTCCCGGGGTAGGCGGAGCCAGTGTCGGACTCTTACCGTTTAAAACCACCACGTTGTTCCTTTAACTACCTTAGCCGGGGGCGTGGGAACCCGTGAGTATTCACACAACCACCCCCGACATGTCCCGGCCCGCCACAAGCGTATGAGACCCTTCTACACGTGCAGCCTAACGTCGGCCACACCCTCCTCGGTGGCCACCTCACCTCACGGACCTTTACCAGCTACGTCTACAGCTAAGCTAACTGTGTCAGCTACGCCAGCTGTGCCAGCTACGCCAACTGTGCCAGCTGCGCCATCTGCGCCAGCTGCGCCAGCTGTGCCAGCTACGTCAGCTGCTGGTCGGACAGCAGACTACCCCGAGTCTGCTGCTCGCAGTCCCACCTCCCGTAATTTTTATATAGGTTTTCTTCCTCGCGGTCCGGGCGGTGAAGCCAAGACCCTCGGTCCCAAGATGTGCGATAACACTACTCAGTGGGCACTCCTGGGGTTACGAGATTGACGGGGGCAGGGAAGGGCAGTCCCCCCGCTGCCTGTCCAGTAGCAGGGTGAGTGCACACCGGGCCCGCCCCTGCTCCTCCACTATGCCCTCTGTTGGCATAAGAGGGACACGTGGTGCAACTCCCCACTGGTCCAGGATGGGCCCCTCCCACGCCAGAATACTCGCCACAGGCAATAACATCCCTGAAGGTTATTTCCTCTAAAGGATTCTATTGCCCGTACCCAGGATGCACTATCCAAATAACTGCCGTTCCCTCCAGACGTGTCCAAAAAGACAAGCAGCCATTTTATATCAGTAGGCGGGCGTTGCCCCGGGCAAAGTATAGTTCTATCCTACTAATATTATAATATTTGAAAGTTTGTGAAGATGTTTAGATGTTTGGATGTTTGTTACTCGTTGTTGTTGTTTAATAACCAGGAATAACATGTTGGGTACTTTTTATCTCAGAAAAATAAACAGTTTCCGAGGGATGCACGATAAAAAAAAATGTGATAAGCCGAACTTTCCGCGGGCGAAGCCGTGGGCATTGGCTGGTAGTTAACAAAATCCTACTGCAATACCTAAATATTATAACCTAATACCTATGATTTTTCATTTTATTTAAATATTTTAACATCAAAATTGCATCCTAGCTCAATACGCTTGCAGCTTCCCCCTACCCAATTATAAGTGAAAATAAATTTCATCGCGATCAAGCGGGCATGGTGTCTTACGAGACTTTATTCGTCACCAATTTCATCAATTTCACAAATTTCTCAGCTTTCATCAATTTAACAATTTCTGTTTCAATGTTTGTTGTTGCAAATTAGTCGGTTTCGGCTTTGTTAAAGATTTTCTTAGAATTCAATTGGCTTCCTTAAAATTGCTTTGCGCTTATAACGAGAACGTATTTTTAAGGTATACTTTCCAGTGTTGAATGCGGCGATATAGATATTACACGATATTTTTTGTTATAAAAAAGATACAAGATTAATAACAGATTAAAGATAGTATAGTATAACGGGCTGGTTTCCGCAACTCCACGTCCAAGCGTGTATTTTGCGTACGATTAAAGATACAAGATTATTAAATAGCAGCTTTTAAATGGCTTATTTTATTAATTTATGTCTCTACGGGTACTAATTAAATTTTCTCGGTATAACTTGCTAGTCTCATCCAGTACTGTGTGGTCTATATAGACGTTTTTATTTCATTTTATTTTGATTCAAAAGGAGACTGATTTATGAAGAAAAACGTTTTTACTATATAATTTTGACATTGCACGCAAGTTATTTAACTTGGAAAGGTTTTGGAATTGACGAGTTTTTAAATAAATTAACTCAACCCACAGAAGTCCACTGCTGGACGTAGAACTCTCCTAAGTTGCGCTACGACATTTCATCATCATCATCATCATTTCAGCCAAATAACGTCCACTGCTGGAAATAGGCCTCCCCAAGCATCGCCACAACGACCGGTCCTGCGCTTTCCGCATTCAGTGGATTCCCGCGACTTTCACCAGGTCGTCGGTCCAACTTATAGGGTACCTGCCCACGCTGCGCCTTCCAGTACGCGGTCGCCACTCCAGAACTTTACGGCCCCATTGGCCATCTGTTCTGCGAGCAATGTGCCCCGCCCAGTGACACTTGCCACGAAATTTGGTCCTTCGAATTCTTCTTATTAATTCACGCTGGTATTATAAATACAAAAGTAATTTTGTCGATCTCCGTTCGTAATGAATTATATTTAGCTTCCGGCAAAGAAGTAGCCTGTGACCTGGAGAAGGATGTTGGCCACTTTTTATCCTGAGAAGATAAACAGTTCACGAGGAGGGATGTGCATCAAAAAAATATCAGTAAGAAAGAACATCTAAAAACTGAACAGACAGATGAGCTAATTTCGCCCTGCAGTATCGCAGAGCCTGTTTTGTACGAAACTTCCATACTAAATAAATTACGCTTATAATAGAATGATATGTGGTTGACCGTACGTACGTATTTACTCTGAAATCAACATCAGAAGAATACAATAATTGAAAATAACATTTAATCAGATTATAATGAAAAGAAAAGATTACGTCTGCTGACCATTATCCACGAAATTGAGATTGGTACAGAATAATGGGCAATCAGTATTATTACGACAGATTTCTTTGTATCTCCTCTGAATTAAGCCAAAATAGAAAATTCCTGATAATTTTGTTTTTAATCAACTTAGTTATATAATAATGTTTACTTGGGTGTTTTGGACATGTTTTTTTAATAACATATATTTTCCCGCTGCTGGGCAAAGGTCTCCCTCATGTTCTTCCATAATTATTATTTTAAAATAACGTAAGAAAATAATAATTCTATTCAGAACCTAGTTTTGCATGAGTGAAAAAATCGTACGGTAAAATTATCTAAAATAAAGGTTTAAAAAATTAAAAAAAAAAAACGCTTTGGGAAGTAAGGTATGTATATAATTGTAATAATTGAAGAGTTCT
Source organism: Asteroscopus sphinx (assembly GCA_949699075.1). Classification (NCBI taxonomy): domain Eukaryota; kingdom Metazoa; phylum Arthropoda; class Insecta; order Lepidoptera; family Noctuidae; genus Asteroscopus; species Asteroscopus sphinx. Next base: position 6,293,811 of record OX453016.1, read on the forward strand.
ACTATCCACCTCCTGGCTCCGTCCAGATCAGCTCGATGGTACCGAGTTATAGTATTGTCATCCGGATACTTTACACCCGAAAAAAACAGTATTTTGGGCGATTTTTCTAGGAGTCTGGAAGCTAGAAAAAGTGCAAAAAAAAAAACATGATTTTACAGTTAAGTATTTTATCTTACGATCGATTGTCATCGGTTGCAATCGCAAAAATAAAATTTGTGTGGCTTTGAGATTTTATAAATTTTTTAAAGCTACCCGCACTATCGTATACCGTCTTGTCTTGTCTTGTTGTTGTGTTTTGTTGTTCTTGTGTTTGTGTGTTGTCTTGTGTATCGTCGTCGTCGTCGTCGTCGTTCGTCGGGTGGAAAGGGACTTGCAATTTTTCAAATCGATACGTCAATTAGAAGTAGGTTAAAATTCTTCCAAGATTTGTTTACAGAATAGCTAGTTACAAGTCCATCTAAAAGTATTGTAAATGTTTTTTAGAACAACCCAACTTATACGAATAATGTAATATTTCTTAACTCCGTTCTCAATGACTGGACAAAGTGCCTTATCACAATTTGTCGGAGTTCGCTAGCATCAGTTTTAAATCACGTTAATTACATTTACTTTAGGACTTCCATGAAAATGTTTGATGAATTCCAAAAAGATGTCGAGTGGGGCTAAATTAATTAATTTATTTGTGACCGTCGCTCTTGACTATTAACGCTAAATTGGCCAAATATTATTGTTCTACATTCTTCGGATGCTCCGAACATTTTAATCAACTTAAAAGGTTTTAACTAATGTCCAATCTAATTATGTTTGAGCGCTTTATGACGTCTATTTTATTTTTAACTAGGTTTCAGATTTGTTTATGTAAAAGCAGGAAAGTTTACGAAAGTAACCACAGCTGGCCGAAATGTTTATGTTGTATATTAAATATGATATCTGTCAGCTTTTTAGCTGGCAGCAGTGAATCGTGAATCTCATACAACTTTGTAGTAGCTTCTTAAATCGTTGCATACAACTGACATCGCGTGACGTTTGTGATGGCGGTTGTCAAGGAGTTATGGTTACTCATGGATTATTGATTCTACTAAGGACATATAGGTTATTTACTCGTAGTCGTTACTACATAATCTGCGTTTTTTTTTTCACCTAAAATGGCCTGTTTATTTTTCTCTCTGTCTTCTTCTCACCTGAGCTACTCCGGAGTCAAGTTCAGTGTTCATAATGTATTTAATAAATATTTTATCATTTTAACGCATGCGAATATACGTGGGACACTCAGAAAGTTTTGCGAAACTAAAAAAAATTGTTCTATACGTACATATATTTTTATCAAATCTTTTCAAAGTACTTTCCACCAGCCTCTATACAAAGATTCATGCGCCTAAACCAGTTTTCAAAACACTTTTTCCAGTCCGCCGCAGACACCTCGTTTACAGCCTGCTCGAACGCAGCCAGCGCATCTTCCGGCGACGAAAATTGTATCCCTTTGAGCTGATTTTTTATTTTTGGGAATAAAAAGAAGTCACACGGTGCTAGATCAGGGCTGTAAGGAGGGTGACCCAGGAGTTTGACTGGCGTGCTGTCCAGGAAGTCCCTCGTTTTGAGTGCGGTGTGCGCAGGTGCATTGTCGTGGTGGAGCAGTAGCCCGCGGAGCCCTGTGTTTGGTCGCTTGTTGCTTATAACAGAGAAAACTTCTGGCAAACATTTGGTAGTATACCATTCGGCATTAATGCTTCTTTGATCCCGTAAGGGAATTGATACCAAGTGGCCAGTCAAATTAAAGAAGCTAGCGATCAAAATCTTACCCCCGCTTCTAGATCGCTTCACTTTGGTAGGCGTTGGCTCATTTTGAAACACCCAAACAGTCGACTGGCGCTTGGTTTCTGGGTCGTATTGATAAATCCAGGACTCATCACCTGTAACGATGTCGTAAACACGCCGAGACGAGCCTGCTTCAAATTTGTTAAGCATATCACGGCACCATTCCACCCGGGCCTGCTTCTGAGCATCGGTGAGGTTGTGCGGCACCCAGCGTGATACTATCCTCCTCACGCGAAGATGGCTGTGTAGAATCTCGTGAACGCTTCCCGATCCAATCTTCAATATGTGTTGAATCTCCTGATATGTAATTCGCCTATTGTCTTGGATTAAATTTTTCACTGCTAGCACGTTTTCTTCGGTAACAGCCGTCAAAGGGCGACCGCTTCTTTCGTCATCCCCCAAAGTTGGTCGACCGCGCTTGAATTCGTTATACCAACGATACACGGTTGCCTTGGAAGGAATGAATCATCCATCCATGAATGCCATTTGAAGTCTATCGTACGATTCATCCGGTTTCAGGCGACACTTGAAATCGTATAAAATCATAGCTCTAAAATGTTCCCGGCGCAGATCCATATTTCAGTGAGACACAATACTTTGAATTAACTCGCAAAAAATGTGGAGGGAAATTTTGAAATTGGAACTTACTTACCAGGCCCCTCAGAAAGTATTGCGAAAAAAAGTTTTTATATATGGGAGACTGGCCAGTTATAATGTTTTTCGAAAATATGATTATTTATAAGTAAAAATAAGTAAGTTCCAATTTCAAAATTTCCCTCCACATTTTTTGCGAGTTAATTCAAAGTATTGTGTCTCACTGAAATATGGATCTGCGCCGGGAACATTTTAGAGCTATGATTTTATACGATTTCAAGTGTCGCCTGAAACCGGATGAATCGTACGATAGACTTCAAATGGCATTCATGGATGAAGGCCCTTCCAAGGCAACCGTGTATCGTTGGTATAACGAATTCAAGCGCGGTCGACCAACTTTGGGGGATGACGAAAGAAGCGGTCGCCCTTTGACGGCTGTTACCGAAGAAAACGTGCTAGCAGTGAAAAATTTAATCCAAGACAATAGGCGAATTACATATCAGAAGATTCAACACATATTGAAGATTGGATCGGGAAGCGTTCACGAGATTCTACACAGCCATCTTCGCGTGAGGAGGATAGTATCACGCTGGGTGCCGCACAACCTCACCGATGCTCAGAAGCAGGCCCGGGTGGAATGGTGCCGTGATATGCTTAACAAATTTGAAGCAGGCTCGTCTCGGCGTGTTTACGACATCGTTACAGGTGATGAGTCCTGGATTTATCAATACGACCCAGAAACCAAGCGCCAGTCGACTGTTTGGGTGTTTCAAAATGAGCCAACGCCTACCAAAGTGAAGCGATCTAGAAGCGGGGGTAAGATTTTGATCGCTAGCTTTTTTAATTTGACTGGCCACTTGGTATCAATTCCCTTACGGGATCAAAGAAGCATTAATGCCGAATGGTATACTACCAAATGTTTGCCAGAAGTTTTCTCTTTTATAAGCAACAAGCGACCAAACACAGGGCTCCGCGGGCTACTGCTCCACCACGACAATGCACCTGCGCACACCGCACTCAAAACGAGGGACTTCCTGGACAGCACGCCAGTCAAACTCCTGGGTCACCCTCCTTACAGCCCTGATCTAGCACCGTCTGACTTATTTTTATTCCCAAAAATAAAAAATCAGCTCAAAGGGATACAATTTTCGTCGCCGGAAGATGCGCTGGCTGCGTTCGAGCAGGCTGTAAACGAGGTGTCTGCGGCGGACTGGAAAAAGTGTTTTGAAAACTGGTTTAGGCGCATGAATCTTTGTATAGAGGCTGGTGGAAAGTACTTTGAAAAGATTTGATAAAAATATATGTACGTATAGAACAATTTTTTTTAGTTTCGCAAAACTTTCTGAGTGTCCCACGTATTTTTACTTATAAATAATCATATTTTCGAAAAACATTATAACTGGCCAGTCTCCCATATATAAAAACTTTTTTTCGCAATACTTTCTGAGGGGCCTGGTATGTCAAATTATAATTTATACATTGACGTTTTGCCACCCTGGACCTTCGCCTTAGCTTCAAGTTTATTTTAATTCTATGGCTTCAAGTAATAAAACTATTCACCCGCTGTTTGACCATAAAATTAGGTCCCTTAGAACTCATAGGATAGGGACTATTTACACGTCTACTTAACCACAACTAATTCCTTAAGGACAAAGACCCACATTATTAAAGTGAAAAGGATACCAAAGCAAGGTACAACTATTTTATTAGCATAGCAACTATTTTATAATTTAATCATCAAATGCCACCTCATCGTAAATGGATAACAGCAGTGTTGGTATGCAAAATAAAGAAACCCACCAAGTGCGACTTTTTTCTAGGCTTCTTGTATTCTCTTTGGGTTTAGACTTTTAAAAGATATAGCCCTATGACAGATAGACTAGCAGAGGAACGCACAGACAGACGGCGTAGGAAGAGTTATCATATCGTTGGTACTCTTTGGGTACGGAACCCTAAAAAAGGACTGATGTTATTTAAATTGAAACCTTTGATATTCAGCACTCATAGCGGGGTGAATACATTCATGTGTGTAGGTATGTATGATTGTGTGTGTGCTTTCAAACCCAGGTGATATTAAAGATCGGAATTTTTTGCTGTTATTTTTGGATTTATTTTTGCTGTGTAGTAAAGTTGTTTCGGTAAGACAAATTCAAATGCTTTTCGAGATAAATACTTATTGATGTGTTTTGTTAAGTTTAATAATACCTAAAGACACTAGCAGTGTAAGCCCAAATAACGGTATCGACGTTTTTCTTACTTAAACATTATCTGGGGGCACGGCAGTGCCCCGCCAAGACGAGCAAACGGCAGTCGGGCACGGCTGTTTCTTTTCTCAAAGCAACTCACGGCACTTCTAAGCCCCCTGTATCTTCGCTTTGGGTAAAGCTAGAGTCAGAAATTTTGGTTTCCAAGAGTGAAGAAAGACTAAACCTATCTCTAACCCCAAATTCCATGTTTATATTTATATTTTATTACGAATTATATCACGTCAAAATTCCCTTGTTTTGTCACTGAGACACTCAGCGATCTTCAAAATTCTAAGGTACTTCTAGCAGACCTACGAACTTGAAATTTTGAATGCGGTTGGTGTTAAGTGTCCATTGCAACAGAAAACTAAAAAAACCTCATTTGCGGTTGTTAATTTAATATTTCCATACAAAGTCTATGCAAAATTATTATTTCCAGCTGCATCCATAAATTTGTATTGACACGCTCCTGCCCACGGAGCTTCATGGTGCGTCTCGACCGAGATTGCCTAAGCGCGTGAGTTTTCGTATGAAATTATTATTGCAATTTTGGAAGCAATTTGACTTGTTTACGGTTGATATACCTTTTCTGGAACAATTTCGGCTGATTTTCGAGCCCATGTATCTTGGAGCTATAATAGGAACGATTAAAGCGATAAAAATATCGCAATCTAATAGGCTACGTGTACTTATGACAGTGCCTAAGAAATGGAAAACCTACTGACCTCCAAGATACAGGTACTTCCTAGTTTGGGGGTCAGCAGTTTTTTTATTTTATAGTATAGGATGGCGAAACGATCTAAAGGCCCACCTGATGTTAAGCGGTTACCTTTGCCCATAACAACTTCAATACCACCTAGGCTGTTACCTGATTACCTGCAGATCCTTGTTAGCGATCTTTAAAAATTGCCTTAAATGTATAATTTAATTAAGTTTGTAAAAAATGTTGTGTGGCTGAGTCAATTTAATTACTATTTATTTATTTTTATTTATTTATAAGAATCCTAGAATTTCAAGTTTAAAACTTGGATTTTTTCGAAGATATCTGATGGTAAGTAAACATCAGCTAATTTGACACTTACTAACTGATATAATAGAACAAGTACTTACCCATATACCTAAAGAGCTGAAATTTGGATAGGTTTTAGTAGCCACACAAAGTAAAAACTTTCAGAATGAGAATCAGATGCCATTTCATCCCTCTTTTACCTGATGACGAACCATAGTGGGAAAAACTAAACTATTGGAGATAAAGAAATATCGCCTTAGCAAACGTTGTACACTGTGATGGGCATTTTCTGTTAACATATACAAATTGAAGGTCTCGAGTACGTGATATGAAATTCTATGAGACTAGCTAAACTGTTAGAGGTTAGAAAATGCCACCTTAGCAAAAGTTGTTTAGTATGATGGGCATTATCAATTGGCGAATAAAAATCGAAGATCTGGAAAACCTCATGTAGAACCCTAAAAGAGACCATCTAGACTATTATTAGAGATATGGAAATGCCACCACAGAAAAACTTAACGCGATCAAAAATGTTTTTAGCGTTATTCATGTGCATTTTTTAATTGGTAGTACAAGAAATGTGTTGTGTGTGAATGTTCGTGAACAATGAAAACAAAAAAGAAAAACACTCACAAAAATAAGTAAAATCCCAACAAAAACATTCTGTAAGAACGTGCCAAGCAACGACCGAGATTGCTTGGCCATAAAAAGTAGTAAAATATATAGCGGCCAAGTTACTCGTTTTCTTTTATTCACGTAGACTTGGCTCTTTATTTAAATTTTGATCTGACTACTTTTTATGGCCAAGTAATCTCGGTCGAGCATTGGCACGTTCTTACAGAATGTTTTTATTGGGATTACAGTAAAACAATTTTGAATATTCTAATAAAAACAAATGAATAAAAATTTATCACCTTCCCTCAGTTTTATTTAGACTTTGTTTAGATAATTTATATAATGATATTGCGTGTATCTTGACAGATGCGTCTAAATGTACAGCAAGTGTTAAAAAGAAACGCAAAAAAGGGTACATAACGGGGTGGAACAGGTACGTCAGGGAAGCGCACGAGAGGGCCAGGCTTTGTTTTCAGATGTGGGTGCTAAGTGGAAAACCTTCTGTCGGTTATGCATATGAAAACATGTGTGAATCCAGGAAACTTTTTAAATCCCAATTAAAATGGTGTCAGAATAACGAGCAAAAAATTTAAATGAACATCATTGCAGACCACCACTATAAGAAGGATTTTAAAGGTTTCTGGAAAAAGACGAATCAATTGAATCCGAGGCCTGGTCATCCTGTAAGTGTAGCTGGCGTGCATGAACCACGGGAAATTGCCAATCAATTCCAACAACTTTTTAAAGTTGAGTCGCCTTTGGGACCGTCGTCACAGATGCTGGACGTGGGCTGTGGTGACCAAAATCTTAATCTTAATGTCAGATTTTCAGCCAGAGATGTGGCAAAAATTATCAAGAATATGGTAAGAGGTAAATCTCCTGGTCACGACAGCCTCAGCATCGAGCATCTGCAACATGCGGGCTGTCACTTGCCGAGGGTATTGGCCATGTTTTTTAATCTATGTGTAAGTCATTCATACTTACCTGATAAATTAATGTACACTATTGTTGTGCCAATAGTTAAGAATAAAACTGGAGATACTTCTGATGTGTTGAACTATAGACTAATCTCACTAGCCACTATTATAGCTAAAATATTGGACAGTCTGCTTGACCAACATCTGGGCACGCATATCGAGCTCCATGACGCACAATTTGGATTTAGGTCTGGTTTGTCCACAGAGAGCGCTATCATGTGTCTTAAGCAGACTGTTCAGTATTACAGTGATCGGAAAACACCTGTCTTTGCATGTTTTCTAGATCTCTCAAAAGCTTTCGACCTAGTGTCATATGGCAAATTATGGCAGAAGCTACAAAGTGAGACAGATTGCAGCCCAGAAGTTGTATCTATTTTTAGATATTGGTACAACAATCAGAAGAATAGTGTCAGATGGGCAGGCTCTTTTTCGGATGTATACAGGTTGCAGTGTGGTGTGAGGCAGGGTGGAATTACCTCACCTAAGCTCTTCAACCTGTATATTAACCGGCTTGTCGGTGAACTCAGCAGTACTAATGTCGGATGCTACATAGACGGAGTCTGTGTTAATAATATTATGTGTGAGTCTTATGCGGAGGCTCATGGGCTCAGATACAATGCAAAGAAAAGTGAATTGTTAGTATTTAAGGGGCGTGGCAAAAGTTACGAATCAGTACCTTCAGTCACCTTAGCCGGTACCGCCTTAAACAGAGTTGCACAATTCAAGTATCTGGGCCACTGGGTTTCCGAGGACCTCAAGGACAACACGGACGTAGAAAGGGCACGTAGGGCGTTGGCTGTCCGGTGTAATATGTTGGCCCGCAGGTTCGCACATTGCAGCACCCAAGTAAAACTTACGCTTTTTAAATCTTACTGCCAAACACTATATACTTGCAGCCTGTGGGTGAACTACACACTGGGGACATACAACGCCTTGCGTGTTCAATACAACAACGCGTTTAGGGTGCTGCTGGGGCTGCCACGATTTTGCAGTGCTTCGAATATGTTCGCGGAAGCGCGTACAGATGGCTTTCATGCACTTATAAGAAAGCAATGTGCGTCGCTGTTGAATCGTGTCAGGTCCAGCCACAACAGCATGCTAAGCGTGTTCGCGGATAGGTGGGACTCTCCTCTGCTGCGCCACTGGATTCACTTACACACTGCACTGTGATCAGTGGGTAGTCCCTCTATTTGTTTTAGTAACATTTTTTGGTTTGTTGTTTGTGTCTTGTGATTGTTTTTGTGTGTGTCACTAATTTGTTTTTTATTGTGTGTTGTATTTTAACTATGGACAAACGTCTGAAATAAATATTAAATTAAATTAAATTAAATTATTTATCTCTTCGTCTGATGACTTCATGTAACACAGATAAAAAGTTACAATATAAAAGTCATCAACTCATAACAATTGTGGCATGATAAAAAGACGCAATGAAAGTATTTAAGGATGTTTGGATCAACTGTCTATTTTATTGATAAAAGTAGAAAATCGAATTTTGATGTAAAGTCCTTATAGGAAGTTTTGGTCGGTTATGTATGAACCAAATAGTTATAAGGTGAGGGATGTGGTAGATGAGTAGCAGGCAACCGATGTCTGCCAACATATCACTGTAATAGGACTGATGTAGCTAGCCGCTATTCGCCACTTGTAAACTTCAAATCAGTTTCGACCACCTATGTGAGGCGTCATAACTTCCGCGTTAGTGATAAGCCAATAGCCGCCTTGGTAGGGCCAATCGAATTGCAGTAGCCTCAGCTAGTTGACAGAATGAATATATTGTACGCATTATATTCAACATTAGGCGTCTATTGGGCTGTATGGTCGATGACTTAAGGCGCTGTGTATGGTCAAATAGCTTCACTAAAACAGATTTTTAGCAAAATTTGTTTACTTTAAAGCAGCAGGAAAATTGATCATATTATTATATTCTAAAGACTTTGTTCCCAAAATACAATTATTCAAAATTTTCTCTATAGAATAAAATGGTAAACTTTACTCTAAATCATGCTTACTTAGAACAAAACAAACTATTATTTATACGTAAATATTTATAAAAATATAACAATAACTAGATAAACCTGACTAAGAGAGACAAGTTGATTTATACTTTCGATTTAAGTGACTATTTTTATGTAAATAAGCTTTCTTTGATTTTTCACCCAAACGCATCGTGATTTTACCATCGTTGCCTCTCTTTTACTGCTACGCAAAAAAACAGGGATAGAATTCCAGCTATTCACAGCGTGAAGTAAATGGTGCTGAACACCCCCTGATAATAATAATTTATTTACACAAATATTGCTATCAAAAAGACCTATCCACATCCTTGTAACAAAAGTCGTTACAGCTTTCCTTTCCACTTCCATCACAAGAGAAACATTATGACATTATATTAAAGTCCAACCCTCTAAGGGTCGAGAAGTAACCGATCCCACAAAAACGGGCCGGAACTAAACTAAAAGTGTCGTATACAACATAAATACAAAAACGACGCTACTGTATCCTATCTTCTATAACAGAGGGAGATCCCATGCAAATTAGGTGGGCACCTATTTATTTTCAAATAACACCGTTCTGAGTATAGCATTTTGACAAGGGTCGGATATATCATGCGGGTCTTCCATATTTCCACACTTTTTTTTTTGTTGAGCTGACAGTTGTGGACGCGTGACGGTGACCTCCATATATTACGCGAACACATATCGTTTTGTAATGAAGTACCCGAAATTGGCAAGGGATGATTTATAATGATATACTTAGTAGGGTGGGTCACTTTTGTATGGAGAAAAAAAAAAGATTAGTTTTTATACGGGCACAGTGACATAACGGTGCTAAATTATGAGTGTAAGAAGATTATGAAGTTTCATTGCAATCGCAATCAATCTTCTGCCTCCGGAGCCATGTGGAAATTGTCAACAAATATGTTAAAAAAGACTTAGCAGCATGGCATACAAAGTTACACTAATGTGCACTATTACTAAATAAAAGTCTTAAATCAATAGTAATTATAGGTTTATTAAAGAGCAAACAATTTTTTTATAAAAATAATAAAGGATAATGATTATAGTGAAGGGTTTAGTTTGTGGCGAAATCCTTTTTGCTGTCGAATTTCGGCATTGCTTTTCTAGAGTCGATCTGGGCTTTGATGAAACCTTCTTTCATTGTTTTGTTACATAAAGTGGATGAAACTTCGGTAACAGCTTTAACTGCTCTTTCTACTGCTTGTGTGTGACACGGAAGGCGTAATAAATCAAATTCTCCTTCTCCTTTTTGTTGAATAAGCAATCGGAGATTTTCTTCGGTTACGGATTTTAATAGCGGTGGCTCGGTGATATTTTCTTGCCAATTCAAAAGGTCATAATATGTTGATGCGTTAAAATTTATCTTTGGTAACTGAAAAAGACGCAATTTTTTTGGTGTTTCTGATCTAGCTTTCAAAATTCGACGTGCAGCTAATTCACGAACGTGTGGCTGGTGATCTGTCAACATTGCAAGCAATAAGTTTTCCGGGTGTGCGAAATAGCTGTTTCTTTGTATTACTGGATCGATAACGGCTTTTAAATTTGTTGGTAAATATCTGGTTAGCTCGATGAGTTGAAACAAGTGTCGCGATCCATCTTTACAGCTAGAGTGAATTTTTATAGAAAACCATATCGGAGCGTAAACCTTGACAATATACGTTGCAAGAGTTATTAGATTTTCAGAGGCAGTCTCTACTGAAACATACAGACGGAGAATCCTGTTGGCACGAGTTAGCCATCGGGCATGGGACATTTTACCTGGTGATTTGTTAGCTAAATCGCTAGGAAATATGCCTGTTGAAATTGCTTCAACTATTCTGTACAAGTATTTTTGGTCTGTACTAATATCTTTCGCAGAATGCTCGGGTAAGTTCGCCGGAATAGGTTGAAACTGAGTTATAGGTCTTGTCTCACAGTTCTCAAGTCCTTTGCCAACTGTCCCTGATAATGTTTGTGGCCCAGACGTCCTGCCATCAATGTGTTGAAACAGATGTCTTAATGGCAGTTCGTTCATGTGCAATAAACAAATAATCCACTGTAAAGGTCTATCCAATCTTATTTCTAGCATCCGTATAATACCGCCGTATTTGCCAACATTAACATTTGTCCCATCACATCCAATTGCAATCAAATGATCTATTGATATATCGCCATTCAAGAAAAAGTTGAATATTTCTTGTTCTATACACTTTGCAGTGCCTGAAGCAGGTGTAATATAACCTAAAAACTTCGAGTCAGGTTCTTTTATCAAAGAAATATGCTCTTCAAGTATGCGTCGCCTATACTTTTTCCCATCTTTTTCAGACATAATCAATGTTTGATCTTTTCTCCCATCAAAGTATAATGCTGGTATTTGTGAAACAGTTTGTTGTGAAATTATATTTTCTCTAGTTTTTTTTCGTTCTCGGCGAAGCTTACATTTGTCTATTACTTGAGAACTCGATGCATGTAGAACTGCTGATGCAATTGCTGCTCCTGCCCTGTCCGACACTCCAAATCTATCGCATGTTTTCGATAGCAAAGCATAATCAACTGCAGTTGTAGTACTACCCACCGAATTAGTACATGAAGTCCGCAACTGAATTTGGGTTGGTTCTTCACAATCCGAATGCAAGTGGACACACTCGGATTCAGATGTGCTACTCAACTCTTCCGTACATATTTCGGCTACTTTTTGTCGTTTGCTCTCAGATTTTTCTCGTAACAACTTTCTTTTCAGTGCTCTTGTAATTTGTTTTGTTGTGCCAACGTCTACGCCACCTATCATCATTTGCCTAGCAGTTCGTTGATCTGTTATAAAGCTGTGCTCTCTTACAGGTATTTTTTTGTTTTTAGGGCAAGTACATTTAAGAAAATCTCGACACTTGCAAGCCGAAATATCGAACAAAACTTTACTTCCAAGACGAAACTCTTCTAACTTGTTTTTAGGTATTTTCGGGTGAGACTTAAGAAGGTTTTTGCATTTTAAATGATAAGTTTGTAACATTACCTTCATCCTTTTTGGTTCTACTGTAGGAATAGAAGATTTCGCCCATGTTTGTATTAGTTTTGCAACTACAACGGCCTCTATTTCTTTATATGTGGGCTCTTTTTTCGTTTCCCTCTCAAATTTTAGCCTGTGTCGGATCCACTCATAAAACTTCATCACATCTTCGTAAGTTGGCAATATGTTGTCTTTAAAATCACATAAATCACCAAATAAGGGACACTTCCAACTATTTCGTGTGCGTTCCATTTTTCTGATGACGTAAAACAACGACTGCACTCTATTAAGCGAAACGCGACACTGATTGTTTTACCGCTAAATCGCGCGTCACTCGTCTCAACTTCCCCCGCACTCCACCCCTTCTTACTGCTTTGTTATTGAACTCAACCAAACAATTTCGTATTTATCATTACTTAAAAGTATTACATATGAAATCTGATATCAATAACTTGAGAAAAGTGTTAGTAAAGTGACGCCAAAAATCTACTTTTTTTTAAAATAGTTCTATGGCATTCCGGAGGCAATAAAACTTAAAATAATCTAATAAAACTTTACATATCAATTAACGACACCATTTGGCACCTTTTTAATGCTGAGCATTTAAGAAGAACGAGAAAAAAAAAAAATGACCCACCCTAATACTTAGGCTATCCTTCTTGTGTGGCTGGCAGGCACTCCATGTTGAACCCAAAATTTTGTCACATTATAATTGATAGTTATCGGCTACCGACATGTGCGGATGTATCCTATCCTATTACCTGTTTGTTTGTGTGTTTGTCCTTTAATCACGCTGAAAAGGTTCAACGAATTTAGATGCAAGGCACACAGAATAACATCAGGCAATAGCAATAGACTATATCCCGAGCACAGAAATCTAAATAAAGGTAATAGAAGTGGTGAAGCCTGAAAGTCTGGCAACTGGTCTAACCTCCGAATGTCAGTATTACCCAGTAACTGGGTTGCGGGGGTCAGGGTTAGGGGGAGGAACTAATACGCAAAATTAATTGATTTCATAATAATTTAACATTTATTCAACTAAAACAAGTCGTTTAATTATTATTCAAATAAGTATTCAATTCATCATCATTGTTATTTTAATACAAGATAAATGTGAATTTGTAATGTAGGTAAATATAAAATAAATATTAATATATGTGTATAAAGGTAATAAATGTGTATCAAGGTAATTGTATAAATAGGTAAGTAAATAAAACTAAAACATCATCTCAAATGTTCTCAAACACGGAAATAGTGCGAAGACTAAAACGGACAAAGCCATTTGAATTAGTGTAGTGTATAGTGTAGTGACAGACAACATGTAGTGATAAGTGCTGCTTATAAAGAACACAAGAACAAAGTGTCTTCCTCTTAACTGAAACTAAGAAAAGTTATTGGACACATTCTTAGAACATTTTTACATAGCAATTTAGGTTAAAATTAAATTACTCATTAGCCTCATGGCTAGACTGTAATTCAAGTAAAGTATCTTAAAGGTACTTTATAGTAAAAAAAACTCAAATGTTATAAGCAAAATCTGAAAAGACTTTACTTGGAACTAATAAAGATTTTAGTCAACCAGTCCATTATCGGTGCCAAAGATAGTAAAAACAATAAACAAATGAAGCAAACAGAGGAAAATAATAAAGAGGAATCGTCAAATAAAGATGCTTGTCAAGTCGCTTCGTCTTCCAATGCTACATTAATAGTTTGTGAGAGCAATAACAATAAATAGTGTTATTAAGATAAAAAAAAATGGCGGACGACAAACTAAATCGAGAGTATATTACGAAAAGAGCGGCTTGTTGTGTCGTGTTGAGCCATAGTAAGCGTGGGCAGGGCTCGTAAACATTTGGTATAGACGCAATAAAGATATTAGTGGCGGCACTTGGACCAGCGCGAACGGCCGTGTATGCTCAATGCTCAAACATTTTTTATGTGCGTAATGAAAGAAACATTTTTATTCAAATAAAATTCCTGCGAAGGAACGCAACGGAAAGCTTTTAAATATAGAAATTGCGTTCGAAAATGTGCTTGCTTTATTTTTATCACGGGAAATAAATTATGAAATGGGCCAAGGGTTATGTGCGTCTGCTATTAAGTTGAGTACATTCATACGTAGAGTCACGCTGTTTATTGGTTATCCGTGAAAACTGTCTCAAGGAAATATACATTAAGACGCTGAATTTTTTTTAAATATTAATTGTATACGTATCTCTATTTAAAGTAAAGTTATTAATTAATTGAGTAATTTAATAATGATCAATAAGTTAAAAAAGTTTCAAGCCCCTGCCATAATTGAAACTTTTTCTTCAGTTCGGCTTTTCATCCTTTTTCAGGGTCCTTTTTCTGCTATAGCGAAATCTATTACAATAATTATTTATTGCCTTGATACTAGCTGTGCCATGTCAGGCCCATTGCTGGGCACGGGCCTCGTCTCAGTTTAGAAGGATTCAGGTCTTAGCCCACAGCGCTGGCCTACTGCAGGTTGGCAGACTATATACACCACCGAGAACTGTAAGGAGCACTCTCAGGTGTGCAGGTTTCCTCACGATGTTTTCCTTCAACTTTAAAACAGTGATAATAGAATTCTAATCCGCACATGAATCCGAAAAGTCAGAGGTGCGGGCCAGATTCTTGCGCCGTAGACATTATCTCGAACTCGACATAATGTCGAAACAAGATGGGTAATGTCGATTGAAAATCAATTTTCGTGTTCTGAGAATGTCAAGTTAGAGATATGTCTTCGCCTAGCGCTCTTAAGGTGAATGCTACAGGGTACCCCGCGAAATTCAAATTTTTTGGCGTTTTTTGCAAATTGTAGCTTTATTTCGCGTTGTATATCGGTCAAAATATGATTGGCGGAAATAGTAACAATACATCTACTGAATAATACTCATAAAAAATATTAAACTAGCTCTATTAGCTGTATAAGCTCGAAAATCGATAATTTGATCGTAAATTAATATTATCGAGCTTGTACAGCTAATAGAACTAGGTTTATATTTTTTATGAGTATTATTCAGTAGATATATTGTTACTATTTCCGCCAATCATATTTTGACCGATATACAACGCGAAATAAAGCTACAATTTGCAAAAAACGCCAAAAAAATTGAATTTCGCGGGGTACCCTGTAGCATTCACCTTAAGCTAGCTTGGCGCTTGGAGCTGGCGCAATGGCACGCCCGTGCGTCGTTTTGCCCGAGCGAATAAGAGCGCGTTATATCTAGACGATAATTTGCGGAGTTGATTTCAAGAAAAGCAGATGTGATGGCATCCTATAGGATTTGCTTGATGACCAGCGTACAGTAGTACTAAATTAGGATGAATTCTAGCTTTATATCCTAAAAACCCATTCGTTGGGGTGCATTAAAAGAGCCTCCATGAGTGACGATAGTATTAATTGATCGTCCGGCGCACTCTGGGCAGTCGGCCCTGCTACCAATCTGCTGACTGGCTAATCTTCCCACGGCATGAGCTATTATCATTATGTAGCTCATGTCGACACGATAGAAGAAGAAGTATACATTCTAGCTTTAAATCGAAAAAAACCGTTTCTTAGCGGCGCGAAAAAGTAACACACGGATATCTTGTAGTGTTGCATACATGTTGTGGTTCGTTTTGAGCATGAATACCTGTTATTCACGTAAGTTGTGCATTGATATTTTATTGCAATTTATTGTGATTATTTTAATATTTATATTATATTCATTTTAGAATGTGTTAATTTTTATTAATTCAATAGTAATTTATTCTGTTGTTTTTATAATGTTACTTCTGATGAATAGATAATTGGTTTATGGAGTTTATAAATGTTTCTTATTATGATTCTGTACCAATATATATACGTTCTTAATCATGACTTAAATAAATATAATAAACTTAAATATAATAAATAGCAAATTGCCTATGAGCTTTTCTTTTCATTTCTTGTATTTTTATGTACTTTTTTGTCTAAAATAGTTATCAGCGAGACAACACAGCACTATGCTAATGAGTAGCGAGTTCGATGCCAAGCGCGAATTTATTTCCAGTCATCATATTTTAAGTTAAGGAACTTTAAAAGCTGCCTTTTGACGTAACGAAATGAATAATCCTTTCCATTCCGACCCGCACTTTCGAAAACAATAGGCTCCATCAAGTATAATGATGGTTTTAAACAAAACAGGCCATTTCTCAGCGAGGATTCAGCTTCCCCCCCTCAAGGAATTGTGTCCTGATTTATCTAACGTTTCATGTCGAATTAATAACTTTAAGAGTGACTTAGAATAATCTTTTATGATTTGACGAGGGAGATACTATTGTTTGCTGGATCGAATTGCGAACTGTATGTAAGATTGTGAATGTAATTAAATGTTTTGTCACAAATTACTTTTGAAACAGAAGTAAGATGTCGTGTCGTATTCTTGCATAATGTATACGTCAGTGTCGAAAAGTTTCAAGGCTCATGTTAAGGGTTAAAAGTTAAGTATAAGACACGTATGACATTACAAGTTTCTTGAAATGAGGTTTTTTTATGAAATAATTTTAAAGTAATATATTTTTCTCCCACTTGCTCGGAAATTGGTTCATTATTCAAAAAAAAGAATACAACAATTGGCTCTTTTCCGTACGCAACGAAATAACAGGCCGGTAATGTCCAACAGGACAATAATAGAAATTGCTGGACACTTTTTATTTTTTAAATTATGCTACCGAGGTTTTTAAGTACACAATTACATAAATTTGGTGTTTTCAAAATATTTATCATTATACAGACTGAATGCGCATTTTTTTTTTCATAACTTTGAAAATAGAACAAAAACCGCGCGCGGGCGAATTGGTGTGAATTAAAATGAGATACTGGTGAATTAATTTGTGTTGTGTTTCCTCGCAAATGAGAGAAAAGTACTATACAAGTCTCGGCCGAAATAGCAATTAACGGCCTCGTTTAGTTAAAAAGGACTCGGCTTACGCCTCGTCCTTTCAAAATCACTTGGGAAGTACTCTGCTTCGCCTCGTACTTCCAATATTACTCGGCCGTAAAGTGCTTCATTTCAGGCCTCGATAGTAATGTACTATTTGTCCGAGTCGCGATATACAACGTGTATCAGAAATGCGTGGTCAATCAGGGCATACCATAGAACAACTTTTATTATGGGACCAACCCTGAAATTTCGAAAAAAATATTTGCTGTTCCCTACTAAATCATCGATATCGCTCGACAAGATGTAAGGATCAGCTACTTTTTTTCGCGTTTTCATGGTTGGTCCTCCAGTAAAAGTTGTTCTAAGCTATGCCCTGAACAAACTCTTCAAATATGACCACGCATTTCTGATACACGTTGTATGCAGTGGCTGTAGGGGCTCGTGGCTAAGTAAGAACCGTGTGGATTATACGATCTGCGAGGTTAAGCTGCACTAGCCGCGGTCAGTCTGTGGATGGGTGACCGTTTCGTTACACATCGAGACCCCTTCGTGCCTCGGAGAGCACGTAAAGCCGTCGGTCCTGCGCCTGATCTCTCTCCGGTCGTGTCGAATTGCCATCCCATCGGATTATGAGAGTGAGGGAATAGAGAGTGCACCTGTGTTTGCGCACACACTTGTGCACTATAATATTATGTCCCGCGCAGATGGCTAGTATCTGTTGAGATTGGCCGCCGTGACCGAAATTCGGCCGGGAGGACATTATACAGTGGCGATGGGTCATTGACGGTTTTCGTGTGAATGTATGGTAGGTAACGATTTTTTTTTTCAATCAATAACAGGTTGGAAAAGCTGTTAATTTTTAACAGGTTTAAAAACAGCTGAATTTGTAATTTTCTTCAATATTAACGTTTTTGCGTTTAAACCAGTTTCATTTAAAAAATTAATATTAAAAATCAATTTTTTTGAAACAATTCGTTTATCAATACATAAGTTTTTTGTAACCTGTTCGTTTGTCAAACGCATTAATTTTTTTCAACCTGTTTTCTGAGCAATGGTCAACAGTTAATTCGTTTGTAAAAAAGCTGTTATAAAAAGCCGTTCGTTGATTCAATGCCCATCGCTAATGTACAGTGGGATTTTTTATCGATTCTTAATGGCCTGCATTTAGTATACAAGGTTACTTTTGATTTACGCAATTTGAGAAGCCAGTTTATTCAAAATCACTAGGAGAATCAATTAGGATATTATTTTATCCTAAATCACAAAATTACATGCTTTTACAGTTACAGTAAGTTCCCCAAAAGGTAGTGGAGAAAGTGAAGATTTTTTCGGAAGAAATAGCTGATGTACGGAAACTAATTGAGCTGAACTTCTTGGAATTTAAGGTCCTATTCACCATCCGCTGGTGTACTGAATTTATATCCATAATAACCAAATTTAGGTAAAAAAAACATGGTATGTATGTTACATGGTATAAAAACCTAGTTTCTCAAATTGCGTAAGCAAAAATTAACGTTTCATAGCCGTTGTTTTGGTTTGTAAACGATAGATTTATTGATTTATTTGTTTGACTCTTCAACAATGAGTACACTGATCATGAAATATAAACACATTGCAAACTTAATCTAAGTGCCCCATTACTTAAAGAAGAGTACCGTATGCCGTACCTACTCGATTCGGCGGATGGAGTCCCTAACGGGATTCTCTGCCACATTTTGGGTACCAAATCTGCGGGAGTAAATTCGAAAAAAAAAATCCGTTCCTACGCGCATTTAATATGATTACAAAAAAATTATAAGATAAAACAACTAACAAACAACAACTTACAGATTCATCAAAATATTCGTGTTAAGCGATGGATATAAAAGGAAAGGTTTTTTCACGATATTTTCCTTCATCGTTAAAGCAACTGTTAATCAAATTCTGATCAGCACATGAATTCGAAAAGGCAGAGGTGCGGGTCCGGTTCGAACTCAGACCCTTTTGCATTGTAGGTAAGCGTTCAACTGCTACGCTATCAATACCAGTCTAATTATGTTGATTGAAGTGTGGCCGATACCGGTTATTGAATATAATATTTGTTTTATCAAAATAAATCAATCTCACCAGCCAAATTAATAACACTAATTCAAGATTAATTTTCGATTTTACAGTACAGTTTAAATGCAATGAAAATATTATTTGATTTACTGGCCCTCCATGAAGCCTGTCTAATACACAAGAGAAGCAATTTATAATAAACTTACGGAAACTTATCAATCACATCTCGCCATGGTTTCGCCATGACTCGGCACAGAAGGACTGGACAATGCGAGGACGCTGGATTTTTGAGGTCGGCCCTCTGACTTCTGACGTAGATTAATGGAACAGACGGCTTCAAATACCCTACTATACGAAACGATACACAAAAGCCTTATTCTTTTCCGCAATACAATGCCTTTTTGTGCAAATAAAACTATGGGAAGATCGTAGTAGAACCGCAATGAATGCAATAAAATGTAATGTTTCGCGTTCGATTTTTCGTTATCGGCCTCTAAGACCCCGAGGGAATCTCGTGTGTTATGCAGGAAATGTGTGGTGTATTGATTGAAAATCGCTGTTACCTATGCGATTGAAAAAGAAAGATTTGGATCGACGGTTACGGAGGTTCTCGACTGGAAACACTTGATTTTTCGCGCATTCCATTCTATTGGAGCGAACGAAATCGACGATTGTGATGATGGAAGATTATCTTATTATTTCGGTGCCAAATGTTTCTTGATTTCGTTTGATTTTTGTTAGATTCTGGGTGATAAGCTACGTTGTTAGGTAAATGTCTTTTCTACTGTTTGTCATAGATAGTCTAGTATTAAATTGGCGCTACTAGGCAAAAGAGACGCTTTAATTAAATCGGAAACTAAGCTTGCTGTTTTCTTATTTTTAAACGTTTTCTCAGACTGACGACACTTTGCTAAACTGGTCTTGAGCTAAATTCCAAGCTTAGAAGCAACTTAATTACCAAAATTCTTCCGAGTAATCATCAAGCGAACATTTACTAAGCTTCCGATGCTAAGCTAAGGAGACATAATCCCAAGAATTATGAGTCATAACTTTATTTAATATAAAACGTATTCACTTATCTCACAACATCTTATATTAAAAGACAAACCTTTGTGCTTTTGAACCTTCTTAAAAAAGCAATTATTTTTTTATTACACCCCATTGCGTGTTAATACTGGCATAAAAGGCTGTCAGATTTATTTCCTTTGCCAAAAATTCTTCATTAAAAAAGCCAGCGCTTAACTTTTCATTGCCATTCACTTCACTTGCAGCTACAAGTAAATTTATCAGAAGCGGCGAGGGCTCTCGACGCTTGGCATAAAAGGCGAAACCCTTTGGCTTTAGTTTAGAACAATGGTTGGTCTAACAATGGTAGACAACAGGCACTTCATTGTACTACGGACATCTTGTGATACAAGAAGCTTCTTTAACTAAAATTGGTATTTAATACGATGGTTTCATTATGGAACTTAATTGAGTGCATCTGGGATGGTACCTAAGTAGGATAATTGCTTAAATATTCGGTTCAATTTAACCATAATTAAAATATTAATTTGGTACTCCTTTACTCTAATAAATATTATTACCACAGCGTTCTACCTTTCAATTAGTGGAATAGCTTAATACTTTTAGTATGAAAAACGATTGCAACAAATTTTAATGTTTGCACACAGACCAGTAAGCCTCAAGACGCCACATAAACAAAGTTTTGCATGAGAACACAGTCGTAAAATGTTGGCGGGGACCGGGGGGCGGACGGCGCGTTATGATTGGTCGGCTCAAATGTTCGGTGATATGATTGGTGCCGCTCGCTGACGGAGTGATGTCCCGATTGATGGCTGGGCGTAAGATATGCAGTGCTACTGCATATTCTTTGTGACCGGGGGTATCCGGCTAATAGGCGTCTAGAAGCTTACTGGTCTGTGTGTTCGCATTTTCTATTAGAGGTGACTCCAAATATTACAGTGACTGGTTGAAAGAGAGACTTATAAAAGGAGGATGATTTTCGTTCCAAGTATGAAAAAATTATACCTACATTTTTAAATATTTTTCTAATCGATTTCATCATTTATTTGAACTCTGTTCAGCGTTTTCAAATCAAAGTTGCATTCGCTGAGGTGTTTTTATTTTTTATTTTTATTATAGTATAGTATGGCGAAACGAAGGTGATGCACTTAGTATGGCAGTGGCCATCGGTCGCTGTTTCCACCTCCTCCTGGTTTTGTTCTTTCGTCTTTTGTATTAGGCAGCAGACTCCTAGACAGTCAGAGCGTGCACGAGCAGGGCCCTAATTCACGTAATTTCATGACGCGCCGATCAAGTTGCAGTGACGTTTCAGTTCGTTTCTGACAGCGATTGTCGTAGATAAGAGAATACGAAAAGCATTGTTTTGATCGAAAATTAACTGCAACGGCACTTCTTTAGTTACGTGAATTGCCTATAGTTTTACTCCTATACGCATGATTTCCAATTTTTTGTCATTATGTGTAAGCACATTTTAACATATTCTTGAATAATATATGTCCCTCGTTCATCAGTCTATACATGCTGCTTTTCAAAAAAGCAATATGAAAGCAAGACCAATCGCCACAAAGTAGGTATATTTAAAATGTTATACCCATAACGAACGTTATTGCGTCGACGCTGGCTGTCGCTGAAAACCAGCGCTGTGTCTTTGCTCCGTGCATGAGGCACAGCAATATGCTGAGCGGTGGCCATTTTGTGCGGATGTGACGCATATCTTACCACACTTCTTGGCTCTGTACCTGTATTTGTTCTGTGTTCTTGAATTTTTTGGCAATTTTGTGCGTCACTTTTGAAGCAAATAAATATTTTTTTCTTTCTTTCTTTCTTTTCTTTCAATACTTTAGCACCTGTTAATGCACTTGAACATTAAATAGCATTGAAGTGGCCACGTTCTATTCGAAAAATATCTAAACAAAACAGTTACCTATACTTATTTGAACCATTGACACGATAAGAAGAAGAATAGTATTCTAATTGCAATCAATTAAGAGTTACTAAGTTATTACCACCAACTGTATAAGTGACCAATTTCACAATTAACAAAACCCAAACCATTAACGAAAATCAATCCAATAAAATTGTTTTTTTTTAATGAACATCGTCGATAAAGGTCCGAAAATGGATAGTATTTAAAAATCAACGTATGAATTTATTTCTTACAACAATACGTATTGGAAACAATAGCCACTAGTTATTTTGTGTCCGTTTAAATGAATTGCATTAAATGATGAAAGCGCATGCGATTTTCGACCGAAATAACATTTCGACCGAATTAAACGATTGGTGGTGAATTTTGTTTGTAAAATTAATTTTTGCGTTCATAAGTACATGATTTTTAGTGTACTTTTGGTGGGAGGTGACCGATCATTGTGGATTTGAAATGCTTTATAGTTATATATATCTGTATATTGTAATAATCATCATCATCATCATCATTTCAGCCGAAAGACGTCCACTGCTGGACATAGGCCTCCCCCAAGCATCGCCATATTATAATAATAAGGCTTCATAATTTTTAGTAAAAGTAGTAGAGCTCCTAGTGAATGAGCTCATCCGGAGAAGTAGTACGGTCGACCGCACGCCGGTGGTAACACTTTGACATTGCCAGCATCTTCATTTCGTAAGCAGTACGGGCGGTTCTTTAATTGAAGTGTCATGCAGTCGACTGAACGCCTGTACCTATTTCTGGCGCCAAACTGTGATGCTTGCATTGCTGTGTTCCGGTGCGAAGGTTACAGCTGCCGGTGAAATTACAATCACATGAGACTTTCCATCTTAATGTCTCAGTTTGGCGAATGCCATAAATATGCAATACCACTTAGGCAGCAGCAAAAGTGGTATTGCATTTTTATTGTCATGGGCAAAGGTAACCGCTTCAAATGAGGTGAGGTGACCTACCATAAAAATGCAGCATTTTAAAAAAGTCAGAAAAAATCAATAAGAAAGAGAAATATGTGGAAGGTACATGAGAAAGACAAAGCAGACGCTCCCGAAAGCCTAGCAGTGGTATGCCACTGCTACACTTGTCTAGGAACTCTAGGGTAAAAATAATAATTAAAAACTAGGTAATAGATCTGTGTTAAAAACAAATCCCAGACCACAATTTTTATTTATCTGTATTCAAACAGATAAAACTATGCAGACAGAGTTCCCAGAAAGTTTAAACCAAAACTAAAAAGTTTTGACATTCAACTCAAAATCACAGAATATCTTGATGCGAAACCATTCGATTGCACCGTTTTAAGAATAACGACAAAACTCAGTTTACAATTCGCCCGAGTAAAAGCAGCCATTGCATATTGTTGCGAGTTTTATTCTCTTTGACAAAGTTTCGATTGTACACCGCAATGCGCCGAGACCGTCTTAAAAGTATTAAGCGCAATCACAATAAACCAAGACTTAACTTTGAAGAAACTTTCGTTGGTGTAACCGATCCTTTTAGGAAGTTTAACATACTGAACGAAATAGCAAACTTTTTTCATAATGCGCGTATGTGGAGCTTTTAATAACGTTGGAAGTTTTTTAATTAGATTTGGAAAGCTCGAAGTGATATTTACCTACATTGTTGAGATGAGATCTTTCGCTGTCATATGTTGTGGAGTTCTTTATTGTTTCCGAATTCTTTTGACCTTTTCGAATTTAAGGGTAGCAAGGAGGAGTGGTTAAGATTTGGTTTTGAAGGTTTACCGTCAATGAAATCAGCCCTAGGCCGCCGGTATCATCATCAACATTCACATTCGACATTTAACGTCTGTGGTCTAGTGGTTCGAGGTTCGTACTGCTGATCACGAGGTAGTGGGTTCGATTCCAGCAGGACACAAATATTTGTGTGATGAACATAGTGTTTGTGTTGGTCTGGGTGTTTCTTATATATTATAAGTATGTATTTACAAAAAAAAGTATTTAAGTATTATATCCATTTTCTAGGACCCATAGCACAAGCTCTGCTTAGTTTGGGACTATGGTGGTGTGTAAAAATGTCCTAAAAATATTTATATTTATTTATTCATCATTTCAGCTGAAAGACGTTTACTGCTGGACATAGGCTTCCCCAAAGTGGGAGGGGGGAATTTCCATAATCGCCACGCTTGGCAGGTAGATTGGCGATCGCAGTTGGTTGGTTAAGTACTCAGAGAATGCTGCTGCCCATCCTCTGGTGAATCCCTTAGTCGCCTTTTACACACATGAGAAGAGATAAGGGCGTTCATCCATTTTAGCGTAATTGAAGATCAAAAAGATAAATTAAGAAACATCCATACTTTCGCATTTATACCTAATTTAAGTGGCATAATAATTTACATGTAGGTAGTTGTAACACCTAAGATTTAATATAGGTAGATAGGCATGTTTGAACAATAGATTAAGATTATTTAAGATGAATGATTCACTTGTTTGTGTTATAATATCATACAGAGAGTATATTAGATCCAGGTGCCTTAATTTAAACAATAACTAGTGCTATTGTTTTACTGTGATGTCTTTGAAGATGATTAATAGTAGAAGGTGAACATTCTCTAACGCTAATCTCACAGACTTATGAATTAAGTGGTAAACAAACGATGATACGGCAAAAGTGAACGAGATGTATATTAATATGTATTAATATTGAATTGTGTCAACCATAGAAATCTTAATAATTTGGTAATAGAAGTGGTAATTGCGCGTGAACACAGAAATACATAGAATGGCCAAGTGTGCAGGGCGCGCGTGCCAACACTCTGCACATGAAATGCCCTGCATAATGCAGGGCATTTCAAAGCCTTTCTCAGTACGCCTTATGACTTGTTTCTATATATACTGTAACAAAAACCCGCAAAAATGCCTGATTGTGCTGTTTCTACTTCTACAAAAGCTATAAAGTACATTTAAATTAATGACGTCAATATGTGAGGCGTAGTTTGTTCGAAAGTTGCCATGCATGAATCGCAAGTAAAATTGTGATTACAACCATTCTATCTATTTCATTGCGCGTGATCTCGTGCCGCGTACAGGTACAGGTACAGGACTGTAGGACACCAGTAGGCCAATTCACATAACTAAAGCAGTGCAGTTGCAGTTGATTTTCGACCAAAATAATGCTTTTCGTATTCTTTTAACTACGGCGATCGCTGTAAAAGGAACTACAGCGACACTACAACTTGATCGCCGCGTCATGAAATTACGTGAATTAGGGCCCAGTTCGCAAACCGTTGGCTTGATCATCAATGCTGTTTTGGACGCAGAGCCACTGAAATTGTATTTTACAGCATTTATAACAGCGGTTTTTAGGGCTTAATTTATTTTGCATTGAATGCTAGAAAGATGTTGGGCGTAATTGCGTATTTATCTGTTGGTAGCGGCAAACCGGTGATACGCGTTCCGGTATAAAAAGAGACATTTGGTACAATATTGAGACACATATCACACTTTCTTATTGTATTTTTACTTGTATGTCCTGTCTTGTTTTTGTACTAAATAAACGTTTTTTTCTATCTATCTATCTATCTACTTTTTTATGGTATAGAATGGCGAAACGAGACGAAGATAACGGACCACCTGATGTTAATGGACCGATCTGGTCACCAAACTCCAAAAAAGTACATTGTTTCTTTCCATTTTTCGTCATCATTTCTTGAAGTAGGGAGAATGGAAAAAATATATGGTGGAGTTGAGTAGTTTATGTATCCGAAAATTTATATAGAACATGATTTTGAAACTTACACGATATATTTTATCGTAAGCCAAGTAATCCATTTCAGAAAAAAAAACGATAAAATTACATTAATTTAATGTTTTACATAACTAATTGTTATCACGGGCCGGCGCGCCTCAGTGCTCCAGCTCCCCACTGCGCCCCGCAGTGCACGCCGAGACGTTTCGTGCAGGGACAGGGCCTTAAGCGGTTACCTTTGCCCATAATAACTTTAATACCACCTAGGCTGTTACCTAAATAGTACCGCAAGTCGGTTCGCCAAACTGAGACATGAAGATGGAAAGTCTCATGTGATTGTAATTTCACCGGCACCCGTACCCTTCAGACCGAAACACAGCAATGCAAGCATCACTATTTGGCGGAGAAGTAGATACGGTGGTAGTACTTCCCCGGACGAGCTCTTTCACAAAGGAGCTCTTACTACTACTAGTAGATAACATTTCTATTGCCTTATTATTTAGATTTCTATGGTGTCTACGTATACTAACACAACTGAGCTTTCAGTGTCTCCGTTATAATGTTAAAGACGTTTATATCTGCTTTAACACAGCATCATGCTGAGTGGGAATCTCATTGTCACGCTTACAGCGTGCAATTGGCCAAATAACCCGAAAGTTAACAGAGCAATTTTTTTATTAGTCTTTTGTATGCACATTTATTCATGTAATTTTTTGTAAACAGGTACATGTTCTTATTCAATACAATACAATACAAATCCTCTTTATTGCACAACAAGATTATATTAATAATAATAAATAATAATGAATAATTATATTATTCATAATGTTTCACAGTTACGCGTTGTTTACTGTGGCAGTAAATTTTTTTTTTTCTTTCTTTGACATAATCTTACAGACAGTAAAAAACCTGGATGTATGGTAATTTGAAAAAAGGTTTGATAATATTTTTTTTTTCTATGCATGCGTTATAGAAAAGAATAAAATCAACTTTTGGCTTTAGATACGTATGTTTTAATTCTGCTTAATATCTTGAAGACGACAAAAAAGGGTTTGCTTGTACTACTATTGATTTATATGCCGGTGACTTTCCAAGCTTTATCATTATTATACTTAGGCCTCGTAAAAGGTGAATTACACTAATTGTTCTTTTTTAGCCTCCACGAGTGACGCTATTTAATTGATCGTCCGGCTCACCCTGGTCAGTCAGCCCCGCTACCAACCTGCTGACTGGCTAATTTTTTCCCCACGGCATGAGCTGTTATCATTATGTAGCTCATGTCGACACGATAGAAGAAGAAGACTGACTTCAAAAAAGGAGGTTCTGTGTTCAACCCAATGTATGTCAGTGTGACTGTAATTTTCTCAAAAACTAATGATAATTTTTTTTATATACTTACGTTACCTTTCTTCTGGGCGTCGTCGTCGTCGGTATATCTAGCAAGAAGATGAACTATTATTCCCTAAATTTCTTTTCATTTAATTTTGGTACTAATCGTAATCTTATTCCGGTTTAATTAACTTTACGCGACAAAATAAACATTGAACCTGAACAACCAAATGAAAGCATAATAAGTTTTCCTAAAATGCTTGCAATATTATTATTAGGTACAAAAACACAGTATCAGCGATCTGCCTTCCTTAACGAACTTATGTGAGAGAGAGAACATGATAATGAGTTATTAATGATGTTGGTAGAAGATAAGCTAGCAATCTGTCAGTCTTGTGCTATAGATTATACTACAGTTCGAAGACGGCATTTTCCGTCAAATATTTGGTGTGATAGATAGAAGATGTCTAATACATGATGGCTTATGAAGTAAGTTAAAAAGTTTCCATGGTCGGGAGCTACAGAGCTTGGGAAGGCATCGTCTTCTTCTGCGAGGAAGAAGAAGTCAGTGGATAGGTGACCGTCCGTCTCAGGTGGTTCTCAACCCGCAGAAGATGGTCAGTAAAAATCTGTCTTTAAGCATTTTTTTCTGTAATGCGTAAGAGTGGTTTTTGAGCTTCTTAGGCAAAATTCGTCAAAAAACAAAATCAAAATCAAAATCATATTTATTCGCGTTCAATGTAGGTACATACATAAGATGGAATACAAAAGAAAAACATTGACCCTAGTACATTCTACCTTACGGCATGCAAACTTATCATCATAACATAACATAACATCGCGCACGTATTTCCCCGAAGGGGTAGGCAGAGGTGTAATAGTACACCCAAATTTCGCCTGATATGTTATAGTCCCATGTAACAGGGGGCGAGCCTATTGCCCCTGACCGGGCACAAATCCAGACTCCAGGCTGCTACTGAGAATTTCCTAATGAAAAAACCCGATAACAATTTGTCCGACCCGGGAATCGAACCCAGGACCAAACAAACAAGAAACAACTACAAACAACAACCAGGCAAACTTATCAATTATTTTTAATAATAATAGTGAAAAATACATCTAATTTCATGTCGATCAAAGTCAAAATTCGAAGTCAATATTCATGTCGAAGTTCTTTTCTTATCAATCCATAGCGTTGCTCTGTTTTTTTAATCAGTTAGCCATTTTTACTGGCGAACATTGCAGTCTCGTGATTGTAGCCCTTAGGTACTACGCTAATGCGGCAGCTAACTTGTACACTTAGTGTAAACCATCTCTTAGTTCCCAAAAAGGAAACATGAACGAACATCAAACGGTGCGGTATCCTAACACTCAACCATCAATATTAGCTCAATACATTCAAAAGCCACTTCGTTTTCAATTTTTCCCTGTTAGTACAGTCAACCTCACGTCAGTGGTAACACTTGAATTACGAAAACCACTCTTACTGCTTAGGAAATAAAGACGCTGTCAAGGTCGAACTGTCCTGAGGTTGTCTGTACTATAAAGTCACAAGAATATTCAGAATAAGGTTGGTAGGAAAATGAAAACACCGACGCCATTCTGGCATGAAGCCAGCGATGTAAATGTGGATAAAGCGATTCTATCCCCAAACACTAAGGAATTTAAACTATACTGCCAAAGTGACATTAGCTAGGTCTCCCTACAGGGAGGTGCACAAAAAATAGTGAAAATTGTCAAAAGTTAGATTAAATAAGTTTTTCGCGACTGTATGCAATGTAAAATAGTTCCATTTGAAATTTTCATTTCTGTTACGTGTATTTTGGTTATGAAATTATAGTTTCGTTTAAAGGTTGATGCGAAAATTCAATTTTCAACAAGAGGAACTGTTATTCTGTTTGTGTTGTTCTGTTGTTCAAACTTAAGCTATTTTCTTTGTTCAGTTAAATTGGACAAAACTAGTTTCACTTTTAAGAACTTTATAAGCATACTAGCTGCTGCCCGGCTTCGCTCACGTGTTACCTTGTCGATAAAAAATAACTGCCTCGTTGGTGCAGTTGCAAGCGCGACTGCTAAGCGTGAGGTACTGGGTTCGATCCCCGTGTCGGGAAACAAGTGGTATTGCGATTTTTCTGCCAAGAATATTTCTCAGTAGCAGCCTGAGTCAGGAAGTTGGCGGTGCTTACATCCCCGTACTTTGGGGAGCACGTAAAGCCATCGGTCCTGAGCCTGATCTTCTCCGGTCGTGTTGGATTGCCGTCCTATTGGATTATGAGAGTGAGAGAATAGAGAGCGCACATTTGTTAGCGCACACACTTCATCATCATCATCATCATTTCAGCCGAAAGACGTCCACTGCTGGACATAGGCCTCCCCCAAGCATCGCCACAACGACCGGTCCTGTGCTTTCCACATCCAGCGGATTCCCGCGACCTTCACCAGGTCGTCGGTCCACCTTGTGGGGGGCCTACCCACGCTGCGCCTTCCAGTACGCGGTCGCCACTCCAGAACTTTACTGCCCCATCGGCCATCCGTTCTGCGAGCAATGTGCCCCGCCCACTGCCACTTAAGTTTGGCAATTCTTCGGGCTATGTCGGTTACTTTCGTTCTCCTGCGAATCTCCTCATTTCTGATTCGATCACGATCGATGTTTTGTTCTATAACTAACATAAAAACAAAGCCTTAAAATCTAAAATGTTTCAATCGTAGTGCAACCACATCACCCTTGATTTGAATGTATACAAAATATTTTTCAACGTGATCGATGGTTCTTTCTAACGCAATTGTCAGAATATGAAGCGACGCTCGTATACAATTGGAAATGTTCGTAATATTGCCAATCACTTCAGTAGTAGTAGATATCTGAATGGTTCGACAGAATTCAAATTCAAATTCATTTATTTGCCAGAATGTAGTTGTACAAAGTATGATCATAAATTACATTCACCATTACATATGGTGTGCAAATATATATTATGACTAGCATTAAATTTTTGCTATAGCAATAGACAGGGAGAAGTGGAAGGAGAGTAGGGAATCCTTTGCCCTGCAGTGGGACACTTCAGGCTTGTAATAATAATTTAGTAGAGACCGCAAATAGGCAAACACAGCGTACGGCGCCCCCCAGCTAGGTGGACCGACGACCTGAAGAAAGTAGCTGGGGGGACTGGATGCGGAAGGCAGAGGACCGAGTGTGCTGGCGCAATTTGAGAGAGGGCTGTGTCCAGCAGTGGACTGCAATAGGCTGAGAAAGATGAAAAATGATGGTTAGCAGATGAGCAGAACAAAAATGTAAACGTAAATCTTACTTTTTAGAATATTAATTTTTCTTAAAAACAAAACTTCTTACTTCAACGTAAAACTGCCGTATATACAGCATCAAAGTCGCATCGAACAGTCGACTGCAAGACAGTGGTAATACTCGAATTAGAAAACCACCCTCATTGCTTACGAAATAAAGACGATGTCAATGTCAAACTGTTACCACAGACTTTTTTTTGTATAGTATAGGATGGCGAAACGAGCTAAAGGCCCACCTTATGTTAAGCGGTTACCATAACAACTGCAATACTACCCAGGCTGTTGCCTAAATGGTACCGCAAGTCGGCGGTTCGCCAAACTGAGACATCAATGCCTGCAGTCGACCGTAGATAGATAGATAGAAGATAGAATATTCTTTATTGTACACCATTAACATTATTAAACTTAGGACTAACATGTAAAATAAGGGTACATTGGCGGTCTTATCGCTAATAGCGATATCTTCCAGACAACCTTTGTAACCTTTGACAACCGTACTTGTTTTAAGTAAAAAAATATCACATGCTTAAAAAAATCTAATTAACGTAATTACTCATACCTACGTACTACACTAGAGATGCGAATGAAAAAGAAAAACAATAAAAAAATAAGTAGCCAGCGCCATTTTTTCCAATTCCGCTCGGTAAACTGGCGGTCAGTCGCAACACTCGAGGGAAATCTGCTTCCGTTGATTCAATAGATTTTTTAATACATATACACCCCTGTTCACATACTTCGGCAAGTTTAAATAACAATATACACTTCAATTGTAAATACGTACAATGCGTACTGAGACGGTTGAACTGGGAAAAGGTATGTGGGTTCTGTAACTTTATCTTTTGAAAAAAGTTGCACCACACTGGGTTGCAACAATCATCATCATCCATCATTTCAGCCGAAAGACGTCCACTGCTGGACATAGGCCTCCCCCAAGAATCGCCACAACGATCGGTCCTGTGCCTTCCGCATCCAGTGGATTCCCACGACCTTCAGCAGGTCGTCGGTCCACCTTGTGGAGGGCCTACCCACGCTGTGCCTTCCAGTACGCGGTCGCTACTCCAGAACTTTACTGCCCCATCGGCCATCCGTTCTGCGACCAATGTGCGCCCAGTGCCACTTAAGTTTGGCAATTCTTCGGGCTATGTCGGTTACTTTCGTTCTTCTGCGAATCTCCTCATTTGTGATTCGATCACGCAGGGACACTCCGAGCATAGCCCTCTCTATTGCCCTTTGAGTGACTTTGAGCCTTCTTATCAGGCCCATTGTGAGCGACCACGTTTCAGTGCCGTAAGTAATTACTAGCAACACACACTGGTCAAAGACTTTCGTA
The DNA here is from genome assembly GCA_949699075.1 of Asteroscopus sphinx. Classification (NCBI taxonomy): domain Eukaryota; kingdom Metazoa; phylum Arthropoda; class Insecta; order Lepidoptera; family Noctuidae; genus Asteroscopus; species Asteroscopus sphinx. The sequence continues at coordinate 6,325,656 of OX453016.1, forward strand.
TTGAGACACTGCGGTATTTTGGACGAACAATTGGGTTGCAACTGTGGTTGCAACAATATGGTTATGTAATATGGTATGGTTGTAAGGGTTGTAATATACAACTTGTTATTGAAATAACTGAAAACCTCTTAAAGGGTCCTTGTACTCATCATTATGAACAACTTTTACTATGAGACCAACCCTGAAATTGTGACAAAGAAATCAACTGATCCCTACATTTGTGTTCACATAAATTGATGAAATATGGGGAACAGCAGATATTTTTTTCGACATTTCTGGTTTGGTCCCATAGTAAAAATTGTTAATAATAATGAGAACCCCATAAGAGATTTAGTACCTATTAACTAAGAATAAAGTTGTACCTATATGGGTTGTAATATAGACCGAAACTCACTATATTTCCGTACGTACGCTTTTATGTTTTGTATCACTCAGTATATGCACAGTGAAAAAAAAACTCGTACGTTTCGTTCACGCCTGATATTCAGCCTTCGTATGCTCTACTTGTTTGTTGTTTATTGTAAGCAATTATTCTGTTACATTTATTTATTTGAATAAGGAAAACCCGAAACCGCCAAGAACATAAACACAAAATTTTCACGCTCGCTTCACTCTCGCTACTTACACCTTCGTTTCCTTTGTGCTGGTGTAAATTAACAGTCATGTTTTGGAAAAAAAAAAAAATATTCGCGCTCGCTTCGCTCGCGCACTTTCTATTTAGGTTTTGGGATAGGGCTGTACCGCCACGTCCGTAATTATAAGTAGGTCGTCAAAGAACCAGTGAGCTGAATTTTGGAGAAAATAAGATTTACGTTTTTTGATTTTTGAAAAACAACTTAGCCTTAGGCTTAGCCGGGCATCCATCTTATTTATAAAACTATACCAAAAACTAGTCTAGTTTGCTATGCTCGGTTTTTCTTTAAAATAAAACAATGTGTACTTATTTGAAAAAGAAATTTTCCCGAGGCTGACTAGTTTCAAGAAATCATCATGAAAATTTATTAAACCGCTTAATATCAAGTGAGCCTTTAGCTCGTTTCACCATCCTATACTAACAAATCTGTTCAACAGTTACAGCATGATTGAAGGACAAACGAACAAAGAAAAACATCTACATTTCACATTTTCTCATTTATAATCTTAGTAGGATAATTATTTCCTTTGGATCCAATATTATAATTTATTGCCAACCAAATGGGGTCCTTGGCTAGCAACATGACATGAATATTTCAGTTGTTTCTAGTTCTAGCAAAGAAACTAAAATCAATCAAACCAAAGTGAAGAGAACCCTAAAACTAGCACATGAAATATGTATGAATCTAGAATTATGTTTGGTCGGTTAATATTTGTAGTTATTGTGTATCCACACATATAGTAAACATTTTTTGCACGTTTCATTGGAAAAATAGTACAAAAGTAACTACATTGTTGTTGACTTTAACTTATTCCAGCCCATTATTGTTTTTATTTGTGCACTATCCTAATATGTCTAGTGCAGATGGCTAGTTTTCGTTGACATTGCGTCGCCTCAGTGCTTGAATGTCCAATCGACCATTGAACAAATTTTACCGGAGACGTTTTTTTAGTTTATTATTGATTTAAGAGAAATATTTTTTAAACTTTTAAGATTTAAGAATAATGTAATATATGCTACACATTATTCCTAAATCATCAAAGTTTTTAAAATGTTACTCTTAAATCAATAATAGACTAAAAAAAACGTCTCCGGTAAAATTTGTTCAATGGTCGATTGGACATTCAAGCACTGAGGCGACGATTGGCCACCTGGATCAAAATTCGGCCAGGAGGACATTATTCATTGTGTGGTTTTTGGAAAAGAATACACTAAAGAAAAATCTACTTATAATAGGTTCTAAAAGTCAAATAAGTCGATTAGCCCCCAAATACTCAAACGCAACTGAATTTTAAGTGGCCCATAAGTCTTATGCTGCCACTGTCAATTTCAGGTGCACTATAGTGACAGAAGTGAAGTGGGCCGGACATGTGGCAAGAATGACTGATGGAAGATGGACAAGTTTGGTGACGCAATGGTCGGGCCCAGACGGCAAGAGAGCCAGAGGACAACCCAAGGAACGCTGGGTGGACGAAGTCAAAAAGACTGCCGGACAAGACTGGCCTAAGATAGCGAAAGAGAAGAAAAAACGATGGAAAAAGTTGGAGGAGGCCTATACCCGAAAGGGATCTTAACTGTTGAATCTATGTACACCAATATGAAAAATGTAATTTAATTGTCAGTTAAGGAAATAATAATAATAGTGACAGAACGACTTTTAAGAACATCTTAAAGTTAAGTGTCGTTTGAGTATTTGGGGAAAGCTATGGAAATTGACAGCTATGTACTCCTGGTAAAACAATAATTGGAAAGCTCATAACATAACATCACGCCTGTATTTCCCCAAAGGGGTAGGCAGAGGTGTTTAGCACACCCAGATTTCACCAGTTATGTTATAGTCCCATGTAATAGGGGGCGAGCCTATTGCCATTGATCGGGCACAAATCCAGACTCCGGGCTGCTACTGAGAATTTCCTAATGAAAAAACCCAATAACACTTTGCCCGACCCGGGAATCGAACCCAGGACCCCACGCTCATCAGTCGCGCTTGCGACCACTAGACCAACGAGGCATACATGTTCATTATTTTGTATACAAGTACGGCACATCTTAAATTATAAAGAGCAAGTTCTTAACAGTAAGAATTCTCCAATTAATTATATTAAGGCGGAGTCGTGGTGGAGTTAAATAATGGCGCAAATCTGCCTGTTATCCCCTCGGGCTGCTGACTCGGTAAAACCTACTGTTTGCTGCGTTTGGATTGTCTAGGACGGACACACTGGCGTGAAGATCGCACAGCTGATAAGGTGTTAAGTTTAGCAGTGTGATCCTCAAACATCCGAAAGTGAAAATTGATCTGCAAACGAAACAAAACGATTTGAAAATCGAACAGGGGGTCTACTCCCGTTCGACGATATTCGATAAATCGTACGATTCATCGCACAATTTGCTACTCCGGTCAACCATCGTTCCCTTACCGCATGCGATGATCGTGTTTTGACGTTTGTTTTTCCCATCTCCGGTAAATTGTATACGACTATGAACCGTAGTCTATCTTAACTGTGCCTTTTTTATGTGCCTATCTTTATTATGTAAGTGTCAGTCGGAACGAAAGTTCGTACTTCGTTTGTCGTTCGTAAAACGCGAGTAGACCTACTGATTCGGAAACTATATTCATAGTTCTTTATAAGTTTTGTATCCAGTGCTTTCCAACAGCAAATGGCTCTTGGAAGAATTTCCGTAAATCGACGTCTTCGATTCGTCTAGAACTGTCAAAAGTTTTTTTTTTTTAGATTTCGGTTTTGCGAATAAAATGAATGCATTTTGCGGTTTTTTTTTGGTTTAGAGAATGCGTTTTGTAACTTTCCTCTTGGATTCAAATACTTTCGGATAGTTGTGAATAAGGTTGCTGTACAAGGGTGTACTAAACGAGCCTTCGGTGATTTATTTGTTTATTATATTATTATTACTACTACTTTAAATTATTATTTTTTACTACTACCTAATTTTAATATTACTGATTATATTTAAGAACGCGCACTCTGGACGACTGACTACCGATCTCCACTATGACTGTCTGAAAGCTGACTTGAGATATATTCATATAGCTACGGATTTTCGCTTCCTAGAGGTCGACGAGTCAACGACTCCTAAAGATGCTCCGTCGAGGGGTGAAACACGTGTGGAGAATCGGTTTGGTTTCCATATCGATTCAATAGTGGATGGCTTAAGAGCGATACATCGCAAGAGAATAGCATCCCTAAGGCTCTGTGGAGACACGTGGACGTGTAGCGATATTTAATTAATTGTCCGACAAATCCTGGGCAGTCAGTCCCGCTACCAACCTGCTAAATGGCTAATATTTTTTCCACGCCATCGACATGAGAGAAAAGAAGCGTCCCTAATGCGCCTCTTGCGGGGCAGCTCCAACAGCTTCCTGCAACTCATTGTAGGAAAAATGGACACTGACTGATTTCATGGAGTAATATTTCTGGATAAAAATTCATGTAACACGTTCCTGAACCAGTGTTTCAATTATTGTGTGACATTTTTTTTTGACCTGATGGAAGTAACTGAGGGGAACTGGATGCGGAAGGTAGAGGACCGAGTGTTGTGGTGCAACTTGGGAGAGGCCTTTGTCCAGCAGTGGACTGCGATAGGCTGAGTTTATTGATATTTTTTAATATATGACATACCTATTATATTTTTTTTATTGTATGACGTATTATATCATTGCATGCTATCTTATTTGCATTTATTTGTCTGAATTAAATTAATTGAATTGAATTAAATTAATCGCACCTTCTGCATGTGCCACAGACATAGTAATAAATATAAATGAAGTGCTGCGACCAATCATAGTGTTGGCACAAAACCATGCTCCTCCGTATACAAACCAGCGCTCACGCACACACATGCTCCCCAAACCATGCTCACCACTCTCAGTACACATGTCATCGTATCGGTATCGTCCAGCAAGCATCGCTAAAACAAATATCCTTCAGGTGCATGGTGAGTGCGTGAGCACGCTAATTTGTAAACTGAGGAGCACGGTTTGCTATCCAAGCTTGATGAAAACGTTTTGGTGGAATTAACACTAAAAATTTAATTTTGTAGATAATATTTTACTGTCTGATCTAAAAACCCGTGTGTATCAAGCTACCCGTGAGGTATAAGGTTGCGAATTCTATTTAATTCGTGTTATAATGAGAAAGCTGAAAATTATCTAAGCAAATGAATAAGTTACGTGTAATTGTTAGAGCAAAACTAACGTATTCAGTGTTGAATGTAATTTTAATCACAACATTAGTAGACGGGAGTTAGCACCAGAATAATGAAATTTAGAAACATCTTTAGTATTTACGTTAATGTAATGCTGGAGTCTAATTTTTTAGGGTTCCGTACCCAAAGAGTGCTAACGGGACCCTATTACTCTCGCTACGCTGTCCGTCCGTTCGGCCGTCCGTCCGTCTGTCCGTCCATCCGTCTGTCTGTCACAGGGCTGTATCTTTGTAACGGTAATAGATAACCAGTTGCAATTTTCACAGAATATGTGTAACTATCGTGCCTATCACTAAAAATACTAAAAATAAAATTAGTCTAAAACCAAAGGGGGTCACCATACAAGAAACCTCTAAAAACATGCATTTAAAAAAAAAAAACCTGCTCTATCTTCAAAACGGTAATACATACCAGCGTCAAACTTGGTCTGATTATAGTTCATACTATGTGATTTAGTAACATACTAAAAATAGGGCAAACATAGACATATGTGGTGGTACCTATGTAAGAAAGAGATGCAAAAATTCACATTTCGCGTACGACCGTTGATGTCTTTTGATAAACTCTCGTAAATTAAATCAGTTTCTATGGGGTATCAGGTCGATGGGTGGTACGGAACCCTTACTGCAATAGCCCGACTCACAGTTGGCCGGTTGTTTTATGTAATATGATGGCGAGCTGTAGGCCCACCTGCAATTAATATAAATCATGTAAAGACGGTAAGACAATAATAATAATATAAAAAGTCACTTTGTTTTCTTCAGAGATTTTCAAGTTCTTTTTTTATCTTTTTAAGTGTATGTCCTGTGTTTTTGTACTAAGTAAACGTTTTATCTATCTTTCTATCTCTATCTAAACCCATCATTCGGGTGCAAAGCCACCGGCTTTCGCACAAAATTACAACATATACGTGGGACACTCAGAAAGTTTTGCGAAACTAAAAAAAATTGTTCTATACGTACATATATTTTTATCAAATCTTTTCAAAGTACTTTCCACCAGCCTCTATACAAAGATTCATGCGCCTAAACCAGTTTTCAAAACACTTTTTCCAGTCCGCCGCAGACACCTCGTTTACAGCCTGCTCGAACGCAGCCAGCGCATCTTCCGGCGACGAAAATTGTATCCCTTTGAGCTGATTTTTTATTTTTGGGAATAAAAAGAAGTCACACGGTGCTAGATCAGGGCTGTAAGGAGGGTGACCCAGGAGTTTGACTGGCGTGCTGTCCAGGAAGTCCCTCGTTTTGAGTGCGGTGTGCGCAGGTGCATTGTCGTGGTGGAGCAGTAGCCCGCGGAGCCCTGTGTTTGGTCGCTTGTTGCTTATAACAGAGAAAACTTCTGGCAAACATTTGGTAGTATACCATTCGGCATTAATGCTTCTTTGATCCCGTAAGAGAATTGATACCAAGTGGCCAGTCAAATTAAAAAAGCTAGCGATCAAAATCTTACCCCCGCTTCTAGATCGCTTCACTTTGGTAGGCGTTGGCTCATTTTGAAACACCCAAACAGTCGACTGGCGCTTGGTTTCTGGGTCGTATTGATAAATCCAGGACTCATCACCTGTAACGATGTCGCAAACACGCCGAGACGAGCCTGCTTCAAATTTGTTAAGCATATCACGGCACCATTCCACCCGGGCCTGCTTCTGAGCATCGGTGAGGTTGTGCGGCACCCAGCGTGATACTATCCTCCTCACGCGAAGATGGCTGTGTAGAATCTCGTGAACGCTTCCCGATCCAATCTTGAATATGTGTTGAATCTCCTGATATGTAATTCGCCTATTGTCTTGGATTAAATTTTTCACTGCTAGCACGTTTTCTTCGGTAACAGCCGTCAAAGGGCGACCGCTTCTTTCGTCATCCCCCAAAGTTGGTCGACCGCGCTTGAATTCGTTATACCAACGATACACGGTTGCCTTGGAAGGGCCTTCATCCATGAATGCCATTTGAAGTCTATCGTACGATTCATCCGGTTTCAGGCGACACTTGAAATCGTATAAAATCATAGCTCTAAAATGTTCCCGGCGCAGATCCATATTTCAGTGAGACACAATACTTTGAATTAACTCGCAAAAAATGTGGAGGGAAATTTTGAAATTGGAACTTACTTATTTTTACTTATAAATAATCATATTTTCGAAAAACATTATAACTGGCCAGTCTCCCATATATAAAAACTTTTTTTCGCAATACTTTCTGAGGGGCCTGGTATTGTGTCTCTTAATCCGTTTTTTTTTATTAACTAATGATATTTTAGAAATGCTGTTTTATAAATCCCCACGCTTGAAAATTGTAATTGGGTTAACTTCCAATTTACATAATTTGTTACTCATTCAGAAGAAAAAAAAAACAATTTTACTCTAACTTTAAACTAACGGACAAATATAATGACACATAAATACCTAGTTAATTAAATGAAATGAAATCGGTTATTTCCAGATTGTTACATCCAATAATAATAAATTACAACAACTGCCATCTGGCTTACAATAGATTATAAGTAGGTACAGACAAACAAAGTATATAATTATACAAATTAGTAGATCGGTGTGTGTTAAATTTGAACGTTACAATTATTAAATAATTGAATTTTCATAGTGATAATTTTCATGCTTCTCTATTGTGCTGAAGAAGTCCATCGAGGAGGTTTTACTGCGGTAAAAATCCCACACACTCCAGCCTCTCCCATCAGCCAGTAGTCTTCTGAAGGTCTTCTGCAAATATTCATAAAAAGTTTCATGTTTCTAATTTTTATGGTGCCATTTGAGTCGTCTCAATGCCGTTGAAGAATTTATTTGGTTTCACATAGTTACCATCATTTCGAAACGAATAGAAAGATTTTCACAGGTTTGTACGTGGGTGATATTAAGTTACCATGGTAACAGCAAGACCTATTTCAGGAATGATTTCTAAGTAACAGATACTCATAGATTCGATGTTGGAAAATTGAATCATTCGAACGTAAATTGTCCCAAAATTCCCAAATGCGTTAACTACCGTTGAGAAGGTATGATAAAAGTACCTATTTATCTTGTCATACACTTGAATTCTTAAATACATAGACTATACTAGTCTTGACACAAACGCCAACCAAGTGTGGCGATTATGGCATATCCCCCTTTTAGGGGACGCCTATGTCCATCAGTGGACGTATTTCGGTTGAAATAATGGCTTAGGCCAGAGAATAACAAATATTAATTTTGATATACGTACAGTCAAGATCACGTCGTCGATGGTAACAGATCCAGTTTAAGGTGAATGCTACAGGGTAGCCCGCGAAATTTAATTTTTTTGGCGGTTTTTGCAAATTGTAGCTTTATTTCGCGTTGTATATCGGTCAAAATATGATTGGCGGAAATAGTAACAATATATCTAAGGAATAATACTCATAAAAAATATTAACCTAGCTCTATAAGCTGTATAAGCTCGAAAATCTATAATTTGATCGTAAATGAATATTATCGAGCTAGTAGGTACAGCTAATAGAGCTAGGTTAATGTTTTTTATGGAGTATCATTTAGTAGATATGTTGTAATTATTTCCGCCAATCATATTTTGACCGATATACGTGGGACACTCAGAAAGTTTTGCGAAACTAAAAAAAATTGTTCTATACGTACATATATTTTTATCAAATCTTTTCAAAGTACTTTCCACCAGCCTCTATACAAAGATTCATGCGCCTAAACCAGTTTTCAAAACACTTTTTCCAGTCCGCCGCAGACACCTCGTTTACAGCCTGCTCGAACGCAGCCAGCGCATCTTCCGGCGACGAAAATTGTATCCCTTTGAGCTGATTTTTTATTTTTGGGAATAAAAAGAAGTCACACGGTGCTAGATCAGGGCTGTAAGGAGGGTGACCCAGGAGTTTGACTGGCGTGCTGTCCAGGAAGTCCCTCGTTTTGAGTGCGGTATGCGCAGGTGCATTGTCGTGGTGGAGCAGTAGCCCGCGGAGCCCTGTGTTTGGTCGCTTGTTGCTTATAACAGAGAAAACTTCTGGCAAACATTTGGTAGTATACCATTCGGCATTAATGCTTCTTTGATCCCGTAAGGGAATTGATACCAAGTGGCCAGTCAAATTAAAAAAGCTAGCGATCAAAATCTTACCCCCGCTTCTAGATCGCTTCACTTTGGTAGGCGTTGGCTCATTTTGAAACACCCAAACAGTCGACTGGCGCTTGGTTTCTGGGTCGTATTGATAAATCCAGGACTCATCACCTGTAACGATGTCGTAAACACGCCGAGACGAGCCTGCTTCAAATTTGTTAAGCATATCACGGCACCATTCCACCCGGGCCTGCTTCTGAGCATCGGTGAGGTTGTGCGGCACCCAGCGTGATACTATCCTCCTCACGCGAAGATGGCTGTGTAGAATCTCGTGAACGCTTCCCGATCCAATCTACAATATGTGTTGAATCTCCTGATATGTAATTCGCCTATTGTCTTGGATTAAATTTTTCACTGCTAGCACGTTTTCTTCGGTAACAGCCGTCAAAGGGCGACCGCTTCTTTCGTCATCCCCCAAAGTTGGTCGACCGCGCTTGAATTCGTTATACCAACGATACACGGTTGCCTTGGAAGGGCCTTCATCCATGAATGCCATTTGAAGTCTATCGTACGATTCATCCGGTTTCAGGCGACACTTGAAATCGTATAAAATCATAGCTCTAAAATGTTCCCGGCGCAGATCCATATTTCAGTGAGACACAATACTTTGAATTAACTCGCAAAAAATGTGGAGGGAAATTTCGAAATTGGAACTTACTTATTTTTACTTATAAATAATCATATTTTCGAAAAACATTATAACTGGCCAGTCTCCCATATATAAAAACTTTTTTTCGCAATACTTTCTGAGGGGCCTGGTACAACGCGAAACAAACAAAGCAAAGTGCAAAGAGTACGGGCAAAGTGTTATTGGGTTTTTTCATTAGGAAATTCTCAGTAGCAGCCCGGAGTCTGGATTTGTGCCCGGTCAATGGCAATAGGCTCGCCCCCTATTACATTGGACTATAACATGACTGGCGAAATGTGGGTGTACTATTACACCTCTGCCTACCCCTTCGGGGAAATACAGGCGTGATGTTATGTTATGTTACAACGCGAAATAAAGCTACAATCTTCAAAAAAACACCAAAAAAATTGAATTGCGCGGGGTACCCTGTAGCATTCACCTTAAGCTGACCCTGTTTTTATGAAACTTCAGCCAGTTCTGCATACAATGGTTTATTACCTTTGATATGTGGTTGACCGTCACAGAGTCGATCAAAATTAAACTTTCGTGTGTCGTGCTGGCATAACAAAGGTTGTCTTAAGTTACTGAAATAGCAATCAATCAATCAATCAATCAAAATGTTTATTTGTGTACACAGGTAATTTTGGTGTTAGTACATTATAGGTAGTCTCTCTGTGTGCTGCCACAGGTGGCATACAAATATTAATACTTAATTAAGCATATTACACAACATTATTAAACAATTAGAATGAATTACATTAATTAATTTAATTCACTTTATTTATATATTTAAAATAAAAACCGGTCAAGTGTGAGACAAACTCTCGAACTAAAGGTTCCGTACCAACGCACATTTCTGTTACTTTATTTTTATTATTTGTTGTTCAACTATAGTGTTCAGTATTCACATTCACTTTAATCACACAAAGTTTAACGCTTCAGTTTTTGAGATAAAACAGGAACAACATTGGGTAGCGATTATTTTTACCACGTTTTTCATTAACTTGCTTTCAGTCATGTTTGTCTATTCGGTACAAATTTTGCGATCGATTTTACACTAACTTCCCGATGAGCTAGAGACTTACACTTTAAACATAGCTCAGGACTGGATGACAATGTAACATTAACTCGCTTTCTTTATTAAAAAGGTGGTTAAAAGAAAAATATTAAATTATTATTATTTGCCATGATAAGCTACAGTAACATCTATCTGTGAAAATTTCAACTGGTTACACACAACAGTGTCCCTGCGTGATCGAATCAGAAATGAGGAGATTCGCAGGAGAACGAAAGTAACTGACATAGCCCGAATAATTGCCAAACTTAAGTGGCAGTGGGCGGGGTACATTGCTCGCAGAACGGATGGCCGATGGGGAAGCAAAGTTCTGGAGTGGCGAACGCGTACTGGAAGGCGTAGCGTGGGTAGGCCCCCCACAAAGTTGACCAACGACCTGGTAAAGGTCGCGGGAATTCGCTCGATGCGGAAGACGCAGGACCGGTCGTTGTGGCGATGCTTATGGGAGGCCTATGTCCAGCAGTGGATGTCTTTCAGCTGAAATTATAATGATGTTGATGACCTATTTGGTTAAAAAGTTATAGTCCTGTGACAGACAGATGAGCAAACACACTGTATAGGCTTACTTTTAGGTCATTCGTTACGGCTGTAAAACCGTTCCATTGTTACCCTTTGGGTGCGGTACCCTAAAAACAAAAACACGTAGATTAACGTGAAAAGGGCTTTTAATATAACATAAAAACCAAATGGATTCAAATAAATTAAGATTATTTGTAATATATTCACATGCTTTATTTCATGTCTGAATAAGTATTAGAAATTCGAAAAAATGGCCACTCTAAACGAAATTTTGCATTGATATTTCAGTTTCCATTTACAAAAGTGATGCGATAAACATCGTAGTGTTATTTTAGTGAGCAATCTCTTAAAAGGAAAATAAAACCCGAAATAAGTAACAAAATATAAAAGATAAAAATGTCATAGAATTTAATTGTTGCTTTTGCTCATAACTCATGCTCGGATTACGAAAATTTAGGGTTAAAATTTATTAAGTAAACAACCAGGTATTGTGCCTTAAGTTAAATGAAGGAGCGGTGCATGAAAGCATGCAATGCTTGACGTATATACACATAAATTATTATTACCTATATGTACCTGTCAAAAAGTGTGCAATTAAAATAAAACCATAAATGTATTATAAAATAGAGTATATAATAATAACTTCTTAGGTTTTCGCGATCACTACACATTATAATAAAACAAAGTTTAACCGGATTAAATCGCGTATATTATTTGAATTGGGTTCCCTGACGTTTCAAAAGCTTTGCAGCATTTCGTGGTCGCAGGTAGACTAAGATGACAATCGTCTTTACAGATATTTCTAAAAAAATATTTTAATCTAACGTACAATATTTATTAATTAAAATCGTTTGGATTTAAAATATTTATTTATTATATTTATTTATTTAATAAATTAGTAGGTTTATCATCCTCAAGAGGGTTTTTGTAAAAATCAAAATTGGCGTTGCTTTTTCTTCTTTGTCTTTTTATGACATAGCATCATCTAGTGGAACTAACTAAGCAGTGGGGTAATTGTGTAATGCATTCACATTGACATCAGCTTTCATTTTGAAATAACAGCAATATTCATTGCGTGGTACGTAGTTGTCAATATGACGGATTGTCAAAACACACAGAGCAATGAACATTGAAATCCAGATGATTGCGATCGCGAGTGAGTTACGCAATTAGGTAGCAGAGCTTATAATATGGGTTGACAATGGATATAATACATATGTAATATTTTTTTGTAATATATAAGAAACACCCAGACGAACACAAACACCACATAAACATTTGTGTCTGAGGGAATCGAACCCACGAACCCGTGATCAGCAGTCCTACACTCAAACCACTAGACCACAGACGCCGAATTATATTGTTGTACACGTATACTGTATTATAAATATATTTTTGCAGCTAATATAGGTACATAACTACATAATTATATGGTTATTGTATTGTATTATATGCATTACGATAACATTTGTATTTAACATTATTAAATAATAATCAAGTATCAAATAATGTTTAACGTACTGTCGACCGCACGTCAGTGGTAACAGTTTGACATTGACAGCGCCTTCTTTTCGTAAGCAGGCTTTCTAATTCAAGTGAATCAAGTGTGATCACTAGCCGCGTTCAGTTATATCGCCCGATGTTGTCGGCCGACGCTCGGCGCGTTCCTTGGGCGTTCGTTTGTATAATCGCTCTGAGTAACTGGACGACCAAAGTACGCTCCGGGCGTCGTTTTCCGTCATCGGATGATAAATACTGAACGCACCTACTGTCATGCAGTCGACTGTGCTCAACTGTGCTACTACAATCCAACACTTCACAAGTACTTGACAGCAAGTAATGGTGTTGCCAGAATGCGATTTTTTATTTCACCTAAAATTACCCATGCAAACTGAATAATTGAACAGACTCTGTTATCCCTTCCTAGGTGTAAAGACGTTAAAAAAGGAAAGAAAGAAAGAAAACGATTATATTTAAGTAGTATCAAGGTAAACATAACCAAATCCCCTCAGCTTACAGGAGTACAGTTCCAAACACAATAATTCACCAATCCATTTATAGAGGATATCAGTTTGATCCATTACCCAACCTTCAAATTACGATGGATATCCCTCTTCTAAATTTATGGTATAGTTAACTTTCGTCAAAGTAAATTTGACCAAAGTTTGGAACTATTTCCATTGGGGACGTCAAACTGTTTATAACTCATTGAGTGGACCGACCGAATATAACTCAGTGAATATATTACTTTAAGTGTGGAAAAGGTACAGAAACTTATGGGTAAATGATGCTTAAGAAAGGTTGAAATAACACTTCTGTTAACCTAATATTCTTTTTATGTTCTAAATGAAGATTCTGTTTCAAATAATGTCAGGACGAAGGTGTTTGGGTAGGTTTAAATAATCTGGGGTGCTGGCCAGAAAAACTCCACGTGTGCCTGACGGCTGCTTGTCCTTCTGGACACGTCTGGAGGGAACGGCAGTTGTTTGGCCGGTGCATCCTGGGCACGGGAAATAAAATCCTTTCGAGGGATTAACCTTCGGGGGATTTTATTGCCTGTGGCAAATAGTCTGGCGCGGGAGGGGCTCGTTCTGGGCCAGTGGGGAGTTGCTCCACGTGTCCCTCTGTTGCCAATAGAGGGCACAGTGGAGGAGCAGGGGCGGGCCCGGTGTGCACTCACCCTGCCACTGGGCAGGCAGCGGGGGGACTGTCTTTCCCTGCCCCCGTCGATCTAGTAACCCCAGGAGTGCCCGCTGAGTAGTGTTCTCGCGCCTCTTGGGACCGAGGGTCTTGGCTTCACCGCCCGGACCGCGAGGAAGAAAACTTCTATAAAAAAATACGGGAGGTAGGGCCTGCGAGCAGCAGACTCGGGGTAGTCTGCTGCCCGACCAGCAGCTGGCGTAGCTGGCACAGCCGGCGTATTTGCCGCAGCTGGTAAAGGCCCATGAGGTGAGGTGGCGTGCAGTGTTCCGTGTGCGCCGCCTAGCCAACGTTAGGCCGCACGGGGAGAAGGGGCTCGCCTGCTTGTGGCGGTCCAGGACCTGTCGGGGGTGGTTGTGTGAATATTCACGGGATCCCACGCCCCCGGCTAAGGTAGTTGAAGGAACACCGTGGTGGTTTTATTCGGTAAGAGTCCGACACTGGCTCCGCCTACCCCGGGCGGAGTGCGTACATGAGGATTTCCACACGGGAAAAAAAAAAGGTTTAAATAATCTCCACTTTCAGTAAGTCTGAATCTCTCTTCTTCGTTGTTGTTATGCTCTTAACAGAACGGTCGTGGTAATTATGTTTTAATAAAACAAAGTTTAATCGGATTAAATCGCGTATATTATTTAAATTGGTTTTCCTGACGTTTCGAAAGCTTTGCAGCATTTCGTGGTCGCAGGTAGACTAAGATGACAAGCGTTTTTACAGATATTTCTAAAAAATATATTTTAATGTACCGTACAATATTATTAATTAAATTCGTTTCTATGCACGCAGTAATCACTCACAATATCATTATCTTTTACAGTGTTGCGTGCTGTTTGGGACTTGATTATTTTTAAGGACTGGGTTCCAAACAGGTTCCTGGGTTCCAATAATCAAGTCCCAAACAGCAAGCAATACTATAAAAGATAATGATATTGTGAGTGATTACTGCGTGCATCGAAACTTAGTATTGTACGGTAGTTTTTTTTTTTTTGAAATATCTGTATAGACGCTCGTCATCTTAGTCTACCTGCGACCACGAAATGCTGGAAAGCTTTCGAAACATCAGAAAAACAAATTTAAATAATATACGCGATTTAATCCGGTTAAACTTTGTTTTATTATAATGTGTAGTGATCGCGAAAACCTAAGAAATTATTAATTATGTCTTGTTACCAGAGGCTGCTATAGCTTGACACATGATGCCTCGCCACTCTTCTCTGCTTTCCTTCAGTCATATATTGGCCGGCCTACTGCAGATTTGACCAAGTATATCCATAAATTGAAGGACGCTGTTTCGTACGAAAGGCAATAGATGCTGCTTGTTGCCGAGTTCTTGAAGTATAGAGGGACCTTAGTTTGAAAGTCTGAATCTACTAACCCGAGATTGGCAAAAAAAAATCGTCGGAACTAGTAATTTTTTTTTAATGACCATCCAGACATTGACTTTAGTCCATCGATAATATACATATACTAGCTTTTACCCGCGGCTCCGCTCGCGTTAAATTCTGCTAACCCACGTCAGTCCAGTCCAGTCCAGTCCAGTCCACTGTCCCACTGTCCCGCTGTCCCGCTGCCCCACTGCCCCGCTACCCCACAGCCCCGCTATCCCACTGCCCCGCTGCCCCACTATCCCACTGCCCCGCTGCCCCACTGCCCCGCTGCCCAGCTGCCCCGCTGCCACACTGCCCCGCTGCCCCGCTGCCCCGCTGCCCCACTGCCCCGCTGCCCAGCTGCCCCGCTGCCCCACTGCCCCGCTACCCCACTGCCCCACTGCCCCACTGCCCCGCTGCCCCGCTACCCAACTGCCCCACTGCCCCGCTAACCCACTGCCCAGCTGCCCCACTGCCCGCTGCCCCACTATCCCTCTACCCCACTGCCCCGCTACTCCACAGCCCCGCAGCCCCACTGCCCCGCTGCCCCACTATCCCACTGCCCCGCAGCACCGCTACCCCACTGCCCCACTGCCCCACTACCCCGCTGCCCCACTATCACACTGCCCCAATGCCTGCCCCGTTGCCCCACTGCCGCGCTGCCCCACTGCCCCACTGCCCCGTTTCCCACTGCCCCGCTGCCCCGCTGCCCCACTGCCCCGCTGCCCAACTGCCCCGCTGCCCCACTGCCCCGCTTCCCCACTGCCCCGCTGCCCCGCTGCTCCACAGCCCCGCTGCCCCACTGCCCCGCTGCCCCACTGCCGCGCTGCCCCGAGTCACCACTGCCCCGCTTACCCACTGCCCCGCTTCCCCGCTGCCCCACTGCCCCGCTGCCCCACTGCCCCGCTGCCCCGAATCCCCACTGCCCCGCTGCCCCACTGCCCCGCTGCCCCGCTGCCCAAATGCCCCGCTGCCCCACCATACCACTGCCCCGCTGCCCCGCTGCCCCTCTATCCCACTGCCCCGCTGCCCTGGTAACACACTGCCTCACTGCGCCACTGCCCCGCTGCCCCACTATCCCACTGCCCCGCTGCCCCGCTGCCCCACAGCCCCATTGCCGCGCTGCCCCACTATCACACGGCTCCACTGCCCCACTATCCCACTGCCCCACTGCTCCGCTGCCCCGGTAACCCACTGCCCCGCTGCCCAACTATCCCACTGCCCCGGTAATCCACTGCCCCACTGCCCCACTACCCCACTGCCCCTCTGCCCCGCTGCCCCACTATCCCGCTGCCCCACTGCCTGCCCCGCTGCCGCACTCCCCTACTGCCCGCTACCCCGCTACCCCACTGCCCCGCTGCCCCGCTGCCCCGCTACCCCACTGCCCCACTATCCCACTGCCCCGCTGCCCCGGTACCCCACTGCCCCGCTGCCCCGCTGTCCCACTGCCTCGCTGCCCCGCTTCCCCGCTGCCCCACTGCCCGGCTGCCCCGCTGCCCCACTAACCCACTGCCCCACTGCCCCACTGACCCACTGCCCCACTGTCCCACCGTGTCACCGTCCCACTGCCACTGTCCTACTGTCCCACTGTCCCACTATCTCACTATATCACTATCGTCCCGTCCCATGTCCCATGTCCTGTCCCATGTCCCATCCTATGTCCAGTTCCATGTGCCGTCCCACTGTCCTGTCCCATGTCCCGTCTCATGTCCCGTCCCATTTCTCGTCCCATGTTCCGTCCCTTGTCCCGTCCACTGTCCCGTCCCCAGTCCCGTCCCCAGTCCCGTCCCCTGTCCCGTCCCCAGTCCCATCCCCAGTCCCATCCCCTGTCCACTCCACTCCACTCCATCTTACAATACTATCCGCTCGTGCAAATGCATAGAAGCTTCGAACTGTCGGGTGAGTACGCAACCCACGAATTATTGTTTTTCTTTTTTTCTTTCTTTCTTTCTTTCTCAAAACCCATACCAGTTTTTAAGTCAAGTCATCAGCTTTCAAACAAAAAAAAAATCATCAAAATCGGTCCAGTAGTTTTAGCGTGATGCTGGAACAAACAAACAAACAAACAAACAAACAAACAGACGTTTACAATTTTATAATAGTTAAGATTACGAAGGGGATACAAGAAGGGAACCATGGTGTGTGGGTTTTGCTAAAGCTGGGTGGCTGCTATAGGTGAGTGGATGGAGTAACACCAAGCATCAAAGTGTATTTTATTTGGAGTATTACATTAAAAAGAGCGCGAAATGACAGTTACATGTTATTTTATAGTGCCTAGGAATTGGTGTTGCCAATATAATATAATATAACTGACTGACTACATTCATTGCTTTCGCTGATAAGAAGTGGTTGGCTGATCCATAAGTTTGTAATATGACAATCAAAGCCATCATCCTCCTGCTCTTATCCCAATTTATTTGGGGTCAGCGCAGCATGTTTTTTATTTAGTTACATACATCTCTATCAATGACTCTATCTAATATGACAAACAAACTATGGCAGATATTTTTAGTTATTTAAAGAACGACTTAACAAAAGCTTAAGTCGATTACCTTACCAATCGCTTATGCATTTATCCTTGGACCAGGCGTCAAGATAACAAGAGTCTAAAGTCTCACTCTCTCCCTCAAAATGTTTCACGAACAATTTAATCAAGATTTCACTGAGATATTGCTATCTTGTTTATAACTAAAATTAACCAAAAAATATAATGGACAAACTCATAATTTTTATCCAAGTTATTACACTTTTAAAAGTTTTAGGGATGAGCGAACTTCTTTTGTTCCCTTAATTTATATTTACTTTGAAACTAAAATTTGATAAACATCTTATAATTGCTTACTTTGACGGTATTAGCTAAATTAGATTGCGTTTTTCATATTATTATTCTAGGAGGGAACATGTTCCTGCGGGTAAGGTTACAGGCTTATAAATATTCTTTGATAGTTTTTTCTTTTTTCAATTTAAGTTCTTAGAGCCAGGAAGAATAAGAATTTCTGGTTACTACACTACAAAAAAACTGGGTAGGCTGTATTTTGGACTACGGCTGCCAGGGAATGGTTATGCAATAATGAATTAAATTGATTTGATTTGTTTCATGAATTTCCATGAGATTTACATAATTACCACGAGGAAAGTCTGTTCTACTAAGATATAGTTATTATAATAGTTTTAACACATTTACGGCCAAAATTAATATCCAATCTATCCACGATTTGCCCTTCTAGAAATAGGATTTTGACATAAGCTCCATACAAAATATGTCAAATTTCTATCTCCAGTAGGGTAAATCGTGGATAGATTGGATATTAATTTTGGTCGTTGCTCATGCGAAGGGGAATCTAGAGATATCAATTGTGGAACACAGACATAGTAAAAAATATAGACAAAGTGCTGCGAACAACCATAGTGAAGCAAACAAAAACCGTGCTCCTTCATGTAAAACCAGTGCTCACGTACATACCATGCACCTCAAGGATATTTGTTTTCGCGATGCTTACTGGACGATGCCGCGACATGTGAACTGAGAGGGGTGAGCACGGTTTATGGTCGGTTTTATTGGTTTCACTATGATTGTTCGCAGCACTTTGTCTATATTTTTTACTTTGTCTGTATTGTGGAAAGATAAATTCGTTCATAACGATTATAGTCGACGATTTAGTTTTTTCTAAAGTATAGATATGCCATACCCCATCAAAACAAACGATAAAAAAGTTCCGTACGCAGAGCGGCAGCACAATACACATAAACTAGAACAAAGTAAGTAAGTTGGTTAGTTCAAGCTACTTTCACATCATAATTGGAACACTTTCTGTACACACACGACGGCATTTAAGTTATTTTGCCTTACTTGATGCGAATTAATAGAAAAAACGTCCTATAATTAGAATGTTTTAGAGTCTTCAGTAAAGTTGTGAGTGCAAGTTACATATCAGTACTTTTAAATATCATTGTTTTTTCTTTATAAATGACCTTGCGTTTGATTGCTACCTTACCTGGTGTTAAGCGATCGAGCAATCGATGGTTTTTCATGCCCTTGGCAAATTTTCATTCAAAACGCTATTTTCATCAATTTTCAATAAAACATATTCAGCATATTACAAATAAAAGAATAATAATTTTCCTCTATGCCACCTCTATTTTTGGCTGGCATTTTTTTGGCTTGTGTATAAACCAGATTTGGGAGCAAATAATTTACAGATCCGACCAAATTATTCTTATTGTAGAAAAATAATGTTCTGTCCCTTAGAACATTAACATCAATAAAGAAGACATCTAAGCAAAGAGCTGAATAAAAATTGATAGGATGCTACACACGCAAGTATTGATACTAAAAAATACCAGCTGCCATTCAAATTTCAACTCTAGTTCTGTAATTTTAAGGTTGATGTTTCAATAAAGTTTTGCTTCCAAATATACTTATATACGTAAATAAAATGTGTCAGAGCGAGCCGTGTTCGCTAGTAAGGTTTAATAACGTCGGTTTAATCTCACGGACTTCAATATACTGGGTAGTATACTCATATACTTGCAAACTGGGTGATTTAGTGCAGAACAGGCGGTTTTTTGGGATGAGAATTAGGGAACGAATTCAATGCTTCGGATCTTGATCATGCCTTATCTATTTCGTTTTATGTATTCTTATAATATGGAGTTTTAAAAATATATGCACCACCCAACGAAGTTTTGCGAACAATGAAAGTGAAGCCAATAAAAACCACGCTCCTTCGTGTACAACCAGCGCTCACGCACAAACTATGTACTTGAAGGATATTTGCTTTCGCGATGCTTACTGGACGATGCCGTGACATGTGTACTGAGTATGGTGAGCACAGTTTGAGGTGCATGTGTGTGCGTGAGCGCTGGTAGTACACGATGGAACACAGTTTTTTTTGGCTTCACTATGATTGGTCGCAGCACTTCGTCTATATTATTTTCCATGTCTGTGTCTTTAACATGGAGTTTTGAAAAAAATTGCACCACCTAGCAGAAACAATACTAATAATTGGACTGCATCGTATTTCCTAAGATAATGTCGTTTAATCAACCTGGTCGCTGGTTTGCGAGAACACCAACTAAACTGAAAACTATTTTTCAACACACTTGCTCGTAAAGTGGCTCTTATTGCATCGCTTTTAGGTTCATAATGTGGATGTGCGCACGCGTGCTTTTTTTTATTGCACTAGTGCTTTTTAATTTACAGTTTATTTTTAAATCGCAGCAAAGAGTTTTTATGCCTGAACTAAATTAAACATTTTTAGGAATAAATCAACTGTATTAATTAAAATATGCTATATATAAACATTTCATTTCATCAAATTATTAATTTTTGTCAACAAATTATTATTAATTTGTGTTATAAATAAATAAATCAATTTATAATATTCTTATATTAGGCTGTATGGCGGTTTCCTTCGACTACCTGCGCGCGCATAGCTGTATGTCACCGCGGTTTGCGCGCCATTTTTATAATTTTTCACAAATTCAATATTTGTCTAAAATGTGTAATTTATGTTTTTTCCTCGCAAGTGTGTTGAAAAACGTCGTATGACACGCGTGAGCATTGACTATTATACTCTCAGCTACATTACGTCCTCGCCTTCGGCTCGGGCTGCAATCCAGCCTCGAGTATAATAGTCAACTTAGCTCACTTGTATCATAATGTACTATTAAAATTTTAGTAAGCATAGTCATGTCATAACAAATGAAATGAAGTGATTGTTCGGTATTGAATTTATAAAACAGTTTTAAGTTGTGTCGGTGTTCTAGCAAACCAGCGAAATGTGTTCTTCTTTCCATGATTTCTTTACTAAAAATAATTACTAATCATAAGAGGAATAATTAGACATAACGATACATATTCGTCGAATTAAATTGCAGTACAATTTGCAACTGTTTGCAAAATTGCAAATCATAAAGCCGCGTACGCACTGACGCACGAATTTGTTGCGTAACATGACACGCAACAACTTTCTTTGCATGTGCGTACGACTAACGAACATCGAACACTGTTTGTCAAAAATATTCGTGGCGATCCGATTTGTACGTTCTGCATGGACGGTGTTCGGAGAACTTTGATAAACGATACGTAACAACATTGCTACATCAGTATCATCCACTTCCAACGGCCGCGCCATGGGGGGGGGGGGGGATAGAGGTTGGCGGGAAAATTCGGAAAAATCGTGTTATGGATTTTTGATTCTGATACAAAAAAAATCTTCGAGTTTTAATGTGTAATAATGTTGGATTATTAAATGTTAAGTGCCCGTTAACGTGTACAAGTATGGGTAAATGGTACAAAGTTGAAAAACGTGACTTTCTTTTATCATCATCCCCTTAGAAACCTAGTAAAGTTTCCATGTTTTTACTAGGGTGAGTAACACAGAAATAGATAGATAGAATGGTTGTAATCACAATTTTACTTGCGATTCATGCGTTGCAACTTTCAAACAAACTACGCCTCCCATATTGTCGTCATTAATTTATAAAAATTAACTTTAATCAAATGTACTTCACAGCTTTTGTTTCTGCAGTTAGAAACAGTACAATAAGGCATTTTTGCGGGTTTTTGTTACAGTATTTACAGAAACAAGTCATAAGGCGTACTGAGAAAGTTTTTGAAATGCCCTGTACTATGGTGCAGAGTGTTGGCACGCGCGCCCTGCCCACTTTTCAGTTCTATCTACCTATTTCTTTGTTGAGTAAACTAAAGACTTGGCTAGAAAGTCTAAGCAACCAGGCTATAAAACTACTAAAAAAAAACAGAGCTATGGCTAGAGACCAAAGAATTTTTACCCAAAATAGAATGCGTACGGAGAAATTTAAGAACTTCAAAAATGAATAATATCCCGTTCATATAAGGTCAAAAATCTTTAATCAAAATCAGGGAGAAAATACCGGTCGAGCCCGGTCTTCTGAGATAGTATTACCGAGAGCCCGCTGTCCCTTTCCTGCATGTATGGACACCCTACCGGACCGAATTTTAGTCAGCCGTCCGCTTTCCAGCTTGATAATTATAAGTTCCTTGCTAGAGACAGAGTACAAAGTGCTGTGCGCGAAGTCGAGTCGAACTGTGTTTGTATTCGCTTTGGTAATTTGCGTCCATACCTACGAACCAAATGTTCGTGTGCAATGATTGTGTCCGCGATGTTCTTTTTTATACGTGCGTACACAGCCTAATACGTCAGTCAGTCTCAGTTTTCAACAATGATAAGTAGGGAAACACTGACGCGAACATGTTGGTACAATAAATTAGCTAAATACGACGTATTAAAGGTTCTTGTTGGAGATTAACACATATCTGGTCCTGACATGTAGAAATGGGAAAGGGAACTGACATTTGCAAATCAAATGGAGTAGGTACCTAATTGTGTTTAGGGATGAACATATCGCATTGTTTTTTTTTACAGCTAATACAGTTTGGTACGATAAATTGTCGAATGAACTTTGCGATATCGTGTAAGTAACGTTATCGATTAAACTACAGTACATTTACTTCAATTGTTAAAAAATAATTTTCGATAAATGATGTACTCAGCGAGTAATTATTTTTTACTGATGGGGGCGCCACTTAGCTCTTAGTGGGCCCTTAAGGGTCACGATACAATGATCAACAGTATAAATCTGCTTCTATAATTCTGTAGAACTAGATTTTCGATAAATGTTGTAGTAGAGCTCCTTTGTGAAAGAGCTCGTCCGGGGAAGTACCACCGTACCTACTTCTCCGCCAAATAGTGATGCTTGCATTGCTGTGTTTGTCTGAAGGGCCAGGTGCCGGTGAAATTACATACACATGAGACTTTTCATCTTCATGTCTCAGTTTG
The DNA here is from genome assembly GCA_949699075.1 of Asteroscopus sphinx. Lineage (NCBI taxonomy): Eukaryota > Metazoa > Arthropoda > Insecta > Lepidoptera > Noctuidae > Asteroscopus > Asteroscopus sphinx. The sequence continues at coordinate 6,348,726 of OX453016.1, forward strand.
GCGAACCAACTTGCGGTATCATTTAGGCAACAGCCTAGGTGTAACCGCTTCACAATAGGTGGGCCTTTAGCTCGTTCGGCCATCCTATACTATAAAAAAAACAACGTTTTTTTTACTTATGGGGCACTTAGCCGTGGGGAGTCCCTTAAATGCGGGCAAAACAGTGGCCATAGTCTAGTGTGACATATTGAATTAAATATATTATTTATAATTTTTCAATCGATCACGTTCTACATCAATTCTATTTGGATACCCAGCATAATTGCTTCGCTGTTCCCCGAAAGGCCTCGACACAATGGGGGTTTACGTGCCAAAATTGATAATCTCATGGGCGCATTTTCGAATTAATCTTCTGAATTACACTGTAGTACGCAAAAAGAGCTATTCTATACCACCATTCGCCAATTATATTTGGCAAAATAGCGGCAAATTGGCCATTTTCGAGGCATAAAACCTTCCGTTTCATAGTTTAATGAGTTTTTTTGACGCTGTATATTTTGATTAGCGCTTTAATGAAAGCTTGAAGCGAATTCAGTTAGCGTGATATTAATTAATTTTATTTGTTGAACTATATGAGTTTTTATAACTAGGTATTATAATCTTAATTTGTAAGTGAAATAAAATTGTTAAAATCTAGACTTTTTAACTGTAACTTGGTAGGTATGTCAGACGTTCTAGTGTGATGTCTAACTACTAAACTAACTGTTTACATAGTTCCAGGCACTAAACATTAAAATTCAAACATAGACAAGCACTAAAACTTCTAGAACTATTAAGTTCTAGCTGCTTAATCGAAACATGAATATGATTATAATAATATTGATTATAATAACAAAACCCATTGTTGTTGTAGGGATATATTATAATATGGAAATTATCTGATTAACACCTGCTGTTCAATATGTATAGTCAGGCGGATATCAATGAAAAAACCAGTGTAAGCTGAGCTGGTCTTGTATGAAACTTACATACAAAGATAGCTCCACTTATAATGGCTTATATACCGAATATTATCAGAATAGTAGGAAAACACGATACGAGAAGAACATATAAGGCCGAAGTTAAAATCTGTAGACCTTTAGGGCCCCCGACATGATCAAGCCTAAATTAGTATAGCGAAAGAGGTGTGTCAGGTTCGTAACAGGTGGAAATCTATACTCTCTGCCTACTCTAATAGGAAACAGGCTTGATAATATGTATTTTTGTATGTATGAGCGTCTTCTAACGTCCACGACTTCACTTCCAAAAAGTTGATACCTATAACGTTTGGACTTAGTCTGTGTGTCATTCATTCATCCGAACTCATCCTTCGGAAATTGTTTATTTTCCGGGATAATAAGTAGCCTATATTTTAATCTAATGTATTATAAGTATGTATTTACAAAATAAAAAAAGTATATTATAAGTATTACATTCATTGTCTAGTACCCATAGCACAAGCTCTGCTTAGTTTGGGTCTAGATGGTGCTGTGTAAAAATGTCCCAAAAATATTTATTTATTTTATTTAATCTGGGTTATGGTCTATCTGTGTGCCAAGTTTCATCCAAATCTGTTCAATGGTTTACGTGAGATTGAGTAACAAACATCTTCACTAACTTTCACATTTTTATTATTAGTAGGATTTGTAGGAGAGAAGGTTATATAACACACTGATATACAACGTGTATCAGAAATGCGTGGTCATATTTGAAGGGCTTATTCAGGGGATGCTATCGAACAACTTTTACTATGGAACCAACTTTGGAATCGCGATAAAAAAAACAGCGGATCCTCACATTTTGTCGAGCGACATCGATGATTTAGTGAGGAACAGCTGATATTTTTTTCGCGATTTCCGGGTTGGTCCCATAGCAAAAGTTGTTCTATGCTGTGCCCTGAATGAGCTCTTAAAATATGACCACGCATTTCTGATGTACACGTTGTATAAAATGTACTTACACCATAATTAATGAATTTGTCTAAATTATCAGGCTTTTTCTGAAAAGCAAATTCATTCAATTCAATTCAATTCATTTATTTTTCGTGAATATAGATACAATGGTTGTTATTTCAGAAGTATTTATTATTAGCGCCTCTATATCCTGCCACTAATGTAGCATACAAAATTACAATTATAATAATATTAGACAAACAAAATGAAAAATAGCTAATTCTTCTTAATAATGCATAGAATATAAAGTAACAATTTGAAAGTCTTAATAAAGATACACAAACTCTGTTTATTTATTTACGACAAGTCTTACTTGATTGTTTCGTTATTCATACAACTATTATCAAAGAGAAGCTTTTTTGTAGCCTAGAAAGCTCTGAATTAATAATCGTTCTACGCAGTTACGGCTCCAGCTGAAACAATACGAGTACCAACAGTACCTTCATACCGTAATTTTAAATACTTATTTTACCTTTTTATTTAATTACGAGCTCTTGTTGCTGAAATTTTAAATGTGTAGGACAGTTGACCGAAAAACGTCCCCTCATAATGTAGGCTAAATGGATATTTTATTTTTGTTAAAATTTTAATCGCAAATCGGCTCACACTGGAAGCAAAAACATAAACTGAGAAATAATTTTTCAAAACAGGAGCACGTACATGAAGCGTTTTTTAATTAAAATTTTAGAATTTAATCAAAAAGGAATTGGCGATTTTACCGTGACATGGCAGTTGCAAGGGTTACTTTATGCAACCTATCCGTTAAAGCAGGCATTATACGTTTGAGTTTGCCTGGCAGGCAAGCTTGTAAGTACCGTAAAATGACCTAACTTTGCCAACAAGCCCTACTTTGCCTAAGGTATTAACTAAATTTTTACACGCACTGACACTTTATAACTGAACCAAATGTTAGCGTTGTCATAGTTTTCAAAGCTCCCCAAGTACGGAAATCATAGCTATTATAGTTTACTCAAAAAATAACTAGGCAAAGTAGGGCTCGTGGGCCAAGTTAGGGCAGTTTACGGTAGTTGTTTTGTCGTTCAATTTCTCGATTTGATTGGCGTAAGTGCACAAGCACATAAGTATGCTTGAGCATATATGGTAAACATGAAATCACAAAAAAATGCCTAGATGATATGATACATATATTTCAGACATCTAAACCATGTAATATTTACAGTTTCGTCATTTCACCACAGACCTCAAAACAAGTTCTAACTCGGAATTTTATACGATTTGTTTCCATACCATATCACCTTACAGTGACATAGTTTTGGAAGAATAATACAGGGCCATAATAATGTATAATTTTTTATAATAAAACAAGTATAGCCGGATTACATCGCGTATATTATTTTAATTGGTTTTCCTGACATTTCGAAAGCTTTGCAGCGTACGTGGTCGCAGGAAGGCCAAGATGACAAGCGTCTTTACAGATAATAAACAGACTGACAGAGTTACTTTCGCATTTATAATATTAGAATGGATTTATCCTGTAGCATATACTCAGCGGCTAACTAAAGATTTGGTGTAAGCCGTCCCTAAAAGTTATTTGCGATGCGCGATGGCGATTTCTGCAATGAAAAACATCATTGTACAATTTTATTAATTGAGACGTGGTTTGGTAGGTGAATCATCATCCTCCGAGCCTTTTCCCAATTATATTGGGGTCGGCTTCCAGTCTAGCCAGATGCGGCAGAACATCAGCATTTTACACGGAGCGACTGCCATCAGACCACCGCAACCCAGTTACTGGGTAATACTGACATTCGGAGATTAGACCAGTTGTCAGACTTTCAGGCTTCTGACTACCCGTAACGACTGCCATAGATATTCGTATGAATTCGTGTGTATTGGTAGGTGAATACTAAAATTAAATAACTAATTTATTTGTATGATTGAAGGTATTTGGAAATAACTATGTTCAATGTGGGCATTGAATTGTGGGCGTATGTGGGCACACACAATACACATACATACTAAATTTTAGTTATGAATTTTGTTAATGTTAGCATGGATGAATTATTTTTAACTGTAATCTTAATGTCTCTAAATGTTATTATGTTTGTAATTAATTAATTGGGTACTTGAATTATGTCGACCATGTAAACAATGTAATTTCAACCTGCTAAACATATGTATCTGGCACCCACAGGACAGGCTTGCCTAGTGTGGGGCTACTGGATAATTACTTATTCTATTCTATGTTGTTTCTTGGCAAATAAATGTTTTTTTTTTGTATGTCGCTTATGAGTTTATGCCAACTGACAGTATACAGATTCAGTACAATAAAATAAAGCGGTACAGTTGAATAGCCGCATTTGTGCCTATAAATGTTTTACGTAAACTTTTATATTTGTGTGCAATGTGCAATGATGGGTCTATTTATACCCAAATGTAGGTATGTATGTATACCTCACTATGTTACTAAGGTTGACTGGGAGAGAAAAGGCATTAAGTCCACCTATGTTTTTTTTTATAGTATGGCGAAACGAGCTAAAGACCCACCTGATGTTAAGCGGTTGCCTTTGCCCATAACAACCGCAATACCACCTAGGCTGTGCCCTAAACGGTACCGCAAGTCGGTTCGCCAAACTGAGACATGATGATGGAAAGTCTCATGTGATTGTAATTTCGCCGGCACCCGTACCCTTCAGACCGAAACACAGCAATACAACATCACTGTTTGGCGGAGAAGTAGGTACGGTGGTAGTACTTCCCCTGTATACACTTGCATGAAGTTTAAATAAATAAGTATGCTTGGGAAGGAAAAAAAGTATAAAATCTTTCGAACCAATATTTTTTTCGAATAAGTTCGAATCTTTACCTATGTCAGTTAATATAATAATATCCTATGTAAAGATCCGAACTTTTTATTCGTTCCAACATACATTTTATTTAAAGAAGAACCAACAATAATTCTGATTTATATAAATCTCATTAAGCGAAAAAAAAACCAGTAAACTTGAACTTTATTCCCAAGCAATAAAGATAATTTTCCTCAAGCCGATTGTAGTACGTATAATATCATCGAAAATATCGTTTTACTAACAAACTAGGAGATCGTGAAATTATTAGACAAGGTAGACATCGGCAGTCTATTAATTAAATCGGAACAGAAATTCCGCAGTAATTAGTGAAAGCCCATTTGAGTAGATTTCAACGATACTTCGAGAGAAGCTTGATCGAACGATGCAAAAAGTTACCTCGATAATTCTGTCGGATGACGTATAAATACGAAGTGAAGATGACGGTATGACAACTTTAATAAAACTACGTTTTAATAAAAATTATGTTTTTTAGACTTTTCATGTTTGGTAAATAATCTTTGTAAATCTCTATGAGGCCCTACTAAGGGCAAAGTGGCGCCTCCATCAGTAAAAAAATAATTACACGTTGAGTACATCATTTATCGAAGTACAGGTACTGTGGTTTAATCAGAAACTATTAACTCTGTAAATAGTTCGCTGTGGTTGTAGCTAGAAACCGGCCAAGTGTGAGTCGGACTCGCGCAGTTAGAGTTCCGTACCACCCATTGACCTGATTCCCCATAGAAACTGTTTTAATTTACGAGAGTTTATCAAAAGACATCAACGCACATTGCCAAAATATTAATTTTTGCATCTCTTTCTTACGCAGGTACCACCACATATGTCTATGTGTGTCTTCTTTTTAGTATTTGTTGCTAATCTGTAGATTGTTATTTGTATTATGTATAATATGAACTATAATCTGACCAAGTTTGACGCCGGTATTACCGTTTTGAACGAAACGAACGCAGGAACAAAAACGTTAAAAAAATGCATGTTTTTTGAGGTTTCTTGTATGGGGACCCCCTTTGGTTTATACTTTTTTTGTTTTTAGTATTTGTCGTGATACCCCTCATAACAAAACATATTCTGTGAACTGAACTGATTATCTATTACCGTTACAGCCCTGTGACAGACGGACAGCATAGCGAGAGTAATAGGGTCCAGTTTGGCACCCTTCGGGTTCGGAACCCTAAAAAAGTGCCAGAAGTGGCCGTATTTCGCATTTTTTCTATCTACAACTATAGCGAACTATAATTTACAGAGTTAATAGTTTCTGATTAAACTACAGTACCTGTACTTCAATTGTTAAAAACGAATATTCGATTAATTATGTACTCGGTGAGTACCTAATTATATTTTTATTGATGGAGGCATCACTTAGCTCTTATTAGCGCCTTAAAACGATTGGGGAACATACTAGTTCCGCACACGTAATTAGGTTATTTTTTTTATTCAATATGTAAAATATTAATATGTTATCTTTTAATAATTATTAACTACGATTTGTATTAAAAAGACATGCGAAAATAAACCGACACTTCCACTTTTTTCTATTAATTATTCCCTTGATACAATTCAACTTCAGTTGGTAGTTATTTTTCATAATTTCATAAAATTAGGCACAGAACCGATGGTGTTACGTGCTCTCTAAAGCGCGTGGGTGTAACACCGCCTACTTCCTGAATCCGGGATGCTACTGAGTTTACTTGACAGAAAAATCAATATTCAAACAAAACAGAACTTAATCGAACTTAATAACTTGGGTGTTTGGGTCGATATCTACAGTGTAATCGCGGTTTTTTGCGACCAAATTTCATATTATAAGCTGCATTAGATCGCGGGATGTGGTATGAAGCTACAAACATATCTGACAAGTTCCCAATTCAAAATATTGATTTTGATCTCATCACATTTCTTTAGACTGTAAACATATAGGTACGACGACTGAACATTTTGGCATACGTATATGAATTTTGAAGTACGATTTGAACCTGTGACTTTTGGTTCAGCACACCAGTTTTTTCATTGCTAAACAACCGTGAACCCACTTAGCGGTTAAAATGACTATTGTAGTAAGTAATCCAGGAGTCTTAGGTTCGAATTCTGCTCGTGAGCGAAGTTTTCTTTTGACAAGTTTTTACGAAAATTTAAATGATTTCCAGCCTACATTAAAACACAAAGTTATATCGCAAAGTTTGAAGACAAAGGTCTTCAACCAGTGCGTCCTGCCAGTCATAACTTACGGTGCCAAGACGTGGACACTGACAGTTGGGCTAGTCCACAAATTCAAAGTCGCTCAGCGAGCTATGGAGCGAGCTATGCTTGGAGTTTCTTTGAAGGATAAAATCCGTAACGAGATTGTCCGGAAAAGAACCGGAGTGACCGACATAGCTTGTAGGGTTAGTAAGCTGAAGTGGCAGTGGGCTGGCCATGTCTGTCGAAGGATGACCGCTGGAGCAGACGAGTCCTTGAGTGGAGACCGCGAATCGGCAAACGCAGCGTCCTTCGAGGTCTTCTCGGCGCCCCCGCCAGGGGGCGCGAGGATCGGGGCACGGGATTATATCCCTTTCCCGAGGCATCTATCTCTACCCGTTAATACGGGCATGGCGTCGGGTTGGACTCTGTCTGTCCAAGCAAGTTGCTGTGCGCCGCCTACTGTGAGGTGGGCGGACAACACAGCTTTGTGAATAGTTGCTATGTGTGTTCCTGTAGGAGCGCCGCGCTCACCGTTTTCACGGGAGCGCTTCTTCACGACGCTTTGGCGGTCAGACCCTACCGGGTGAGACCCCCGGTTACCCGGGGGAGGCCCAGCAGGAATCAACCAGCGACAAAGGCGTCGACTTGAGCGCCCTCTACAGGAGGATGCTGACCTCCGCTTTCAACGCAATCAGACTAGCCAATCACGTTTCGAGCTAAGAGGCCGTTGTATGTGTTTGAACAGTTTGTACTGTGAGTAACACTGCTCAATGTTTACGTATGAGTACGCGCCCACGCATTCTACGTGTGAGTATGGATGCATGTACAGTTATGTGTGTCTGTGTTTAGTGCGCTCCGTGCCTATATTAACTTAGCACACGTCGCGCACTGGGATGCATGTTATGTTTGTAAAGTGCTCTGTGTTTGAATAAGTCACGTGTCAACCATGTTATGACTTACTCAGGCGTCTATCCGGTGGGTGGGAGCGGAGGAGGGCGACCTTGCTGGCAGCCGCAGTTGCATGTCCCGCCACTCTCGGTGGCTTAGCCGGTTGTAAACAACGTGGCCATTCCACCGAGAATGACGGGTACCGGGTCCTGTCCAGCCATCAGGGCGTGCAGGACGTCCTGTAGGACCCGGATAACAGCCCCGAGGATATTCTTCTTGTATTCCTCGGGCGTTGTGGGCACTCCATGTCCCGCCGGTGCTGCTCCATTTTTGTGCTGCTGCTGGCGTGACACCTTGGGTTCTTCTTCTGTTGGTGGCGGCGCTTGTGTTCCCGTTTGGGAGGCGCTCGTGGTGGTAATGGGATTCTCAGCTGGTGGTGGGTTCGTTTTTGTCCTCACGGCGCCCCCTTTCACGGTGGCAGCAGCAGTGGTGACCTTGGATTTTTCCGGCGGGGGAGGGGGGGCAAGGTCGCACTGGGCGTCGTGCGCGTCCTGCTCCTGTGCCTCGGAAGCTGCGGGGTGAGCCTTCCGCTTCTTTCCTCCGCGCTTCCTTTTCCTCCGCTCCTGGGGTTCAATTTTGGCTCCGCGCGCTTTTGGCTCGTTTGCCGCCGCCATAAGCGTCGCACTCTGCGTCTCGTCGGCGCACGGCTGAGGCCTTGTGTCGACCTGAGCGCGTGGCCGGTGCTCAGTGGACTTGGCGACGGTGCCCGCCCGCTTGTTGCGTGCCTCTCGCTGGTAGACGGGGCACCTGAAGTTATTGGCGGTATGGGGGCCTGCGCAGTTTGCGCAGGTCGGCGGCTCTTCTAGTGGGCGTGGGCAGTCTCTTGACGTGTGTTCCCCGCCGCACCGCACGCAAGCGAGCGGGCGGTGACACAGATGCGAGCTGTGTCGAAACAATTGGCATCTGTGGCACTGAGCGGGTCCGCGCTTTCCGCGCCATGCTTCCACTTTGACACCACGCATGCACAGCAGCACCGTGATGTCAAAGATCTCCCGAAAGTCCGGCGACCTTCGGAGCATGGCGTGGAAAACGCAGCCGGGTCTTCCATGGCGCGCCTTTATATGGCGCACGTACTCCGGCTCAAAACCAAGCGCGCGGAGTTCTTCTTCGATGTCTTGCGGTTCCGTGTCTGCCGGCAGCCCCGTGATGGCCACCTTCAGGCTCTTTTCCGCTGGGAGCGAGTACGAGAACCAAGAGATATTCTCTCGCTTCTCGAGGTCCGTCAGGTATCGCTGCACCAGCCGGAATTCGTCTTCTGTCTCCGGAACAAAGCGTATTCCCTGCTGGTAGGGACGGGCACAAGGCGGGCGGCCCAGCTTGTCCCGGATCGCTCTGAAGTGTTGTGCCCAGTTGGGTAATTTCTCAACAATTAAGGGTGGGTAGCGTGGCTTCTTTGTTTTCTTCTGCTGCTCTGCTGCTGTTGCGCTACCACTGGGCACGGCAGTGGGTTGCACGGGGGCTGCGGCAGTAGGAGACGGGCGCGTTGTCATATCCGAGTATGATGGGGTCAGCGTGGTTCGCAGCCTGCGCGGGTCGCGCTGCGGCTGCGAGGCAGCAATGCAGGGCCGCTTTGCCTCTTCAGCGGCGTCCTCTTCCGGGCTTCTTGGTCTACGCTGGGCTCTCGGTTCCAAGTTGAACTCGTAGTCAAAGCCCAGCGTATCTTGAGGCGGCTGGCCTAGGCCTAGCTGCGGAAGTTCAGGCTGCGAACACGTGATGTTCGGTTCGTCCTGTGTGGTTTCCCTCATGGCACGTATGGGCGTAACATAAGCTACGCCACATAGTCCGAACGACCCTGACGACGATATGGAGGCGTCCGATCCCACACGGGACGAACACGCCGACCGCATCGCCGGTGAGTCACGGGCTGAGATGCGAGGTGGTGCGGGTGACGCGTACGCGGCGGGCAAGACTGCTCCAGCCGGTTGCCTCTTCATCCGCGTGGTCTGCTCCGGGGGGGTCCTCCTGGGAGGGGTCTTCTTAGTCTCCAACGGGGCTGGGTTGCTCGACGCAGGCACACGTGTCCGCGGAGCAGCCTCGGTCGTGGAGGGCCGCGTCGCTCTCACCGAGCTCGACACCGGCGCACGAGTCGTCGGTGGAGCAGGGCGAGGGGGGGCGCGGTATGTAGACGCAGGCGCGGGCGGGGGCGCGGGTTTAGCGCGACGCGCGGCCGCAGCGGGTATCGGTACCTGCATTGGTACCGGACGGAATGTGGTTTGGTGGTGAGGCACCGCATGCTGGCGAGACGTCTTCGCCAGCAGAGCGGGCGCCGCTGGTGCGGCAGCTTGCGCTCGTGGAGGCACAGGGTCCGGGCTGGGCGAACGGTGACGGAGCTCCGGCTCCGTCGCCATCCGATCCATCCTTGGCATGCTTCTCGTCGGGTAGATGGGGGGTTCCGGGTCCCCCGGAGGGGGTCGGGCACCCTGCCTGGGCATCGTCGGATGCGTGGCCTCCGCGACCGCTTCGGTATTTGATACCGGGCAGCTGCGGCAGCGCTCGCGTGAGCACTACGTCGGTCCGGGCGGGAACACACTCGCGAGTGAGGCACGACTCGACTGCGTGGCGGCCACGAGCAGTCCACGCAGCGTAGGGCGCCCCCCCGCCATGTGGACCGACGACCTGAAGAACGTGGCTGGTGGGGACTGGATGCGGAAGGCAGAGGACCGAGTGTTGTGGCGCAACTTGGGAGAGGCCTATGTCCAGCAGTGGACTGCGATAGGTTGAGTTGATGATTGATTACAACACAAAAAAGGTACAATATTCTAAAATAAAACATTAATTTAGAATGTATAATTAATCCGGCTCAATCACCCTTGAGATCGGGAGCAAAGGGCGTTTTGTTAGAGGATTAGCGGGAGCGGATCAGTACGGCGTTTGTGAAGATGTATCAATTATGCGCTTAAAATACTTCGTACTGAGCTTAGAGACCTTTTCTTGTTAGGGCAGGAAGATAAGGGTCTTTAGTTAAAAGAGGTTGAAGAATATGTTTAGTATTTTGAAGAATACGGGCTAATATGACCAATAAATAAACTTAAACTTGACTTTATAAACTTTTTTCAAAGATTTTCTTTTTAATAATAAGGATTTTTTTAAAGGATGATATGCAAAATCGTGACATAATTGTCCTCTGAATTCGTTTATCTAGTTATCACATTTTGGTAGGAAATGGTTAAGTTGCAGGTTTACAAAGAGAAAATTGTTACTACACTCGAGAGCAATGAATCCGGGGTCACTAACAAAAACTTTAATTTCCCGGAAACTATGAATCATAGCTTATTCAAAGAAAAAATTGATAATAAATAGGTCTATAAAATATTTAATAGTCTATTGTTTTTAATAAATAGTGTATAAAATACTATTATTTGAATAAGCGATCATTCTTAGTTTCCCAGATATTGAGGTTTTTGTTGGTGACCCGGATTCGTTGCTCCTGTAACCCTACATTTTGGTAGTAAAAGTCAGTATGAAGTCTGTAACTTTAGTTAGATAGGCAAATAAATGAAGACACTCCCTTCATTCTTCAATTCTGGGTTTTTGTAACAATGGTCAAATTCCACGGTTTTCCATAACTCATAATCCTCCTGTCCATATCCCGATTTAAAGGTGCGGTCGGCGCATCATGTCTTTTTCTTCGGAGAGTGGCGACCGCGTACTGGAAGGCGCAGCGTGGGTAAGCCTCTACAAGGTGGACCGACGACCTGGTGAAGGTCGCGGGAATCAACTGGATGCGCAGGCCCGGCCGTTGTGGCGATGCTTAGGGGAGACCTATGTCCAGCAGTGGATGTCTTTCGGCTGAAATGATGATGATGATGACTATTGAATGGCTTAAAAAAATATTTTTTGTCCAAACAATTACAGAGACAGACGCACTACGAAAGTGGAAGTTAAATTCGATACCACGAGCAGTGTTCACGGTAGCTTAGTGGCTAAAGCACTGGCGTACTGAGCCAGGAGTAGCAAGTTCATATCCTGCTCGTACACGATTTTTTCTTATCACAATTAATATCATTAGATTTAGCTTTGCATGCGTTAATGTGTTAAAAGTAATAAAATTATTACAGAGACATAAAAGCATGACGACAAGGCTACGCCCCATTGCCCAAACAATAAAAATGAAAACAAAAACTTCGCGACACACAACATGTCCGCTCAAAGCTGAATTGTGGCAACTTTTATTGCTTTTATTCCAACTACTACCAAAGTTTTCTGTTTCACATATCTATTGGCCAACCAACAACTGGCCGAGTTGAATTGTGTACAGTAAATAGCTTGTTTTACTGGAAAACATCGAATTTCCTTCAGTGTTTTATTGGATTCCATGTTATAACAAGTTTGTAAAGAAATTTTCTCGGTTTTCGGGTAACGTTATTGTGTGGCGAAGTCCTTTAAAGGGTAGATGCGAAATTGTTTTTGTTTGGACAGAAAACATGGAGTTCGAACAATAGATGGAACGTTTTCTATAAAATTACGAAGAAGTTATTCTGTAATAACATAGTAGGCTTTTGAATTATTCTCAGTACATTAGTACTAAATATAGAAGTATATCGGTTAAGGGGCGGCATTGAGAAAAATAGGGATTTTCTAATCAAAATATTTTTATTTGTGAATAAGACGTAGATCAAATTTTTATATATCTGATTTTTCATTATATTTATTAGATTTTGGTGTAGGGAAAACACGATTCAATAAAATTTGCTCGATAGATTTATTTTCCAAAATAAGGTCCGTTTTACCACTATTTTGCATTGCATTTGAAAATCCCAATAGTTTTTACCATTGTTTTTTACGAATAAGATACATCTTGTGCATATCTAGATTATGGTGTACCAGATACATACATGTTTATTCGCTGAGATATTAGCAAAAATGTAAAAAAACATCAAAACAGCGCGATTCCACTCTGTTCTCGCACGCGCAATTTGCCGTGAGTTAGTAAGGGACGGTTGCAAATTCAATGCAGCACCTTAACTTGAAATGAATTTCATTCGATAGGTCGAGTTAAGATTAGTAGATATTTATTTATTAAAGCACAATGTACAAAAACTTACGAGTACTTAGCACTAGAGGGGCACCGACGCGGTTCAATGGAGTTCCTGGAGCTCCTCTATTTTGTGCAGAGGATGGCCACCGTGTGGTTTTAGTCGGTAAGAGTCCGACATAACCCTCCGTCGTCCTCAGACAGATAGTATTGTTTTGTATTGTATAGTATCCATGAGGATTTCCACATGAAAACAAAAAAAATATTTAATGTAGGTACATGAAACTTCAAAATAGAGGAGCTCCGTGAAATCCGTTGGACCCCACCCGTGCCCCTCTAGTGCTTTGTCATTGGCACGTCCCGGGAAAACAAAATTGTTTCCCCCACAGTAGCACGTGACTACCACGTACTGCTGTCCTACTAATCTACGTGTCCCCGAGCAGAGTGCATCCATGAGGATATCCCCACGACAAAAAAACAAAAAAAAAAATGCAACGTTTTTAGTATTTGTCGTGATACACCTCATAGCAACACATTTTCTGAGAAAATTTCAACCGGTTATCTATTACCGTTCAAAAGATACAGCCCTGTGACAGACAGACGGACGGACGGACGGACGGACGGATAGCGTAGCGAGAGTAATAGGGTCCCGTTTGGCACCCTTCGGGTACGGAACCCTAAAAAGGGTAAGCTATAAAAAAAACGGTCCTTTTATAAATTAGACGCTTGAACACAAGAAAAAATTGCCTTTCCACTTCCTTAAAGATTAACACACTTTATATTTTAAATGGAACCACTATTTACCATCTGAATACTATTATGGTGGAACCATAAATCTATGGTTCCACCATTATATTATTCAGATTGATAAATCTATCAGGGAACCCTCATCACAAAGAGACTGTATTTATACAGTATTCAATGGTTCCACACAGAAAGCACCTAAACTTGTGCAAGATATAATGAAAGTCGACCCTTTAATTCGTGTTTCATGGTCTGTTAACCTTACGTCAGTGGTAAAAGTTAGACCATGACAACTTCTTTATTTCGTAAGCAGTACGAGCGGTTTTCGTAATTCAAGTGTTACCACTGACATGTGGTCGACTGTACCAAGCTTCCCTTTACAAATAGACACAAAAGGATTTTTCCCTATTACGTAGATATCGAAGTTATTTGCTATTTAGAGAGCGATGATATACTGATTGAAATCCGCGGTCAAATGATTGGTTTTGTAGTAACTAAATAAATACGTATTTGTATGTGTGCGTGTTTAAAATTTATTATAGCTCATGAACATAAACAATACTTTTTAACAAGAATATGTTGTAAAATGGTATTAATAAGTTTATTAATAAAAAGACCATAGACCCCTTTGGTTAGTTTGGTAGGTTGGGCTAATAAAAACCCAACCTACCAACAAATATGTGGGTACCTGTGAGAGGTTATTTTTTGTACTTGATTTCATATTATGGGAGCAAAGTGTGCAGAACCATGTTTCTTGCAAATAAAAATCTTTATCTTTAAGTTCAAGTGCAAAACTAGAGTTTTGGTGAATTTACGTAATAAAAATATGCAAAATTTAAATGACCGCTTCAAAATATGAGGCATAACACCATTTTTGTGCTCGATTTGAACTGAGCTACCATACTATGAGATGGTTTACACATTAATACCAGTTATTTGACATCGGTATCAAAGCTATTGAGTTTTCACTTTATTAGCCCAAAATGCCAATTGTTCTTTATGAAATTAACAAACTTTTCAAAAATTATAAAAAGTATAAAACTAAAAACAAAACAAAATACCTATCTGTATTAAATTCTGTAGCCACATGAAAAACTGCAGACACTTTTTTAAAAGTACAAAATCGACAGACCAAAATGTTTTTCTCTCTCTTTCTTTGACAAACCTTTTCTTGTTCTGGAGGGCAGTTTATGCTCTGCTACATCTACAGGAAAAGATGAGGTTGCCTTTTTTAATCGGGAACTGGCAGAAAACTGTAGACAATATCGGATATTTATTTCCGTTTCCACTTTGATCAGAGAGTTAAAGAAAAACAAATCTGTTTGTCCGCTCACTCGGTTGTAAGAAACTACTCAGCGTGAATTGATATGATGTTTGTGGAAGGGCCGGCAACCTGTTGCATTTTGTGCACTGTTGTAATACTTTGACTCAAGAAGATTTTCTTTTGTTTCGTTTCAAGCTCTTGAATTATATGAATACATATCAAAAATTACAGACTTTAGAAGGGCCGGCAATCTGTTGCATTCTGTGCACTTTTCTATTATTTTAAGTAACTCAAGATGATATATTTTTTGTTTCGCTTCAAGCTCTTGATTTAATTATGTATGAATATCAACAGTTACAGACTCTTTTTTAAGTGGTGTATATTTTTTTTTCGTTTTATATTTCCTTAGCTTGGTAGACACAACTTCGAGAAAGAAGCTGACAGAAGGATCCAGTTGGGCTGGGCAGCATTTGGAAAACTTCGCCAAGTCTTCTCGTCGCTTATGCTGCAAAGTTTGAAGTTCTTCAACCAGTGCGTCCTGCCTGTCATGACTTACGGTGTCGAGACGTGGACACTGACAGTTGAGCTAGTCCACTAATTCAAAGCTGCTCAGCGAGCTATGAAGCGAGCTATGCTTGAATATTTTTTTACGGATAAATAATCCGTAACTGATTCACATATAAATAACATTTTTAGTTGAGAAAATCATACTTATCATTAGAAAGAAAGAAAGAAACACATTTATTGGACACAAATCGACAAACACATACACAACGACAATAGCAACAAAAAGACAAACAAGTGTAATAATAAAATTATGACAAAAAAAGAAACAATATTATTTTTATTAAATTTTTAGCTTTAATTAACTTCATACGAGATTAGCTGAATACTGGAAAATGTCTGTGAAAAACAGCCAATTAGCTACTTTCGTCGCCTTTTTGTAATCCCCCGTAATTGTCTCAAATTAAGGCTTAAATTTTCCAATTACCTTTTGTTACTTTATCCTGAGTCCTGACAGTCTTCAGGAGCTCATTGCTAACATTCTGCAGTTCTGTAGAAAATAATAAAATTCCACTTAAGTATTAGAAATTGCTATGCTGCTTATCAGTGAAAAGGGAAAATAGACGATTTACCGGTATATACTACGTGTTTTATTAATAGAATACATATTAATTTCAGAAATCATCATCTTTAGTATTAAAATTAATAAAAGATGTGTTCAACAATATAGATTTGATAAATATTTAAAAAAAACATAAATATATCTTTTATTTAAATAATTATTCTTCTGTGCGTGTGTATGTGACTGAACTCCTAAACGGCTGGACCGATTTGGAAGATTTTTTTTGTGTGTGTTACAGTGGATTCGAGAATGGTTTAGATTTACAATTGGACCCGGTAGGTGGCGCTGCTTTTCCGGGCAGTACGACGTCTGCCGAGACCGCTAGTAATAATATAAAAATCAAAAAAATATAATACAAAAGCACAAATTGTGTGATATGACGTCTGATGGTTTGACACAAACGGATAATCAAATCTGTCCTCTATCACTTTTAGAATACTGTTGGTGCTTGTCTGGATATGGTTGATGATGATTTTTAAAAGGTTTTGGTTACCCTTTCTTCGAAGTCTATTAGTCCGTCTGTCCGTCTGCTAAAAATCATAAAAGTTAATTTTGACCCATTCCCCATCATCAATTCCCGTCACCAGATGACAACAAAACAACATTTAAATTCTTGAAAAAATATGTTTTTTTTTTACTTTTTTATTAAAATAGTTTTATTTATAGTATAGGATGAGTAAACGAGCTAAAGATGGTTCCGTGTGGTGCAAGACGTAAAGAATTGCACCACCCTATATCTTCTCATGGGTGTCATAAAAGACGACTACGGGATTCACCAGAGGATGGGCAGCAGCGTTCCCTGAGTATTTAACCAACTGCGATCGCCAACCCGCCTGCCAAGCGTGGCAATTATGGCAAACCCCCCCAAACTGCTTGGGGAGGCCTATGTCCATCAGTAGACGTCTTTCGGCTGAAAAGATGATGATGATGAAAACCACCTGATAATTTGCCCATAACATCTTCATTACCACGTAGGCTGCTGCCTAAATGGTACCGCATGGTATTATTTTACAAAATAATAAACTCAAATTGAACTAAGTTTACGGGACTTGTCGCGCACAATTAAACAAAATCTAAATAAAATAAATAAATATAATAATAAATTTAAATTTAATTTTCCGCGGGTAGTTCGAGAAAACACCCGCCGCCCAAGATGATGACACCCACATACTTCAGTCTGCTCGTGACCACGGCCAATGCAACTTGACCGAAACGTCGAGGTTAGTCAAAATGTTTATTATATTTTGATTTCATTGTGCGCGACAAGTCCCGTAAACTTAGTTCAATATGAGTGAAATTCGCGAAAGTTTAAAAACTTCTAATGAACTCAATTAAGTCACGTTTAATTACAATTTTGAAATCAAGCTGAAACCTAGTAACCTAGGTTTAGCAACCTAGGTTGCAGCTCAATTTTAGTCAAAGTACATAAATTAAATTAATCTCACCACATTTTCAATATCAATATCCAAGTAGACGTTTTGAATGAAAAATTAAATCTGACTATCGTCCAACAATATCAGAGACCTCAATATTGATGATTTATAGTTTACTGTGGAAAATATAAAACAAGTCGCCACAATCTCTGAAAAGCTGGGATCAATGATTAATGTTCTAAGATGTCCGCTAGACACCAGATTGTGAGCCTCGCTTAAGTCCCAAGCAATTTGTCTTATAGGAAAATGATTGGAACAATTATTTTATAATTTATCCTCCTAGGCAGGAGCTGTTCTTTAGAATGCCTTAAAGAATAATCTCATAGCTTTATTTAATTCTGTATAATAAATAATTTAAGAACCATTTCTTAATTTTTACCGCGTATCAAGCAATCACATCGCCCTTAATAAAATTATACTCACCTCTTGAAAATAAAAGAAAAAGAAATTTAAATTCCGAATTTTATCCACGTCTCACGTCTCACCAAATATTTTTTAAACTTTATTATTATTACAAGCACTTCCATTCCTTTCCAGCCAGCCCTTTGTGTCGGTTATTAAATGACCTTCTTTCATGGCAAACTCTTCGCAATCCTGGGCCAATTTCGTCCATTGTTCCCAAACCTCCCCATCCCTTCTAACGATGACACGATTAAAATTGTTTAAATGCTCCACATTCTTTTGCCGTACCTGTATCAGTTACATGTTACCCGACCTTCCCCTCGTACTTTATTTTTCGGATATTGATGGGATTTTAGGGTCGCCGATATTTTATTTTTCGTATATCCGCGTGGGTTAATTTATAATGTAATTTGAGTTCAGTTTATATAAAGTATGCCTTAAAGCGTTGTATATTTACTCTTCTCTATTGCTTCATATGTTTAGCAGTAGAATCAAGCTTGTAAGTGTCACGGTGTTACTAAAATAAACAATGTAAATTATGAATCACGAGCTTTTCCCAAGTTATGTTCATTGTTCTAGTTGGCTTATAGTGAGTTGAAACATGGATGTGCGACTGCCACTCGACCCAGGTCAGATGGTTGTTAGAAGAGAAACGTTTATCCTCAAATAATTTGGGTGATACCGATACATACCTCTTTCGTTGGGGAGACGACATTCGACAACACACAGGCCTGGATTGGAACCCTAGAAACGAGACCTTTTTCCTACACAATTTTTTATATCAATACCTACAATGAAAACTGAAGACGAGCATAATACCTACTTTTTATGTACCGTGGTGGTAATATTATGACTATTGTTAAACTTCTTGTACCTACCTATCCTTTGGAATACAACATTGAGTAACTCCCGAGTAAAAGACATTGTTAAAACTTTTAAATTGGACCCCTTGTATCTTGTTGCTATTCCGTTATTTATTTCTGTGAATGTTATTGGAAATAATTATGTAATATCTTGCTTTCTTTCCATTCGTTCCGTTTAGTTTGTTCTTTTGATAACTCTTAAACACAGAAGAATGTTAGGTAGGTATATAGCGTATTTTATTATTATTAAGCGTATTAAATGTCTCGTGTGCGTGTCCCTGCGTGATCGAATCAGAAATGAGGAGATTCGCAGGAGAAGGAAAGTAACCGACATAGCCCGAAGAATTGCCAAACTTAAGTGGCAGTGGGCGGGGCACATTGCTCGCAGAACGGATGGCCGATGGGGCAGTAAAGTTCTGGAGTGGCGACCGCGTACTGGAAGGCGCAGCGTGGGTAGGCCCCCCACAAGGTGGACCGACGATCTGGTGAAGGTCGCGGGAATCCGCTGGATGCGGAAGGCACAGGACCGGTCGTTGTGGCGATGCTTGGGGGAGGCCTATGTCCAGCAGTGGACGTCTTTCGGCTGAAATGATGATGATGATGAAGCGTATTAAATATTACTCATTTTATATTGTATTGTATTTAATCTTACTTATTTATTTATTATCATTATTTACCAAAATCACGCCACACTGATCGACGTTATTCTGTCGACGCCGGCTGTCGCTGAAAACCAGCGCTGTGGCTTTGCTTCGGGCATGCGGCACAGCAATATGCTGAGCGATGGCCGTTTTGCGCGGATGTGACGCATAATAGGTGATTCTAAAGTTTCATGAAGAAAGGAATTTGATGGAGATATGGATACTGAAGGCCAGCATTGCCTTCCTGGACAACGAATCAGCTAAAAATCGTACCGGAAAGCTTTTATAATGAACGTCATTGTTCAGAAATTTATGATTTTTTTTACCTATATTAATATAAATTTACTCTTTGTTTGAACTACTTATATTAAAGATATAAATTGTGGAACGAAAAAATCGCTCACGAGCAGGATTCGAACCTGCGACTCCTGGCTCAGTACGCCAGTGCTTTAGCCACTAAGCTACCGTGAACACTGCTCGTGGTATCGAAATTATCCTCCACTTTACGTCTTTGGGTGACGTCAGCGATATCTTATTAAGAAATATTGTTCCTTAACCGACTCGACTAACTTTACAGTTAAATCAAAGTCGTATAGATATGCCTACCCTTACTAATTATTTTATTATTTTAACGCATTTTACGCATGCGAAGCGAATTCTAAAGATATAAATTGTGGAAAGAAAAATGGAAGAATTGTTTTTTTTTTTTTTTTTTTGCTTTCCACAATTTATATCTTTAGAATTCGCTTCGCATGCGTAAAATGCGTTAAAATAATAAAATAATTACTTATATTAAGTAAAAAGTTCATGATGAATCCGAAAGCATAAAAGAAGAAGTCAAAATAAACTGCAAAATACTGAAATTTTATGAATCGAAATTCTATTACATTCTCATCTAACACATGAATCATCCGATACAAATATCCATAAATGAATGTTACAGTTCCACAAAGTAATATAAATTTAGTTAAGATCGTGTTTGGAGTTATGAGATTGTTTTTGATGCGATACTTTGGATTTAACAAAAGGGTTTGGGTAGAAACATTGACTGTAATTCTTTATCAACTGTGGTATCCAACGGAATTTCTATATGATAGCTTTTGTTAGAATTCAGTGTTTTTGCCCGTTTTAAAGACATCATTTTAAAAGCACTTTATAGACGAGAATAAACATGGACCCGGCGATGTTAACAACGATGGTAAACCAATAAAAAGTAATTGAAGTGTTTTTATTTCATTATTGGCACGTAGTGGAAAACATTGTCATCCAAATGGTTTGAAATGAATTGACTGAGTGAAGAATCTAAGGAGTGAAGCACTTTATCCATCTGTCTTCTACCTCTTTGAATCTTACACTTCTAAAACCGATGAGATAATACATGAACTACTTGAAACGTAAAACTTTGCCCAAAGTCGAAAATTATATTGAAATTATAAGAAACTGAATTTGCGCACACACATGCAAAAAGGGAGCAATTATTTTTAAATACCATGTTTTTTATGATGAACAATAAAGAGGATTTGTATTGTATTGTATTGTACTGAACATCCTCCTTCAGTAAGTTCCTCGTTCAACCAATCAACCTGTATATGGAAGTGCAAAAATAACGACTGTATTCTATTACAACCAATCCAAAAAATATCACATAAAAAACCATATTTTAGTCGTTATTATAAATATTGCAAAACAAGATTAAAAACATTGACGAGTGTGACGTATTGCCATCGAAACATTCATTAATTTTGCACGGGACAACTCCATTAATTAAAACACTACGGCGTCTACGGCCCGGTAAAATCAGTAATGAAATATTGTCTATAAACATTTCGGGATGGAGAACAATTTTGTAGAGATTAATTTAAATTTATACCCGTAGTAAGATTACTATTAATCCTACCTAATCTAAGTTTGAAGATTAAAATAAACGGTTTTAATTAGGAACAGTAAATTCCGTTCATTATAGCTTATGTTCATTTGCTATAAAGCGCGTTTAGAGGCTGCTAACACTAAAAAATTCGGGCCTCTGCGAACACGCTAGAGAGAGGCAACTTGAATAAATTTTAACAATATTTTTTTTATGAAAAGAAAAATAGAAACAGCTTTGTCATTAGGTACTAAATAATTATATATTATTTATTGTTTTTTAAATTTCGTTTATAATATTTCGTAAATAGTTGAGGTTTTTTGATCTAAATCATGTTTTGTTTAGTTTATAATTTTCTATCGCAAAAAATGATTGAAAACGTGTTTTGTACTCAGTAGTGTTTTTAGAAAATTCAATTTCAAATTAAAAAAATATCGCTTTATATTATAATCAGGCTTTATTATAATATTGTTGTTAAGAACATCACTACGCCATGGCGACCGCGGGCTGAGGTCTACGGGCGCGGGGGCTACATGGTGAGCTCGACCAACCAGCACTACTACCTGACTGCACCATCGTCCATCTTACCGAGCGCATACGTAGCTTAATCATCGCTTTTTTAATTATGTAACCGTTGTTCATATTTTAATACAGTCCACTAAAGTTACCAAGAGTTTTAATTAGTCCTACTACCACCCATAGAATATTAACCCACTTCTTTCTATTTGTATAACAATAGCCAACAATAACTAACATGACCCATACAAGTCCCCAGCCACATGTAAAACGAGAATAAAAAAAAACAGGTAATTATCTAGGAAACGTAATCGCGTTCAGAAAAAAACGTCCGTCAGGAAAATACTAATAATACAATGCCTAAAACACATCATAGATATTAAAATTAAACACATAGAAGGCCACATACATATTCAATATTTATGTGTGTGCCACACATATGTTAACATTATCCAAACACACACATGTAAGCACCGACTAAAACAGACATTTTCGTAATCAGAACTGCACACTCAAAGGTTTTACGTCACATAACCTTATCGTGACGTCATTCAGGCCCTGCTATGTTGTGCCGAAATAAAAACGAGTTCATTTATCACAACGCCATTTTGTTTGGGTCCTCCTTCTGCATAAACTCGTGTTTTTGGCACCGCTAGACTTTGAAGCTCGCAGAAAATAAAAAAAGGCAAAAGTGAACGAAAATTATCAGTCGCTGCGAAACGGATTCGCGCGCCAAAACTCTTGTTGACACTTATTTTGATTTCAACGTAGGTACATGTTTTGCTCGTTTGATATTTTATGTAGTTTCCACTTTTATGAGCAAAACAATTTCAGCTCAGTTGCATCTGTATTTCATTTAATCTTACATAATTGTCTTTTTCGCCACTCCAGAACTTTACTGCCCCATCGGCCATCCGTTCTGCGAGCAATGTGCCCCGCCCACTGCCACTTAAGTTTGGCAATTCTTCGGGCTATGTCGGTTACTTTCGTTCTCCTGCGAATCTCCTCATTTCTGATGATTTTTGATCGGATGGCCGATGGGCCAGTAAAGTTCTGGAGTGGCGACCGCGTACTGGAAGGGGCAGCGTGGGTAGGCCCCCCACAAGGTGGGCCGACGACCTGGTGAAGGTCGCGGGAATCCGCTGGATGCGGAAGGGACAGGACCGGTCGTTGTGGCGATGCTTGGGGGTGCCTATGTCCAGCAGTGGACGTCTTTCGGCTAAAATGATGAATTGTCTTTTTTGTAACTTCGCTTCTATGTCGCTATCTCAGAAACATTATCACTGTGATATTATTATATATACCTACCTAATATTACTAGGATACGTTGATATAAATTAAGTGTCTAATCCAAAGACTTAATTTATTAATGAAATGAATTTCTTGGTTTAAAAAAAATTAAGGTTCGGTAATGTCAAACATAACATAGCGGCGGAGTGGATCAGGGTCTACCATGTCCTGTAGGACTTCTTCTTCCGCAGGAGCACGAGCAGGCGTCATTTAGGCGACCTAATACCACCCTTAAAGGAGCCAGTGGACGATAGATTGGGGGATCTATTATTCGTTCATTGCACGGCCCTCAAATTGCGGTGATGTCTCAAGTGTGTCCAGACATCGCTGAAAGAGAGTAGCCAAGAAGGAATGGAATGTATGGATAGGTCACGAATACCATGCATTGCAGTACTACCGGTTTATCCACCTAAGGCGAGAGTAGGCACATGGTGGAGTTTTTAGTGGATGCGAACCCCACATAACCACGCCGCCTCCCCAGGTCGCGTGAATTGCGACAGGCATTTTCTCCATCTCTAGAAAAGGATAATCTGAATATCATCATCATCATTTCAGCCGAAAGACGTCCACTGCTGGACATAGGTCTCCCCCAAAGGGCCTCCCCATATTATGCCATAATCGCCACGCTTGGCAGGCTGGTTGTCGATCGCAGTTGGTTGGTTAAATACTCAGAGAACGCTTCTGCCCATCCTCTGGTCATCCTCTGGTCATCCCTTAGTCGCCTTTTACGACACCCATGAGAAGAGATAAGGGTGGTGCAATTCTTTACGGCCGGCACCACACTGAACAATCTGAACTTAATATATTCTTAGTTTATACTAAACTTCTTAAGAGGTCATTATACTCATCATTATGAACAACTTTTACTATAGGACCAAACCTGAAATCGTGAAAAAAAATCTGCTGTTCCCTACATTTTGTCGATTTATGTGAACATGAATGTATGGATCATCTGATTTTTTTTTAGATTTTAGGGTTGGTCCAATAGTAAAAATTGTTCATAATTATGAGTACAATGGCCCTTTAAGAAGTTTAGTGTAAACTAAAAATAAAGTTGTACAACATCAATACTCTTTATAGCAAATTAGCTATCGTAATGTTCAAAACTTCAGAACTATTCAATTCGTTTAAATTAAAAAATCACTTCACATTAATAAAACTGCAATGACACTCCAATTTTATGACAGTCACTCTTAAATTACTCTTCAAAAGTTTCATTCATGTCAAAAGTTAAAGGAAAAGGTAAAATGCAATATCGTGAACATAAAAAGAACAGTTAATAAAGCAGAATACCTCAGTAAGGGCGTTGGGGTAAGAGTTACTTCTCGCCAATAACACTATCTTCAAAAAGTTCCAGTCGAAGTTCGAGCTAAGGGTGCCGGTAGAAAGTGGACGCGGACTTGGCGGAGGCGATTTTTCTTAAAGACTATTTATTTTTAGTAAAGATATTTATAAAAATCCCTTCGGGGAAATACAGGTGTGATGCTATGTATTTGTATGTGCATTCATAACATAAAGTTACTATACATACGAATGTCTTTGATTCATAAAAAGTTGATTTGCAACTGTTTTGAAGAGAATGATCAAAAGTGACTTCTCTACCAATTTGTAAGCTTTTTTTCAAGAGATTCTTATTCTTATTCTTTATTGTACACACAAATATACATTTATATTACAGTCAGAATGTTTATATCGGCGAGCTTAACTCAGAACTGAGTTTTCTAACAGCAAACCTTAGAGCGATAGAAAGATGTTGAATGTAGAGGACAGAAACAAGTGTACAACATAAATTAAACCTACTTTATTTATTTACAGTACTAGCTAATAATAATATAAATAATATATAGATACTTAAGTATATATAATAGATACATAAGAATATATACATTCATATATATATATATATATAGATATATCATACATAACATGTACTATAACTCATGTTGAGAGGAATTCTTCTCTTGAAGACATTCAGTGACGGGCTATCGCGCAGAGAGTGTGGGAGAGAATTCCACAGACGCACTGCACTGCGTATGCACGTATGGTGAAAGAACCATCGTAACGGCTAGTTGTGTGATGGGGTATAGGGAGGAGAAGGGAAGAAGATGAGCGACAAGGTTTGCCCCTGGGGACAAGGTACACAAAGCGTTCCTGAAGATAAGATGAAGAACTAGGATTGTGAAGAACGGAGAAGAGAAGAGAAAGAATGTGAGATAAGATTTATAAGAATTGGGGTGCTGGCCAGAAAACCTCCACGTGTGCCTGACGGCTGCTTGTCCTTCTGGACACGTCTGGAGGGAACGGCAGTTGTTTGGCCGGTGAATCCTGGGCACGGGCAATAAAATCCTTTCGAGGGATTAACCTTCGGGGGATTTTATTGCCTGTGGCAAATATTCTGGCACGGGAAGGGCCCGTTCTGGGCCAGTGGGGAGTTGCTCCACGTGTCCCTCTGTTGCCAATAGAGGGCACAGTGGAGGAGCAGGGGCGGGCCCGTTGTGCATTCACCCTGTCACTGGGCAGGCAGTGGGGGGACTGTCTTTCCCTACCCCCGTCGATCTCGTAACCCCAGGAGTGCCTGCTGAGTAGTGTTCTCGCGCCTCTTGGGGCCGAGGGTCTTGGCTTCACCGCCCGGACCGCTAGGAAGATAACCTCTATAAAAGATTACGGGAGGTAGGGCCTGCGAGCAGCAGACTCGGGGTAGTCTGCTGCCCGACCAGCAGCTGGCGTAGTTGGCGCAGCTGGTAAAGGCCCATGAGGTGAGGTGGCGTGCAGTGTTCCGTGTGCGCCTCCGAGGAGGGTGCGGCCGACATTAGGCCGCACAGATAGAAGGGGCTCGACTGCTTGTGGCGGGCCGGTACCTGTCGGGGGTGATTGTGTGAATACTCACGGGTTCCCACGCCCCTGGCTAAGGTAGTTGAAGGAACACCGTGGTGGTTTTAGTCGGTAAGAGTCCGACACTGGCTCCGCCTACCCCGGGCGGAGGGCGTCCATGTGGATTTCCCCAAAAAAAAAAAAAATTTATTTATAAGAATTATATGTACCTATTTATGCGCTAAATTATAACTTGGCCTACTGTACGTGTTAGGTAATTGTTAGTACAGCAGGCAGCTATTAATATAAATAAGTAAATATACAGATGTGTACACGATCTTCTCCGCAACCTCCTCGACCTGAAGGTCTTAATATTATTAAGGTAGTAAGGTAGGTATTCAAATTTGGGAAGAGTACACACTAGTGTGAACCATTTTCTATTTAACAAAAATTAAATCAAGTTTAACCTAATTACTTCGCATATATTATTAAAATTGATTTTCTTGACGTTTCGAAAGCTTTGCAGCGTTCGTGGTCATAGGAAGCCAAGCGTATTTACATATCATCATCATCATCATCCGAGCCTTTTTTCCCAATTAGCTTCCAGTCTAGCCAGATGCGGCTGAACATCAGTATTTTACACGGAGCGACTGCCATCAGACCCCCGCAACCCAATTACTGGATAATACCGACATTCGGAGGTTAGAACAGTTATCAGACTTTCAGGCTTCTGACTACCCGTAACGACTGCCATAGATATTCGTATGACAACCGGGACCGACAGCTTAACGTGCTCTCCGAGGCACAGAGGGGTTTCGAGGTGTAACGAAACGGTCACCCATCCACAGACTGACCGCGGCAAGTGCAGCTTAACCTTGCAGATCGTACAATCCGCGCAGTCGTTGTTTAGCTACGAGCCCCTCCGTATTTACAGATATTTCAAAAATATATTTTAATCTACTATACAATTTTGTTATTAAAAATCGTTTTAATATTATGTCACTCACGGTGTAATAAGATTTGACAGTGTAGTTACGTAGTACTATTAGATATTCTGTGGTAGAGTGCTGTTTGAGACTAGATTATTTTTTAGTGAGTGACATGAGCTACATAATGATAACAGCTCATGCGGTGGGGAAAAGATTAGCCAATCAGCAGGTTGGTAGCGGGGCTGACTGCCCAGGGTGCGCCGGACGATCAATTAAATATCGTCACTCGTGGAGGCTCTTTTAATGCACCCACGCACTACACTACACGGTGAAAATATGTAATTAAATTACTATATGGTACATAATTTATTTTGAATTTATAGTCGCATGTGGAAGTAACAAATGGAATATTCAAAAGTGGAATACTGAAAAGAAAAATATCGACTGCAGACAACCAACCCATTACCATCCCACTACTGGGCACGGACCTCTTCTCAGAATGAGAAGGATGACCTTAGTTCACCACGCTGGCCTACTACAGGTTGGCGGACTACACACATTCATCCTCCGAACCTTTTCCCAACTATGTTGGGGTCGGCTTCGAGTCTATCCAGATGCGGCAGTATTTTACACGGAGCGACTGCCATCAGACTCCCGCAATCCAGTTACTGGTTAGACCAGTTGTTAGACTTTCAGGCTTCTGACTACCCGTAACGACTGCCATAGATATTCGTATGACAACCGGGGCCGACAGCTTAACGTGCTCTCCGAGGCACGATTTTGTAACAAAATAGATCTGATCACAAAAAGAAAACCACCAGGAATAAAGCAAATATAAAAATAGGTACCAAATGTAATATTTTAGGCCTGCGCTCCATAAGGTCGATACAGCTTAACCCGCTTCCGCCCTTTTTAAGTCGTGGCCTCAACTCCTGGATTTCGACAAGGGTCCGCGAAATATCCCATTGCCATAATTAAAGTTATAACAACCCGATATTGTTATTATTCGAGTTTCTATGTCATAAAAGTTTTAACACAGTTGATGTAACTAATATAATAAGTTATTCGAATGTTATGTTCCGATTGTTTTGACAACCTAAAATTAGTTTGCTTCCATTTGAAGTTGTACGTTAAAAAGGAAAGTGTGAAGTGATGTGAATGGGTAAATTTTAACACTAACAAATATGGTATTTGAATGATGGTATTTGAAAACTGATTTAGCTACAATCATATAGATATGTTATATTCTAATAAAACAAACGAAAAAAATGATCCGTACGCAGCGGCACATACCTACACATACAAAGTGAGTAAGTTAGTTTCGCGTCATAATTGGGACAGTTTATATACACACACGACAGTATTTTTGTTTTTTTATTGTCACTGGTCATATTCGGCGCCTTGTTTGATGCGGACTAATAGCAAAACGTGCCAATTAGGACGTTTTCGAGTCTTCATATTGAGCACACTAGGAACATATCTGTAGCTACTCTTAAATCATAATCATTGTTTTGCTATGACTGATTTTGAGTGTAAACACCTAAACAGGTAAGTTTTCTGCACAAATATTTTTATTATTTCCTTAAACCATATTAACTAAGATACAATTCTGGCATAGTAATTACGATAAGTGAAGAGTATTTTCAGGTCGTGTAGCTCAATCCAGTGGTTTGGTCCGGACTCGGGTAAATGTTCGGCTATAGCAGATTTGTCCACTTGACGGCGCCTTACCGCTGTGATTGTGTTTTGATTTAACTGTGCGCGAAAAGTCCCGAGTTCTTTGGAAAGTGTTCTAAATTTGTACGAATCAAAGTTTTTCAGAATTAAATTGGCTTTACAAAATAAGGTAGGCTTACTTACGGCTAACACATTTTATTTAGAAAGTGGAAAATCGGAAATGTAACGCAAGATAAGCCTAACTAGACAATTCACTTTTTTAGGTACCCGGTGCAAGGCCCAGATAGGGCGAATTGCCGCATCCCCCACCACCAAATGATGGTGGGGGACCTTCGAGATCGTGGATGCCAAGAGTAGGGGGACTCGAGGCATCTAATAAGCGACCCTGGGGAGTACAGCAGCACGTGGTGGTCGCGTGCTGCTGTTGGGGAAACCTTGGTGTTTCCCCGGGACGTGCCAAAGGCGTAGCACTGGAGGGGCACCGGCGCGGTCCACTGGAGTTCCCGGAGCTCCTCTATTTTGTGCAGAGGATGGCCACCATGTGATTTTAGTCGGTAAGAGTCCGACATAACCCTCCGCCGTCCCCAGATGAAGGGTATCCATGAGGATGTCCACTCGAAAACAAAAAAAAAGGTACATGTACTTTAGCTCTGTCATTTCACAACCTCCCAATATAAAGCTCACTACTACATTGAAATATCTTCAACCTTTAAATATACTCGTACAATAATGTGTATTTTGAAAATAAGGTTCCGCACAGCTTGATTATATTACATGTCTACTTTTGGACAACATAATTGAGTCTCTAGGAGAACAAATTTAATTACGTCTAACTAATACATCAAAGGCCTTTTAAATCTATTTAATAAAAAAAGTAACGAGATTTTGAAAATTAAATCTCATGTTAAGGTGGGTTTGAGGCAGTATTTAGCTGTTGTTTTACTACTAAAGTCGACTGCACGTCAGTGGTAGCACTTTAATTACGAAAACCGCCCTTACTGCTTACTAACTAAAGATTCTGTCAAGGTCAAATTGTTACCACTTTCGTGCGGTCGACTGTACTTTGCAACCCTGCAAACATTTGATTTGATAAACTGCTTTAGACTTAAAAGTATTATGTGTGTGTCTAAACAACTAAGTACTAGATTAATTACTTGAGTACAAGATTGTTTGTATCACGTAATTTGAGTAATTAAAATCTCTCCTCCTAAGGAACACCTAAAGAGCTAGTGGTTAATACCTTTTTTTTTTTTTTTTAATACCTACTATGTTTAAACATAAACGTGTGATGTAGGCTGGACGAATAAAAAAGGCGGACGGAATCTCGCTAAACAAAAAGGGATGCATCCATAGTAAGACGGCTCGCTTAAAAGTACGGGCTGGCACGCACACATGCACACACATTTTTACAATTACATTACAATAGCCTTTATTAACAATCTCCTTTAGTTACATGACATCTTAATTTCTAGTTTACATAAAAATAAAAGTATCTAAAACTAAGGGTAAATTTTCATTTATTTGACACCGGTAATTATTATATATTAAGATTGTCTTGTTCTTCAACATAATGACAAAAAGCCGCGATTACACAAAAGTTCTCGTGTGACGGTAGTCATTGTCGTAGTGTCGTAATAGTAGTTTATGAAACTGTTGCATAATAGGGGTTATTAAAACACGAGTGTGAGTTTAAAAACCGAGCCGTAGGCGAGGTTTTTAATAGTATCACACGAGTGTTTTAATACCTAATTATGTCAGTTTCATACACTATTTTATCTACACTCATACAATTTTACCAAAGTCAAAATCTTAGTAACATTGTCGTTGTTTTTCTTGATTTCTCTGGTAAAAGATTGTTCGTCATTTACGTTGCTACATCCAGAAATTCAGGCGGGGTCATATTCTCCTCAGTTCAGTATCACTGCTGTAGTCAGATATTTTTGCCCAGAATAAAACTTTCGACATACAAAACCATAATAATAACGTAAACAATAACAATGAAACAAGTAACGATGTCCAAATCCAGTAGGCCATGGCGCGCGGCCGCGCACGCGCGCTGGTGCGCGCCTACACAGATAATAAAATATAGTCTGGCGAAAACATTATAATCGGAACTAATTTTCTATCCTTGTCAGGATTCCGTCAATCTCTGTTTTATCATACAAAAAATATGCCTGTAAACACTTAAATATAATTAAAAGCAAAATGACAATCAAAAGTTCTGCCAAAAACGCGATTTTAAACGATAAATTTTTTTAATGTATGACAAGTGGCGCCACCCTGAATTTTGTGTACTCATTGGTGCCAAACTGTACGACTGCTAAAAAAAAGGTTTGAAAACTCCTTGGTTAGGTCGAAGTGGCATTAAAAACTCCTTAGTTGGGCTGAAGTGTGCGGTTATGGAAAAAAAATTAAATTACCGCATTGTTTTGTTCAGCAAACTGTATCGTAATGAAACTTTTTAAATTCATTACAGGTGCATGTGCGTAAAGTATGTCATTATGACATTACTTTCGATTTCATAATTCGAATTTTACGATACGAGTGTAGATAAATAAAATAACAATATGTATATGGTGTGTTAAAATTATGTCGAAATTATAATGGGTTTAGGAAAAAACGAAGTGCTTCAATCTTTTCTTAGCGTGATTGCGTCCGCCATTTATATTCGTCCGAGGATGTAGGTATAATAAGTACCGCTGTAATAAGTGCCGCAGATTTTATTCCACATATTATTCAAAAATATTTCCATTGTGATAAGTAAGCCTGGTTTGAAATGAAGGAATAAATCATTTTTCCAAATCTTTTGAATCTCGCTAACATGATAGTGACGGAAAGACGTCGTCCGCTATATGCTTCATATATATTCCATTTAAGGTTCCTTTGTTAATAAAAATCCATCCACATTTTGTTCTGAATACAAAAATGGATATTGAAGGACTTTTTTTACTAGAAATAGTTTAACGCTTTTTGGTAAAATCCGTGGAACTATTTCGAATTCTATGGAACCACTACATGTAATCACTATTGTCTGTCTATTATCTGGCAGGCAATTTTATATTTCAAAACAGTAATACTTTTCAGTAAACTTCTCCCGTTGGGTGTGTTTCGATGCACAAGTACCTACTCCTCAACGATATTAACTAAAGAAAAATAAAATAGTTACAGTAGTACACATTAAATATGGCCCACCGATGTACATGCGCAGATGACATAATTTAAATACGCGGGAAAGTGGTTAACCAATCAGAAAGCACCATCGCTGCCCGCCAAAAGTCTCAGCCGCTGCCGCTAGTATACGGAAGCGTGTGAGCGAAATAGAAAAAGACGTCACTGCAATCAATTTTAACACTTTATGGGCATTGCATAAGATTGATTATATTTTTTTAATGTTTCGAGTGTTTTTATTGATCGACTCTTCGTGTCTGCGCGAACGAGGATTGACGACGCGCCTTATTTTTTTTGTGTCGTATTGTACAGTCACTATCCTTCCCGGTGATACACTTTGTCGACAAAGTCCCTTGAACGAATCCTGCTACATTACACGTACCTACGGCTGCCGTCGAACACTGAGCGCAAGCGATTTTAGCCTTAGTGATGGTTCACCGGAAAGTTTGCTGATAGTACCTATGACTAAAAAGTGCAAGTGAGGAGCGTCTTTTCAAAAACAGTATAATCATAATGACCATAAGGTTAAATTTGTTAGTTTTTGTACAGTTAAGCATGCCAATTTGCATCTAATGGTCATTAGGACATAATACTTTTTGAAAAGGGAGCGTCTTTTAAAAGGGAGCGTCAAGTATCAAAATAAATATCGTCAGCGTATGCTAAAAAATGCTTTTGTGATATATCTCATTTTTATAATAGTGGGGGAAAACGGGCAAGTGGGTAACCTGATGGTAAGCAATTTTTGCAGGCCATGGACAATGGACATCCGCAACACGAACATAGTCGCCGATGCGTTGCTAACCTTTTAAAAAGACATAATAATATGTTCTTTTCTTGAAGGCTCACATGTCTTTGTTCGGGAAAATCGTCTACCTAGAAGCACTTTCTGATGTTTATCTATAAGACTTCAACAAGTTGAGCATAAATTTTGTTTTCTTTGCATCTTCATAATAATATAGACACATACACAAGAATAGTTTGCGAACAACACACTGGATCTACTAAATTATTTCGTGTTTTCGTACAACCGAATTCGGTAGCTGTTATGTACGCACCTGTACTCCTATTTCACTTGACAAACAGTGAATTATTGACATGCTCAAAGATATACCATTCGCCATTTTTACTTCTAGCAGCTATGATTATTTTGGTTTCCTCCAGGGAAGAATCTATAGCTATCCTTTCAACCCATTTCCAATTTCCAACAACATTCTCTCATTCCCTACTTTACTTGCCATTAAAAAAAAAAAAAAAACGACCCGCCGAATACATAACCTCCTCCTTTTTTTGAAGTCAGTTAAAAAGAGGCTGGCCGAGAAGCAACATTGGAAAAGAACCGCTGCCAGAAGTTACCACTCCCAAAAAATTGTTTTTGGGTTGATCCTCATGGATATCCTCGACGTGGTGGTCGCGTGCTGCTGTCTTCCCCAGGGTCGCTTAATAGATGCATCGAGTCTGTCCACTCTTAGCGTCTACGATCCAGAAGGACCCCTGCCAACTTTGGCGGTTTTTTAATAAGAAATTAAGATATTTTTTGAAAATAATAAAATACATGTTTTAACTTTTATTATCACTCAGTTTTGCATTTCAAAAATGACTTTTTACTTGGCAACCAACACAAACAAGGTAAACATTTTTGTTATGTCTTTAGCAACCGTGTGGTGGTTGTGGTGTGTATTTATTTTATTGTGAAAATGTAACCTTTCAATTTAAAAAAATAGAGTAGGTGTTTGAATGATAACTAATGCCTGTAAAAAGTTTGGATGGTCATTGTAGTCATCTTGTATACGCTCTTTTAGACGTCTGAAAAGTCTTGCTCCAATAAATTTTTTAGAGAATAAACTCAAGATACAACAGTGTAACATTTTATTTCATCTCCTAGATGCTTCCAACCAAATTCGATAGACACACCTGCACCCCTATAACAGATAACAAACAACGAACTATTGAGATGCTTGAAGAGATATAGGGTTGGGCGCTTAAGTTTCTGGAAGAGGGTTGTCGATATCTCCTCGAGTCGTTACAAGGGTGTTTTCCACAAAAGGAGCGGAGTTGTGTAAAAGTCAATCAACGACACTTATCTTCACACCCCTTTTCGGGGTCAGGATGGGCAGCGTACTAAGAGGATGCAATTTGTGCGTGGATGCAAAGTCGTTTGTTTATAAACATATATATAAATATAATATATTAACTTTCTTCAATGTTTGACTGCCTTGTTGGTCTAGTGGTCGCAAGCGCGACTGCTGAGCGTGGGGTCCTGGGTTCGATTCCCGGGTCAGACAAAGTGTTATTGGGTTTTTTCATTAGGAAATTCTCAGTAGCAGAGTATGGATTTATGCCCGGTTAATGGCAATAGGCTCGCCGTCTATTACATGGGACTGTAACATAACTGGCGAAATGTGGGTGTACTATACACCTCTGCCTACCCCTTCGGGGAAATACAGGCGTGATGTTATGTATGTATGTATGTTCAATGTTTCCAAACCATAGAAATCTAGTCTTTCTGCGACCACGAACGCTGCAAAGCTTCCGAAACGTTA
Organism: Asteroscopus sphinx; assembly: GCA_949699075.1. Classification (NCBI taxonomy): domain Eukaryota; kingdom Metazoa; phylum Arthropoda; class Insecta; order Lepidoptera; family Noctuidae; genus Asteroscopus; species Asteroscopus sphinx. The sequence goes on from OX453016.1 coordinate 6,382,857, forward strand.
GGAAAACCAATTTAAATAATAAACGCGATATAATCCGTTTAAACTTGTTTAATTGTAATGTGTAGTGATCGCGAAAACCTAAGAAATTATTATACTAAACCTTTTAAAGGGTCATTGTATTTATTATAATATTATTGCGACAAAAAAAAATTCTCTCATCATAATTACATGAGGTAATTACATCCTTTTCATAATTACATAAGGTTTTGTAATTTATAGAGCTAAGAGTACTTTTTTCCATAATTATGTTTACGCTAATTAAGCATTAAAAATATGTGCACAAAAATTTGCATGCCTACTAAAGGTGGATCTGTCGGACATATAATGTGTAAAAACATGTCATTGTATTTTAATGTCTTCTGTTCCATATCCTTGCGAATAAATATCTTTATCATTACTAAGAGACTACTTTTACTATGAGACCGATACTGAAATCGCGAAGAAAATAACAGCTGATCCCTACATTTGAGTTTACATAAATCGACAAAATACAGGGAAGAGCTGCTTTTTTTCTCTCGATTTTGGATTTGGTCCCATAGTGACAGTTGTTCATAATGATGATGACATTAATACTTCCATGGTTATGCCACAAATATTAGACTCAATTTTTGAATAAAATGATGATATTGAGTATGGTATGTATGAATATTTTCATATTTATTTGTATATTACATTTCACGGGTATTTTATTATAAAATTGTACACATACACTGAAAATTTACACTCAGTTTTATATTTGCTCTATTATTGAAAGGTTTGCAGGTAGAACACTGAATCATGAGTGAAGTTCGCCTTTTTATAGAACATTTCTAAACTATTTTGTATTTTTATGATTTTTTTGTGTGCAATAAAAAATAAAAATATTCATAACGGTCTAGAACGCAGGTAAGCCAATGTTCTTTTCTTATTGTTGGCAACAACATAAAAAGTAATTTGTAATTACTTGCAACATTATATACACAATGCTGTGAATGTAACATAACATAACACAAAATCACGCCTGTATTCCCCCGAAGGGGTAGGCAGAGGTGTATAGTAGGTGTTGTAGTAGGTGTGTATAGGAGTGTGTGAATGTAGACATTAACATTTAAGTGGCAACACCGTCTACTTCCTCTTTGTTCAGGATCTGCGAACGGTGCGGTCACGTTTTCTTACTTATAATTAAATTAACTATACAAAGTGTAGAACTCGAAACTCAAAATATATCTATTAATATTCGTGTGTCAGTGCAAAATAAACGTCAGTGCAAGTAAAGTGCGTTTAATTTTTGTACATCAACTCCTGGCCTGGCCTAAACATTCCTGGCGTGGCACGGCCACTGACGCGGCCAGTAATCATAAACTATAAACCAGCCCATTACTGTCCCACTGCTGGGCACGGGCCTCTTCTCAATACGAGAAGGCTAAAGTCTATCCATGCTTATAATTAAAAGTTGGTTCTTCGATACCTGTTAACTAAATCAATAAGGTTTTGTTCCTTAAAATTATAAACATAATAGTATTTCATAATACAACACTTCTAATTGCTTTATTCGTGAAAAATTATTATTTCCATTTTCATATGGAAAAACCGTTAGAAATAAGGATTGTCATTTTTTCCAGAATTTCTAGAATCTTCTATTCAAATTCTTGTGTAACTACAATATTGTTTTTTTTAGCTCAGATGGTAACAATTTTTTATTTAACGTATAAAAATTACTTTCATGTAAAAAAATATTTACATCGGATTTACATCTATTTTAGGCAAAAATTACTTTTAGGTAAAAAATTATATCAAAACTTATTACTAAGATAAGATAAGATAAGATAATGTTTATTTGTCATAAAATAAAATAATGATAATGATAATTGATAATGATAATGATTGATATTGATGATTTGATAATGTTTTTTTACTGTCCTTAATTTTCTTTTCTTTTTTTGATAAAGTAAAACCAAGAAGGGGTCTTCAATATGTTCTTCAAAAACAGATGATGTAAGATGCAGATAGCAAATCTGATGGGTCAACTAAAGAGAATGGAACATAAAACTGAATTTCAGCAGTTTCGCGTGGACTACGCAAACATTAGCTAGGGCCTGATCCAATAAGATTGTATACTTTGAAGGGACTTGGCAATACTATAGAGAATAACTAGAAGTGACAATAATTGGACGTAGTTTAGCAAAAAGGATCCAATCCACACAGTCATTATTCGAACCGTATTAAAAAAATAGTTCGTTATTTGTTCATCTGTTTGTGTCTGCTAAAAATATTGCAAGTAAATTTTGAGCCAGTTCTCGTAATCCGAACTGGTCAAAAATTTAGCATATAATATGTAAATCTAATAACAAGCAATAAAATTTAGTTTTTTCGACTTTGTGCTAAACTACCTACGTCCAATTTTAGTTAATAAAAATTCCAGCCTCCAATTTATGATCCAAATTCTGTTTGTAGATAATTAAAGTCTTTAAAATAAATGTGTTCACTTACGGCCAAAATTAATATCCTATCTGTCCGAAATTTCCCCTACTAGAGATACAAATTTGACATAAGCTCCGTACAAATTATGTCAAATTTCTATCTCTGGTAGGAGAAATCGTGGATAGATAGGATATTAATTTTGGCCGATAGACGGTGTAGATGAAGAGTTTTAAATAGAAGACTGGGCTTTAAAAATGCTCATAAATTGTTGGTAACCTGATACGGAACTTTCATGATTTTCTGATGTCTCTACTAAATTGATAAATATTGTATATAATTCCTAAAGTTTGAACAACCAAGTCTGAGATAATGTTACTGGTTTATACTGAGTACCTGTAAAGAAAAAGATAAAATAAATAAATGAATACTGTGGTATTCGGGATAAAATAAGAACACAATAATTCGGTATTTAGTGGTACACAGCACTTGGTGGAGTGATGGACTCAACGTCCGCTCCACACGATATGTGAAACAGGAGTGAACTAGTGAGCTCGGTGTACTTCTCGTCGCCCCGCAAGGGGCGCGAGGAATCGGGCTCGGGGGTTAGGGCCCCCTTTCCCGAGGTTTCGGGGTCGCGGCCCATAAAAATATGGGCCGGTAGTTGGGTTGGGTAATTTTACCCTTTATGGCTGGCGGGCCGGATTAAAAATGGTCCCTATGGCCGCGGGATTTCTCCGCGGCAACATGTGTTATTGTTTTGTGTCTGTGGGGGCGCCTGAAGTGTTTCACGCTGCCCGAGCGACCAGTCCCCCGCTAGGTGAGACCCCCAGTTACCTGAGGGAGGCCCGGCGAGGGACGATCAGCTACAAGGGCAGCGGCTTTGTTTGGCGCCTGTCTACAGATAGTGATTGTCCCGTGACTCACAGCGTTCTCAGAGCTAGCCGATCGCGTTCCGAGTCACAGGACGAATATGTGTGTGTGAGCGACATTGAGGTGTGAGTACGTCGCTCTGTGAGTATACACTATCATACGCTCACCCGCCCGTGAGACGTAATCGGCGTACGTCAGTATTTACTTTAGCGTGTAAAGTGAATGCGTGTGTGTGCTACGCATATTTGCGCCTAAGAAAACTTAGTAGCAATATGCGTAGTGGGTGCGAGTATCGTTGTGGAGTCATTTTGTGTGAGCAGACCACGTGTAACGTGATTTATGGTCTGCTCAGGCGTCAGTCCGGTGGTGGGGCGGTCACGTCCGCAATCAGGTCGCGCGGGAAGCGCTTGGCGTCAGGGGGGCGCGCGTGCCACGGCGCCAGGCCCTTGATATGGACCCAGGCGGATGCGTCGGCACGCGCGAACATCCTCTCCGCCATTTTCACGGCGAAGTCGTCTATGCTCTCGACGCGCAGGTCCCTGTGGAGTACAGAGTTCCTCACGTGGCGAGGAGCATTAGTAATACGGCGCAGCACTAAATTTTGCTGCGCCCGGAGCTTTTTTCGGTGAGTCTCGCACGTGAGGGCGAGCCATGCTGGCGCGGCGTAGGTGAGCTGGGGGCGGATGTACGTCTTGTACACCCCCAGCTTGACTCGCAGCGGGAGGCGCGACGAGAGCACGGGGCGGAGCAGGTGGCGGGTGGATCGCACCCGCGCGACAACATTGCGGACGTGTTGGCCCATTGTGAGCCGGCTGTCGAGCGTGACCCCCAGGTACTTAGCCGTGAGGGTCCACTCGATGTCGGCGTCCTGGAATTTAAGGTTGGGTGGGTAAGAACGGCTCCTTGCCGTTACAATCATCGCCTGTGTCTTACCCACGTTTACCGACAGTCTCCACTTGCTGAGCCAGTCGGGAAGGTCGTCCAGGGCGCGCTGCATTTTGATCGCCGCGTGGTCGGCGTTTAATGACGTCGTGATGTACGCGGCGTCATCAGCGTACAGCGCGAGTGTCGAAGTGTGCGTGGCGGGAATGTCGTCGGTATAGACAGAGTATAACACAGGCGAGATACAGCTCCCCTGCGGTACCCCGGCGGCGACGGGGCGAGCGCCGGAGAGCTGGTCCTCCACCGCAACCTTAATGGTTCGGTCCTGTAGAAATTGGGAGACCACCCGCACAATGCGGCGGGGCGTCGACGATAGTGACAGTTTGTAGAGCAGACCGGTGTGCCAGACTCTATCAAACGCCTTCTCCATGTCGAGGAATACTGCAGCTGCGTATTCCCGTTTATTGATGGCCGCTGTCAGAAGGTGCAGTACCCTCGACAGCTGGAGCGTCGTGCTGTGTTCAGCGCGGAACCCGAATTGTTCCGGTCTTGGTGTCACGTGCGGTGTCATATATCGCAGCAGGAGCATTTCGAACACCTTGGAGGTGGTCGGTAGGAGGGTGATCGGCCGATAGCCCTCCGGCTTCCTGGGATTTTTCCCGGGCTTTGGGATCATCACGACTCTCCCCACCTTCCATGTCTGTGGAAAAGTCCCGGTGCGGAGAATTCCTGTGTATAGCCGCGCTAGTGCAGCCACTGATCGTGGCGGCAAGTGGCGCAGCGCGGCGTTTGTGATCTCATCCACACCGGGGGCCTTCTTTGGCTTAGTGCGGAGAATCGCGCGTCGTACTTGACCCGGGGAAATAAAAATTGGGTCTTCCTCGGGGGCTATCGGCGTGTTGAAGTACTCTCCAAGGTGTTTCTCGACTGCTGCGACGTGTTCTTCGTCGTTTGTCGGGTTCGGCGTGAATTGACGCTCCAAGTGAGAGGCGAAGATCTCTGCCCGGTCTGCTGCAGTGTATCTTAACGCCCCGTCGCTGTTAAGCAGCGGTCTCACCGGAGCTGGGGTGTTCTTGAGGCGTCGGCACACTCGGTGAACCGACGTCCAGTCGCAGTCGGCTTCTATGTAGTTCTCCCAGCTCTCGGTGGTATGGTCCTTTAATTCGGCCTTTACCTTTTCCGTGAGTCGGTTGAGCTGGGTTTTCAGTACTGGGTCTCTAGTGGTTTGCCACCGTCTGCGCAGTTCCCTCTTCGCGACAATCATGCGCTTGAGGTGTGCGGGGAGCGTCGAGTAACGCCCCTGTGGTGCTGGTGCTGAGTCAGTTGCCGCTTGGAGGGCACATTGCATGCTGACGGTGAGCTCGTTCGCCAGCTCATCGACGTCAGCGGCATCGGTAATAGGCCGAGTGGGCGTGGTGGTCTCCATCTTCGCCGCAAAGGCTGTCCAGTCCGTGCGGCGACGTGGCGCGGGACGAGCATAACGGGTGGTGTGTCCTGTGAGGGTGACGAGTACCGGCTGATGATCAGACAGTAACTCGTCATCCAGCGTCTCTTGCGCGATCTGGCAGGTCAGGCCGCGGTGGACGACAATGTCCAGGACATCCGGTGAGTGTCGAGTGATGGTTGGGTACCTGGTTGGCATCTCGGGCCCGGACACTTCGTAGCCGCGGTTTTCCGCGTCATTGAAGAGTCGTCTCCCGTCACTGTTTGTAGCGTGTGAGTTCCACGCTGGATGCTTACAGTTCCAGTCACCGGCGATGATGGTGGGATGGGGCGCTGCTAGCAGTGCGTGTACGTCGGCAATTTCCAGTCTGTTTTGTGGCGGCTTGTAGGCCGCGTACACGCACAGGTCCTGGCCGGCGACGTGGAGTTGCACACCCAGCGCGTACATGCTGTTGAGCTGAGGCAGTGGTAGCTCCTGGTGGACGACTCTTCTCTTCACTATGACCGCCAGACCGCGGTATGAGTGTGTAGCCGTTTGCTCGTCCTTCCTATAGACGAGATATCCTGGGAAACGTAATGGGATTGCAGGTCCCAGCTTCGTCTCGCTTATAAGCGCCACGTCGATGTTCTGTTCCTGCAGGAGTGGGCGGAGGAGGGCGACCTTATCCCTGAGGCCGCCGGCGTTCCAGTGTAGGATCCTCAACGACTGGGTCATTGCGCTGGTGTGTATTGGCCGATCAGGGTGGCCATGCCGTTGAGGACCGCACGTACTGGGTCTTCTCCCCTGCGCAGGGCGTAGAGTACGTCCTGCAAGACCCGTATGGCGACCTCGATAATGTCCGAGTTTGTGTTGACGCTTGGGTGGCGTTGGACATCATCAGCGGCGCCCTGGGTCTGGGTATAACGAACCTCCCGGGGTGCCTCCGTCGACGCCGCATTGCCTCGCGTCGGTTTGAAAATTTTATGTGCTCCAGAGGTCGCTTTTCGCGTGTTACCGTGTTTGTTTACATCGGTTTTGCGATCCTCCGGAGCTAAATTTGTTTTTGTTTGGGTGTCGTGGGCCCCCATGGCGCCATGGGCACCGTGGGTGCCGATTTGCGGTGGGCGTTCCTTACCCCTCTGTTGCGCGGGCGCTGATTGGTCGGCGTGTCCGCGCAACAGGTGGCTGCGGTTAGTCGGCGGTTGGGATTGGCCGGCCTTAGTTTCGTTTTCTGCCGCGGCGGCAGAATGGCGTGGCATGCGCATTTTATCGCCGGTGTCGTTTTCAGTACGATTACCGGCGATGTTTACGTTTGTTTGGGGATCTTGTTGTTTATTGCGTTTTTTGCCGCCACGCTTCTTCCTCCGCCCGGAAGAGGTGGTGGCTGCTTCGCGCACCTGGGGCCCATTTGCCGCCGCCATCAGGGTAGTTGATGGTAGTTCCCCTTCCGGGGTGGGGTTTAGCCTCTCGGTGGTCTCTGTGTGAGGCCGGCGTGAGTCCCCCCCGGTGATGGCGACGGTGCCCGCTCTTTTGTTCCTCAGTTCTTTAATTAGAACTGGGCATTTCGAGTGGTTGGCTGCGTGAGGGCCCCCGCAGTTTGTGCAGGTGGCAGGCTCTTCTTTTGGGCGTGTGCACTCTCTAGCATAATGAGGCCCGCCACACTTCACACATGCGAGGGGGCGATGACATTGAGCGGACGAGTGCCGAAACTGTTGGCATCTATGGCACTGGGATGGGCCCTTTTTCCCACGCCAGGCCTCGATTTTTACGCCGGGCATACACATCATCTCGGTGACATGGAATATGCCCGGTATAGTGTCTGAGGTGCGTTTGAGGGTGGCGTGGAATATGCAGCCGGGTCGCCCTTGTCTCGCCTTAATGTGGCGGACAAATTCCGGCTCAAATCCTAGCGCGCGAAGCTCCTCTTCTATTTCCTCCGGCGCAGTGTCTACTGGCAGCCCCCTGATGGCCACCTTCACACTTTTGTCCGCTGGTAGCGAGTAGGAGAACCAACTTATATTCTCCTCTTTTTCGAGCTCCGTCAGGTAACTCTGTACCAGACGGAACTCGGTCTCATGTTGGGGGGTGAATTTCACCCCCTTTCCAAATGGGCGCGCACTTGGTGCCCGGCCCAGCTTGTCTTTTAGCGCCTTGAAGTGGCGCGCCCACTGGGGCATCGACTCGACTATCAGCGGCGGGAAGCGGAGCTTTTTCGCCGGCTTCCCTTTCGCAGCACCTCCTCCTGGTTGAGGTGAGGTGCGCGTGGGGGCTGCTGTTGACGACGCCGTGTTTGGGCTGCGCGGTGTTTGCGCAGCTTGGGAAAAAGTAGTGGGGGTATTTGGTACCTGGGCCGTGGTGTCGCTGTCAGCGCGCAAGCGTACGGGTCGCTGCGGCTGCGGCGCGGGTACACACGGCCGTTTTGCCTCCTCCACGGCGTCGTCATCAGGACTGCGCTGACGCCGCTGCGCTAGGCGGGGCAAATTAAAATCGAATTCCAGGTCAAATGATATGGCACCTACCTGGGCTTCCGGAGTGACCTGACTTTGCAGGTCAGGCATCGAGGGTGCCTTTTGCTGTCCTTGGGGGCTGGGCCGGGTCTTCCTCAGCGCAGTCCTGGGAATTTCCAATGCACTGCAATCCTTATAGACACTGCAATCCTTGGCACTGCAATCCATATCCAATGCACTGCGCGCACTCGCGACGGATTCGTTTGAGCCGAACGATGTATCCGAGCCTACGAGCGACGAATACATCGCTCGGGACGCCGGTGATGCCGGTGCTGAACCGCGGGGTGGGGCAGGCGACGCGATGTTCGCGACCGACTTGAGCACAGTCGGTCGGATTGGCGAAACACGCGACGTTATTGTTTTTGCGACACTCGCGGGCGCGCTCGACACCGACGGGCGGGTCGGTGGAGCAGCGCGGGGCGGGGCGCGGGCAGAGGTGGTGTGGGTCGTCGCGGTTGGTGCAGCAGAAGCTGCATGACGCGATGATGTTGAAGATGGGTCCGCGGGCGTAGCGGTGGTGGTTGGCTTCATCCGAGCACCAGGGCGCGGATCGCGTCGGCCCGCTGTCTGCGGGGGTGGTGGCTGCTTGGGCGCCGTACTGGCACCAGAGGCACGTTGCAGGGCCGCTACGTCACTCGCCGCGTGACGAACGGCCGATGCAGACGAGCCCCTGGTGTCGGTAGCGCGAATCTCCGGGTTGGAGAGTGCTCTGTGTCGCGGCGGTTGCTGCTTCACAGGTGGAGGTGGAGGTTGTTGGCCCTTAGAAGGGCCTTTTGTGCTCGGTCCCGCGTCCTGTGAGGGACCCCGGGAACCGGGCGAAGGCGCCATGGTAGCGCGGCCTACCGCGACCGTGCGGCGTGTATAAATACACACCGGCGGCAACGGATCGGCGAGGAAACGGTCCGAGCGGAATTAAGCGACGATGCGAAAAAAACGCGTGCGCACTGTGGACCGCGCGGCAGTCCGTGAACTAGTGAGTGAGGAGCGGGGCGTATATACAAGGTACTCTGTGAGCGGGGCGCCATCCCCACCAGTTGCCATGCATATATTTATTTAGAGTCAATACAACAACCATTAATAGTATTCACATTACAGATAGTTAATCAAGTAAATACAATCAGTATTGATATTTCATATTAGTATTATTTAGGCAAACATCACATCTCTTCCTTTTTTCAAGAAAATGTATTAATTACAACACAAAATCTAAATAAAGTTAATTAGCAATTATCTTATACAACGATGTGTTATCGCGCCCGTTTTGTGTGACATCGCGCGTCCGTCACGGGACCGTGCGTTCGGGCGTTCGGCGTTTCACTAAAACGACGATATCTCAGAAACTACACATTGTAGCTCTACAAACTCTGTCATAATTTTTTTTTTTTTTTTTTATATTTTTTTTTTTTTTGGACCCAAAATGGATACCCCAACTGCTTAACCGGGCGACTCTATGTCATTGGAATCTTTAGCGTTTTAGTACAGTTTTATCTTGTAATTATTGTTAATTCAAAGTTGGAAGTAATACTTCTTACTACATACTATGTTATTATTTTGTTGTATTATTATTATTATTTTGGGGAAAGAGGTAGGGGTCTTGAACGCCCCTAAGCCACTGCGACCTAATAAGATCTATTGTGACGCCTCTTGCAGCATTACAGCATTTCCCCAAGCTGGAGGATGATTCGATCTCCTGCGTTGAGATGACGTGGCCTCCAGCAGGCTGGCTTCGTTTTGTTGTATTGTTTTATTTATTATTGTTGTTTTGGAGATTTGTATACCTACATATTTTTTAATTTAAATTTTGTTTTATTACGACTTTGTTGTTTAGTTTTTTTAAAGTTAGCTAGCTCCAACAGTATTTTGAAAGTCCTAGCTGAAAACACGATGCACCAATACTACGGCACTTTGTTTTGTTGCTCGTATGGTAGAGATAATTATTTTTATGTTAATATTTAGAACTACTAACCCTTAGTACACAAGTTTTTACTAACCATTCTACGAACTACTAACCCTTAGTACACAAGTTTTTACTAACCATTCTACCAATGTTGTCAACTTATTCAGAAATGAATTATTGATACTAGGTGCGTTGTTTAAAAGAAAATACGCAACACAGAGTTATGGTGTCTGCACCATATAGTCATTACTTCACTTGTATAGAGTACTTTGTAATCTTTGACAAGATTTACTTGGTCTATGTTTGTAATATACTTCACTTGACAGCTGTCTAGCGAGCACACGTAAATTTGTGGGGCCTATTAAATTATTTGGTTTATTGGAATCAGCGAGTATCGAGTGATTCTTTGGGGCAAATCTGTTTTGTTTTTTTCCGTTATGTAATCCACTATTTCACCGTCACATTTCTTTGAACCTCGAATTATTCTTAACATCAACTTCATTTCCTTGCTCACTGACCACTATGTGTGATCGTTGATCGATCAAGAGTCAATGCTAGCTTGTTGTTTATTTCTTTATTTTAATTAGATAAGTAAACCTGAAACTTTTTGGCTTACATTGACTTCTTGTTCTTACTGTGGGTTTGCAGCAAAACATTTAACATGTAATGTCTCGAAACTTGTCATATGAAACTAATGTCACAACTTGTTTTGTTGATGGTTACGTTCGCACTGCAGAAAACTGGGTAAATTCTTTGACAGATTTCAAGATTTGTTGTTGGCTGTGTTTGCACTGACTAAAACTTATACATTGACATGTTTGTCTATAGATTTGTCACGGCTGACGTTCGCACTGATGCTTAATCATGGTCAAAACTTGTATAAATCTCGTTTTTTGTGTTATCCAATGAGGTCGGTAAACACGTATGCCGAAAGCAGATACTTTGAAGTGTATCTAAATTAATTGTGAAACATGTCAATAGACTATGAAATGTCAAACAAGTTTCGTTTCAACAAGTTGTGTGATAATGTAAACGCGATTCGATAGATTGACAGAAAACTGACTTTTCAATATGTTTTTATGTGAATGTTTCGTCAGTGCAAACTCCCAGTTATGCTTCTTGTTCGACATACTTGTGCTTTTTCTTCCATTTCAGTATTACTTATGATTAAACTAGATAATTTTTCTGTAACCCAACCATACGCAGATTCCTAATCCTTCACAAAAGATTTTAAAATCATGTCTTATTGTCGACTACTGTCGCATGTAGGTACCTATACCTACTACTATTATTTGTTCTATGCCTATACCAACTGAAACGCCTGACTGTTTTTTTTTTTAAGTGGTGTTATGAAATGAAATATTCAAACCAATACGTTTTTACATTGGCAATCTATAATAAGGTTTTCAATTTTGTACGTACATAATTATAGATTTATTAAGGAATTTATCACGACTATTATTATTAGTATTTTTGATGCTTCATCTAAATTATTCGTAGATATTTTATTTTTGTTGATGATAGCATCAGCAACCATTGTTTATATTGACCATGAGAACAAATTATATTTTAAGCAGCAACCGTTATTACCATCCTTTTATAAGCTATTAGGAGTCATACTGGAAATTAGAGTAAATTATTTTGAAAGGATAGTAGCTGAAAATAATGAAACATAACTATTTCATTCAGATTTTAGTTTAACGGTGCTCTCCAATAATGATGTTGCAATGCCTAGCATAATATTTTGATTATTTTGTAAATTTGTTGTCACTACGGCATTTACATCGAATAAACCCACTTAAAGAATTGTGACAGTGCCATGCGCCATTTTCTGTCTAATAAATTCCTCAACTCACTTTGTGTTACAACAAGTCAACACAACTGAGCCCCAAAATAACCTAACAAGTATCATCATAAGCCATGAAAGAGTTTCTTTTTTTTTTCTTTTTTTACTGTCCTTTTTGGCTTTAGTAAATTCCAGGAATTTCACGAATAATACCACATTATCATATTTGCTCTAGGTATGTCTAACTCCACACCACTAACTTGGTATTTTATTTTATTAAAGCATTGCTTTAAGCTCGAATTTTATGAATCGCGCATAATTATCATTTTCCTCGCGACTCCTTTTGAAGTTTAACTTCTGATTATTTGACTTGGACTTTGGTACGCTTACTAGCATTTATTTACACATTTTTTGGAAATTTCCTTTTTAGCCACATTTTACACACATTTTGACTTTAGCAATACACAAAGGGCTATATTTATGATACTCGCTCCCACATCTTGTGTACTCATATCGTTTCCCAGAAGTTCATTTTAGTGTAAAATTTATCACGTTACGATTTTGTTTATCTTGGAAATCACAAAATTGCATTTCGACTGCGCACTGGCTTTAGTAATCATTTCATCAACTGTGACTGTATCCCCCATTAATAAAATCTTCTTTCTCAAATCCATCTTCAAGAATTTTTTTAATAATTTACTTAATAAAACATTCATTGACATGAGAAAATCTACATTTTGCTCTTTGGTGACGTAATTTTATTAGAAAGCCTCTAACTTTTCTCATGGCTCCTGTTTCATGAGCCATAATATGAATGTATCTTTCAAATATATTTCTACTACGTGCACAATCGACCGAAAGCGGCCTGTTTCATAGCCGGGTAACTAATGTGTATAGCTTGTAAATAGATTTCTAACCCTTACTTCCACTTTTCCCATCTAGTCCCACGATACATTGCTTGCCCTTACAGTCACTGGTACCAGTATAGAAATATAATTTATGGTGTCAGTCTGAAGGGAAAAATTACGGAATTCAAGAATTTACATAGGGAAAACAGAACTTCACTTAAACCACGTTGCTTTATCTTTGAGAAAGAAGACACTGTTTGTTTTTATTTGTGAACAATTATAATATCTTAGTTTTTCAACAGTTGATGCATCTTTTTATCTTACATGTTTGCTAATCTAATGGCACAATAACATTAGAAGAGCATATTGTAGGCACTTTTTGTAAGCTTGTACTAAAACACAATATCTTGTCGCCAGTAAACATTGGTTTTAAATCTCGACTGACTATTTGTGCCATCGTTTGTACACGTTTGCAAATCCAATGCACAATAACATTAGAAAAGCATACTTTAGGCACTTTGTTAGTTTGTACTAACACCACAGACACAATATCTTTTGTGCCATTGTTTGAACTCGATTGCAAATCTAATGCATAATAACATTAGAAAAGCATATTTTAGGCACTTTTTGTTAGTTTGTACTAACACCACACACGCAATATCTTTTGTGCCATTGTTTGAACTCGTTTGCAAATCTAATGCATAATAACATTAGAAAAGCATATTGTAGGCACTTTTTGTTAGTTGTACTAACACCACACACGCAATATCTTTTGTGCCATTGTTTGAACTCGTTTGCAAATCTAATGCATAATAACATTAGAAAAGCATATTGTAGGCACTTTTTGTTAGTTGTACTAACACCACACACGCAATATCTTTTGTGCCATTGTTTGAACATAATCATATTTAGCATTTACCTTTAGGCATCTGCTTTTTCCATTTGCCATACAATCGATTACCAATAGGCCTACCTGTATATTATTTCAGAATAATCAAATATACGAGTTTATTTTCACCATAAATATGTCTATTATATTTCATGGCGATCGTTTTGCACAAGAGCACATACAGAACAAGTAGGTAATTAATAATCCAATAATATTTTAGTTCTTAATAAACAACTCGAACTTTTATAAAACGTACGTTACACTTCGCAACAATTTACTAACTACCTACATAGTTAGGGAAAAAGTAAATAATTAATATCTTATTTTTCCTTTATATAAACTTTTCAAGTCCATATTTTTATTATTATCAAGCTACATGGGTATGCAAAATTTCACCCTTTTTGTATAACAGAAACTGCTTAAAATTAACATACAAGATTTATAGTAGACAGACAACTACGAAGCAAACTTAATAAAAGCTTACAATAGTATATTTAAATAAACACAAGTCTACTTATCCTCTTTCTTTTTGTTAAGAAATATCTTGTTATACGTAACGTACGTATGTTTTTTATTTTTTTTATTTTTTTATCATCTGGTAATTTAAATCTTGTAATCAGTTATTTGAGTATTTTAAGTTCTGTTATTTTCTGGTAGTAAGCCTATTGATATCCGACATGCACGCAATATTTATAATTTACACCGTTTAGGTACTCACGAAATTTATCCTCGTCGCCATTTGTGGTATTCGGGATAAAATAAGAACACAATAATTCGGTATTTAGTGGTACACAGCACTTGGTGGAGTGATGGACTCAACGTCCGCTCCACACGATATGTGAAACAGGAGTGAACTAGTGAGTGAGGAGCGGGGCGTATATACAAGGTACTCTGTGAGCGGGGCGCCATCCCCACCAGTTGCCATGCATATATTTATTTAGAGTCAATACAACAACCATTAATAGTATTCACATTACAGATAGTTAATCAAGTAAATACAATCAGTATTGATATTTCATATTAGTATTATTTAGGCAAACATCACAAATACTTATAAATTAATAAATTAGTTAAAATTTACCACGCATTCAATCATGATATTTAATTAGAAAAAAATCAAGTAAGTATATACAATTTTTTCCCCTTAACGTCTTCGGGATTAAAGATATCATTACAGCCGAAAGACGTCCACTACTGGACATAGGCCTCCCCCAATTAAGGGGGGGATATACCATAATCGCCACGCTTGGCAGGCGGGTTGGCGATCGCAGTTGGTTGGTTAAATACTCAGAGAACGCTGCTGCCCATCCTCTGGTGAATCCCTTAGTCGCCTTTTACGACACCCATGAGAAGAGATAAGGGTGGTGCTATTCTTTAAGTCCGGCACCACACGGATTAAAGATATAAATTGTGGAAAAAAAATCGCTCACGAGCAGGATTCGAACCTGCGACTCCTGACTCGAATCCTGCTCATGATTTTTTTTCCACAATTTCGCATTACATGCATCTTTAGATTTCGCATTACATGCGTTAAAAATAATAAAATAATGTACGGGATTCTCTAAAGTAAAAAAAGTATCAAAATAGGAAATTCCAAACACTAGATTATCTTTTAGGCAGTCTTTAAGGTAACTGAGTTTCTCAAATAGATGTTGATTTTTGCCTTTCACTTAAAAGTGTTAAAAACAGCAGCCTAACATCATATAATCTAGGCAGCTCTAAGAATAAGTTGTCGGTCAATACCCCTATTAGATGATTAATATGTAGGTATATTTTCTGTTATAACCTTGGATTAATAAAATATTACATTCCTCTTAATTTTTTCACTATTAGGTACGAATGTTATTTGTAATATAGAAAAATACTCTTTACTGTAACTAAATCATTTTTTTGCACATCACGTTGTCAAAACATTGGCACTTCCATTAAACCCAACATCTTACCCAACACCGTGTTTGGTTAAAACTAACTCATACAAAATTACCCTTACGGGCTTTGTAATCTTCTCAGATAGCGGTTAATATGAATACCAAACCTGGTATAAAGTCAGGTTTGTCAAAGTCTTCGGCCAACTCTTGGCGTGTTTGTCTTGCGTACCCCAACAGTTGGCGTAAAGTTTTGAGAATTGAATCTTGATGGAGTTAAGACACAAACCCCAGGGTTTGTGACCCAATTCATGGGCAAAGGTATTGTTTTATTCTTATGTGCGTTAATGTTATGTTCTCGCGTATTGATATTCAGGTGTATTGAAATTGTATGTTTGTAACATCCAATATTACTTAAGTTAACTTGTGGAGATATAATTATAACCTTTGTTGGAATAGATACTTCTACTAGAAACTTTGTTTTATAAACAACTAAGAGTTCATCGGCGGATTCGCCAGCATAGATGTAGCCTATCGCGTATTCCGCAGGAAACCTTTTAATTTTCGGGATGAAAGTAGCCTATGTCCTTTTTCAAGTCCCAGGCTACCTGTTTGCCAAATTTCATTAGGATCGGTTCAGTGGTTTAGTCATAATGAGGTAAAAACAGAGCTACTTTCGCATTTATAAGCAAGGATTCATCTTTTGTACAATATTCATAACATGGTATTCTGCAGAAAGTCCTAAAAATTATTCTGTTTATTTGGAAAGTGGTCCTTAGCGTGACTGCCTAGAGTACAGCGTGAGTTGTGTTGTTAAGTTTTTGTGCTACAAACCTGTGTAGTGCATCATCATCATCATTTCAGCCGAAAGATGTCCACTGCTGGACATAGACCTCGCCCAAGCATCACCAAACGACCGGTCCTGCGCTTTCTGCATCCAGCGGATTCCCGCAAACTTCACCAGGTTGCCGGTCCACCTTGCATAATAATAATAACAGCAGCCACAGCTGCCTATCCTATAGAGTAGAGAGGCGTTTCATAAACTTATGGTATTTTAAATAATTTGCCATTTTTATTTCCACTGTCTCTCAAAACATATCCCATTAACTTCAGTTGCAATATTCCTTAAAACAAAACTACATCGGTAACAACAGATCGCGTGCCATAGCATCAGTGTTTGTTACTCAAGATCTGGCCGTAACAAAGACATCAGTGAAACCATTGAGGGGCATAAATCCATCAGACACCATGAATGCGACATATCACGTCCGAGCCGTCGCGCATTGCGACTTGCTGTCGACTTTACGACGGGCCTTGGTTCGTAAAACTTGGGAGGCACAAGGGTGGAAGAAAAAGCGGTTAACTACATAAAAAATATAAGGATTGTCAGCGGTTTTATTTTGGACTTCTGAATAAAATCATGTAGGGATTTCGTTATTTTAGTCTATGTAGGGTGTTCACTACACTATGCGATGCTTGTTTGATAAATGATAATTATGATAATGCTAGATGCTTGCTAAATTAGACAGAGTCAGCAATAAAACATCGTACGGTTGCCCATACAGCCTCCAAATATCCACTACTGGCTATGGCTGATGCATTCATCCACATATCATTGACACAAGAACCATTATAAGCGGAACTGACTTAGTATGTAACATTTCATACAAGATAAGTTCAGTTTATACTGGTTGGTTTACTATCTATATGCGCTTGATTCTTAGACCATTTTTTGATCTGAGGTTTTACGGTACAATGTAATAGAAAAATTACATAATCACCACACTTGGTAGTTGGAGAGGAAACTGCTGCTTATTCTTCATCATCATCATCATCATAATTTCAGCCGAAAGACGTCCACTAATGGACATAGGTCTCCCCCAAGCATTGCGATAACGACCGGTCCTGCGCTTTCAGCATCCAGCGGATTCCCGCGACTTTCACCAGGTCGTCGGTCCACCTTGTGGAGGGCCTACCCACGCTGCGCCTTCCAGTACGTGGTCACCACTCCAGAACTTTACTGCCCCATCGGCCATCCGTTCTGCGAGCAATGTGCCCCGCCTATTGCCACTTTAGTTTGGCTATATCGGTTAGTGAATCTACTCATTTATGATTCGATCACTCAGGGACACTCCGAGTATAGCCCTCTCCATTGCCCTTTGAGTGACTTTGAGCCTTCTTATCAGGCCCATTGTGAGCGACCACGTTTCAGTGCCGTAAGTACTGGCAAAACACACTGGTCAAAGACTTTCGTCTTGAGACACTGCGGTTTTTTTTTCCTTATTCTTATCTGACATGAATTTCGTTTTTATATCACATAAAAACAAGATAATATAATGAAAAAGATTTTTTTAAACCATATTTTAAAAAAGAAAGCGAGTTAGTATTGCATTGTCATCCAGTCCTGAGCTATGTATAAAGTTTCAAGTCTCTACCTCATCGGGAAGTTAATTTAAAATCGTTTGCAAAATTTGTACCGAACAGACAGACATGACTGAAAGCGAGTTAATAAAAACGTGGTAAAATAAAATGGGTGGTCTTTGCAGAAAATAGACAATAGGTAGTTATCAAACAGTTAAATTTCTTGGATTGTAGTCTGGGCCAAGCTACTTTCTTATTATAATTAAAACAAGAAGGAAAAATACGTTCAATCCTCAGACGAATAAAAAATGGCGGACCAAATCTGGCTAAGAAAAGATTTAAGCACAGCAGCAGCAGGTTTATTTAAGATTTATTAATATATCAACATCTCTCTATCGCTCTAAGGTTTGCTCTAAGGTTTGCTGTAAGAAAACTCATTTTTGAGTTAAGCTCGCCGATGTACATAAGCTTTCCTACTGTAATATTAATGTGTATTTGTGTGTACAATAAAGTATAATAATAATAATAATTTAAGCACTTATTTTTTCCTTAACTTACTATAATTTCGACATAATTTTAGCACACCAGATATATATTGTTATTTTATTGTGACACTACGACAATGACTACCGTCAAACGAGATTTGATGCGTGATCGCGGCTTTTTGTCTTATTTGATGCGTGATCGCGGCTTTTTGTCTTATTTGATGCGTGATCGCGGCTTTTTGTCTTATTTGATGCGTGATCGCGGCTTTTTGTCTTATTATGGGTGTGAATGTGTGCGTGCCAGACCGTACTTTACCATGGGTGCTTCACTTTTTGTTTAGCGAGATCCCATCCGCCTTTTTTATTCGTCCAAGGTTTAATCAATGATAATTTATTTAGGCACTAATTTAAAATTAATCAACCCAAATTGAATGAAAGCATCACGTTACACGACGTTACAGGACTGGATGCGCAACGCAGAAGACCAAGTGTTGTGAGAGGCCTATGTCCAGCAGTGGACTGCGATAGGCCGAGTTGATGGATCACGTTACAAAATAACAAACAAACAAAACAATGTAACCAAATCGCAATTTTTTTATATTTGGGCCAACAGCTATAATTCCGTCAACGAGACGTGGCGACGTACCTCGGTTCACCCGTATGTTTGTATGACTCTTGAAATATCTTAGTTACGACCGCCAGCGAGCCCATTGTGTAGGGGTGAAGACAGGAAACATGGCCCAGCTTTAGTAATACGTGTGAATTATAATTTTGATGAATGGCGGTAGTTGGTTGCTAGAGTAAAATTAGGGTGGGTTGAAACAAAAGTTGCTTTGAATTTACTTGGTGTTTCGCCTGTAAGTTTCTCCCTTACTGTTTTTTCTTTACTTTACAACTTGTTATTGAATTAACTCAAAACCTGAAACTAGTTTTTTCAGAATCGAGAGTAGAATCCATTACACTACTTTTTAAAATAGGTTAATTTTTTACCAAAAAAATTTTTTCACACCATGCCGAGTCTAAAAGTATCATACGACGATGTGGCGCTGAGCGCAAAGGCGAACGAGACCCAGTAAAAAAGTGTGATGGAAAATTTTGGGTGACATTTGTTTAAACTTAACTTAATTTGAAGAGGTTATTCACCTCCCGACAAAGTAGCGTCGATAACGTTGCACATACGTGAGTGAATCTAGCGCTATCAATCAATTAGAGTAACCATGATACCAAAAATTACAAATATCTTCTACAATAATAAATGAAAATTAATAATTACTTTCCATATCAATTTATTATAATAAAAACTAGTTGGGGTGTCTGAGGTTTTAAGTTATTCCAATAACACGTTGTATTTCCTTAAAATAAAATATAGGTAATCACATGGAGTACTAACTGCAGTATCAATGTTTTACAATTATTTTTAACATAACATAACATTGTCTGTATTTCCCCGAAGGGGTAAGCAGAGGTGTAATAGTACACCCACATTTCGCCAGTTATGTTATAGTCCCATGTAATAGGGGGCGAGCTTATTGCCATTAACCGGGCACAAATCCATACTCCAGGCTGCTACTGAGAATTTCCTAATGAAGAAACCCAATAACACATAAAACTTTTTAACAAAAAATTGAACCGACGAAACCAGAAACTGAAAAGCGAAAAATAACTAATTATGAGTCGGCGCCAAACGAACCTTTAACAAGCAAAGTGCATGCAAGTTGCAAGTGGCCGAGCGGAGAACGCATTTTTGGAAAGTAATTGTTTATCGTTGAAAATTTCACGTTGTATTTGATGTGACGTTGTTTTTAGTATTTATTTAAAGTAATTTAATGATCTTCGTTGATTGGTTGTTTGGCGCCGACTCATAATTAGTTATTTTTCGCTTTTCAGTTTCTGGTTTCGTCGGTTCAATTTTTTGTTAAAAAGTTTTATTTTTCATTTTTTTGTGGTTAATCTCTAACTCCAGGTCTCCATTATGTCGTAGTGTCTAGAACTATATTTATGTGTGTCAAGTTTCAACAGAATCGGTTAACAGATAAGAATTCAGTGGGTGAACAAACACTCATCCCCTGTTTTACTACCCTTAGGGGTGGATTTTGATTTTGAAATTTAAATGGGACCAACTTCGAGATATACCCTATCCATTAAAAAAAGAATCATCAAAATCGGACCACTCTGTAAAAAGTTATGCGTGGTCATACATAAAAAAAAAAAAAAAAAAAAAAAAAAAATAATTACGCGTCGAATTGATAACCTCCTCCTTTTTTCGTCGGTTAAAAATAACAAACATTAATAACAAATAATCACAATAATTTTAACATGAATTTAAACAAGGAAATAATCATTTTAGCCCAACATTGTGGCCGACAAGTATTTCCGCATCTTCTTATTTTTAATTGTTGCAAATAATTATTGTTGTGCACCAATTTATTTAACTATGACTTTAAGCCGTTTGGGGTCAAAACGCTTGGGTCATAGGGTCCAAGTGCGTGCTTCCTTTTTAAAGAAATGGCTAAGAAGTTGGTTGACACTTCGCGTGACCAGAGGTCTGGCATGTTCTTTGGTCAAAGAATAGGCGTTGCCATTCAACATTGCAATGCTGCCAGTCTTCTGGGCACTCTATCACACCGCTGTCGCTGTCTGTCAAGTATTCCACACCGCTGTCATCAGACGGCGGTGTGGAATACTTTGATGCCAAAATGCGCCTTTTAGTATTTTTTTATTTTGCACATGGTTTTTTTGTTTGTTGTAAATATTGTATGTAAGGTTTTATAAATACATTTATTTATAACATACACAATCTCTTCAAAAATAAACGTACCAAAAATAAATATGCACAAAAAACTAATAAAATGAAATGGTAACTGCTTTAAGGGAATGGGGGATAGTACAAACATTTCCTGGCAAATTAACAGGGGATTGATCAGATTTCCGAGCCAACGGGGCGCGAAGTCCATCGCAATGCCAATCAGAGGGTCGCTCTCTTTGCTCCCTGCCCACTTGTAATTTGCTGTTTGAATGCACGCAATAATAAACAGACACGTCTACCAAGTTTGGTAATTACCAGCCCTGAAAAGCTGATAATTTCAAGTGAGAGGTGAATTGGGAAAATGCATTGCGGAGCCTAATTTGGTTTAATTACTAAAGTGTTAAGCTTCTTAATGTTTTCATTTGTTGGCGAATTGACTTCTCATTTTGGAGTACAAAACGTGTATCAGAAATTCGTGGTCATATTTGGGGAGCTCATTCATTACTATCGAATAATTTTTACTATGGGACCAACCCTGAAATCGCAAAAAAATACTTATGTTCCCTACAAAATCATCGATGTCGCTTGACAAAATGTAGTGAACAGCCACAGACATAATAAAAAATATAGGCTAAACTCCAGTGAGGCGGTTCCCAGAGAGGTTTTAAAGAACTTTAAATGTATATTACTCTCTCGTAATTTACCAACAAAACTCGACAAACCTACTTAATATATTCAACCTTATTCTTAGTTTATACTAAACCTCTTAAGGGATAATTGTACTCATTATTATGAACAAATTTTACTATGGGACCAACCCTGAAATCGCGAAAAGTAAATCAGCTATTCCCTATATTTTGTCGATTTAAGTGAACAATGTAGGGATCAGCTGAGTTTTTTTCGGGAGTTCAACGTTAGTCCAATAGTACCTAAAAGTTGTTCATAATGATGAGCACAATGACCCCTTAGGAGATTTAGTATAACTAAAAATAAGGTTGTATAAGGTCGTACCAAAATAGGTGTTTAAATTTTCACACAGCATTTAGTACGTCTTACCAAAGATACCTAACAAAAAGAAAATGATTTTCCTTCAAAATAACACCACACTGCGCCATTTAAGTTTACATCTCTTGCAATTTCAATAATAAAATTGAAAAACGTTACAGATGACTGCACAGGAACAGCTGATCATATGATTATTGGGGTGAATGAACTTTCACAGTTTCAGTTTCTAGATAGTTTAGGCAATTTATGAAAATTATTATTTTAGTAAAAACATAAAAAAAAAGTTTAAATATCTTTGATTAGACGTAGGTACTGAACGCTGTGTGAAAATTTGAGCACCTATTTTGGTAGGACCTTATACATAGCTGTTTCACAACTTAAAGCCTAATGAAAACACACATAATTTTTGTTTACAGCATCAGCATTAACAACGGCCAAGCAATAAACTTAAGCTCTCACAAGGCACGTTTGCGTCGTCAAATTGTACTTACATAGTTAATTGTACAACATTTCCTTTCCACACAAAAACTTCACCACAACATGAAACTACGAATAGTACCCTTCGGGGAGACACCAGCGTTTTACAACTTCGACCAACATAAAGTATACACTAGCCCACCCGAGGTAGTAGTCGGGGAGTCGCTAAGCGGTTTTTGATGTCGCTTGCCCGCAAAGGCGTCGTAAACGCGTATGTTTGGGCCTCAGAATATGCCCTGTCGCGGACGAAAATGTTTTTGTGTCGTCATTCGGGCCAAAGTTGATGTTTACTGAGAAACAAATGAAGGTGCAACGGTCTCCTAAGTGGAATGAAACGGATATACAACGCCGAGTTACAGTTCTCATGGCAAGTTTAGAAGGAGAATTTGTATGCAAAGTGTCCTATTTCCAACTTAAATGGAAAACTAAATTATATTTCTGATGTTCCGCAGTTGGGGACAGACTTCGCAAGTTCTTTGGAGTATGATTAATACGTCCATGGATAACCTACATAATTCTGGGAAGTTTGTTAGCGAATTATGGTTTGGATTCCTATTTAATTTTGTTGAAATATTAAACATCCAAGTGGTTTTCTGTATTTTAGTTTTTCCGTTCAGTTTCCATTTATAAAAACACTAGCGGCCCGTCCCGGCTACACACGGGTATTTAACAAAAAATACAAAAAATTTAAATTTGAACACATACACACTCACACACAGACACCCTTATTTTGCGTCGGGTTACTAAAAAAATAATACATTATAAAGAAAGTTTGGTTTTTTTTTATTATATTTTTTTTTATTCGATTTTATTTATTTATTTACAGCTAACTGCAAGACTGTAGGTTGTGACATAACTATAATAGTTAGACACAATGACACTTTTTGTAGATAATGATGTGTTCTGTAAAGTCGTAGTACATTATTTGGTTCTATCATCAACAGTTTTAGCAGCGCACGCGATGTAAGGAATTTTTTAGATTTTTTTTTTACACCTTGGGTACATTATTGGAGTTTTAGAACGGATCCCTATTTTTTTTTTAAATATAATATTAAGATAGTGTAGCTTCCCAACAGTGAAAGAATTTTTCAAATCAGTCGAGTAGTTTCGGAGCCTATTCAATGCAAAAAAACAAACAATCAAATCTTTCCTCTTTATAATATTAGTACCGATAGATTGCACGTGTTAGATTTAAATAGAATATAATATTATTATTACTCGTCAGGACTACAGATATTAATATAAATCTTGAATACTTTACTAAGGGCAATGTAGTAGTGAAAGTTGGGTATGGCAGAAAAAACATGAAAGCAGAATAACTGCAGTAGAAATGAGAGCTTTGAGAAGTATGTGTGATGTAACTTTGAGAGATAAACTAAGGAATAACGTGATAAGGGAGCGTTGTGGAGTGAAAGAAGATGTAGTGACAAAGATTGAGAAAGGTATGTTAAGATGGCTTGGACATATAGAGAGGATGGACGAGAGGAGATTGACGAAACAAGTATACGAAGCGAGTGTTGATGGAAGAGTTGGAAGGAGACGACCTCGGCGAACGTATCGCGATCAAATCGCGGACGTTCTCAAAAAATGCCAGGTTAAGAGATCTCTCAACCGACGAGCATGCATGACGAGGTTAATGGACGTAGATGAAGCGAAAGATGTGTGTCAGGATCGTAGCAGGTGGAAATCCAGTCTCTGCCTACCCCAATGGGAAACAGGCGTGATAATATGTATGTATGTATGTAGCACCCAAGTGGCGCCCCATCAGTAAAAAAAAATATTACTAGCTGAATACATCATTTATCGAAAATTCGTTTTTAACAATTGAAGAAATGGTGCTGTAGCTTAATCAGAAACTATTAACTCTGTAAAATATAGTTCGCTGTAGTTGTAGATAGAAGAGTGCCAAAAGTGTCCGTTTTTTGCATTGATTTGTAACCTATTTTACAGGTTCTAAAATAATAATGATAGTCTATGATTTCAAGGGCACAGCGGGTATAGTAAATAAAAGTCACATTAAAACTCCCGCCACTTCAAAGAGCTCTGTATTTAGGGTTAAGATTAGTAAGTTACGTAAAGACAAGTTAAAACAATCAGACACATAGGAATATCATTTGAATAACCAAATAATATTTTAAGTAACATTATACCTTTAGGCATTGAAAATACTAGAATCGTTAGCCAATATCCCACCTTTTTACATCAAATACTAATATTTACATCAAATACTAATATTTACATCAAATACTAATATTTACATCAATCAATTACTCAGAAATATGGTGGTAAAATAATAAACTACTGGACTACTGATAACGAGGAATAAAATAATAGTCTAATATTAGATTAATAACACAAAAGATACCTAATCCGCGCGCACAATTTGATGCAAGCAACAAATAGGGCGCCCAGGTGGGCACACTACGCCCGGCCGCTCCGCAGTGTTCAAGGTTAACGCGGTCCGAACGCATCTCCCGGAAAATAATTAAATGTGACGATTGGTGCGATTAAATGGTGTCACAACACATCGGAAATCGGAAATACATAAAAAGTGTATTAACATCACTTTTCACAATCAAGCTTTCACTATTTTTCAGTATTTTGACCTTTTCAGCAAATAAAAACAATCGTTTCACTTTGTACTTAATAAAAGCTCAGTGTTGCAAGATATTAAAGAAATGATACAATACCATTTAAACCATTTAAACCATTTTTACCATTTTTTAATACAATACAATACAAATACTCTTTATTGTACACAAAAGAAGATAGCAACATATATGACTTATATAGAACACATGTACAATGGGCAGTCTTATCGCTCAAGGCGATTTCTTCCAGATAACCTTAGGATGGACAATATGGGCAAGTAAAGAGAGGGGTTGTACGCAGTGTAACAACATAATAGAATACATATTCATTTCGCGCGCTAGACAGCGGACTGAACGCGCGTGTACACGCTTCACGGTTACTACCACTCGGTGAACGACTACTCGACTCTCGAGTCTCGCTTACGTTTCTCATACTTTATTCAAACCTACCTACGTCATATCATAATGTTCAAGTGTAAAAGTTGTGAAGTTGAAGCTAGGGATGGTGCCATGTGTTCACTCTGCACGGGGCAGTTTGACTTCCCCTGCGCAGGTATAACTGAAATGGGATGGAGAAAGCTCGGGGATCGCAAATCAACATGGAAATGTGGTAGCTGCAAATCACATGCGGCAGCCAGTCCTCACACTGGTTCTCTCAAGAATTCATCATCAGCGGACTCGGAAGCCATCCTAGCCGAACTCAAACGACTGTCAACCCAAATGGAGGTACTGCCGACTTTAATAGAGAGCGTGAAAGCGATTCAAAACGAGCTCGTCGAGTTGAAGACCATAAGGGCTGAATTCTCTGAAGTCAAGTTGTCCATTGATTTTGTCAGTGATGAAATGAAGGCCTTAACATGCAAGGTATCAACCCTGGAGGAGGATATCGAGACAATAAGGATGACCAAAGAAGATATTTCAGGTCTGCAAGACCGAATCGTAAAGCTTGAGAATCTGCACCGTGAGAGTGAACAGAGATTACGCATGAATAATATCGAGATCAAGGGAGTGCCTGTTTCCAATGATGAAAACTTGTTTACTATAGTAGCTAAAATCGGAAATATAATTAACTGTCACATTCCTAAGGAACAGATAAACTATTTAGCAAGGATTCCAATGCGAAATGACAGCCGAAATAATACAATAATATGTTCGGTGCTTAATAGTTATCTTAAAAACGACTTTGTTTCTGCTGCTAGAAACCACAAAAAATTAAACGCGGTTGACTTAGGACTCCATGGTGACAATAAAATCTATGTCAACGACCATCTGACGCTGGATAACAAAGCTTTACTAAATAAAACGAAGATCTTGGCTAAAGAACGGGGTTATGATTATGTTTGGGTTAGAAGTTGTAAAATATTTATTCGTAAAAATAATTCATCACCAAAACACCACATCAGGATTGAACATGATTTAAAAAAGTTTTTTTAAGTAACAATAAGTCGAGCCGATTTACTGACACTTTGTTGTTTACCGTCGGATTATTAGATTTAAGTTTGAGAAACACAGGTACATATTTTTTCTGCGCATTCCTTTCTCGGCCGTCTTTTGTTCGCTTATCGCTCGATGTCATCTATTTATTAGGCTTTTGTTATTGCAATTTTAAACGTTATTTACACGCTATTAGGGATGTAATCTGCTTGCACTTGCTACAGTTTCTTACTTATTACAAATATATTTACCCTCTGAATACTATTTATTGCTCTGGCTATTTGCAGAATATAGCTAATGTTTTGCTTTACTTATACTTTTTATTTGAACAGATTTTTATAGTTATTCATTTTCACACTGTTGAAAATGTGAGTGTACCTTATATTTTTCTAATCACAACATTAATATTAATTTATGGCGCCTATTAGCATTTTTTACCAAAATGTTCGAGGGCTGCGTACAAAAACATCAGTTTTTTATAGAAATATATGTATTAATTGCTTTGATGTAATTTGTCTGACGGAGACATGGCTTATCGATGGTATTGCAAATAGTGAATTATTCGATGACAGGTATTTTGTTTGGAGACGAGATCGAGATTATTCACTAACTAATCAAACTAAGGGTGGGGGGGTCCTAATAGCCGTACGACGGGAACTTGTCGCCGATGTCCGTGACGAATGGCGCTCGTCTGCTGAAGATTTGTGGGTAACCATAACTTTGCAGCGGACGAAACCCAGAGTCTCTTATAAAATGCATTTATGTGTGGTTTATATATGTGATCAGCCGTCAAGAAACTCTTTGATCGTTCAATTAAATAATTTTTCTAGTAATTTAACTGACATTGTTCTGAAACACCCTGCAGACAAGTTCTTAATTATGGGGGATTTTAATCAACCAAATATAGACTGGCAAGCAGCGGTTGATGGTGATCACTTATATCCCTGTAAACTTCAGGGTCTTATCCAGACAAGTTTTTGCGATGATCTCGCTGCTTGTAATTTGTTACAGTACAATTCGTATACAAATAATTGTAATAGGATCCTTGACCTCGTATTATCTAATAATGAAGTTACTGTGTCTCCCTCCCAGGATCCGTTAGTGCAGGAAGATCCACTCCATAAGGCACTCTGTATAACTGCCGACTTTGTTCAACTTCACCTGCTGCAATCTCGCCCTCGAATCAAGCTATTATACGCACATGCTAATTATGATGCCATTGTTGAGGAAATGAACAAAGTCGATTGGTTGTTTGAGCTTAACAGTAGGCCGCTGGATGAGGCAGTTAAGTTTTTCTATGATATTATCAACAAACTTCAAGGTACCTATATACCAACTAAAACTGTTCCACCACAGTGCAAGTATCCTCCCTGGTACAAGGGTCCTCTTATAAAAATCATAAAAGAGAAATCCAAATTTCATTCTAAATTTAAAAAATATGGAAATCTTTCTGATCAGCAATCTTTTGTTGTGTTACGTCAACGGGTCAAAGAACTAGAAAAGAAAATGTTTGATGAATATATATTAAATATAGAATTGTCCATTTCTAAAAATCCTAAGGCTTTCTGGCAATACGTCAAATCCAAACAACAGACCAACTCCTATCCGTGTGTACTGAAACTAGGTGAAATGTCGTCCAACAATGGTGATGACATATGTAACATGTTTGGTGACTATTTCTACTCTAACTTTCAGGAACAACGTGATAATGATGATGATCAGTTGTCGTCAACATTGAGTGTTGATCGGACTGATGGTACTATATCCGACATTTACTCTGTGGATGTCCGTGAAGAGGATGTATTTCAGTTATTAAAGCAGGTAGACCTTAATAAGTCTGCTGGCCCAGATAACATTTCACCGATTTTTATATCTAAATGTGCGCTTTGTATATCTACTCCATTAACAATATTATTTAAACGGTCCTTTTTATCGGGAGTAGTGCCTATAATCTGGAAGTCGGCGTATATTACGCCAATTCATAAAAAAGGTCCTAAGGACTGTGTGGAAAATTATAGACCGATATCCAAACTTTGTGTATTTGCGAAAATCATGGAGAAAATTGTCCATATACAACTCTCTTCCTCACTTAAATTAAGCTTCTCTGAACATCAACATGGATTTCTTAAAGGTCGTTCAACCACGTCTAACCTCGTGGTCTGCAGTGACTATATTTCTGAACATATGTCAAAGCCGTCTCAAGTTGACGTTATATACACAGACTACAGTAAGTGTTTTGATCGAATTGATCACATCCTACTTATGCGCAAACTCTTATTGATCGGTGTTAGGGGCAATCTGTATAGATGGTTCTCGTCATACGTGCAAAATAGATGCCAAACGGTTGTACTCAACGGTTACACGTCAAGGGTGGTGCAGATACCATCTGGGGTTCCTCAAGGATCCTTGTTAGGACCCCTATTATTTAATATTTTTATTAATGACATCGCCGCATGTTTTCAAAGTTCTAAAATTGTATTATATGCTGATGATATGAAGGTTTTGAGACATATTACAAATGTTGAGGACGCTTGCGTTCTACAGGACGACCTAGACCGTTTTCAAATTTATTGTGTTAATAATAGATTAGATTTAAATGTTTCTAAATGTAATGTATGTACATTTACATGTAAACCAAACCCAATTGTGCATGATTATAAGCTATTTCATACCTCAATAGCCAGAGTCAGTGCTATCAAGGATCTTGGGGTGACTCTTGACTCTAAGCTTCTTTTTGATTTACACATTAACAACGTTGTTAAAAAGGCTTCTAAAGCTTTAGGTTTTATTTTTAGGATCTCTTCTCATTTTAAAAATGTAAAAACAATGAAAATTTTATACTGTGCGTTTGTCCGCAGCCATCTGGAATATGCTTCTCAAATTTGGAATCCAAATTATAATGTCTATATTAATCGACTTGAAGGCATTCAAAGAAAATTCTTAAGGTACATTCAGTTTCGCTCCCATATTTATTTACCTAACTACGAAAGTCGATGTAAAAAGTTTCATATTCTGCCACTATACGAACGGAGAAAAATTGCAGATTTATCATTACTATTTAGTGTCGTAAATGGATCAGTTGACGTCCCTGAGCTGGTAAGCAAGATTGGACTCCGTGTGCCATCGGCATTTATACGGAGACCAAATCTCCTTGATGTACCTGCCGTTAGGAGTACCTATAGGCAGAACTCGTTCCTGGTCAGGGCATGTCGTACTTTTAACGCAGAGTGTTGGGAAGTTGAGCTTGACTTATTTGTTACTAGTATCCCTAAATTGAAAAAAATATTAAGTTATAACTTTTTCGGTCAATCCCTTGTACGATCAATGAATTAACTTATTTTATATTTATTTGTTAGATCCATCTTTCTGTAATGTTCATCTGTTGTTTGTATCCATTTTCTTTTCTATCTTTTCACTGCTGTCTATGTGTTATTCAAAATTGTATACAAAAATTCTATATGTGGAAACTTGTAATTGGCCTTTTTCCACTGTATTTTTCTTAATTACGACTCTGTATTAGCTGTAAGTTTCCCTAAAAATAATAAAATAAAATAAAATAAAAATATACTTCATAACATAAATACTATACATATATCTATAACAAAACTACATAAATATAAGATACAATAAACATAATAAATACAATACAATATGTCTAAATGAATGATTTTCCCATTTTAACTGTATTAATTGCTCCGATTGATGAATTTATAAATTAGTAACTGGTATTTACTATGTAATACGCACACGTATATGCACGTACAGTCGACCACATTTCAATGGTAACACTTGAATTTCGAAAAAAAACGCCCTTACTGCTTACGCAATAAAGATGCCATCAAGGTTAAACTGCTCAGATATTTCTCTGAGGTTAAACTGCTACCACTGACGTGCGGTCGCCTGTACGTGAGTAAGTTAAAACATTTATATACCTAAAATGTGTTTTT
Source organism: Asteroscopus sphinx (assembly GCA_949699075.1). Classification (NCBI taxonomy): domain Eukaryota; kingdom Metazoa; phylum Arthropoda; class Insecta; order Lepidoptera; family Noctuidae; genus Asteroscopus; species Asteroscopus sphinx. Next base: position 6,413,270 of record OX453016.1, read on the forward strand.
TCAAAGTTGAACTCTAAACAAACTGTATCATATTTTTTTATCATAACGTTTATTACGTGTTCTTGTTTAAAGAAGTTCTACTGACCCAATTATTGCTGAAAAATAGTTTATAAATAACAAATCTCATCCGTAGGGAAGAATGTCAGGAAAAACCCAAAAAAAATTTTTGGGGACAACTTCTTTTTTCTTGCAGCCCCATTTTATAGTGGTGTGCGTGTGTAAACGTATCAGCGCTAGCACACATAATGATTTTTTTGCATCAGTATTGCTAGCGTGTAATGTATGAAACTATCCTTCTATGTGTAGTAATTCTATGAGTCTAACAATTATCGAGACACCGATCAGAGTATCAGAATAAGTTTTCTATTCTCTTGCTCTGGCAGTTTCACTAATAGCCAACAACAATAACAATAATAACTAAAAGCCAACATCAAAAGTCGATGAATGTTTCAAAATTTCTAAAGTTATCAAAGCTGTTTACTGTTTTTATAAATTCATCATACTCATATTCTATAAAGAATTCACTTTCTGTTCCTATTTATGAATAAAAATTTAAGTGGCAAGTTTTCTTTTAGAAAACAATTTTGAAACTATGAACAATCATCGCTAACTTTTGATGTTGACTGTACATAATAATATAGCCACCCAAATCCTTCATAAAGTATATCTATCATCACAAATTTACTTTTTTTTTAAACACTCCGCCCACACTGCACAAAGTTCATTCGATACAACATTTTTATGCATGCAATTTATATGAAGTCATATTTCATTCATCTACATATTTTCGTAGTTTTAATGAGTAAGATGAGTAGGTTTAGTAATGACTTGCAGTCATTAAAATCTAGTTTGGCTAAAGGGACGTTTTCACGAGGCGATTTTAGCTGTTCAACTTTCTCATGAAACAGCGGCGTTTTCACGAGGAATCAAGTTGATCAACTCGATTTCTTGTGAGAACGCCACTCGCTCCATGAGAAAGTTTATCAACTAAAATCGCCTCGTGAGAACGCCCCTTTAGCATAGCTTACATTTCATCATCATCATTTCAGCCCAAAGACGTCCACTGCTGAACATAGGTCACCCCCAATCATAACCACAACGACCGATCCTGGGCTAACTTACATTTACCTTCCCCTAAGTAGCCCCTAAATACTACTTCTAGGTAGGGTAAGTCCGGGGGAGTTGGCCCTAGTAACTTCAGAAGCCAGTAAAATGAAAACTATGAAGATAAATTCCCAAAAATCAACTTCTAATTAAACTTTGATAATTAAATTTTCAAAATATAACAAGTGATAATGAGTTTTTACATAATAAATATAATAATTCATTAATTATTAAAATTATACGATTGGCCATCTCTTCCAGAGTGTCCGGGGGAGATGACCATAGTAGCAAGGGAGAGATGGCCAGTTTTTAAATCAACATTAGCTACTGTTTGACTTATATTTTTTTAGCTTTAGTTCTTTCTAGAAGGAGCTACTCCTGATTTGCTTCGCCGAACAGGCAAGATGGTCCCTTAAATTCTTTTTGACATTATTTGCTGTGTACCGTCTGACTAGGGTATTTTTTGGTACTTCATAGATACACATTTTACCATTTCTAACATTATAAAATCAGTTTTCGCTTTTGTTTCTTCGCGTAGTGACTTATTTTCTTAGATATTTTTATGTTACCCATTTTTTAATGAAAATGTCTCATATTATATACGGGCCATCTTACACCGACCGAATATGGCCATCTCTCCTGATCGTCCGGGAGAGGTGCCAACATATATTTTGTAAAAAATATAATAAACTCGCTTGCAATTTTGAAGTTATTATTGAGTGTGGCTCGTGAACTATGCAATCAAGAAAAATACTCCAAATTTTTCGTAAAATTTCATCTTTACACTGTGTAACATAAACCTTTCGATTACATTGAGCTATAGGTAAAACAAAATAGGCCGATATTACCCAATATTTTGTTTTTTTTGGCGTAATTCTAGCGGAATGTCGTTTCTACGCATTACAAAGCAAATTATCCAGAGAGTAGTGCTCTCTGTTGAGCACAAGTATGTTTTTTTCTTGTTGGCAATCTCTACCTTACGGCCAACTCCCCCGGACTTACCCTAGATAAATAGATAGATAGAATATTCTTTATTGTACACCATTAAAATTATTAAACTTAGGATTAACACGTAAAATAAGGGTACATACCAGGCCCCTCAGAAAGTATTGCGAAAAAAAGTTTTTATATATGGGAGACTGGCCAGTTATAATGTTTTTCGAAAATATGATTATTTATAAGTAAAATTAAGTAAGTTCCAATTTCAAAATTTCCCTCCACATTTTTTGCGAGTTAATTCAAAGTATTGTGTCTCACTGAAATATGGATCTGCGCCGGGAACATTTTAGAGCTATGATTTTATACGATTTCAAGTGTCGCCTGAAACCGGATGAATCGTACGATAGACTTCAAATGGCATTCATGGATGAAGGCCCTTCCAAGGCAACCGTGTATCGTTGGTATAACGAATTCAAGCGCGGTCGACCAACTTTGGGGGATGACGAAAGAAGCGGTCGCCCTTTGACGGCTGTTACCGAAGAAAACGTGCTAGCAGTGAAAAATTTAATCCAAGACAATAGGCGAATTACATATCAGGAGATTCAACACATATTGAAGATTGGATCGGGAAGCGTTCACGAGATTCTACACAGCCATCTTCGCGTGAGGAGGATAGTATCACGCTGGGTGCCGCACAACCTCACCGATGCTCAGAAGCAGGCCCGGGTGGAATGGTGCCGTGATATGCTTAACAAATTTGAAGCAGGCTCGTCTCGGCGTGTTTACGACATCGTTACAGGTGATGAGTCCTGGATTTATCAATACGACCCAGAAACCAAGCGCCAGTCGACTGTTTGGGTGTTTCAAAATGAGCCAACGCCTACCAAAGTGAAGCGATCTAGAAGCGGGGGTAAGATTTTGATCGCTAGCTTTTTTAATTTGACTGGCCACTTGGTATCAATTCCCTTACGGGATCAAAGAAGCATTAATGCCGAATGGTATACTACCAAATGTTTGCCAGAAGTTTTCTCTGTTATAAGCAACAAGCGACCAAACACAGGGCTCCGCGGGCTACTGCTCCACCACGACAATGCACCTGCGCACACCGCACTCAAAACGAGGGACTTCCTGGACAGCACGCCAGTCAAACTCCTGGGTCACCCTCCTTACAGCCCTGATCTAGCACCGTGTGACTTCTTTTTATTCCCAAAAATAAAAAATCAGCTCAAAGGGATACAATTTTCGTCGCCGGAAGATGCGCTGGCTGCGTTCGAGCAGGCTGTAAACGAGGTGTCTGCGGCGGACTGGAAAAAGTGTTTTGAAAACTGGTTTAGGCGCATGAATCTTTTATAGAGGCTGGTGGAAAGTACTTTGAAAAGATTTGATAAAAATATATGTACGTATAGAACAATTTTTTTTAGTTTCGCAAAACTTTCTGAGTGTCCCACGTACTTAGGGTAGGTACTTTTTTGAAAGTAAATCTTAAGATGTAAATTCTGCAGGTCCGTTGGAATATATTTCTATAGAGATAAGCAATACTTTTGTATTTGTATTTACCTAAAATAGAAATTTTTTTGTAACTTTCTGTGCGCGTAAATGATTAAATAAAAAATAAAAAAATCATGGCCAGGATTCCAACCTGCGACTTTTGGTTTGTCCTAGAAGTCTGAATGAATTGAAATAACAGCATAATTAGTAAATCATCACTTAACATCAGGTGAGGTGGCGGTCACACGCAAGCCAGTAAAGAAAAAAAATAAATTAAAAAAAAAATAAGAGAAGAATTAAAATTAATTAATTTATTTATTTATTAGTAATTTTATTTTCACTTTAGCCTTTTATAATTTTTAGCATCTAAGTTCATTAAGAAAGCTTGTTGCATGCAGGTATTTTGCTTGAATTGCACGCAAGCATTTAACACACTGAAATTCCATTCGTTTATCTACGAACTTTTATCTACCCTTTAACTCAACCAAAAAACAACATCAACCACAAAATAAGCATTTACATTCAACTCTAAATAAACACATTACTATTCCTAATGACACAAACATTACATTTTGTTTACCAATATTTATTGCAAAGAAAGTAAACGCGTTCTTCATTCTCTAGATTAAACATGTCGTTTGAATATTGAAAGTAAATATTTGCTGTATACTTTTTTAGGCCGCCCGTGTAAGAATATTTACAAGACGAGTCGAGGTAAGGCGAGGCGACGAGAGGCAAAGCGAGGCGTCGATTAGCCGTGTTCGTCTAGCCGCTCGACACCGTCAAACGCGATATGGTAATACCTACCACGGAATAAAAAAACGAGAGGAAGTGGCATACGGCTACCACACGCGTGGCTCAATTAAGCGCAGATGCACAACATTAACTTAATCGCGCTTAGTTTCCCGCTGCGACACGTCTGACGTATGACGTCTCGAATACTTAAGTGAAATACTAGATTATACCTTATTGTGTAATTTTAACTTGTAAAAATTATAGCAGAATGAAAAATTATTCTCATAGAGGTATGTGTACAATTTTGATAAATTTCAATAGAACTACAATAGTACTAAGTAATCGTAAGGGCACTTCTACTTGTTTTATTTATTCCGTGGTAATACCTACCGACTTTTTGTAAGCATTACAGCATAAGTAATTTTAATATGTTTTTACGCACCAACTGATGAATTCTATTCGTAATAAATTTGAGACTGTAAATTGAATTTTTGTTCAGTTACACTGTGTTTACAATACATTGGCAGTGGGTTGTAAAGTCAAGAGAAACAATGTTTTAAAAATACGCAAGTGAGACAGCTCTAACACAAGTTGTAAAATTGAATCACATACGAATAAAATAGTGAAGGGTAACTTGTTTATCTCCTAGTGGGTTTAACTTATTGGGAAGGAGAAAGGGGCCACTTCAATTTATTTACTAAATGACCATTACTGGTTAAGTACTTGATTCGATATAAATAAATACTGTTGATGTCAAGGATAAAATGTTATCCGATGGGTTTATGTAAATCCTAATAATAAGTATTATAAACGACGACGACGCCTGGTAGTCTAGTGGTTCGAGTGTGGGACTGCTGATCATGAGGTCGTGGGTTCGATTCTCACAGGACACAAATATTTAAGTCATGAGCATTAGTGTTTTTGTTTGTCTGGGTGTTACTTATGTACGTATTATAAGTATGTTTTTTATGTATTACCTTTCTGAGACAGAATAGTAACAAAATACTTTTGAGGATTCTTATAAAATACTAGCTTCTGCCCGCTGCTTCGCACGCGTGTAATTCAGTTTATCACAGAAAGACGTTAGCGTATCCCTCGGGAACGTTGGTAGACTTCTGGATTTAACTATTTTGACATTCAATCAGTCAGTCAGTCAGTCAGTCAGTCCGTCAGACTGTCAGTCAGTCACTCTGTCACTCACTCACTCACTCACTCACTCACGCACTCACTCACTCACGCACTCACTCACTCACGCACTCACTCACTCACTCACTCACTCACTCACTCACTCACGCACACTCACTCACGCACTCACTCACGCACTCACTCACTCACTCACTCAATGACTCACTCACTAACTCACTCACTCGCTCACTCGCTCACTCACTCACTCGCTCGCTCACTCACTCACTCGCTCACTCACTCACTCACTCACTCACTCACTAGCTCACTCACTCACTCACTCACTCACTCACTCACTCACTCACTCACTCACTCACTCACTCACTCATTCACTATACCGTCATACATGATTTTTGCGTAACTTTAACCGTCTACGAAAAGCACGCTACGGAAGGTCTCAAAAGGAATATTATTTTCCCGTTTTTGCTACATTTTTCATTAATGCTCCGCTCCTATTGGTCGTAGCGTGATGTTATATAGACTATAGCCTTTCTCGATAAATGGACTATCCAAAACAAAAATAATTTTTAAATTCCAACCAGTAGTTCCTGAGATTAGCGCGTTCAACCAAACAAACAAACAAACGAAAAATTTCTTCAGATTTAAGTTCCTGAGATTAGCGCGTTCAAGAAAACAATCAAACTTACATGCAAACAAACAAAAAAACTCTTCATCAGCTTTATAATATAAGTATAGAGTATAGATATGGGGATTCACTTTGGGTCTAGTTTTTTTATTCAGTATTTTTATAATAGAGGCCAAAGTAACACATTTTCTTTGAAAGTTACGGTTAAAAAGGTACAGCCCTGTGACAGACGGACGAATAGACAGGCAGAAGGCGTAGGCTTAATAATAAGGTCCCGTTGGCACTGTTGGGGTACGGAACTCTAAAAACCCTTACGAGATCAACATTTTATAACACAAAATTTTTCGTAAACAACATCAAAATTCGAATACTTTCTTACACGAGCCGTATCTCCTTCCCGGTTTCTAGTAACAAAGCCGTTCCGTGAAGCGTATTAGTGATTTATGCTAGCATTTTACAAGGATCGTTACGGCTAATAAATCTTGGTTAACTTGTTGCGGTAACGCACCGAATTAGGCCTCCCTTATAAACGCACGTTACGCGCGATTTTTTTTCTTTCCCGCCTTATTTATACTCTGTGGCACGAGATTTCATGTCGTGTAATAGAGCGCTATTTGGAGTAAAGTGACGTAGGTGAGTGGCTTTTGTTTCGTTTTTTTTAGATTACGGGATGGGCTTAATGCATGCAGAATTTAATAGGTAATTTGTATCAGCTTTTATACTGAAATGTATGTTCTATCTAGGTCATATCTTTGGGCAATAGTACATTACTGCAGCGACTGGCAAAAAATACATTAATGGACGAACTTGAAAATGTGGACCGAGGCGATGCCGAGGCACACATACGTGGTTCTATCAATGCCTGGTTGTGGTCAAGACTTGTGGAGTAATTTTCGAAATGGAATACATTTCTATTACCTTACTAGATTTTACCCGCTGCTTCGCTCGCGTTAAATTCTGCTAACCCACGTGATGGATCCTGTTAATTCAGTCCAGTCCAGTCCAGTTCCATCCATCCATCCTTTCATTCGGACCGTCCAGTCCAGTCCAATCCAGTCCAGTCCAGTCACTATCCCACTATCCCACTATCCCATTATCTCACTATTCCACTATCACACAATCCCACTATACCACTATCCCACTATTTGACTATCCCACTATCTCACTATCACACTATCCCACAATCTTACTATCTCGTCCCATGTCCAGTCCCATCCGATGACCCGTCGCGTACCATGTCCCGTCCCGTCCCATGTCCGGTCGCATCCCATGTCCCATTCCGTCCCATGTCCAAAAACCCGTCTCATGTCCCATGTCCCGTCCCGGCCCATGTCCCTTCCCATGTCACGTCCCGTCCCATGTCCCGTCACCCATGTCACATGTCCCGTCCCGTCCCGTCCCATGTCCCGTCCCCCATGTCACATGTTCCGTCCCGTCCCATGTCCCGTCCGTCCCATGTCCCGTCCGTCCCATGTCCCGTCCCATGTTATCAATTGTTCAGCAAATCAAATTTGGTGACAACGACTACAGCGCCACCTACCGGGTCCATTTGTTAATTCAAACCTTGCAGACCCGGACTCGAACGTACCTACACAAAAAATATCATTAAAATCTATCATCTATCAGTTTAGGAGATCAGTGACATACCGACAGCAGCGCCACTTACCGGGTCCAATTGTTTTTTTAAACCATCCAGGAACCCATTGAAACATACACACAAAATTTCGTCCAAGTAATATTTAATACGTTCTTTAAATTAGAGGGGACCCGAGTTTACCATACCGAACGGGACGAACATCAAATGTTTGACAGGTAGGAACAGTTTGTATGGGAAAATAAAATTGTTGTTTTTACTATTTTCCTCGCAAATTTTCAACATTTTCTCACCTTTTAAACCTTCCCTGGACTTTCACAAATATTTTAAAACCAAAATTAGCCAAATCGGTCTAGCCGTTCTCGAGTTTTAGCGAGACTAACGAACAGCAATTGATTTTTATATGTATAGAAGATTTTTAGACGTCTATTGTTTCATCATCATCATCATCATTTCAGCCGAAAGAAGTCCACTGCTGGACAAAGGCCTCCCCCAACATGTTGGGGGGATATGCCATAATCACCACGCTTGGCAGGCGGGTTGGCGATCGCAGTTGGTTGGTCAAATACTCAGAAAACGCTGCTGCCCATCCTCTGGTAAATCCCTTAGTCGCCTTTTACGACACCCATGAGAAGAGATAGGGTGGTGCTATATTCTTTACGTCCGGCACCGCACGGAACACGGCTAAGGCACGGCACGTCACGACACGGCACGTCACGACATGGCACGGTTCTGTTGTTTAAACCTACCTAAAACCCAATTACTTCTCTACCTTAAACGAAATGAGCTTACAAAACCCTTACAAAGGAACCGAATTACTAACATATCGTACAAATAAGGAAGATCATAAAAAAGTTCCACCCTTTACCATGTAATTCCCTGTTGATGCTAAAGTGTATTCGTCACGATAGTTTCACAAGTTTGATAAGGCTGTTTATGACGTCACGCAGTTGCTATGTTGTTTTATTTACATTAGATGGCACGAATAAATCGAAATCGTTTCCGGGATGAGCGAGTTATATAGCTATAGTTTTTGAGTTTGGCTGGTATTGACTACTAATAATAGTTGTTGTAAGTTACTGTAGATGTTCTTAAAGTATACTGTTAAAGGCTATAAGATAAGATAAGATAAAATAAGTCTTTATTTGCATTAAACATGGCAGGTATAATGGTGTTACTAATATAATGTCCCCGTGTTTAGTTATCAGAATATGTACAAAATAGTTGTTAAAATTATATGTCACATACATCATCATCATCATCATTTCAGCCGAAAGACGTCCACTGCTGGATTTAGGCCTCCCCCATTAAGAGGGGGATATGCCACAATCGCCACGCTTGGCAGGCGGGTTGGCGATCGCAGTTGGTCGATTAACGGCCAAAATTAATATCCAATCTATCCACGATTTACCCTACTGGAGGTAGAAATTTAACATATTTTGTATGGAGCTTATGTCAAATTCCTATCTCTAGTAGGGCAAATCGTGGATAGATTGGATATTAATTTTGGCCGTTAATACTCAGAGAACGCTGCTGCCCATCCGCTGGTGAATCCCTTAGTCGCCTTTTACGACACCCATGTGAAGAGATAAGGGTGGTGCAATTTTTTACGTCCGGCACCACACGGAACATTACACAACAACACGGAACAACTTTAACATGGAGCATTTCCTAATACTGGTATTGTAATCACCAATGCTGTTTACCCGACTGCACCAGCCCCCCTAGCCAAGTTGACAATCTGCACAATCGTTAATCGTCAACGCTAATAGAAAACGATCAAAATGTATGGGAATGACATATCTCAACGAAAAAATCATTCGTTCAGATGTGTCATTCCCATACATTTTGATTTTTTTCTATTAGCGTTGACGATTGTAGATTGTGTAGATTGTCTACTTGGCTAGGGGGGCAGGAGGGTTATGTTTTTCGAGTGTATGTATGTATATTTCTTTGGCACGCTCTGTAGCCTAAACAGTTTAATGGATTTTAGCTTGAGAGGTGTCGCTAGATTCGACTTAATTGTGAAAGTGACACTGGGTATATCAAAATTATAAAAATTAAAATGGCCGATTTTTGGCGCCATAATAAATGTCTTCAACATATTTCTTTCTCAAAACCTATCGAGTGGGGTATAAAAATAAAGGGTTTTATAAATGGTTTACGTAAATATGTACAACTTAAATGTAATTTGGAATTAGATTAGCTAAACAAACAACAAAATATTCAACGTTAAAAATGAATTATTATATGTGACTTTTCTAAAATAACATTAATAGCGCGATAAAACATGACAAAACTGAAAATTATAAAATAAAAAAACCTTAATTAACAAAACCCAAAAACCCTTGCGTGTAAAAACAACTGAAAATATGTAAACATGACTTGTGTAGTAATTTTTTTTTTCTTACCACTTTTCTTACCGATCAAGTTGTGTTCGGAATTACGCAGTAATGACGTTCAGAAGTAGAATTACATTATTGCGCTCGGGTGACGCGAACTTGATGCTGGCGTATCTGACAGCGATTGCTAAACATAAGAGAATACGAAAAGCGTTGTTTTGATCGAAACATAACTGCAACTGCAATTCTTTAGTTACGTGAATTGGCTTTCAGTGTCAAAACTTAATTGTATAGGTAGGTACTATCAGCAAAATTTCCGGTGAACCACAACTAAGGCTTAAATCGCTTGCGCTCAGTGTTCGACGGCAGCCGTAGGGACGTGTAATATAGCAGGATTCGTTCAAGGGACTTTGTCGACAAAATGTATCACCGGGATGGATCGTGACTGTACGTAAAATAAATGTACTTTTGTACGTACAGCTAGTTATTACCCACCCACCTAAGGATTCCCAGCAAACCAATGATATTTAAAAGTACAGATATGTTATTAGCAATCGCAACTGAAGACTCGAAAATATTCTAATTAGGACGTTTTTTCTATTAATCTGCGTCAAGTAAGGCGCCGAGCGTGACCGGTGACAAAAAAAAAACTAAAGCCGTCGTGTGTGTACAGAAAGTGTTCCAATTATGACGCGAAAGTATCTTGAAGTAACCAACTTACTTACTTTGTACTAGTTTATGTGTATTGTGCTGTTGCTGTACGTAACATTTCTTTCGTTGGTTTTGTTAGGGTATGCCATATCTATACTTTAAATATCATTGCAGCAAAAGTAAACAGATGTGGTTTATTGATTAAAATTTCACACCAAGCGTCATTTATCTGACCTCATAATGAATGTTGAATCAAAGTCACTGGAAAACTGACTAAATTCCAACTAAATTTCAGCGTTTTAACCGACGCTAAATTAAATTAATTTGATTAAATATTAAAACGTTTTAGCCAAGTTTGAAAGAGTTTTAAAATTTCATTATTATTATATTCAGGTGATAGGTATAGAATTTCTTTGAATATAATGAAATTTTACAGTCTATTTATTTAGTATCAAATTGACAGCTCTTTTCATGAGGCATTTTTGGTGTTGCGGCGCAACCTTAACCTTTTTTATTACTATCTATGCGTTCTCACCAATTCCACGCTCGTCGTCTATTTTTATCTTTGACATCTTCTCCTTTCTGTAAAACATTGATAAATGAAAAATACAAGAAACTTTTATTGAATATTGGAGTCAGATTATTTAAAAACAACATTTTTGGAATTGCTGGCAGCTGGAGTACATAGCAGAGCTTCAGCAACGACACAAATGGCGTGTTCCCAGTAAACCTTTACAGGTGGGAGAACTAGTGCTTCTGAAGGAGGACGGTACCCCACCAATGCGCTGGAAGATGGGAAGAATCACTGCTCTTTTTCCTGGCAAGGATGAGGTGGCACGTGTCGCTGAAATCAAAACTGCAGTGGGCATCTATCGACGTGGGATAAAATATCTTTGCCCTCTGCTGGAACCTGAAGAAGTTACTTTCGTGAAAGCTGGAGCTTTCACGGCCCCCGAAGATGTTGCGGCGCAACCTTAACCTTTTTTAGTATGATCTATGCGTTCTCGCCAATTCTACGCTCGTCATCTATTTTTATCTTTGACATCTTCTCCTTTCTGTAAAACATTGATAAATGAAAAATACAAGAAACTTTTATTGAATATTGGAGTCAGATTATTTATAAACCCAACATTGGTGACCACGAACGTGATAAAATCTCGTGATTGAATCCAGACATAAGGAATATCAAAGGAAGGCCATCTATTATTTTCCACCGATTGCTTGAAGCCGGCCGGTCAGCCAACGCCAACCTAACCAGGATAATAATAATATACAGCGCCGCAGCCAGTGCTTAAGAAAGTGCCTCATCCCATTTGATTCCTTCATTTATTTCCGATTACATTGATTGATAAGCGTGCACATGTGACGACCATTGCCAGCCATTGCGTGAACCAAATACATTTCTATACTGAAGAACGCCCCCATCAGCCGATTGCCAATTGACTTGACACGTGTTTGTTTGGTGCATGAGCCGGATTGCTTCATTAGCGTATTGTATTCTCTCTTCTGATTATTTACTTCTAAAATGATTAATTAGGTACTACTTAATTTATCATAATGCCACAAACTAGTGAGCAAGTGGAAAGTGACATAAGATTCAAAGATCTTACCACAAAACGAAGTTCCATCAAAGGCAGATTAACAAAGTACAGAAACTTTTTAAAGAAATTTACAGAATCTGGTAAATCAATCACATCAACAGACTACTACGCCGTTACTCAGAGGTATGAAAAGTTCCAAGTATTGCAGTCCGCCTTTGATGAAATACAATCACAAATAGAATTAATTAATTCTAGTAACCTGGACAGTGAGATTGATATTAGAGATGACATAGAATTACAGTTTTCTTCATTAATTGCTAAAACTCGTGTATTTTTAGATGAAAATCAGCCCAATAAAAATGAATTTGGTTCTGCACATTCTGATTCAAGCGGTAATAATTTATGTCAACCCAATTGTAATAATCTGAGTTTTAAGTTGCCTGTTATAAAAATAGCAAACTTTGATGGTGCTTATTTCAAATGGTTGGAGTTTCGTGATACATTTACCTCACTTATACACAACAATAACAGGATCGAATCAATTCATAAATTCCACTATCTTAGCTCGTACTTAGAAGGAGAGGCTTCCCGTGTTATAGGTAACTTAGAAGTAAGTGCTGCAAATTATAAGGAAGCCTGGCGTCTCCTCTGCGAGAGATATAATAATGAAAAACAGTTAATCAATCATCATTTAAACTCATTACTAAATTTCCACTCAGTACCTCTAGAGTCTGCTAAATCATTGAGATTTTTAATAGATCATGTATCTAAAAACTTGCGGGCTTTAAATACCCTGGGTGAACAAACAGATTCATGGGACACCCTCATCATCCACCTGATCTCTGCAAAGCTCGACAACAGCAGTAGTTTTAAATGGGAAGAACATAAAAATACTCTAAGTAAGTCACCTTCTTTGAAGGAATTCTTCCGATTCCTTAGAAGTCGAGCTGATATTCTAGAATCTGTCCAAGTCAACAAGCTCGATCGTCAAAACAATTCGTCCTATTATAATAAAAATGAAAAGTCTCAAGCAAAATCGCTTGTTCTTTCAGCTGCTTCTGGCTCTACTGCTTCAGACTCTTCTGATGCTGGCCCTTCTGTTGCTGGCTCTTCTGCTGCTGGTTCTTCTGCTGCATGTGTCTTGTGCAGAGGAGATCATCGTGTTTACGATTGTTCTTCGTTCCTGTCTAAACCCGTGGAGGACAGAATCACAGAAGCAATGCGTTTAAGGTTATGTCTTAACTGTTTACGCAAGGGACATTCTTCTCGTCAATGCAGGATAGGACCATGTTCTGTTTGCAAAAGGCGTCACAATTCGTTACTTCATAGAAATAGCTCTCAGGTTGTAAATGTAGCAAACATAGAATCACCTATTTCTGCGGCAGATACTAAGCATCAGCAGGATTTAAACGTCAGCAAAGGCAAGATAGTCAATATGTCAGTAATTATAAATAACTGTGTGCTATTATCTACGGCATTAGTAGAAATATATAATCCAGATACACAGAATCATATCACCATACGAGCTCTGCTAGACAGCGGGAGTCAATCTTCTTTAATTACAGATAGGTTGAAAAATAAATTACAATTGGCTCCTCAGCCATCCAGAGTCGATATTGTTGGTGTCGGCAACATGCCTCTCTCTAATGCCATACATCGATGCACCATTCACTTGAAATCAAAACATAATAATTATGGTACAAATATATCATGCTTGGTATTGCCTCATGTCACAGGAAATATACCGAACAAGTCAATAAATATTTCACAGCTAAACTTACCATCTAATATCTCACTTGCTGACCCTACCTTCAATCAGCCTGCGCCTATAGATTTGTTGATAGGTGCAGATATTTTTTGGAATTTAATTGAACCTGAACAAATGTCTCTCGGCCCTAACCTACCAATAGTACGTAAGTCAAAGCTTGGTTGGATTTTAGCAGGCCCACTGTTAACTCACAATAATTCGCAAGACAATTTTGTTCAATGTAATCATGTATCCATATTGTCATGTAACAATAGTAATTGTATATCGAATCAATCTTTAAATAAACAATTAACCAGGTTCTGGAAGCTAGAACAGATTCCTCCACCTGTTATTGTGAAAACAGAGGAGGAAATTAAATGCGAGAAACATTTTGTGGCCCATACTTACCGCAGCAATGAAGGAAGATTTCATGTAAGGCTTCCTCTTCTTTCGGAACCTGATTGCTTGGGTGATTCATACAGATTAGCTAAGAGGCAATTTTTGTCATTAGAAAAAAGATTTATTAAAAATCCTAGCCTTAAAAAACTATATTTTGAGTTTATAAAGGAATATTCAGATTTAGGACATTTGTCGGAATCAAGTGTTTTAGTGCCGGAACAATCGTACATTATTCCACATCATGCAGTGTTAAAACCTACTAGTGAGTCAACAAAGCTACGTGTCGTATTTAATGGTAGTGCTAAGACCACCTCTGGTTACTCAATAAATGATATTCAAATGACAGGTCCTCTAATTCAAGATTCTCTATTTAACATTTTACTCCGATTTCGTCAGCACACCTACGTATTATCAGGAGACGTGGAGAAAATGTACCGTCAGATACAAATTCAGGATTGTGATCGTAACTTACAAATGATATTATGGCGCAATAATGATAAAGAACCATTAAAATCACTAAGACTCAATACAGTCACCTATGGCCTAACGAGCTCAAGTTTTTTGAGCACTCGTTGCCTATGGCAATTAGGCGAAGATTGCACTGATCAAAATATTAAAACTATAATTCAGAACGATTTTTTAGTAGATGACTTGCTAACGGGCAGTGATTGTCCCGATGATTTATTATATATCAAAAATACTGTAGAAAGTGCATTAGCAGCGGGATGTTTTCACTTGCGTAAATATCGCTGTAATTTACCATCTATATTATCTGATTCAATTAATAGTCAAAGGGCGCTCATTTTAAGCTCTTCATCTCATACATTAGGGGTAGGATGGGATCCGAATAGTGATTATATACATTTTCCTAATAACTATGAAAACAATACAGTTATTCCTACTAAGCGTTCAATTTTATCAGAATCTTGCAAGGTTTTTGACCCCCTTGGTTTATTGAGTCCTCTTACAATTAAACCAAAAATTTTAATACAGAAGTTATGGGTACAAAAAATTGAGTGGGATGAACCGGCCCCTGATGATGTATGTCAATCATGGTATTCATTCATCAATAACATAAAACACTTACATGCACTACGAATACCAAGGCACACTTTAAGAAATTCACCTATTCATATTGAGTTACACTGTTTTTGCGACGCTTCGCAAAGTGCATACGCAGCGTGTATCTATTTCAAGTCTGTGGATATGCATGACAATGTTACAGTCCGATTGCAATGTGCTAAAGCTCGAGTGGCTTCTGTGAAACCAACTACTATTCCTCGTTTAGAGCTATGTGCGTGTCTATTAGGAGCACAGCTCGCGGGCGCCGTGTGTCGCGCTATGCGATGTATAATTAAGCGAAGAGTCTTTTGGACCGATTCGTCTATTGCGCTTACTTGGTTAGGTGCTAGATATGACAAATTAGACACTTTTGTGGCCAACAGAGTTGCAACGATTTTAGAACTCACTGAAGGCTCTGATTGGAGGCATGTACCCACCACGTTGAATCCTGCTGACCTAGCATCCCGCGGTGTAGACGCTGACAAAATAAAAGATTTAAGTTTATGGTGGAATGGACCTACTTTTTTAGGTCAACCTGAGTCTTCTTGGCCTTTGCTTAGTATGAAAAAATATAATGATGTTGATACTATACCTCAAGTACAGGCTAACACTGTTACTATACAAAATGAAATAAGTAAACAACAGGTTATAGATTTTAATCGATATTCTAAATTAAGAACTTTGCAACGTTCTTTTGCATATTTACTCAGATTTATCTACAACTGTAGAAATCCTTTAAATAAAAAAACTGGCATTTTACAGCCTGAAGAGCTATCAGCTTCGTTTGTTAACTTAGTCCGTTTATTGCAACAAGAAATGTTTCCAAAGGAGATAATCATTCTTCGAAATAAAGGAAGTCTTCCTTCAAAGAATCCTTTGTTGTCTTTAAAGCCATTTATTGATGAAAACAATGTTTTGAGAGTAGGAGCCCTCCTAGAATCTTCATGTTATACGTATGAAAAACGTCATCCCATGCTAGTGCATAAAAAGCACAGACTTACCAAATTATTATTTGAACAGGAGCATTTGCGACTTCTGCATGCTGGGCCGCAGCTGCTTTTGTCATCTGTAAGGGAATACGTTTGGCCTATAGCTGGTCGAGACCTGGCACGTACCACTGCAAGGCACTGTGTAGTTTGCAGGAGAGCCAGTGGCAGAACGTTCACGCCTATCATGGGCGCACTGCCGCACCAACGCGTTAACCCAGATTTTCCTTTTGCTAGTGCTGGTGTCGATTTTGCTGGACCATTTTTAATAACGGATCGCAAAGGAAGAGGTTGTAAGATAACAAAATGTTACCTTTGCCTATTTGTTTGCTTCAGATATAAATTCTTACATTTAGAAGCTGTTAGCGAATTATCAACGGATGCTTTTATATTATCCTTACGTCGCTTCATCTCTCGTAAAAGTCGTCGAAAGCCAGTTGATATTTTCTGTGATAACGGCAGGAACTTTTTAGGAGCATCTAAAGAAATAAGTAACTTTCTAAATTCACATTTGACTTATGTCACTAATTTTCTATCGGAGGAAGGCATTAAGTTTACGTTTCAACCGGCTTATGCACCACATTTCGGAGGGCTTTGGGAAGCCGGCGTTAAATCAGCGAAGCATCACTTAAAAAGAATTTTGGGGAATACCCACCTCACATTTGAAGAGTTGGCAACTCTATTTAGTCAGATCGAAGCCATACTTAACAGCAGACCTTTATGCCCTTTATCCTCTAGTCCTGATGATTTCCAACCCTTAACCCCGGGACATTTTTTGATTGGTCGGCCCTTAACATCGCTGCCATCGCCGAATTTTATAAATGCCAACCCAAATAGGCTTGACCGATTCCAGCGTTTGGAAATGATACGTCAACATTTTTGGAATCGCTGGCAGCTGGAGTACATAGCAGAGCTCCAGCAACGACACAAATGGCGTGTTCCCAGTAAACCTTTACAGGTGGGAGAACTAGTGCTTCTGAAGGAGGACGGTACCCCACCAATGCGCTGGAAGATGGGAAGAATCACTGCTCTTTTTCCTGGCAAGGATGAGGTGGCACGTGTCGCTGAAATCAAAACTGCAGTGGGCATCTATCGACGTGGGATAAAATATCTTTGCCCTCTGCTGGAACCTGAAGAAGTTACTTTCGTGAAAGCTGGAGCTTTCACGGCCCCCGAAGATGTTGCGGCGCAACCTTAACCTTTTTTAGTATGATCTATGCGTTCTCGCCAATTCTACGCTCGTCATCTATTTTTATCTTTGACATCTTCTCTTTTCTGTAAAACATTGATTAATGAAAAATACAAGAAACTTTTATTGAATATTGGAGTCAGATTACTTAAAAACCCAACATTTGGTAATAAAATATGAAAACCATCACTCTTGCATTGAATCTTAAGATTTCACGACTAAAATGTTAAACTGAATACATTTTAGTCGTGTCTTGTATCATATTTTAGTAAATTATTAAAGTGACGTGCGTTACGTAGTAGTGATGTGCTTTGTTTTTTGGTGCCAAGTTTCTTCATTCGTATCATAAATAATTATCTATTACTAGCTGATGCTCGTGGCTTCACTCACGTAGAATATCGATAGAAATATCCTGTTTTAATCCAGGATATGATTTATCTGTGTGCCAAAATTCATCAAAATCCGTTCAGCCTTTTCGGCGTAAAGAAGTTCAAACATCACACAAACACACTGACAAACTTTCAACGATTATGAAGCCTTGGTACACAATAAGCCGAGCGGTGGAAAAGTAACGAACATAGTAACGAACATAATATAACACACTCACAAACTTTCGACGCTTATGAGACCCTGGTACTACATATTATGCGGAGTGGTTGTCGTCAAATAATTTCTTTGTCATTTATCGCACATCTCTCGAGAACTGTTTATCTTTAATTAAGGTATAAATAACTTACATTATGTTAATCTGTGTGCCAAATTACATCCAAATTACATCCATATCTGTTAATTTGTTCAATCAATCAACTCAGCCTATCGCAGTCCACTGCTGGACATAGGCCTCTCCCAAGTTGCGCCACAACGCTCGATCCTCTGCCTTCCGCATCCAGTCCCCCCCAGCCACGCTCTTTAGGTCGTCGGTCCACCTGGCAGGGGGGCGCCCTACGCTGCGTTTGCCGATTCGCGGTCTCCACTCAAGGACTCGTCTGCTCCAGCGGCCATCGGTCCTTCGACAGACATGGCCAGCCCACTGCCACTTCAGCTTACTGATTCTACAAGCTATGTCGGTCACTCCGGTTCTTCTCCGGATAATCTCGTTTCGGATTTTATCCTTCAAAGAAACTCCAAGCATAGCTCGCTCGCGTTGTTAATTTGTTACAGCAAGAATAAGTGACAAACATACATACACACGCACAAACTTTCGCATTTATAATATTAGGCGGCCCATACACCTACAATATAATTGCGCAATATTTGCAATTGCGCAATGATATTGACCGTGTAGGGGTAAGATTGAAACACAAAATTGAATGAAGTTCGGGACGATACAACAATAATTGTGCAATATTAATATTGCGCAATTATATTGTAGGTGTATGGGCCGCCTAATATGCTCATTATCCTTCCGTAAAAATTTTTTTTGTCACAATTTCCAAAAAAACAAAAAGATGTTTGTGACGATAATATCGTATGACATCATACTGTCATATTATGACAGTATGATGTCATAAGCCTCACAATTATGTAATACCTAGACATTTTCTCAGCTCGAAAAAATATATAAATATATGCCACAAACAAAAAAATCAATTCCTGCGAGTAACTACATGAAACAAAACCTAACAACGTAGTTACAATTATTCCGTTTATAAAATACTAGCTTTTACCCGCGGCTCCGCTCGCGTTAAATTCTGCTAACCCACGTCAGTCCAGTCCAGTCCAGTCCAATCCAGTCCAGTCCACTGTCCCACTGTCCCGCTGTCCCGCTGTCCCGCTGCCCCACTGCCCCGCTACCCCACAGCCCCGCTATCCCAATGCCCCGCTGCCCCACTATCCCACTGCCCCGCGACCCCACTGCCCCGCTGCCCAGCTGCCCCGCTGCCCCACTGCCCCGCTGCCCCGCTGCCCCACTGCCCCGCTGCCCCACTGCCCCGCTACCCCACTGCCCCACTGCCCCGCTACCCCACTGCCCCACTGCCCTGCTACCCCACTGCCCCGCTGCCCCACTGCCCGCTGCGCCGCTACCCCACTGCCCCACTGCCCCACTGCCCCGCTAACCTACAGCCCCGCAGCCCCACTATCCCACTGCCCCGCAGCACCACTACCCCACTGCCCCACTGCCCCACTACCCCGCTGCCCCACTACCCCGCTGCCCCACTATCACACTGCCCCAAAGCCTGCCCCATTGCCCCACTGCCGCGCTGCCCCACTGCCCTGCTTCCCCACTGCCCCACTGCCCCGCTGCCCAACTGCCCCGCTGCCCCACTGCCCCGCTTCCCCACTGCCCCGCTGCTCCACTGCCCCGCTGCCCCACAGCCCCGCTGCCCCACTGCCCCGCTTCCCCGGCTCCCCACTGCCCCGCTTACCCACTGCCCCGCTTCCCCGCTGCCCCACTGCCCCGCTGCCCAACTGCCCCGCTGCCCCGAATCCCCACTTCCCCGCTGCCCCACTGCCCCGCTGCCCCGCTGCCCAAATGCCCCGCTGCCCCACCATACCACTGCCCCACTGCCCCGCGGCCCCACTATCCCACTGCCCCGCTGCCCCACAGCCCCGCTGCCCACTGCCCCGCTGCCCCGGCTCCCCACTGCCCCGCTTACCCACTGCCCCGCTTCCCCGCTGCCCCACTGCCCCGCTGCCCAACTGCCCCGCTGCCCCGAATCCCCACTTCCCCACTGCCCCACTGCCCCGCAGCCCCGCTGCCCAAATGCCCCGCTGCCCCACCATACCACTGCCCCACTGCCCCGCTGCCCCACTATCCCACTGCCCCGCTGCCCTGGTAACCCACTGCCTCGCTGCACCACTGCCCCGCTGCCCCACTATCCCACTGCCCCAATGCCCCGCTGCCCCACTGCCCCATTGCCGCGCTGCCCCACTATCACACGGCCCCACTGCCCCACTATCCCACTGCCCCACTGCTCCGCTGCCCCGGTAACCCACTGCCCCGCTGCCCAACTATCCCACTGCCCCGGTAAACCACTGCCCCACTACCCCACTGCCCCACTGCCCCACTATCCCCCTGCCCCACTGCCCCACTATCCCCCTGCCGCACTCCCCTACTGCCCCGCTACCCCGCTAACCCACAGCCCCGCTGCCCCGCTACCCCACTGCCCCACTATCCCACTGCCCCACTGCTCCTGTACCCCACTGCCCCGCTGCCCCACTGCCCCGCTGCCCCGCTGCCCCGCTGCCCCACTGCCCCACTGCCCCGCTACCCCACTGCCCCACTGCCCTGCTACCCCACTGCCCCGCTGCCCCACTGCCCGCTGCGCCGCTACCCCACTGCCCCACTGCCCCACTGCCCCGCTAACCTACAGCCCCGCAGCCCCACTATCCCACTGCCCCGCAGCACCACTACCCCACTGCCCCACTGCCCCACTACCCCGCTGCCCCACTACCCCGCTGCCCCACTATCACACTGCCCCAAAGCCTGCCCCGTTGCCCCACTGCCGCGCTGCCCCACTGCCCTGCTTCCCCACTGCCCCACTGCCCCGCTGCCCAACTGCCCCGCTGCCCCACTGCCCCGCTGCTCCACTGCCCCGCTGCCCCACAGCCCCGCTGCCCCACTGCCCCGCTTCCCCGGCTCATCACTGCCCCGCTTACCCACTGCCCCGCTTCCCCGCTGCCCCACTGCCCCGCTGCCCAACTGCCCCGCTGCCCCGAATCCCCACTTCCCCGCTGCCCCACTGCCCCGCTGCCCCGCTGCCCAAATGCCCCGCTGCCCCACCATACCACTGCCCCACTGCCCCGCGGCCCCACTATCCCACTGCCCCGCTGCCCCACAGCCCCGCTGCCCACTGCCCCGCTGCCCCGGCTCCCCACTGCCCCGCTTACCCACTGCCCCGCTTCCCCGCTGCCCCACTGCCCCGCTGCCCAACTGCCCCGCTGCCCCGAATCCCCACTTCCCCGCTGCCCCACTGCCCCGCTGCCCCGCTGCCCAAATGCCCCGCTGCCCCACCATACCACTGCCCCACTGCCCCGCTGCCCCACTATCCCACTGCCCCGCTGCCCTGGTAACCCACTGCCTCGCTGCACCACTTCCCCGCTGCCCCACTATCCCACTGCCCCAATGCCCCGCTGCCCCACTGCCCCATTGCCGCGCTGCCCCACTATCACACGGCCCCACTGCCCCACTATCCCACTGCTCCACTGCTCCGCTGCCCCGGTAACCCACTGCCCCGCTGCCCAACTATCCCACTGCCCCGGTAATCCACTGCCCCACTACCCCACTGCCCCACTGCCCCACTATCCCCCTGCCCCACTGCCCCACTATCCCCCTGCCGCACTCCCCTACTGCCCCGCTACCCCGCTAACCCACAGCCCCGCTGCCCCGCTACCCCACTGCCCCACTATCCCACTGCCCCACTGCTCTGGTACCCCACTGCCCCGCTGTCCCACTGCCTCGCTGCCCCGCTTCCCCGTTGCCCCACTGCCCGGCTGCCCCGCTGCCCCACTAACCCACTGCCCCACTGTCCCACCGTGTCACCGTCCCACTGCCACTGTCCTACTGTCCCACTGTCCCACTATCTCTCTATATCACTATCGTCCCGTCCCATGTCCCATGTCCTGTCCCATGTCCCATCCTATGTCCAGTTCCATGTGCCGTCCCACTGTCCTGTCCCATGTCCCGTCTCATGTCCCGTCCCATTTCTCGTCCCATGTTCCGTCCCCTGTCCCGTCCACTGTCCCGTCCCCAGTCCCGTCCCCTGTCCCGTCCCCAGTCCCATCCCCGGTCCCATCCCCTGTCCACTCCACTCCACTCCATCGTACATTACTATCCGCTCGTGCAAATGCATAGAAGTTTCGATCTGTCGGGTGAGTACGCAACCCACGAATTATTGTTTTTCTTTTTTGCTTTCTTTCTTTCTTTCTCAAAACCCATACCAGTTTTTAAGTCAGATCATCAGCTTTCAAACAAAAAAAAAATCATCAAAATCGGTCCAGTAGTTTTAGCGTGATGCTGGAACAAACAAACAAACAAACAAACAAACAGACGTTTACAATTTTATAATAGTTAAGATTGGCCACATATTCCAATAAAAAAAGTAATTTGTGACACTATGATTTCATAAGCCTCACAATGTAATACCCTTAGACCAACAGAAAAAAGGTAGACAGAGTACCGCGCTGTCACAAGGAAGCAGGGTAAAGGAAGCTAAATTTGAAATAGGAAGCTGATCGCATTCCAGTGCGACGCGAGAAACCGAACGCGCTAGACGTCACATTGACAGTATTGTTTATGGTCTTATTAAGCCTTCCTGTGTTGTGAAAACGTGTAAAAATAACTCGCTGACACAAAAAAAGCCTTGCGGGATTACATTTCACAAAGAAGTACTTGATTTTACGTAATTTTAAATTATAAATACAATAAAATTTCATTATGTACTTTTGGAACACAAAACCTGACGTATTGTTATCGGTGTGACCAGAAAATCGACATCAAAAATACCCCTAAAATAGGGTGACGTTAGGGTCTGATGGTGTTATTAGGATTAGTAACTTTCGTAATTTGGTCATCGGTTTGATGTTTTTATTTTTTTGAACCTTTCATATAGTACTTAATTTAATTACGATGTGTTATTTCAATGGCTTAAAACTTCAGACACCCCAACTTATTGTAATAAATTGATATGTCAAGTAATTATTTATGTTTATAAATTATTGTAGAATTTACAACGTATTATTGAAATCTTTGAGAACCTCTTAAGGGGTCATTGTACTCATCAGTATGAACAACTTTTACTATGGGACCAACCCCGAAATCGTAATATAAATCATCTGTTACCTAAATTTGTGTTCACATGAATCGACAAAATGTAAGGATCAGCTGATTTTTTTTTCGCGATTTCTGAGTTGGTCCCGTAGTAAAAGTTGTTCATACTGATGAGTACAATGACCCCTTAAGAGGTTTTCAGTTATTTCAATAACACGTTGTAGTGGTGATTTTTGTTGTCATACTTATTTTAATCGACGCGTCCTACTCTGCCCGCCGCACACCCCCACGGCCATTTTCAAAGGATAATAATATCACTAATATATGATACACGTAATCACGTGTATCACGTATGTATAATTTCTCCGGCATAAACCAGAAAACTAATTGAATAAGGTCTGTTATTGAAAAGTACCTAAAGATAAGATTCCATCATACTTTATATCTAAATTAGATGGTATACCCAGAAGTCGGTAAGAAAAGACAGTACTACCGGAAATTAACACAACACAAAGGTTTTTAGTATTATTCTCTTTTATTAAACGTATAATTAGAAAAATGTTTTATTTCCATTGCTACGTTAAATTGCGAAAATGGGGTAAATTTGTTTTCGGTGGCAACATTTTTTACCAAGCACACAGATGCATGGCAACTGCGTGCGACACAAGGTCACGCACACAAGTTTGTAAAGCATGCATCACATCTTTGAACGCTTTTGTTAACACATGCGCCGTCTACCTTTTTTGTGTTGGTCTAAGGTAATACCTAGATATTTTCTTATAGGGAAACAATACATAAATGTATGCCACAAACAAAAAATCGACTTGTACGAGTACATGAAACTTAAAACCATAGACATGAAATTCTATGCATAAAACCTCACAACATAGTTCAATTACGTCATCAAATGAAATTTTATACAAAGCCTATAAAAACTAAATAGGAACCTGACGTCACCAAAACCAATGCTTCCCATATATTATAACTACGTCACACAGCGAGGTCAACTAAGTGTTTTTGTCCCGGCTTCATAGTGTTAATTTCCCTGGAGCAGTCAATTCGGCTGAACGATCAATCTCCGTCAATGTCGCTCTAACTAAAGCTTTTTAGACGTGCGTGTATCTATATTTTTATACGTCTGTGGGTATGAGGTAATGTATGTAATTTCTTCGTAACGGAACGTTATGATACATGTGAGCTAAGATGTTCATTATACTCGAGGCTGGATTGCAGCCCGAGACAAAAGCGAGGGCTTATTAAAGCCGAGAGTATAATGAACATTGCTCACGCGTTTCATACGACGTTTTTCAACACACTTGCGAGGAAAAAAATCATAAACATAGTTTTGACAAATTTAATATTAGATTTGTGAAAATTGGCACGCGGGTTTCTGGAATCGTATGCCATTCCTGTGATTGAGTGACGTATATTTTTGACAAAAATCATCGAAATATATGTAGTACGTTCTAGACGCGCTATTTATAATAACAACATGGTTACACGAGTTATGGTTCCGGAACCACACTGTCAACTGTGATTTAGTTCACTTAACAGCTCCCTCGCGAACACAAGTAAATTTTATCAACGGTTGCGTCAACTGAATTTGGAACATTCTGTTTATATGAGATTGCGTGTCTATTTATTGACGTCGTTGACAAAAATAAATAATTTGATGTAATGAAATGTTTATTTAATTTTAATCAACACAGGAGGCCTATGTCCAGCAGTGGACGTCTTTCGGCTGAAATGATGATGATGAATCAACACAGTTGATTCATTCACAAAAATTATTAATATTGTTTAGACATATAAACTCTTTGCTGAGATTTAAAAATAAACTGTAAAGTATAAAAAGCACTAGTACGATAATGTAAAGTGAAAAGCACGCGTGCGCTATAAGGTGAATTATGTACCTAAAAGCGGTGCAATAAGAGCCACTTTACGAGCAAAACTGTTTTTGGCCTGGGCGAAAATATAAGCCAATAATGATGAAAAATATTTTTTAAACCACTTTTTTAAAAAGAAAGCGAGTTAATATTTAATTGTGAATCGAACCTGCGACTCGAATCGCAGCAGCCAATTGCTCAACCACCGCCAAACGTGATGTACAGATGCTCACACATACTACTATAGTGGAATAAACAAAATAAATAAATATTGTTGGGACATTTTACACATCACAATCTAATCCCAAAATAAGCAGAGCTTGTACTATGGGTACTAGACAATGGATATAATACTTAAATACTTTTCTTTTTTTTTGTAAATGCTTACTTATAAATACGAATGGTGATTATGCCGGAAAATTATTGGAGAATCCACCCACCACAGAAATAGGTAGAATGGAAAAGTTGGCAGGGCGCGCGTGCCAACACTCTGCACCATAGTGCAGGGCATTTCAAAGCCTTTCTCAGTACGCCTTATGACTTATTTCTGTAAATACTGTAATAAAAACCCTCAAAAATACCTTATTGTGTAATTTCTAACTGCAGAAACAAAAGCTGTAAAGTACATTTGATTAAAGTTAATTTTAAAAAATTAATGACTTCAATATGTAAGGCGTAGTTTGTTCGAAAGTTGCCACGCATGAATCGCAAGTAAAATTGTGATTACAACCATTCTACTCTATCTATTTCTATGCCACCCACTCTGTTGCTTGGCGCCAAACTTACCTGTTGCGTAATTTTGTTTCCGAGGCTCTTTTAGGGGCACGGGTGGAAGAAAACCAAGAACGTTACCGTAGCTGTAGTAGCAATATAGTGTTGTTCTCTCTTTTGCACTAATGACGCACCAGCGACGACGACGACGTCTGTGGTATATTCACAGATAATATAATACTATAGTAGTCCAGTGGTTCGAGTGTCGGACTTAAGATCACGAGGTTCGATTCCCACACGACACAAATATGTCTGGGTGTTTCTTATGTAATTTATAAGTACCTATGTATTATTTTATTATTTTTAACGTATCCTGCTCGTGAGCGATTTTTTCTTTCCACAATTTAAATCGGTACCTATGTATTTACAAAAAAAGTATATAACGAAGAAAGAAAGAAAGAAAAAATATTTATTTGCATCTAGAGTGACGCACAAAATTACCAAAAACATAACAAATACGGGTACAAAGAGTTAAGAAGTGTGGTAAGATATGCGTCACATCCGCGCAAAACTACCATCGCTCTGAAAATGACTGTGCTTCATGCACGGAGAAGAGCCACAGAGCTAGTTTTCAGCGACAGCCGGAGTCGACAGAGTAACGGCGACCAGTGCGTATACAAGTATTATATCCATTGTCTAGTACCCATAGTAAAAGCTCTGCTTAGTTTGGGACTAGATGGTGCTGCGTAAAATGTCCCAAAAATATTTATTTTATTGTAGTCAATGTCCTCCAGAAAATATTCTTAGTCTGTTTTTACTAAAACAATTCAACAAATTGTTTAGGAAATTCCACAGTCAGAGTTGTTCCAAGGGTAGACAAATTAAATCAATGTTTTAATTTGACGACTCTAAAGGGCCAATTTGAATAATTCGATTACTCCGTTCTTTCGTTCATAACTGAGTTAAAAGCGGTGAGATTTATTTAAAAAAAATCAAATATTCATCATGCCGAAGTTGGACTGAAGTTAGAATTCCAATTTATTAGAATTTTATAAAGTTTACAGATCTTTAATGAAAAAAATATTGAAGTCAATTTGGTTGTTTAGAATTTTTTCAATGTACTAAAAGAGCTGTCTGGAAAATAAATAATAGTTAAACGAGTTCACAATCGGTTTTATTCATTATTATTTAACTAAATGCTCTGTATTTGATGTCTGGCTACTATAAAATGAGAGAATAAAATATGAAAGCAAATAAGATAATTCTTATTATGATTGTAATAACAAGCAATGGCTTGGGCAGCTGACTTACTTGAGGTTGTATGTTTGAACTTTAAGGATGACTAAGTACTAACTTTTAGCCTGGGTTTGGAACTGTTCTTTCCTATAACTTTATAGTTTAAGGGACTAGTTATAACAAGCGCACGGGGTGCGCGTCCGATACGCCTGGTTAGGATACTCTATGAATTTGTATGCAACGAATTATATATATATATCAAGGGCTACCGTCGTCGAACCGTGTGCTTGTTACATTCACCTACGGCACAGCGGTGACACTCCACGTACGTGTGAGCTCGCTCGCCGGTGTCCTTGGGCAAGCGCGTGAATGCAATAGGCCTTGTCAGAGGCAGCCGAGAAACTGCCCGTTCCAAACGCCGCGCACCGCGCACTTACCCGCGCTCGCCCCTACCCCTAATTTTACGAGCACTCATGCTTAAGTGTCGCTTCTTGTGTTAGTATATATTCTATGCCTACGGCATTGTTGTCTATGGCCGTGGTCTGCTACAAACGCCGTCGGCCGTGTCCGGCGTAACACTGTACGCGGTCCACGAATGCTTTAGCGCACACACTTGTCTTGTGCACTATAATATGTCCCGCGCAGATGGCTAGTCTCCATTGAGATTGGCCGCCGTGACCGAAATTCGGCCGGGAGGACATTATTATTATTATCTCTCAAATGCCTGACGCGACGCACAGCGTCAAGCGTTTAAGATATACCCACAATATTCTTTGTAAGCTATCTATAAGCCATTATTATTTTCCAAAGTTTTTTACGTTCATGGTGAATTTATAGTTAATGTGTTACGTGTATCTTATGTATTACGTGGTACTTTCTTTTGGAAAACTATAATATAGACCATTCTGGAATCATTTATATTTTATAAATTGAATGTGTTTTTTTTTATATTTTTACAAATTAAGTTATATGGATTTCAGTAACGTTATTTTGATGAAATGTCCTTTTTCGCTTCGATATGATTTGTTTCAGTTTTATTATTAACTTTTATGTTACTCTCTGTCAGTTAACGTAATATGTATATCATTTTGTCAAAATAAGTGTTAATATTCTTTGCTCGTAAAGTAGCTCTTATTGCACTGTTTTTAGGTTTACAATGCAGCTTACACATACATAGTATATTTTAACTATGTCTGTAGCTTATAAAATATGCGTGCTATTCTTATGTCCATGTATAAAAAAAGATAAAGTTCTGAACTTTCCTGAATTGTCTTTCAAGTTTTTTATTGAGATTATCGACAGCACGCTTCTCGAAACTCAAAATTTGGGGCCGAAAAAAATAATTGCACCAAAATCATAGTAACCACACAATCTATCAAAATTATTAAGCTTTTCAAGCAGTCGTACCCAAAAGCACTGTAAATTAAAACATACTATACCTTATACAAATACAATATCAACGCTTCCTTATCCAGAACGCGCTCAAACAAATCAAACTGACCCGACAGATCCAGTCCAACTTAAAAACGCGAAAAACTGTTAAATGCGGGCACATTTTAAAAGGCCTGGGTGACGTCAAAGTGGTTGTAGATAAGCGTTGACTGTGCAATCTATCTTCCTCTGAGAGACGTCTGTGATACGGGCACCCACATGATATAATCGAAAATCGTTTACCGCGATCCATCTACATATTCCTTCTGACATGACTAAAATTGGCTTGAGGCTTTGTAGGAGTTTCATCAAGCATGATCTAATGTTTTCGGTAATATATGAAGTTTTCAAGATGGGATCGGAAATAGCTTGGTGGTGAAAATTGATCACGAAATTTTTGTTGGAGATCTCTGTAATTATTATTGTTTAAGTTGTGCCTTACTTTCTAATTTTCCAATATTGCTGTATACTTGAAGTGCTAAATATAAATGTGTTTTTATTTTTTTCTTAATTTTTTAAATCTTTATTATTAAGAGGTTTTTATCCGCACGGTATTTGAAGTTTTATTAAAGTTTCATCAAGCATGATCTAATGTTCTCGGTAATATTGAGGGACCCATTTTTTTAAGTTTACAAGAATCGGAAATAGCTTGGCCTTGGTGGTAAAAATCGATTACGAAATTTTTAAGTAGATCTGTGTGATTTTTAATTGAATATGAATGTGTTTCTTTTTTTTTTTCTTTCTTAAAATAATTGTGAAGAAAATATGAATTAAAAAGATGTTTGCTCATAAGATAAAAGTGATTGTTGATTTTAAGGGATTCCTTTTGTAAATTCGTTTTTATTCCATTGTATTTGTCAAATTACCTACATGAATATTAAAGACCTAACTACCAAATACCTCTCACAAAAAGGTTTTACATTTTTTTTTATTTCTAATACGATTTTTTTTTAAATTGATTATAGACCAGCAGCACTATTGCTGATATGTCGCTGTATAAAAAGGTTTCACAGTCATCAAAGATACCTATTTACATTTTTTTTTTAAATTTGTGGGTTACCCAATGTTATTTGTGGTATTTATTGAAGCGTGTCAAGTTAAAAAGCTAGAACCCAATGGAATATTATACAGCACAACATTAAAACAATATTTAATTGAAAGCTATTTGAATTAATCAAACAGGATACCAATTGGGAGCTTCCAATTAATCCAATTGCTGGAGTTAGAAACGGACAAAAAGCCAATTGGTTTTTAGTGAGAGATACCTGCAGGAAGAACTCGGAATTGAGATAGATATCAATATCAGATTAATTTACGAATGCAAGAAAACTGTTTTTTTAAGCTATTGCATAGCTTCTATTGCGCTCATACGCCTTGATCGTGGAGACTGAATCAAGAAATTCCGTAACGAAAATAACCTAACACCCCCCACTCCGACCAGCACAGCGGTGATACTTTTTAGTTTTGCCATCTATCGATGAATAGCAGAACTTTTAATGACTTTTTGAAATATCACGCTTGTCTCTTTAGTTCTGCAAATCGCCTCTAGGTGGCATTGGTTGTCTTGGCGTTACTGCGCTTAAGCTATTGCATAGCTTTTATCGCGGGCCTTGAGCGTGGAGACCGAATCCAGAAATTCCGTAACGAAAATAACCTAACACCGCCACTCCGACCGGCACAGCGATGATACTTTTTAGTTTTGTCATCTATCGATGAATAGCAGAACGTTTAATGACTTTTTGAAATATCACGCTTGTCTCTTTAGTTCTGCAAATCGCCTCTAGGTGGCATTGGTTGTATCGGCGTTACTGCGCTTAAGCTATTGCATAGCTTCTATCGCGGGCCTTGAGCGTGAAGACCGAATCCAGAAATTCCGTAACGAAAATAACCTAACACCCCCCACTCCGACCGGCACAGCGGTGATACTTTTTAATTTTGCCATCTATCGATGAATAGCAGAACTTCTAATGACTTTTTGAAATATCACGCTTGTCTCTTTAGTTCTGCAAATCGCCTCTAGGTGGCATTGGTTGTATCGGCGTTACTGCGCTTAAGCTATTGCATAGCTTCTATCGCAGGCCTTGAGCGTGGAGACCGAATCCAGAAATTCCGTAACGAAAATAACCTAACACCCCCCATTTCAACCGGCACAGCGGTGATACTTTTTAGTTTTGCCATCTATCGATGAATAGTAGAACTTTTAATGACTTTTTGAAATATCACGCTTGTCTCTTTAGTTCTGCAAATCGCCTCTAGGTGGCATTGGTTGTATCGGCGTTACTGCGCTTAAGCTATTGCATAGCTTCTATCGCGGGCCTTGAGCGTGAAGACCGAATCCAGAAATTCCGTAACGAAAATAACCTAACACCCCCCACTCCGACCGGCACAGCGGTGATACTTTTTAATTTTGCCATCTATCGATGAATAGCAGAACTTTTAATGACTTTTTGAAATATCACGCTTGTCTCTTTAGTTCTGCAAATCGCCTCTAGGTGGCATTGGTTGTATTCGCGTTACTGCGCTTAAGCTATTGCATAGCTTCTATCGCGGGCCTTGAGCGTGAAGACCGAATCCAGAAATTCCGTAACGAAAATAACCTAACACCCCCCACTCCGACCGGCACAGCGGTGATACTTTTTAATTTTGCCATCTATCGATGAATAGCAGAACTTTTAATGACTTTTTGAAATATCACGCTTGTCTCTTTAGTTCTGCAAATCGCCTCTAGGTGGCATTGGTTGTATCGGCGTTACTGCGCATGCGTAATCCCCCTCTTCGCCCCGCAATCTGGTGACTCATGCCTGCTTAGAGTTTCGGCGTTAGGGCACCTCCTCTTTGTATTTACATAAAAAATGCTATGCAATAGCTTTACTGCGGCAGTCTCCGAGTGCCACACGTCTTTTTTTTTGTAAATACCTACATACTTATAATACATAAGAAACACCCAGACCAACACAAACACTTAAGTTCATTCATCACATAAATATTTGTCCTGTGGGAATCGAACCCTCAACCTGGTGATCAGCAGTCCAACAATTGAAACACTAGACCACAGACGTCGTCAACCATAACCTCAATTTCAAATAGTTCCGGTACTCATTATACAACGCTAGTATTCAAAAAGCGAATCTAATAAATTGACAAAATTATAAGTAATGTCAGGTAGTGCCCCCATCTCACGAACCAAGGGATCGATTCGAATATTTATGTAAAATCTACGTGGTGAACAATAATTTATGATTTTCCAACGCGACGCGAATAATATTATAATGAAATACCCCTAATTGTTATGTTATTGCTAATTTGAATGATAAACTGATGGAATTTGCGGTTCAGCGGCAGGGAAATTTTGATTAGCTTTACGTAATATTGTGTTGTACACTGGGGATATATATGTCAACAGCGAGTTATTGATGGTGAGTGTGGGCCCTTAAAGATACAGTATAAATTCCATTCGAAACGCAGTATAATTAAATTACGCAGTATAATTAAATTACGCAGCATAAGAAAAATGCAGTATAATAGAATGTAATTATGTAAATGTAATCTAATATGCCAGTACCTATAATCTAAATTAATTTTAGGACGCCATATTTCTATACTACAGTCAACCGCATATCAAAGGTAAATAAACATTATAACCGGAACTGGCTTAGTATGTAAGTTTCATACAAGACGGGCTCTGCTTATACTGGTTTTTTTCCATAGACATGTCATGTGCTTGACTGTACTAGAAGTTCCATTACTAATGCTGACTCATTCACAGTAATTTGCTAACTGAATAAGATTAATACAAAAAGATTTATAGTTATATTTTTTGTTACGTAAATAATTAAAAAAGAAACGAACAATCAATTAATCTGCTATGTCACCATAACTTCAATTATCTAACATCCAACATGACAAGAATATGATTCAACGTCGGATTTATTTCCAACCTGACAGACGCAAACCGTCTGCTCGGTACATTATCGACCTTACAAATCTTTCTTTCATTCAGCACAAAATTAAATGCGCATCAAACGTTAACCAGCTTAACCTCAATTCCTTTGTGAACTCAACAGGAAATCCATCCACAGATAACTCGCAGTTTTCTAAGATTTTAAACAGAGATAGGGGCATAAAAAATACATCCCAATTACGAGGAGTGAGCTGCCTGATAAAGGAGCAAAAAACACGTCCGCTCTGAAGCACTCATTATCCTAAACCGAGATATGACTTGAGTGATGTCAGCCAGCGCCGCAATTTGTCGAATACCCGCCACTTAACGAGACTTCGGATTACGCAAATTGCTTAATATTTTAGCACTTGTGAACCGTTTTTGTTTCATTTATAGTGTCTTTATTACAATCAGAATTTGGTTACCACTTTCTTTAATGGTGCTCCATAAAGTTCTTGATAGTGGTGTAATCCGCTAAACCACAGTTAAGGCATAGAATATATTATTATACTAACGACAAGAAACGACACTTAAGCATATGTGCTCGTAAAATTGCTCGCGGCTATGTGTGCTGGTCAGGGCGAACGCGGGGGCCGTGCGCGGTGCGCGGCGTGTGGTACGGGCAGTCTCTCGGCTGCCTCAGCCAAGGCCTATTGCATTCTCGCGCTCGCACATGGTCACCGGCGAGCGAGCTCACACGTACACGGAGTGTCATCGCTGTGGTTAAGGTGCAGGCACACAGCGGGCGGAACGGAACTAAGGCGGAGCGTCGACCTAACGTGGTAGGAGCGTGCATGTCACACTGCGGGCGGAACGCGCGCGCGACTGAACGGCAGTGGAATGACAGCGCCAGACGAAAACGTTCCGCTGTCTGTATGGCTACTACTATGCATTCCCATGTAATACATCACCAGCGTATCGGTCGCGCACCGCCCGGCGTTGTCTTTCCGCCCGGCGGAGAGGCAACGGATCAGTCATGCCATCTAAACACCCGGCAGGAAGATGCTGTGTACACTGTCTATTTACAGTTCAGTACATTACAACACGACGAGACCCGCCGACGATACGTTTCAGTTCCGTCGCGCTACAGTTCCGTCCGCTGTGGGTTTGCAGCTTTAAGTAGGTCAGTATAGCGGACTAAAGCACCTGAATCCTTTTTGTTTTGAGAAGAGGTTCGTTCCCAGTTGTGGGACAGTGATGGGCTTGTTATATTTTAGTTTTTATTGTATTTCCCTTATCTCTTCTCATGGGTGTCGTAAAAGGCGACTAAGGGATTCACCAGAGGATGGGCAGCAGCGTTCTCTGAGTATTTAACCAACCAACTGCGATCGCCAACCCGCCTGCCAAGCGTGGCGATTATGGCATATCCCCCCTTAATTGGGGGAGGCCTATGTCCAACAGTGGACGTCTTTCGGCTGAAATGATGATGATGATGATGATTGTATTTCGTAAATATTCGTAATATACTGAACACAGCCCACACACAGCATACCGGGTAGATGGTTTTGTAAAACATGTAAAGTAATGCAACGAGCTATGCTTGGAATTTCTTTGAAGGATAAGATCTGTAATGAGATTATCCGGAGAGGAACCAGAGTGACCGACATGCGTGTAGGATCAGCAAGCTGAAGTGGCAGTGGGCTGGCCATGTTTGTCGAAGGACCGATGGCTGTTGGAGCAGAAGAGTCCTTAATAGTAGACCGTGAATCGACAAACACAGCGTAGAGCTATCCCTATGTAGGTTGATCGACGACTGAAACAAGGAAGCTGGGGTGGACTGAATGCGAAAGGCCGAGCACCTAGTGTTGTGGTAGAACTTGCAGCAGTGGACTCGATAGGCTGAGTTGATGATGATGATGCCCCAACCACAGAAATAGATAGATAGAATGGTTGTAATCACAATTATACTTGCAATTCATGCGTGGCAACTTTCGGACAAACCACGCCTCCCATGTTGACGTCATTTTTTTTTTAAATTAATTGTAATCAAATTAACTTTACAGCTTTTGTTTCTGCAGTTAGAAAGAGCGCAATAAGGTATTTTTGCGGGTTATTGTTACAGTATTTACAGAAACAAGTCAAGGCGTACTGAGAAAGGTTTTGAAATGCCCTGGCATTTTGGCACGCGCGCCCCGCCCACTTTTCCGTTCTATCTATATATTTCTGTAGCTGCAACGCACATTGGTCCTACGCGAAAAGCATTTGAAGACATAATCACGCACTCTGGCACTCGGCTGGGCTGGACTGGGCTTAGCTCAATATGCGGTGAGCCTATAGATAGCGTCTTTAATTTTCAAGATTCTTTCTCTAGACTTTTTTATATCTAACAACAGTCATCCATTTTTTATTACATTCAAGGTCTATTAAAAATGTATGCTGGCTTCAATTCTAGACTCAAGGCAATCGCCTTAAGTGTTTGAGTGTCTTGCGTTTTAATGCTGATTAAATTGTTTGGTTTCAATAAAGTGTTTTTGCTTTGTATAGTTCTAATATTGCTCAAATAGAAACAAACAAGTTCATACGTCTGAGTAATTTAATTTATAACCAGCCAGCACTTTTATGTGTATGCTCACAATTCACTTAAAATTTTATACAATATATCTCATTTACAACTAATTCTATATCTGAGTTTGCACTGGAATAATGTAAAAGTTCATTGACCGCGCATGCACAATGCCGCTTGTGTGCTCAACATGAAAAATTCACTTTATCTTGCTAACTGCGTATATATGCGTATCTCATTTGCGTAGTTTCATGTTCCATTCATGCTTAGTTTTATTTACTGTGTTTTTTTTTCGAACTTTTAGAGTTTTAATTATAGGTAATTATTATGAGCTATCCCATTCCTGGGCAAAGGCTGTTTCAGTGTTTTTATAATATTTAAAAAAAAATCCCTTCTGGATGCATTTAAATATTTTCCAATATTTTAATTTAATTGGTTTGTTCTCGAAGAATAAATGAATAATGTGAATGTGTTATCCTACTATTTTAACCTACTAATAATGTAAATGCGAAAGTATTTATGTTTGCTCTTCAATCATGGTGAAAAGACTAAATGAATTTCGATGAAATTTGGCATACAGAGTGGATATGACAATACGACATTAAACAAACCACGTACAGAGTATCACGTCCTCTGGTCGTATACAATTTTTTTTATCAAATCCAGTTAATAGCTAAGCCACAGGAAATTATTTTAGTTTCATTACTTTTTAATGTAGAATCATTTTTCTAGGCAAAGATCGTTAGGTCAACGACCTGTGCGACTCCATATAATTTTAAACACTCTTTCTCAATGATTACAGATGATTACAAATGGTGTTACTTATTATTTCGATGTTTTTATATATATTTCGTTAAAAAAAAAAAAACGATTAACAACTTAAATGCTTCTATAATAATAATAATGTCCTCCCGGCCGAATTTCGGTCACGGCGGCCAATCTCAATGGAGACTAGCCATCTGCGCGGGACATATTATAGTGCACAAGTGTGTGCGCAAACACAGGTGCACTCTCTATTCCCTCACTCTCATAATCCGATGGGACGGCAATTCGACACGACCGGAGAGAGATCAGGCGCAGGACCGACGGCTTTACGTGCTCTCCGAGGCACGAAGGGGTCTCGATGTGTAACGAAACGGTCACCCATCCACAGACTGACCGCGGCTAGTGCAGCTTGACCTTGCAGATCGTACAATCCACACGCTTGCTACTTAGCCACGAGCCCCTATAAAAAAAATGCTAAATGCTTCTATAGACTAGTAATAACCGTGTTATTGTCGTATTGTCCTATCATAGATCATATCGCGTATTGACATATAGGCAAAAAATTTGAAAACAGTTAAATGTATTATAATTAATAAAGTCTCCTAGACTTTAATATGATAATTTTAAACTTTAGTATGATAATTTTGAATTTTCAAATGTTTGTTATGTTTTGATTTTATTGTGCGCGACAAGTCCCGTAAATATAGTTCAATATGAGTGAAATTTGCGAAAGTTTAAAAACTTTTATAATATAAGTAGGATAAACTATAACTTTGCTCCGAGTGTCTCTCATAATTAAGTATTTTAGTAACCAAATGTGTTCAATCAATCAATCAACTCAGCCTATCGCAGTCCACTGCTGGACATAGGCCTCTCCCAAGTTGCGCCACAACGCTCGGTCCTCTGCCTTCCGCATCCAGTCCCCCCCAGCCACGTTCTTTAGGTTGTCGGTCCACCTGGCAGGGGGGCGCCCTACGCTGCGTTTGCCGATACGCGGTCTCCATTCAAGGACTCGTCTGCTCCAACGGCCATCGGTCCTTCGACAGACATGGCCAGCCCACTGCCACTTCAGCTTACTGATCCTACAAGCTATGTCGGTCACTCCGGTTCTTCTCCGGATAATCTCGTTACGGATTTTATCCTTCAAAGAAACTCCAAGCATAGCTCGCTCCATAGCTCGCTGAGCGACTTTGAATTTGTGGACTAGCCCAACTGTCAGTGTCCACGTCTCGGCACCGTAAGTCATGACAGTGTAATGTGTTGTTGATAATTAATTACTAGAGAACATTTCGGGACGGGTAAAACGGCTAGGTTTTCCTGGGTTTTGCTGGACACCGTGTGTTCTTGAAACACTATTAATTTAGTTATGTCTGTGGAATAAATAGAATAAAGTGGCTTAGTTGTCTGGTGCCGATGTAGGAGTACAATATTTATGTCATTTTATTTTTATTTTTAATCATGAACATGTAGGTTTTAGGCTTACATTCAGAGACGAATCTAAGCGTGAACTTATACTTTCAACTGTCAAATGGCACTTTATTTTGACAGTTAGAAACATGAATTTTTGCTTAGATTCGTCTCTGAACATTAGTCTTACGGCCAAAATTAATATCCTATCTATCCCCGATTTGCCCTACTAGAGATAGGAATTTGACATAAGCTCCATACAAAATATGTCAAATTTCTATCTCTGGTAGGGTAAATCGTTGATAGATTGGATATTAATTTTGGCCGTTAGCCTGTCTTGCCGTTGACATGCTGCGAAACAGTCGATTTATCCACAGACTACACAGGGATACTAGATATTTATTTATTGTGTCCAGTATGTCTCATTAGCAAACCCTTGATGAATGTTGATTCTATTAATTTTTTTATCATTTATAATAATCATGTATGTAATAATATGGTTGTTTAAGTATGTGTATTTAATATAAAGTATTTGCAACCAAAGACTTTGTATACTATTAGTAACTCTATGTTTGTAACACTTCACACGCACACACACACCCCTCTGCACACACCCCACACACTTTTATATAATAATTATTGCTTTATTTGTTTTGGGTATAATAATCATTGGCTGCTTTTGCTGGCTTGGCACCCGCTCATCATTACTTGGGGTTGACACTGAAAATCAGCGCTGTGTTGTGACTCACGTTACAACACAGCATCATGCTGAGTGTTGACCTCTTTGCCGCAGCTACGACATGCAAAGTAAGTATCACACATTGATAAAATGATTCAAGAAATGTACCTAATTAAGTATTTTTTTTATGTGCACCTACCGCATGTCGTCTTGTTGTGGCAATAAATCATTTTTCTTTCTTTCTTCTTTCTTTCTTCTCTTGAAGAATATCGTCGATCGAGCGAGACTGCCAAATTTTAACTGCAAGGTTTGATAGTTGGATACAATTTGTAATGTTGTATTTTTCTAATTCAGGCTCGCCACCTTTCTGATTCAGAATCGCCACCTTTCACACGTTTTCGTTTTATCATCAGTGAAATCATCA
Organism: Asteroscopus sphinx; assembly: GCA_949699075.1. Lineage (NCBI taxonomy): Eukaryota > Metazoa > Arthropoda > Insecta > Lepidoptera > Noctuidae > Asteroscopus > Asteroscopus sphinx. The sequence continues at coordinate 6,451,507 of OX453016.1, forward strand.
GAATCAATAATAGCTTTTTGACAGCTCATAACAGAACATAAGCCTACTCGTTTATCTTGATCAATAGTACATCTAAAGATACGGATTTTGGAAGAATAAATAAAGCCGGATCACGTAGTGTTCTTGCTAGCTTAGTGGCTAAAGCACTGGCGTACTGAGACTGGAGACGCAGGTTCGAATCCTGCTCGTGGGCGATTTTTTATTTCCACAATTTACATCTTTAGATTTCACTTCGCATGCGTAAATGCTTTAAAAATAATAAAATAATAAATACTACATCTCTGTTTACCCCATAGAAATCTAAATAATATAGTAATAGAAGTAGTAAAGGTGCGTGAACTTGTCGCCGCGTACAGGTGTCTTGTAGGACACCAGTGCGCGAACCGTTTGCTTGATCATCAGTGCTGTTTTGGACGCAGAGTCACTAAAATTGTATTTTGCAGCATACGTAACAATGGATTTTTTTAGACTTAATTTATTTTGCATTAAATGTTAGATACATTGTGGGCGTAATTGTGTATTTATGTGTTGGTAGCAGCAAACTCGCGTTCCGGTATTAAATAATAAATAAATAAAAAATATTTTTGAAACATTTTTACACAGCACTATCTAGTCCCAAACTAAGCAGAGCTTCTACTATGGGTCCTAGACAATGGATATATTACTTTTTTACCTTTTTTTGTAAATACATACTTATAATACATAAGCAACACCAAGGCCAACATTTCTATTACCTTATTATTTAGATTTCTATGGTTACCCTTTTCAAGAAGTCTGAGAATCCAACTCAGTGTGTTTGCCTGATAATTCAAGCGCGAAAAACACTTCTAGAAAAATAGAAACAGAAAAAACGTGAATCAAAAACGATTTGAATACAAAAGTGTTTTGAAATAAACTTCACTTTCCTAACACAACTTGTCCGAACAAGACGCAAGAACACATGTAAAAACTTACAGTGTTTCCGTGATACGCCGCTGGCGAAGTAAAAAAATAATAATAAAAAGAAAAAGTTTGCCTTCCTTTTTCTCGGTCATACAAGTTTTTAGAATCGTGATACCTAATGTAGTGGTGACAAAACAAGTGTTTACTTTTTACATAAAAAAGTTGCAAAAACATTTTCATATAAAAATAACTTACTTACTTCTCCGCCAAATAGTGTTGCTTGCATTGCTGTGTTTCGGTCTGAAGGGTACGGGTGCCGGTGAAATTACAATCACACTAGACTTTCCATCTTCATGTCTCAGTTTGGCGAACCGACTTGCGGTACCAGTTAGGCCACAGCCTAGGTGGTATTGCGGTTGTTATGGGCAAAGGTAACCACATAACATCAGGTGGGCCTTTAGTTCGTTTCGTCATCTATTTCCTGACGATGTTTTCCTTCACTGTTAAAGCAAGTGATAATCGAATATAAATCCGCACAAGAATTCAAAAATTCCAGAGGTGCGGGCCGGGATCGAACTTACACTCTCCTGCATGGAAGGCAAGCGTTCAACCGCTAGGCTATCACTGCGTTTTTACTATCACTGCGTTTTGTTTGAAGTACTTAGTAACCACTAACTTGAAATTATAGTGCTCTGATGATTTTGGAGCCTTGAAGTGACCATCATTTAACATACCTACTTACTATATGGGCGAAGGCCCTCTGACACTCACTATAATTTGCAATGGTAAATTAACTTCTATCCAATCCTGACTCTTTAAAAGTGTCTGTTCTCCGACATTAGAAGAAAGAAAGAAAAATGATTTATTGCCACAACAAGACGACATGCGGTAGGTACACATAAAAATAATTAAACTTAAACATAATTATATGGAGAGTGTCGTAGCTGCGGCAATGAGGTTGACACTCAGCATGATGCCGTGTTGTAACGTGAGTCACAACACAGCGCTGATTTTCAGTGTCAACCCCAAGTGACGAGCGGGTGCCAAGCCAGCAAAAGCATTCAATGACTATATACCCAAAACAAATAAAGCAGAATAATATAAGAGAGTGGGTGTGTTGTGTGTGGGGGGGGGTGTTTGTGTGTGCGTGGTGTGGGTGTTTGTGTGTGTATATAGTGTTACAAATATTTTATATTATATACACATTCATATATTATCACATACCTAAATGATTATTATAAATTATAATAATTTAAATAGAAATCAACATTCATCGAGGGTTTGCTAATGATGAGACACAATATATAAATCTCTAGTATCCCTGTGTAGTCTGTTATAGGTGTGTACTGTGTATGAGTGTATAAATAAATAGTAAAGATATATATATATACATAACGATGACTCACCGCTGCCTCATCCCATGCGAGATGGTGCAACAGCGACCCACGTATATGCAATGCAGTCTGCTACTGTGACGCTTTTTGGATCATTTGCTGTAAAATACGTAGTCTTTTGTAAAACGACCACAACATTTTTTTTTATGAAAGCTTTTTGGCTGCAAGCGTAAAAAATACGCTTGAATTCTTAAGGACGACATTTTAAACTGCTGGACTTTAATTAAACTAAATGGGGGGTAAAATATCTATTTTAACTGAAGAAAAAAATGAACTTTGGTATCGACTGGTCCAAAAAACTATTTCTGAAATCATACGTTGTCATTTAAGAGAACATAACTTATGTAAGTACATAACATAGTCAGCCCATTACTGTCCCACTGCTGGGCACGGGCCTCTTCTCAGTATGAATTGAATTGAATGTATGGTTAAGGCCTTAGTTCACCACGCTGGCCTAGAGCACTTCTCAGGTGTGCAGGTTTCCTCACGATGTTTTCCTTCACCGTTATAGCAAGTGATGATAAAATTCTGATCCGCACATGTAAGTACGCTAATTTAATTTTTCAGTTTATTATGTTTCGCCTTTTAATATTTGGCACAGAACCCAAATACGGTTCAATATTGAATAAAATAGGTGTATGTGCGTCTTCCACTGTTTCATTGCATTTTAAAGGCTTAATAAAAATATTGATTCACATTTATTTCCAATCCTGTGTTGATGTCGGAAATCATTAGAAAACTGGCCTTTTATCTGTTCTAAAAACAAACAAAAAATTATGAAAATATTTCTCGATTGCAATTGTTTACCACCCAGTACTTTCGCTCGAGCTCGGTGTCTCGACATAATAATAATATGGAACAACTAGTCCAATGCAGAATGGGGCTTAAGTGCCTCTCCACACGGTCGCCGACGTGAGCACGAATACCAATATTCTAAAAGCATGCTCACACATTCTCCACATGTCTTGTATGATGCGTTTTATTCAAAAGGCTTTTTTAGCGAAATTCAGGGCAAAGCTCGCTGGAAATTGAAGCATATTATGAGCTTACTGGTAAGATATTTTACTTAATTTATGTGGGAACGAGCTTGGTTTTGGTATGGTAATAAGTTCTCTTTCTTTATGGGGTCTAAACTCGACTGTTTGTTTCACAGTGACAAGAAAAGACCTTATAATGTAGCAATATTTGTCTTGACTGACTGCCTCGTTGGTCTAGTGGTTGCAAGCGCGACTGCTGAGCGTGGGGTCCTGGGTTCGATTCCCGGGTCGGGCAAAGTGTTATTGGGTTTTTTCATTAGGAAATTCTCAGTAGCAGCCCGGAGTCTGGATTTGTGCCCGGTCAATGGCAATAGGCTCGCCCCCTATTACATGGGACTATAACATAACTGGCGAAATGTGGGTGTACTAATACACCTCTGCCTACCCCTTCGGGGAAATACAGGCGTGATGTTATGTTATGTTATGTATTGGTCTTTGTAAGAATTATCATTGGATATATCTTACTATTGTTGTGGCGCAATTTAGGAGAGGCCTATGTCCAGCAGTGGACTGCGATAGGCTGAGTTGATTGATTGATATCTTACTATCCATTGGATTAATTACGGTAGATAGTGTCGTATTAAGAGTGTAAGAATGTTCAGGAATGCCATACAGTGAACGCTCATCGGTGACCATCGACCATACACCACATAGACGCCTCATAATAGGCGACCGATGTCTATCAACATATCTATGAAATTTTACTAATGTACTGAAATATTCAAATCAGTTTCGAACACTTATTAAGCCGTCAAAACTGCCGCGTTAGTGATTAGCTAATAGCCGCTTTGGTAGGGTCAATCGGATTGCCGTAGCCTTAGCTAGTGGTAAAATTTATTGTACGCATTATTTTCAAAATTAGGCGTCTATTGGGCTGTATGATCGATGTCGGTGACCTAGACACACACAAGCTCGACAAACAAATTGGTAATCGTAGTTATGATCCCCGTTTTCCGTCTAATTTTTGTTGCGCAACAATTGATCAACATTATTGATAAACAACGTAAATTTTGCTGGATTTAACGCAGATCTACGTAGTGTTGCTAGCAACATGCATACAGTAACAACATCTCTTTGATGCCACCATGTTGTTCCAAAAAAGTTCATCGTGAATTCATACACACAGCCCCGCACACTCAAACTCACACACATACACTCATACACTTTAATACAAACCACACACCCAACTATGCTAGTTTTGTTTGTTATAGTTATGGTTTCTTAAGCTCACTACCTTTTTTGGAACCGTTGCATGTTATTTTAAAATGTAAGCACTAAGTTTATTAAATTTGTTTCTTCAGGGGTGCCTGGTGAGGACTTGTATTACAAGTGTTACTATCTAGCACAGGCACCAGCGATCCGCAACCATAACTTGTCTTAGCTATTAATTTGTATTATTTGAGTAGGTCCATGGCATTCAAATTAAAATGTTGTACCACTGGTGGGTCTAATTAAAGGGACCACGAGTTATTCACCCATTTCTTTGTACTTTTTAGGGTTCCGTATCCAAAGGGTGCCAAACGGGACCCTATTACTCTCGCTACGCTGTCCGTCCATCCGTCCATCCGTCCGTATGTCTGTCACAGGGCTATATCTTTGTAACGGTAATAGATAACCAGTTGAAATTTTCACAGAATTTGTGTTACTATAGTGCCTCTCATGAAAAATACTATAAATAAATAAAAAACTAAAAAAAAAACCATATAAGAAACCTTTAAAAACATGCATTTTTTTCAACGTTTTTGTTCCTGCTCTATCTTCAAAACGATAATACACGCCAGCGTCAAATTTGGTCTGATTTTAGTACATACTATGTAATTTAGCAAAAAATACTAAAAATAGGGCAAACATAGACATTTGTGGTGGTACCTGCTTATGAAAAAGTTGCAAAAATTCATATTTCGCGATGAGTACAATGACCTCTTAAGAGGTTATCAGTTATTTCAATAACACGTTGTATATGCTACATCAAATAGCATGTACTTATATTTTGGATAATATTACTTAACATGATTCTATATTCTCTCTGATATCCATTAAAATTTATAACAATTTGGGCAATAATTTAGATGAAAATTTAAAATTCACACGAGCTAACCAAAAAGTTTGCTTCGACAATAGATTTAATTAAATAGGTGTAGTTTTTAATTAAAATATGAGAAAGGTTAACTGAAAATTCAGTAAAATGAAACGATTAAAACTAATAAATTTCACACAAATTGAATTTTAACAAAGACGCATAGTATATTAAGCGTTTTTTATTTATTTATACCTTTTTACCCTTTTGAAAATTTATATCCGTCTTATATGTTTAAATTGCTAGCAGCTTCCACCACCACTAACGTTTCAGCCGAAAAACGCTAGCAACTTGATAAATGGATATTAGACAAAACCAGCTAAGTGCGAGTCGGACTTGCGCACTACGGGTTCCGTACCACTATACACATGTCTCTTTTTGACTTTTTTTTAATGATAATGATTTCTTATTATTCTTTTTTTGTTAAGTTATGCAACAAACTGCACCACAATCACACCAAGTTTGACGATTGTGTGTATTACCGTATTCAAGATAGAGCAAAAACACACGTTTTAAAAATGCTTTAATTTCAATGTTTCTTGACCCTCTTTGGGTTTAGACGTTTTTTAGGGTTCCGTAGTCCTACAATATAGTTTCGTCATGTCCGTCCGTCTGTCCGTCTGTCCTAATCCTTTACAGCTTAATAACTTCTACAGTTATAAACATAAGTAAATGAAATTTTGTTCATAAATGGTTTAGATACAGATCTCAATTTTAAAATAATAAAAAAGTCTTGATAACGTATTTTAGGGGTGGCGCCCATACATGTGAAACGGGGATGATAATTTTTTTTTCACTGCACCACCTTGTGTGGGGTATCATTGAATAGGTCTTCTAAAATGAAGGAGATGTTTCATACATCACTTTTTTATCAGGTGTACCATCTGCGAAATATAGCCCACCAAAGTGGCTTGCAATGTGTCCCCCCCCTGACATTTCTAAACTATGCAACGTAGAATCTTATAATCTTCCACATTGATAGAACTTTGTAAAAACTCTCTTTTAAAATTATTTCGAGTTTAATGTGATTATAAATTTTCGAGTTATAGAGAGAAAACTGAAAAATACTTAAGACGTCCTAGTTCAAGGGTCATTGACCTTAGAGAAAAATTATCATAGCAAATAATGCTCCTTTAGTTACTTTCTATTTTAAAAAATCATAAAAAGTAACTTTGTGTTATGTTGACATGACACACTTCTTATATTTGGCTTCTTGAATTTATCGCTAGATGGCGCTACTAACAACACGCTCTGAGTCGCGAATGCTGCCAATTATTGCAAAAACTAAAATAGCCATGATTAATATTCGATTTGATTCGTTTGTAATTACACCTACTTAAGGAACCCTATAATACTGAGCATGACCCGACATACTCTTGGCCGGTTTTTATTTTTAGCATTTCTCATGATAAAGACCATTAGGAATTCAATATTTTGTGAAAATTTCAACTGGCTACCTATTACGGTTGAAAAGACACAACCATGTGACATACAGACAGACGGACGGATAGATGGCGTAGACAGAGTAATTAAGTCTCTTGGGACTTTTTGGGTCATCATTACAGCCGAAAGACGTCCACTACTGGACATAGGCCTCCCCCAATTAAGGGGGGGATATGCCATAATCGCCACGCTTGGCAGGCGGGTTGGCGATCGCAGTTGGTTGGTTAAATACTCAGAGAACGCTGCTGCCCATCCTCTGGTGAATCCCTTAGTCGCCTTTTACGACACCCATGAGAAGAGATAAGGGTGGTGCTATTCTTTAAGTCCGGCACCACACGGACGGGACTTTTTGGGTACGGCACCCTAAATATAGTGCTTTATTTCAATCATTAGCTGTCAGTGGCGTGCATTCCATATAGGCAAATAAGCAATGCCTACCTCGTTAGAATTTAATATTAACTATTACTAAATCAATTAATTATTATTACGCGTATTAAAAAAAAACAATTAACATATGTACTCAATAATAATGTATGAATTCAATGCAAAACGTACCTCAATGTGCAATGTGCGTTCGCACGATTGCCTGTCACGTTCACACACACAATCAAACCTTTTTGGTAACCATATACAAATATATAGGCAAATCACCGGGACATGACATACAAATACATAGGCAAATCACCGGGACATGACAGCCTCAGTACCGAGCACCTGCAGCACGCTGGTGTCCACTTACCGAGAGTCTTGGCTATGTTGTTTAATCTCTGCATTAGCCACTCTTATTTGCCAGATAAACTTATGCAAACAGTGGTTGTACCAATTGTAAAAAACAAAACGGGGGACAACTCAGACTTGTCTAATTACAGACCCATATCTCTTGCCACAATAATTGCCAAGGTGCTGGACAGTCTGCTTGACAGGCATTTGGATAAAAATCTTGATCTGCACGACGCTCAATTTGGTTTCCGTTCCGGTCTATCAACAGAAAGTGCAATCCTATGCCTCAAGCAGACTGTGCAGTACTACACATCTCGTAAAACACCGGTTTACGCGTGCTACCTAGACCTGTCTAAGGCCTTTGACCTCGTGTCTTACAAATTGCTCTGGGAAAAACTTCAAAACGAGACTACTGTATCGCATGAGATTGTATCAATATTAAAGTATTGGTACAATCACCAAATGAACTCTGTTAGATGGGCGGGCTCATACTCGGACATGTATAGGTTGGAGTGTGGAGTTAGGCAAGGAGGGTTGACCTCACCAAAACTCTTCAACCTATACATGAACCGACTAATCGGCGAGCTTAGCAGTGCCAACATCGGCTGCCATATTGATGGAGTCTGCATAAATAATATAAGCTATGCAGACGATATGGTACTGCTGAGTCCGTCGATTGGAGCGCTGCGTAGACTCTTGAAAATGTGTGAGTCTTATGCGGAGGCCCAGGGGCTTAGATACAACGTGAAAAAGACAGAAATAATGGTTTTTAAAGCAAATCAAAAGTCATATTCCACCGTGCCTCCTGTGACGCTTTACGGGACGCCATTGAGACAAGTCACACAATTTAAGTATCTAGGCCACTGGGTCACCGACGACCTAACAGACAACATTGACATGGAGAGGGAACGTAGGGCGCTGTCTGTCCGCTGCAATATGCTGGCTCGCAGGTTCGCACGATGTACTGATCAGGTCAAAGTGACTCTTTTTAGAGCATTCTGCCAGACCTTCTACACGTGTAGCTTGTGGGCTAGCTACACGCAGAGGACATACAGCACTCTGCGTGTTCAATATAATAACGCATTCAGGGCGTTGATGGGGTTACCTCGCTATTGCAGTGCATCAGGCATGCTAGCGGATGCACATATGGACGGCTTCCATGCTATTATTAGGAAGCGTTGTGCATCAATACTGGGTCGCGTGCGTGGCAGCCCCAACAGCATCCTGAGTGTGTGGGCCGACAGGTGGGATTCTCCGCTGTTGGCACACTGGATAAGCCTGCACATGGATAGGTGATCAGTTCAGGTTGGAGTTGAGTCCCTCCACCTGACTGTAATTATGATTTTTTTTTAATTTTAATTTTGTTTTAATTGATTTTTATTTTATTTTACATAATTTTATTTTATTTTATTTTATTTTGAAAGGTGTGATAACAGATGTTATTTTAATTTGTGATATTTGATTATGTGTGCGAACATTAGGTTAAGTAAAAATATGTAAAACTTTCTATGGGATTTCCTGAAATAAACGATTTATTATTATTATTATTATACACCATTATACACACACACTACTTTAGGCTAATACCCGAAGTCATACGACAAAAAAATGAATCACGATATGGCTATGCGTAAATAACTAACATTTGACATTTCGCAATTTAGCCGTCTTATCAAGCGTCACCTGCTTCCGAAAACGTCGCAGGTGACATAACTGAACGTAGCCCTAGTGGCAATAGTCGTGGGTTGTCCGTAACGTTTTTTACACGTAACTGTTATGCGTTAGTAGTTTTGAATCCTATTATTTTGTAACTAGATATTTCCATACAAAGTGATCGTTATAATAAAACTAAACCCAACATTTGAAAAATAGCGGCGAAATAAAGATAATTATTGTTTTATTGAAATTACTGCATTTAAGTGTTCACATTTATAATTTGTAAATGGTATTCGAAGGGTCGAATAAAAAGATTACAATATTTATTATTATTTTGATGATTGTTTGTACATTGCTACACATTCATCGTAAAATAATGAAGCTCAATATACGCTCATAACAAAATAACGATAAATAGATTTATAACGTTATTTAACTAATGTAATAACGAATGGTGTATAATAATTGTAGAAAATCTATTGTTTTCGTGCTCCGAAAATCTATTGTGTAACTTTGTACGTAAAATAATCGTTACATTACTATGCCAACGTACTACGTATTCGATTATCACCCTCGTAAATATTTTCTCAAACCGACGTTAAATAACGCCCAACTCATAGATTTACTATGGCCCAACTCTAATTGGCTGTTGACACTTGACAGAACTTGACATATGCGTGACGAATTGCATAAATCGTGTAATAATTAGTTCGTTTTATTGTGAATTGTGAAGTTTTTTGTAAAAATATTGATGTAAACATGGATAAATTAGAGTGCTCGGTTTGTGGGGAAGACTATGCTTAGAGAAATTACTAGAAACCCATTCAATCAGTTTTCGTTTGTTGACAAAACAAAAAAGTGCATTTCAGTAGACAAACACATCAAAATCTGTATTTGACTCAAGAAAAGGTAAAATGTTATGACTATTACATAACACGTTAATACAACTGTAACTGGGTGTCGTCATTCAAATTTAATAGTCTTTTGCTAGTGTCTCTTACTTTTAAACTTCGTTGTTGAAACAATGTTGTTTTCGTGTCTGTTTTGTATGAAATGTGTGTAGGTAAGTATCAGTTTTTTTAATAATTTTACACTATAGTAACTTGCTCCGTCTGCTTAGTGACTGCCTACCTAGGCCAAAAACCAATGCACGCCACTGTTAGCTGTATTGATGTGTTACGTCATTGCTTTAAGGTATATGTACATTAGACGGGACGGGCAAGGGACAAGTGCAACGATTTCAGTTTAAAAAAAAAAAAATACTTAAAAGGTTTTTTTAATAACATAGGAGGGCAAAAGAGCAAGCGATTCATCTAATGGTAAGCAATCTCCGTCACCCATGGACATCTGCAACACCAGGGGAGACGCCGATGCGTTGCCGACCTTTTAAAAAGACGTTTGTTTTTTCTTGAAGGCTCTCACGTCGACTTTGTTCGAGAAACCCCATTAGAATTTTTTGAAGGTTCCCTACGCAGCGGCGGAACACTTACATATTTTTATTTCTTTTACATTTCACTACGCATTACACACAACGGTATTTTGAAGACTTAATCGACATGAAAACGCGGCTAGCGGGAGAACGGTATGTACGTATGGTTTACTTGTGCGAAACCGACTGAGGTTATGACCTTCAAGTCACCTCGGCGCCCCCGCCAGGGGGCGCGTGGAATTGGTGACGGGATTCCCTTTTCCGAGATTTCAATCTCTACCCGTAAATACGGGCATGTCCTTATGTTAGACTCTCTCGGTCCAAGCGTAGTGGCTGTGCGCCGCCTACCGTTAGGCTGGCGGGCAACACAGCTTTGTGAATAGTTGCTATGTGTGTTCCTGTAGGAGCGCCGCGCACATTGATCGCACGGGTGCGCTTCTTCACGACACCTTGGCGGTCAGACCCTACCAGGTCAGAACCCCGGTTACCCGGGGGAGGCCCAGCGGGAGTCGACGAGAGACAAAGGCGTCGACTTGAGTACCCTCTACAGGGGGATGCTGACCTCCGCTTTTGACGCAATCAGACTAGCCAATCACGTTTCGAGCTAAGAGGCCGTAATATGTGTTTGAGCAGTTTGTACCGAGGCTATGAGGCGATATTTAGCTCCTTTTGTACGCGTCATTTTGATGCGCTAGATACATATTACCTCTTTTTATATATAATGTCATTGGGAAAACCATGTAATTTAGTTTCCAATCTTATAAGGTTACGCCCACCCGTGCCGAGCACGGCCCGTCCCGTCGCAATGTACCCTTATATGCCCGCCGCACATGCTCACTCTCGCATTGGTCATCACGCGCTGGGTGCGAGTGGCAGCGTTTAAGACCTATATACTATATAACTCCGCATTTGCTCTCACTTGTGACTTAAGTGAGAGCAAATGCGGAGTTCGATACTACGCTATAGATTTTAAATGCTGCCACTAGCACGTGACGCGTGATGGCCAATGCGAGTGTGAGCATGTGCGGTGGGTCTTAAAAAGCATAACACCTACTCTGTATCGTATAAAAAACTACCCCTATAATTACGTACCCATAAATCTTACCATTGTTTACTAAACATCACCGTTAACGGTACCAACAAAAACTATTCCCATATATCAATGGTTCCAAACTTATTATCTCGTGACGTCATCGGTACAATGTCGCCGGGGGCCTCCATTATAGCTCCCGTATCGAATGTGCGTATCCGTTTCATTGTTTAGTAGGATTCCGTACGTTCAAACGTTTGTGATGGCTTTTCTATAGGTATTGGTGGTTGAGAGAATAAGCCATGTTATCTGTTTTCGTAGATAAGGGATTATAGCAAGAAGTCGACAGGAGCAAGTCTTGTGCTGAAAATCCCACTAATACAGGATGAAATCACCAACCTCCGAGCCTTTTCCCAATTATATTGGGGTCGGCTTCCAGTCTAGCCAGATCCGGCTGAACATCAGTATTTTACACGGAGTGACTGCCATCGGACCCCCGCAACCCAGTTACTGGGTAATACTGACATCCGGAGGTTAGACCAGTTGTCAGAGTTTCAGACTTCTGGCTACCCGTAACGACTGCCATAGATATTTGTATGACAACCGGGACCGACAGCTTAACGTGCTCTCCGAGGCACGGAGGGGTCTCGATGTGTAACAAAACGGTCACCCATCCACAGACTGACCGCGGCAAGTGCAGCTTAACCTTGCAGATCGTACAATTGACGCAGTCGTTGCTTCGCTACGAGCCAATACAGGATGAAATCAAATACACACTTTAAAGATGGATTATAACAATGAAATTAACCTCCTCCTCATTCTCCACATTGTTCCTGCTCTATTTTCAAAACGGTAATACATACCAGCGTCATACTTGGTGTGATTATAGTGCATGTTTGTAGTTTAGCAACAAATACTGAAAATAGGACCAACAAAGACACATGTGGTGGTAACTGCGTAATAAAGAGATGCAAAAATTCATATTTAGCGCACCGTGCGTTGATGTATTTTGATGAACCTCGTAAATTAAATCAGTTTCTTTGGGGTATCAGGTCGATGGGTAGTACGGAACCCTTACTGCGTGAGTCCGACTCACACTTGGCCGGTTGTTTATTATATAAAATAACTTTCATCTAAGTATTTCAGACACAGAATGTTATATTAGAAAAATGTTCGCAGTGTTCAAAACTAAGGAAGTAACTACACTTATAATAAAACAAAGTTTAACCGGATTAAATCGCGTATATTATTTAAATTGCTTTCCCTGACGTTTCGAAAGCTTTGCAGCATTTCGTGGTCGCAGGTAGACTAAGATGACAAGCGTCTTTACAAATATTTCTAAAAAAATATTTTAATCTACCGTACAATATTATTAATTAAAATCGTTTCGATGCACGCAGTAATCACTCACAAAATCATTATCTTTTACAGTGTTGCGTGCTGTTTGGGACTTGATTATTTTTAGGACTGGGTTCCAAACAGGTGGTAGCTGCCAACCATCTTCTCTATTAAAATTAGGATGTTTTTTAATTTCAATAGCCTCACGGAGCATTCTAGGTACATATCGGTTTTCCTTCGCCAGTGGTGGTTTATCCACTTGTGGTTTATCAAATCGAAGAATATGGTTGGGTTTGTCTAGGGCATGTTCACACACTGCAGACTTTGTGGAGCGTCTTTAAGTTTCGGTTAAACTTTGTTTTATTATAATGTGTAGTGATCGCGAAAACCTAAGAAGTTAACTACACTTATTCAGGTCGTTTCAGCTTTTGTCTAATAGAAAACACGATTTTTGTACGGCATCCATGCAGCGGCGTCCAGCTGAATGTCGCTGAACGGATGCGTACCATCCATACAAAAATTGTGTTTTCTATGGACAAAAGCTGAATCGAGCTGAATAAGTGTAGTTACTCCCTTATTTTGAAAACAATATAAGGCAGATATAATTTTAAGATTCCCTTCAGATACCTACTTAATATTTAAAGATTCTTGGATAGTTTTATAAAGTCTTGGAAAAGCGGGCCTTTGTTTGTGCCTAGAACAAAGGCCAAGTATATTTTAATTTAGTTCAAGGTTCCTATTTGCTCTTGTGATTATCATTTTTCAAGAATGTTGATCTCGAGCTATATAAATGTCTTGCCATTTAAGGATATTTATACCGTTTAGTTCTGGTATTTTTTTAATATTAATTACCTAACAATGTAATAAGTACTAGTAGTTTTTTTCACTCCAAAGTTCAATTATTACTTTTTAATTAAATTATGTGTTGATAATAAATCTATTTGAGTCGCGTGCACAGAAAAAAATCTAAAGCATTTTAGAAAAAGAAAGAAAAAGAAAAAGAGACAAAAAATTCGAACGTAAAAACTAAATCAAGTCCACGGCCCACAATCCGGCTCGCACTTGACAATTTTGTTTTATTACATAATTCTGCAGATAACAAGAGTTGGGCTCTTCAGGGAGCCCCGATGTCAGGCCTCATGATGTTTTCCATTAGACCGGTGACGTGTATCTTTAGTGCGTCTCCGTGCGATCCCGAAGGTAATGTGGCGTGATTTGAGAGAGGATAGCGGGTGTGAAGGTGAAGTGATGTTTACCAATTGGTAATAGGGTTATGTACCTTAATTATTGGCGGACAGGTATCCTGTCGATAGGGGTATAAGTGTGAGGTATAAGTTTGATAATTGGTTTTAATTTTATTGGTTCAATTTGTAATTTAATTTATGCTGATGTAAATTTTAATAATTATTTTTTTCGTACTAACATAGTATTTTAAGTATTACTAACACTATTGTGGACTGAAGTTGTCTGATAAATAAATAAATAATAATAATAATAAATGATCTGGTTTTAGAATTTAATCATTCTCAAAAAATTTAAATAGAGAACTAATGAGCAGAGGGGTAGTAGCCATCATTTGGTGAATTTCTTATTTTGTATGTAGTTCGGATAAATGGTTTTTGAATAGCATTATTAGGTAGTCCCTGATGTCAGCCCTCATGTTGTTTCTCATTAGACCGGTGACGTGATCTTTAGTGCATCTTCATGCAATCCTGAAGGTAATATGGCGTGATTTTAGAGACAACAGTGGATTTGAAGGTACAATAAATAGGGTTATGTACCATATAAATCGGTTTATCATAGAGAAACCATATCGCCCGACTCTCGGGAACTGAATATCTTCCTGGGATAAGATGTTAATCCAGGTTATGTTCTGTATGCTAAATTTCATCCAAATCCGTTTAGCCGTTTCAGCGTGATTAAAGGAAACACAAAAAAAACAAACAAACAACCTACTTTCCCATTTTTTATTTTAGTAGGATTGCATTGACGGAAACGGCGAAATCTCAAATTAAACCTAAATTGTAGAAATGAAATTTCGCGTCTACTGTTCTCGTAAATTAGCTACCGCAAATCGGTATTTTTTTTTTAAACCGATTTTTTTTTTCATTCTTCTATCGATCGAGAAAAAATTAAAACAAAGAGTGTGGAAGAATTTCTGGTGACTTTGCAGAACGGCGTAGTACAGGTTTAAAAAATCGCTAAAGTATCTCAATTGCACTACACAAAAAACATACAATATAACGAACTTGGCCCTAATAAATTGTATTATTTTTCTTTTATAATGGAACTCTGGAACATCACGTGTTGCGTGTAACCTTCGCCTAAGATTTGGTTATAAACGCTGGTAAGAAGTTTACACATTATTGTGGTGTTATGTGTTTTACTCAAAAGGTAATAAGTTGCCGTGACTCTCCTGTGGGTGATAAAGTGTTAGTGATAAAGAGATTCTTAGGTAAGCAAATGAGTAGCAGCAGCAATATAAGTAAAAACAGGCTAAGTGCGAGTTGGACTCGTGCGTTAAGGGCTTCGTACGGTCGACCGCACGTCGGTGGTAACACTTTGACATTAGAAGCATCTTTATTTCGTAAGCGGTAAGGGCGGTTTTCGAATTGAAGTGTTTCAACTGTCATGCAGTCGACTGTACATGTCATATACATCATATACAATGATGTATAATTATTCATATAAACGGTTTCACTCACGTAATTCCATCGGGTGTGCCCGACTAGTTTAGAGCTTAACCGATCATGAGCTGGTTTAAGATTTGGTTATTAACACTGGTAAGAAGTTCTTAGGTATGCAAATGAGTAGCAGCAGCAATATAAGTAAAAACAGGCTAAGCGCAAGTTGGACCCGTGCATTAAGGGCTTCGTACATGTCATATACATGTCTAATTACTAATATAAACGGTTTCACTCACGTAATTCCATCGGGTGTGCCCGACTAGTTTAAAGCTTAACCGATCATGAGCTGGTTGCGCCTGTGTCCCTCCACGAAGTGGACCGACGACCTGGTCAATGAAGGCCTATGTCCAGCAGTGGACGTCTATCAGCTAAAATGATGATGATGATGATGAGCTGGTTGTGTGGCGGTGTCGCGGACTGAACTGCGGAGGCCACAGCGCGCCGTGTAGCGCTGCGTTCGTGGCGATGGAGCGTTCGGTTTTGGTGGCGGTTTTGCATTTTCGTCGCTCGTATTGTCTAAGTCTTCAGGTGGATTATCACCGGTACACACATTGCTGACCGTATCACACTCCAGGCTCAACTGGACATAGATTTTTGACCATGGCATGGCTCTGGTTGAGCTCAAAACTAGTCGGGCACACCCGATGGAATTACGTGAGTGAAACCGTTTATATTAATCATTATGAATTTAACTCACGATAGTTATTATATAATACATGTCTGTTTGCCTTATTTTTTCCACGACCGGATGCACAAAAAAAGGAGTGTAATCTATAGTGTTCCTATGGGGAAGAGGGCAGATACAGTTGCATGCAGCTCTCCATTACGCTCTTTTACTGGAGAGGTTAAAGTGATAACTATAAAAAACACATGAACCTAGGCATGTATTAATAAACCTCTCTTAATTGATGGCTTAGAAACATCATCCTAAGTGGAGCCGTCAAAATATAAATATCATTTTAAATTCTCATTTTGACAACCTTTTTTCAAAGCATCTCAAGTCTCAGGTTATATCAAAACATTTATGATAAATTCAAGCAAACATTAAAACAAAATTATAATAACCTTGTGCTTATGGATACATTAACGTCCTTAATGGCGTATGTCAAATGATTTAAAAGCATTCTGATAACTGATACAGAGCATCAAGGATGCCAACCCTTCTTAAGAGATTATCATAATGTTGACGTTAACCTACATAAAGGACGATGACCACTTTTGTTAGGGAGCTTGCGTAGTTCTTATGACCAGAAGCAACTTATAGTGCATTTTTAACCGACGAAAAAAAAGGAAGAGGTTCTCATTCAACGCGTATTTTTTTTTATATTTGATTCGAGATATGTTGCACTTTCATAACTTAAAGCAGTACTTTCAAATCTTTACGCCTAGAAACGTCAAATAGTATTTCATCCATAGAAATCTAAATAATAAGGTAATAGAAATGTTATCTACTGTGTTTAACTTCTGGAACGCATGTCACCGGTTTCCCGCTACCAACACATAAAAACGCAATTACGCCCACTATGTTCCTAGCATTCAATGCAAAGTAAATTAAGCCTAAAAAATCCGCTGATCCGTTAGATATGCTGCAAATTACAATTTTAATGACTGCGTCCAAAATAGCACATCAGTGCTGTTTTGGACGCAGTCATTATAAACAATAATAATCATACGATTTAAATTGTGGAAAGAAAAAATCGCTCAGGAGCAGGATTCGAACCTGCGACTCCTGGCTCAGTACGCCAGTGCTTTAGCAACTAAGCTACCGTGAACACTGCTCGTGGTATCGAAATTCTCATCCACTTGGTACGTCTTTGGGTGACGTGAATATCGATACCACGAGCAGTGTTCACGGTAGCTTAGTGGCTAAAGCACTGGCGTACTGAGCCAGGAGTCGCAGGTTCGAATCCTACTCGTGAGCGATTTTTTCTTTCCACAATTTAAATCGTTAGATTTTCGCTTCGCATGCCTAAATGCGTTAAAAATAATAAAATTATAATAATCATATCAAGCAAACGATTCGCGCACTGGTGTCTTATAGGACGCCTGTACTTGGCGACAAGTTCAAGCGCTTTTACCACTTCTATTACATTATTATTTAGATTTCTATGATATCATCACACCCGCACTTAATTTAATCTGGAACTATACCATAAATTTCGAATCAAATAATGTTGAATATCTATAAACATAACTTAGCTGGTCATGTCCAAGGCAGGATTGGATTCCTTAAAATAAGTTAAGGTATTCTTAATGCCACACATGGTTCTTGAATAATAGAATGCAAATAAAATTTATGACGATGTTGCAAGGGACAACTAAGTACTTCATATGGTACTTATTCAAATATTAGGATTTTTTGGAGTTTGATATCATCATGCCAAACTATGGAAAATTTAGTTTTCCTTAGATTGTTTCATCATCCTCCTGCTTTTATCCCAGTTTATTTGTGGCTGGTGCAGCATATATTTTCATACCTACCTACATCTTTATCAGTTGTCATCTCTATGTTCATCATCATCATCGTCATTTCAGCCGAAAGATGTCCACTGCTAGACATAGGCCTCCACCAAGCATCGCCACAACGACCGGTCCTGCGCTTTCCGCATGCAGCGGATTCTCGCAACCTACACTAAGTCGTCGGTCCACCTTGTGGGGGGCTTACTCACGCTGCGCCTTCCAGTACGCGGTTGCCACTCCGGAACTTTACGGCCCCATCGGCCATCCGTTCTGCGAACAGTGTCCTCCGCTCACTGCCACTTAAGTTTGGCAATTCTTCGGGCTGTGTCGGTTATCTTCGTTCTCCTGCGAATCTCCTCATTCCTGATTCGATCACGATTAACGATTAACATTCGCTTTCGGTAAATTCTGTGAGAAGCACATTTTTCAATAAATTTTCTTATCCAGTTAATTTTATTATATAATGTGGGGGTCAAATACTTATCAGTTCTTTCATTGCAATAGTTTCCTACCTTGCTATTAAGCGCAAAATAAGTGAGTAGAAAATTTTGAAGGCTGACAAGAAACAGTTAAAAGTTTAGAAAGAGGAATAAGGCAGAACATAATCTCCTGAATAAAAAATCCCTATCCGTACCCCAAGACTACTTTTTAGGCGATAAAAGAGATAACCACCAAATTTTCACTATTACAAAAACTTCCATAATATTACGCCTCCCAAAAACTGCCATCCAAAGTAAAAAGTATATCGATATTAAGACCATTTTCTCTTGCTTTTATCTAGTTTTCTGTAGTCGTCAACGCAACGAAACTATTTTAAAGTTAGATTGAGTTAGCCAAAGTGTTGTCTCACAAGTATTTTGTATGGTTTTTGTGTTGTCTGCGGTCCCGACATATTATATGGCCCATATAAAGTTTTGGTAAAGTTTGAATAGGACCAAACTTCGGTTTTATGTTAAAGGTCATTTTGTGTTTTATGTAAAACCGTTATGTCGATGGGTTATGTCTACGTCTACTTCAAATATTATGAGCGTATTTTTGCCACTTTTTCGGAGATCGTACGGGTAAAAATATTCATAGACCATTGAAGATAACTCTTAGGGGTTGTGATAAAATAGGTAGTTTCTTTCTTAAAATTCTTGAAATCTGTAAACAAACTCGGCCAAACGCACTTTTTAAGAAGCAGAAGACAAACTCATTTTGAAATTAGAACTCTCGACGACGCATGAGCCACTGGTAAGTTGCCGCCAATGATACTTTACATATAATTGGTTGCCGCTTAAAAAAAAATTAGATTAAAGAACCAAATATTAGAACACAGCATGTATTCTAAATACAAAATTCAAATAATACCAACAACTTAACCAAAAAGTAAGTTCTAGATCTTTAAAACAAAATTAATGAAAAATAGAAGACAGCTTGTATTCTAAATACAAAGCTTATATATTATGCAACAACTTACCCAAAGAGTATGTTCTAGATGTTTATGCAAAGATGTCTTTGGACTAGATAAAGATACGACTGGATGCCACATCGTAAATGTCGTTGGCACGATTCCGAATACGAGATAGAGGCTAAAATGTTAAGGAGCCACAAAAGGTGGTACACAGACGTTAACTTATAATGGTATGCTACGTTATCTTTTAACCTTTTTTGTCTAGGAATAACGATAATTTTAAACTGAGCGGGTGTTTGAAGATTTGAAGACGTAAATTACTGATGTTGTATGGTAATTTTAACAATGAGGAGCTAAAATATTTACAGTATGGTTTATGATCCAGAACAGGCCACTTCTTTCCCACCCGTAGGGGTCGTAGAAGATAAATCCTACTCATCATATTGTAAATGCGAAAGTATGGATGTTTTTTGGCTTATTAATCTCGTTATACGAAACCGATGATGCTTGTTGGCAATATGGCAATACAAGCAGGTTTATTTAAAAGAAAAATGCCACAACAAGACATGCGAACTAAATTACTATATTTACGGGAATTTTCGAGCACAATGAAATAAAAACAAAACAAACATTTTGACTAACCTCGACGTTTCGACCAAGTTGCATTGGGGTCCCCCAGCAATGCCCTAAGCTGAGATCCGAGCCCTTCCCTGGGGGATGCCCTTATGTGGTATTGCAACTGCGATTTTAGTTTAGTTTAGTTTCCTGGTGGACGGAGACTTCGATGGGACTCTCCACCATACTAATCCGGTTAAGGAGCCAGGGCCCCTAGGTACCGTCGGTGAACTATCCACTCGAAATAAAATGTTTTGCTTGTTTATTCATTTGTATGTTTGTCCTTCAATTACCCTGAAACGGCTAAACGGGTTTAGATGTTTGGCATACAGATAAACCATAACATGTAGGCATGTAACATGTGACGGACAGGGCTGTCATCTACCCGGGTCGGGAAGGATGGGGTCGGCGAGAGATGTCGTGCGGTGTGCCACAGGGATCGGTTCTCGGGCCGCTTCTGTGGAACATCGGTTACGACTGGGTGCTGCGCGGTGCTCTCCTCTATGGCATCGGCGTAACATGCTACGCCGATGACACGCTGGTCACGGCGAGGGGGAAGACGCTCCGGCAGGCGTCCATACTGGTGACAGCGGGGGTAGCGCAGGTCGTTGGAAGGATCCGGCGAGTGGGTCTCGAGGTGGCTCTACACAAGTCTGAGGCTCTGTGTTTCCACGGGCCTCGAAAGGGGCCACCCCTGGGATCCAACATAATGGTACGAGGCGTCCGCATCGGCATTGGGTTGAAGTACCTGGGACTCGTCCTCGATAGCCGGTGGGGCTTTGGGCCGCACTTTCAGCGGTTGGCACCTAAGCTGATGGGGGCCGTGGCTGCGTTATCGCGGTTGCTCCCAAACTTGCGGGGGCCAAACGCCTCCTGCCGGAGGCTCTACGTGGGGATCGTACGGTCCGTGGCCTTTTATGGGGCCCCAGTGTGGGCGGACACCCTGACACGCTGTAACGTCGTGCTACTACGTAGGCCGCAGCGTGCGATGGCAATCAGGGTGATACGGGGATATCGTACGATCTCCTTTGAGGCGGCGAGCCTCCTAGCCGGATCAATGCCCTGAGATCTGGAGGCGAGAGACCTTGCGCTAAGGTATCACCAGCGCGAGGACCCGCCTGATCGGAGCGAGGTCCGCCAGATCCTAGTGGCTGAATGGGAGAAGCGACTTGCGCAACCCAGCGCAGGGCACGCCGTTATCGCTGCGGTAAGGCCCGTCATGGAGGAGTGGCTGGAGAGGAGCCATGGTGCCCTCACCTACCGGCTGACGCAAATACTCTAGGGGCATGGTTGCTTCGGTAAGTATCTGTGTCGCATAGGCCGGGAGCCGACGCCCGAGTGTCATCACTGCGGGAGCTGCTCAGAAAACATGGCGCAGCACACATTAGCGGAGTACCCAGCTTGGGCCACGCAGCGCCGTGACCTCATCACTGCAGTAGGCGGCAGCGATCTCTCGCTTCCGGCTGTGGTTCTGTCTATGGTCGGGAGCGAGAGCGCTTAAAAAGGCATCGTCTCCTTCTGCGAGGAAGTGATGCTCGCTAAGAAGGCGGCGGAGAGGGTTCGAGAGGCGATGACCTCTCTTCCCATCCGTAGGAGACGACCTGGGCGTCGTAGGAGGGCGTATGCCGACCTCCAGCCACCCTAGGTGTGGGCCTGCGAGTGACGGACTCGGGGTGACCCACCGCCCGACCAGTCAAGGCCCGTGACAGTGGCGCGTAGTGTTCCGCGCGCGCCAGTCAAGAGGAGGGTGCGGCCGTTGTGGTTGCCGCATGGGGATAAGGGGTTTGCCTGCCAGTGGCGAGCCGGGAACTGCCGGGGATGGTTGGGCGAATACAGGAGTATTTCCCACGCCCCCAGCCAAGGTCGTAAGAGGAACACCGTGGTGGTTTTTAGTCGGTAAGAGTCCGACACTGGCTCCGCCTTCCCCAGGCGGATTGCGTCCATGAGGATTTTCCCCACGGAAAAAAAAGACATGTAACATGTGGGTTGCTGGCAAGAAAACCTCCACGTGTGCCTGACGGCTGCTTGTCCTTCTGGACATGTTTGGTGGGAATGGCATTTGTTTGGCCGGTGCATCCTGGGCACGGGCAATAAAATCCTTTCGAGGGATTAACCTTCGGGGGATTATATTGCCTGTATATCGGCGAATATTCTGGCGCGGGAGGGGCCCGTTCTGGGCCAGTGGGGAGTTGCTCCACGTGTCCCTCTGTTGCCAACAGAGGGCACAGTGGAGGAGCAGAGGCGGGCCCGGTGTGCACTCACCCTGCCTCTGGGCAGGCAGTGAGGGGACTGTCCTTCCCTGCCCCCGTCGATCTCGTAACCCCAGGAGTGCCCGCTGAGTAGTGTTCTCGCGCCTCCTGGGACCGAGGGTCTTGGCTTCACCGCCCGGACTGCGAGGAAGAAAATCTATACAAAAAATTACGGAAGATAGGGCCTGCGAGCAGCAGACTCGGGGTAGTCTGCAGCCCGACCAGCAGCTGGCGTAGCTGGCACAGCCGGCGTAGCAGTAGTGGCGTGCAGTGTTCCGTGTACGCCACTGAGGAGGGTGCGGCCGATGTGAGGCCGCACGGGTAGAAGGGGCTCGCCTGCTTGTGGCGGGCCGGTACCTGTCGGGGGTGGTTGTGTAAATACTCACGGGTTCTCACGCCCCCGGCTAAGGTAGTTGAAGGAACACCGTGGTGGTTTTAGTCGGTAAGAGTCCGACACTGGCTCCGCCTACCCTGGGTGGAGTGCGTCCATGAGGATTACCCCACGGCAAAAAAAAAAAGGCATGTAACATGTAGGCTACTTTTTGTCCCGGGAAGATAAACAGTTTCATGACGTTGTATGATGCTTATCCTATTGATGATCTTAACCCCAAATTCTCAAAAGCATCTCAATTTTAAGTGTTCCTTAAGTCTCATGTTTTCACTGTCACTCCAAGGTGCATTAAAGCGACAGAACAAATTTTAAGAACGACTTAAAGTTAAGTAAAGACTGCTGATCACGTGGTCGTGGGTTCGATTCCCACAGGACACAAATATTTGTGTGATGAACATGAGTGTTTGTGTTGGTCTGGTTGTTTCTTATGTATTATAAGTATATATTTAAAAAAAAATGAAAAAAAAAATAAGTATTATATCCATTGTCTAGTACCCATACCACAAGCTCTGCTTAGTTTGGGACTAGATGGTGATGTGTAAAATGTCCCAAAAATATTTATTTATTTATTTATTTTAAGTGTCGTTTGAGTATTTAGGGGTTAGTCCTTTACTTGAAGACACTCGTGATGGTTTTAGAAAGTTCATTTTAGTTTCACTTGGAATTCCTCTGATTCAGCTCTAAAACCTAGCAGCATCTTACAAAATTGCATATAAGAGCAAGTTTTTAGAACCACACGAGATTAAACCATCTTCGCAAACTAACAATTTTCTTAAAGTTCCACTTTTAAGGCCACAAATATTTAGCGGGCGCTGGTTCGATCGCTCCCTAGGTACAGTCGGTTTCATGCATAATGCAAAGTTTCAATTGTCTAGTATGGTACAGTGGTGTGCGCGTTTAAAATTCATTCTGTACGCTTGCTACCAAACCCGTTGATGCACTGTGGGACCAGTCTTAATCGCTTCTTATGTTGGTTAACGTAACTGGATTGTTTCAAGTTGATTTTGTTAGGGTTAGTGATATTGTTAGGTTAAAGTTGGTTTTTTAAGTATCAAGATTGATTGTTTTGTCACTCTAATACTTGGACGAATAAAAAAAAGCGGACGCAATCTCGCGAAACAAAAAAATAAGCACCCATAGTAAGACGACTCGCTTAAAAGTACAGGCTGGCACGCACACATTCACACCTATAGTAAGACAAAATGCCGCGATAACACAACAAATCTCGTGACGGTAGTCATTGTCGTAGTGTCACAAATACAATAACAATATACATCTAGTGTGTTAAACTTCTGTCGAAATGATAGTGGGTTTAGGAAAAACCGAAGTGCTGCAATCTTTTTTAGCGAGATTCCGTCCGCCACTTTTTATTCATCCGAGCTCTAATTATTGAGATTTGAATTTCATTTCTTGGACTGGAGGTCGCTAGCGGCTTCGCCCACATTGAAGTAATTTTACGTGCATCCCTCGGGAATTTGTCATCTTTTAAAACGTTGCTTATTTCTCCAGACTAATCACAGGCTACCTTTTTGGAAAATTTCATTACGATCGGTTCAGAGGCTAAGTCGTGAAGAGGTTAATTTTGAACTGGCTTTCAAATAGAGCTGCTTAAAGTAAAAAAGAAACAGAATGCTCATTGCATATAAATAGACGCCCAAAAAACGATTCTTGTTTGTATTTTGATTCTGTTTATAATTAATTGTTCATCAACTCAGCCTATCGCAGTCCACTGCTGGACATAGGCCTCTCCCAAGTTGAGCCACAACGCTCGGTCCTCTCCCTTCCGCATCCAGTCCCCCCCAGCCACGTTCTTTAGGTCGGTGGTCCACCTGGCAGGGGGGCGCCCTACGCTGCGTTTGCCGATACGCGGTCTCCACTCAAGGAGTCGTCTGCTCCAACGGCCATCGGTCCTTCGACAGACATGGCCAGCCCATTGCCACTTCAGCTTACTGATCCTACAAGCTATGTCGGTCACTCCGGTTCTTCTCCGGATAATCTCGTTACGGATTTATCCTTCAAAGAAACTCCAAGCATAGCTCGCTCCATAACTCGCTGAGCGACTTTAAATTTGTGGACTAGCCCAACTGTCAGTGTCCACGTCTCGGCACCGTAAGTCATGACTGGCAGGACGCACTGGTTGAAGACCTTTGTCTTCAAACTTTGCGGTATAGGCGACGAGAAGACTCGGCGAAGTTTGCCAAATGCTGCCCAGCCCAGACGGATCCTTCTGTCGGCTTCTTTCTCGAAGTTGTGTCTACCAAGCTGAATTGACTGCCCTAGGTAGACGTATTCCGTTACAACTTCGAGTGCCGACCCTTCGACGAATATTGGCCTCGGCATGACATGCATATTGAACATGACTTTAGTCTTGTCCAGATTCATGCCGAGACCGACACGTCGAGAGGCTCCGTTTAAGCTGTGCAGCATTTGGCTCAGTTGTTCCAGCGACTTATTAATTGTTCATTTTAATTTGAAAAAAATTGTTGGTACTACTTAGTTTGAATTTCCGCGCATTATTTGATAAAAGTACTATACAAGCCTTGGCCGTAACCATGCATTGATGGGGTCACTATGTGTGCCTCGGCTTCGTCTCGGCCCACATTTTCACCTTCGTCCGTCAATGCTTCTTTTGCCGGCCGCTGCAGTACTACAGTATTGAGGCACATTTGATTGGATTTGGTTTAAAATACGATCCCACGCTATACCTAAGAAAGAAAATAAGGGTGTTAAAAAAGGCTGGTAAAGGTATGGTAATTAATGTAATCTTGTTGTGCAATAAAGAGGATTTGTATTGTATTGTAATGTTATTACGTACTGCATTGAACTCCCGTCACATTTTTAACTTAATAAAATATAATTTATTTTCTCAAAACAAAACAGATGCAATTTCCCGATGTACCTCCAGAGCGTGTTTAAAAGAAAAAATATTTAAAAATTCATAAAAACGCAGCGCTCGGGCTCCGACGCTGGCGAGTTCAAAACCTATTTGTTTCATGGCTCCAACTGAAGTTTTGAGGGTTTTGCAAATAAACCGAGCAGTGCGCGCCCCCGCTGGAAACAAACTTGGATTATTAAAAGGGAAGATAGGATGGAACGTTTAAAAGATATTGTTTTATTTTAATAGCGGGTTCCGTGTGGCCGGGGAAAAAATGTGGTTAAAGCTGGTTACTGCCTTTTTAAGTGTGAAAAAGAGAGATAAGTCAGTTTTTGTTTGCACTTTTGTTGTACTTAATCTTGTTAAGTTGAAGCTAACTTTTTTGCTTTAAAGAAATTGAAAATAGTTGTCTATTGAGAGCAAAATCTAGAAAAACTTACGATTGTGTTTTTTTTCTTAATTCTATTTCCTGAATTGTTATTTAACTGTGTAAACTGATCTTGGTCAAACGTTTGGTAAATATGTGCTCTATTTTAAGCTAACGGCGATTGACACAACCTCTTTTTATTAATCCGAAAAAGCGCCGTCTATTAAAAATATTGAAATTTTATTTCGAAAAATTTCCAAAATATCGCGTTCCAACAAACACTCAACTCGAGTCACAGACATAGTAAAAAATATAGACGAAGTGCTGCAAACAATCACAGTAAAGCCAAAATAAAAATTGCTCCTTCGTGTACAACCAGCGCTCACGCAAACATAAGCACCCCAAACCGTGCTCACCCCTCTGCGTACACATGTTGCGGCATCGTCCAGTAAGCATCGTGAAAGCAAATATCCTTGAAGTGCATGTTGTGTGCGTGAGCGCTGGTTGTACACGAAGGAGCATGGTTTTTTTGGCTTCACTATGGTTGTTCGCAGCACTTCGTGTATATTTTTTACTATGTCTGTGTCTCGAGTAAGTAAAATCACTAGAGTTTTTAATCAACTTGATTGCAATCAATGATATTTAAAAGTACAGATATGTTATTGCGCTCGCAATCTGAAGACTCGAAAACGTCTTAATTAGGACGGTTTTCTATTAATCCGCGTCAAGTAAGGCGCCGAGCGTGACCGGTGACGAAAAAAAGGACTAAAATGCCGTCATGTATGTACAGAAAGTGTTCCAATTATGACGCAAAAGTGACTTGAAGTAACCAAATTACTTACTTTGTACACACGGCTACACATCAAGCTGTACATTTCCAGTATAAGCTGACCTCGCATTGTATAGGTTTTCCTTAAAACCCGAGGTCAGCCTTTACTGGTTTTGTACAGCTTGATGTGTAGCCGTGTGTACTTGTTGATGTGTATTGTGCTGCCGCTGCGTACGGCACATTTTTTCGTTTGTTTTGTTAGGATATGACATATCTATACTTTTAAATATCATTGATTGCAATTAATACGAACATATTGTTTTCACTTTACGGTATATAGTGATCATTACAGCCGAAAGACGTCCACTACTGGACATAGGCCTCCCCCAATTAAGGGGGGGATATGTCATAATCGCCACGCTTGGCTGGCGGGTTGGCGATCGCAGTTGGTTGGGTAAATACTCAGAGAACGCTGCTGCCCATCCTCTGGTGAATCCCTTAGTCGCCTTTTACGACACCCATGAGAAGAGATAAGGGTGGTGCTATTCTTTAAGTCCGGCACCACACGGACTATAGTATACGGTATATAGTGATAATTGATTTATTGATCTTATTTTAGTGTAACCAATTAATGAAGTAGGTACGTAACCATTTCTCAATGTTTCTTTTTTGTGACTGAATTATACAAAGATTTGAAATCACAAATCTGTGTAATTATCACAATCAAATTATGTGATGGTTTTTATGTGAAAGGAATATGTTTGGTTGTTATTATCGGTGGTTATTTATTGACTTGTGAAATAAGTCACTAAGCCCTAACCTCTTGTAATTTTTATGAAGGTTTTCCTCCTCATCTCTCATCCTCCACTGTGCCCTCTGCTAACTTCAGAGAGACACGTGGAGTCACAACCCATTGGCCCAGATCGAGCCCCTCCCATGCCAGAATATTCACCACGGGCAATAAGATCCCCCGAACCAGAGAAGAGTTATTGCCCGTGCCCAGGGTGCACCGTTCCAACAACTGCTATTCCCTCCAAACGTATCGAGAAGGATCAGCAGCCGTCAGACACACAAGTTTTCTGGCCCAGCACCCCATTATGCAAAATTACTGCTAAACACTGGCAATTTGAAATTATGTTGACCCATTGAAATTTATATGAATATCTGATTCAATCAAAAAAATAAGGAAATAAATTAAAATTTCCTTAATAAAATCAAGGAATATAATATACTATATTGAGTTCCGTGTGATGCAGGACGTAAATAATTGCACCACCCTATATCTTCTCATCGGTGACGTAAAAGGTGACTAAAGGATTCACCAGTGGATGAGCAGCAGCGTTCTCTGATTATTTAACCAACCAACTGCAATTGCCAACCCGCCTGCCAAGCGTGGTGATTATGACATATCTCCCTAACATATGCTTGGGGGAGGCCTATGTCCAGCAGTGGACGTCTTTCAGCTTAAATGATGACGATGATGATGATATTGAAATTATGGTAGCTGATCTAAATAATAATAATAATAAATATTTGGGACATCTTTACACAGCACCATCTAGTCCTAAACTAAGCAGAGCTTGTGCTATGGGTACTAGACAATGGATATAATACTTATATACTCTTTTTTTTTTTTCATTAATACATACTTATAATACATAGGAAACACCACAAACACTTATGCTCCTCACACAAATATTTGTGTTCAGTGGGAATCGAACCCACGACCTTCTGATCAGCAGTCCGACACTCGAACTACTAGACCACAGATGTCGTCAAATCTATTGCACCCTACTATTATATTAATCCTTATAAATAATTCTTGTTTAGTTCAACACTAGTTCTGGTTAGCCGCAGACAACGTCGCCATTATTGCCAGTTGTAAAATATACCAGGCCCCTCAGAAAGTATTGCGAAAAAAAGTTTTTATATATGGGAGACTGGCCAGTTATAATGTTTTTCGAAAATATGATTATTTATAAGTAAAAATAAGTAAGTTCCAATTTCAAAATTTCCCTCCACATTTTTTGCGAGTTAATTCAAAGTATTGTGTCTCACTGAAATATGGATCTGCGCCGGGAACATTTTAGAGCTATGATTTTATACGATTTCAAGTGTCGCCTGAAACCGGATGAATCGTACGATAGACTTCAAATGGCATTCATGGATGATGGCCCTTCCAAGGCAACCGTGTATCGTTGGTATAACGAATTCAAGCGCGGTCGACCAACTTTGGGGGATGACGAAAGAAGCGGTCGCCCTTTGACGGCTGTTACCGAAGAAAACGTGCTAGCAGTGAAAAATTTAATCCAAGACAATAGGCGAATTACATATCAGGAGATTCAACACATATTGAAGATTGGATCAGGAAGCGTTCACGAGATTCTACACAGCCATCTTCGCGTGAGGAGGATAGTATCACGCTGGGTGCCGCACAACCTCACCGATGCTCAGAAGCAGGCCCGGGTGGAATGGTGCCGTGATATGCTTAACAAATTTGAAGCAGGCTCGTCTCGGCGTGTTTACGACATCGTTACAGGTGATGAGTCCTGGATTTATCAATACGACCCAGAAACCAAGCGCCAGTCGACTGTTTGGGTGTTTCAAAATGAGCTAACGCCTACCAAAGTGAAGCGATCTAGAAGCGGGGGTAACATTTTGATCGCTAGCTTTTTTAATTTGACTGGCCACTTGGTATCAATTCCCTTACGGGATCAAAGAAGCATTAATGCCGAATGGTATACTACCAAATGTTTGCCAGAAGTTTTCTCTGTTATAAGCAACAAGCGACCAAACACAGGGCTCCGCGGGCTACTGCTCCACCACGACAATGCACCTGCGCACACCGCACTCAAAACGAGGAACTTCCTGGACAGCACGCCAGTCAAACTCCTGGGTCATCCTCCTTACAGCCCTGATCTAGCACCGTGTGACTTCTTTTTATTCCCAAAAATAAAAAATCAGCTCAAAGGGATACAATTTTCGTCGCCGGAAGATGCGCTGGCTGCGTTCGAGCAGGCTGTAAACGAGGTGTCTGCGGCGGACTGGAAAAAGTGTTTTGAAAACTGGTTTAGGCGCATGAATCTTTGTATAGAGGCTGGTGGAAAGTACTTTGAAAAGATTTGATAAAAATATATGTACATATAGAACAATTTTTTTTAGTTTCGCAAAACTTTCTGAGTGTCCCACGTATGTAGATAGCGAGAAACGTGACAAGCATAACTAATGTAACGCGGTAAGTGGTATACAGATCACTAAATTGCGAAGAAAATTTTGCATTTGAATAGTTTTGTGGTGTAGTGAGCTTAAGAACGATGGCAGACCTGAGAGATCCTTTACACCCAGACAGTTACTAATGACTTCAAAAAAAAAAAGTGACAGTTAATAGTTTTTTTTTTTTTACAGGATGGCGAAACGAGCTAAAAGCCCACCTGATATTAAGCGGTTACCAATGCTCATAACAACTGCAATACCACCTAGGCTGTTGCCTAAATGATACCGCAAGTCGGTTCGCCAAACTGAGACATGAAGATGGAAAGTCTCATGTGATTGTAATTTCAACGGCACCCGTTTTATTTGTTACGCGATTTCACCTCCATTTGTGAACCGATTTCAATGTCTTTTTTTATGAAAAGGTTGGCATTTTGTGCAGTTTCATTAAAATCGTGTGAAGATTTGATGAAGACATTTGGAGATAAAGAAGAGGACTCTTCAATGGATGACGGCAAATCACCCGCGATTTCATCAAACGCTTGTGTATTGTTTATGCCACTCAAAATAGAAGTAAAAACATAATTCGTGGGAAACAGAATAGGAAATCGGTACCATCATCATCATCATTTCAGCCGAAAGACGTACACTGTTGGACATAGGCCTCCCCCAAGCATCGCCACAACGACCGGTCCTGCGCCTTCCGCATCCAGTGGATTCCCAATCGGTACCAATTTTTCCTTAAATCTAACTACCTACTTCCTAAACTGTTTCACGCAAATTATTTTATTCTTTTAAGAGTTGGTTCTTTTTCTTTTATATACATATATTTTATTTAAATTAATTAATTAATTTTACTAGCCTGCTTCACCCGCGTGGATGTCGCGAATCCCTAGGGAACTGTTCATATTCCCGGGATAAAAAAAGCTCATATGTTAATCCAGGTTATGTTCTATCTGTATGCCAAATTTCATTAAAATCTATACAGTAGTTTTTGCGTGAAAGAGTAACAAACATCCATATATCCATACATCCTCACAATCTTTCACAATTATAATATTAGTAAAAAGTAGGATAGGATATAAATAATAAATTTTATTTCTCTCTTCACAAAGTTGGCTTAAAATTAATACATTTACGTGACATATAGGTGCGTAGAAGCCCCTTTGCGAGAGACTGGAGTCCGTACTAGGGAAACCCTGTGTTACGGATCACCAGGCCCTCACCCTGGTTTTAAATATTTTGTACATTATGCTGTCACATTATTGGCGATAAGAAAAAAAATACATATGTTTTGTAATTTTAAATGTCAGGTTTGAAAAACCTACTGTATACATATACCACATTCATAAGAATGTTAAAGTTAATTAATATGTTGAGATATTTGTGACTTAACGACAGAACGGTTTCGGATGAAATTTGGCACACAGATAAAATATGTCTGGAGTCTGGACTGTTTAGCAAATCCACGGGTGCCAGCTAGTATTACCATAAACAAAAGACAACAGGATGCGTTGTGGCCGTAAATCTTTTTTAATTTTCAAAAAGATACTAATGCGGAATGCCTTCTTAACAGCTTCAGTCATCGGCATTACAAGGCAACAGTGTTAAATATTAGTAAGTTATTTAGTGTCGCGGGAATCCGCTGGATGCGGAAGACGCAGGACCGGTCGTTGTGGCAATGCTTGGGGGAGGCCTATGTACAGTCAACAAATTGGAATCATGACCCACTCAGCCGATAATTCGTATGAAATTGTCAAAACAGTAATATTGTCTTCTTATTAGCATTGTGCTGCACTTAGGACATTTTGAAAATTAAGGAAACTGCGTTAATACGGGTCAGAGGTCTATGCAATTTTCAATTTTTTATTTTTTTTTAGCTTTGTTATTAAATGCAATAGATTAATAATCATAATCAGTAGTCTAGTAGATAGTCTTCCTTTTATCCTTCTTTCCTGTCGCAGGTCTGCTGGAAGAAATTTATTTTAGAGATAAGCAGTACCTTTGTGCTCAAGTGTTTGTTCTGTATGTTATCTATGATAAAATGTGTTGTGTGTACATAAATAAATAAATAAAAAGTTAAGTTTTTGATAAAGCTAGAATTATGTTTTGAATTTCGAATTAACTGTCGTTCCGCATAGTTTACCTATAAAAAATAAGTTTAAAAAAAATTTTTTTTAAAGATTTAAAGAAATTGGTAAACTAACTGTCACTGCCCAATAAAATTAATGACAAGTTTGTTGCCAGGGAAATATCTTTAAGCGAAATTCGACCTGGTTGTATTAGAATGTTTGAAGAAAATTAAGCTTATGGTGGGTCATGATTCTGTTTGGTCGAGTGTACTGCTGGACATAAGCCTCCCCCAAGCACGTCCACGGACGTTTTTCGGCTGAAATGATGATGATGATTCAGTGACATGCTTTTTGGTTGATTGATAATACTTCTAGAGATGATGGCTGTTTTTTGGAAAATCTATAAATTTATTTAAGATAGACACATACTTCAACCTTCAAACACACCCCAACCTTGAACACACACTAGCACAAAAATGTCTAAGGTATTTCCACATTTCTCACTAAGTAAGCCTTTCGTTTTCTTCGTTGCGATCCATTACGTTCAGCACTTTTATTTTCAACAATACAACGACACATTTGGAGGTGTTGATAACACGCTACATTTGACACATGAAAAGTAATGGAAGTACTTTTGAAGTAAGGGTCTGTATGACACGTTTTAAGTTACACGTTACTATAATATTAGGAAGAATTTGTAGGTATATTATTATGTTTTAGTTCCTTCACTAGTCTATCCTCGCGGCTTCTTCATCAACTCAGCTTATCGTAGTCCACTGCTGGACAAATTTCTCTCCCAAGTTGCGCCACAACGCTCAGCCCGTGTCGTGTATAATTCGTTTTATCACAGGAAAACTTCCCTCGGGAACTGTTTATCTTCCCGAGATTAAAAGTCAAGCCTATGATAATGTGGGTTATGGTCTATCTGTGTGTCAAATTTCGTCTAAATCTGTTCAGCCGTTTCAGCGTGATTGAAATATAAACAAACAAACATTCATATTTTCTCCTTTATAATATTAGTAGGATTTTATCTGCTCAAAGACGTTGAGATTAATAACGTGAGTCTTCCCAGTACCCTTTGTTGTGATTTGACCAGACTCCCCCATTCCTGTATTTTGTACTCACGTCAATAATAAGCGCCCTCTTAAAGCGCAAATCACACAACGCGGGTGCGGGACGGGCGCGGGTCGGGTCGGGCCCGTGGCGGGTAAATGAACTAGTTTTTATATGGATGACATCACACATAGCGCGGGTGCGTGTCGGACCCGCGTCGGGCCCACGTCAAGTGGAGCGCGGTATCCACGCGTGTCTCCCGCCACTACAGACAGAGCACGAGCCGCGCGTGTCGGGAGTTCCCGCGGTCCACCCGACGCGGGCCCGACCCGCGCTGTGTGTGGTTTGCGCTTAAGTGTTGAACATGGAGCATTTTAATTACATGACAGAGTGTCTACCAGTAGTTCAACTTATTTTTACCTTTGAACGCGTGCCGCCTCTTCGTAGGAATACAGTAACGTAACGTACGTGTAAGTACCTACAACCAAGTATTAGTAAAGTCAAAATCAAAATCAAGTTTTGTATGATTAGACTGCTAATTTACAAAATAATTTTTGTCAAAATGTGAATGACTTTCTTTGAAATTCTAAACTGTAGCAAATTTAACTGCCACCGTGTGAACAGTGAAAAAACTCCCATTGATAAAACTCGTTTCCTATACCCGATAAGCTATCGAAACATCCTTTAAAAACATTCACCCCAAAGTTATGTCGTCATTTTAGTACACTAGACTAAAATATCAGCTCTATACCCAATGAAAACGATTTTTTTTCATTGAGAATACACCATAAAATCGCCTTAGGGACCATTTCGCCTATCGCCGTAAATGTGTTAAGCCACTTCCACAAATTGATACTCCTATTTTGACCCCTAAGCCGTTGTAATAAGACCTCTAACTGAGCGTATGAAAGTCAAAACTGACATAGTTGAGAACAATGTAGTAAATCAATTGGAGACGATTTTAAAGAATGGTTGTACTTCATTGTATCTTAATTATTTGGTTACAATGTTAAAAAAATTGTTTATTATACTTTTGATGATCAAAGTCAAAGTAAAAGTCATTATGTCATCATCATTATCATTTCAGCCAAAAAACGTCCACTGCTGGACAAAGGCCTCCCCCAAAGGGGGGATATGCCATAATCACCACGCTTGGCAGGCGGGTTGGCGAACGCAGTTGGTTGTATAAATACTCAGAGAAGACTGCTGCCCATCCTCTGGTGAATCCCTTAGTCGCATTTTACGACACCCATGAGAAGAGAGGGGTGGTGCAATTCTTTACGTCCGGAACAATCATTATGAGGACTGTTAATAATTATCATAGAAAAGATTATTTGTAAAGAAATAAACTTGATGAGTTTATTTCTGATAATTATTAACAGTCCTCTTAATTCATGGTACCTATACCTAATGTCTAGATTTAAATGTTCATGCCAAAATAATGACCTACGTTGTCTGATGCTACTGTGGACATCGTTGATGAAATCCTTAATACAAAACTCATTGCGTTATGAGTTTTTGAAGTAACATCGTCACCAATGATATTTAATAGTACAGATATGTTACTAGCGCGTGCAATCTGAACACTCAAAAACGTCCTAATTAGACGCTCAGCATGACCAGAGTGAAAAAAAACATAAATGCCGTAGTGTGGGTACAGAAAGTGTAATAATTATGACGCTGAAGTAAGTTAAAGTAACTAACGTACTTTGTACACACGGCTACACATCAAGCTGTACATTTCCAGTATAAGCTGACCTCGCATTGTATAGGTTTTCCTTACAACGTGAGGTCAGCCTTTACTGGTTTTTTACAGCTTGATATTATTATATATCACGGAATATTCAAATATTGGGAACTCATAGAAAAGGATTTATATGGTGAATATCCCGTGTTAAAGAATAGTAACAATATAAAGGATTCATTGCGTTATCTATTGAAAAAAAGATGTTACTATGTGGTCTATTTTATATCTAAAACCGATAATATATTGATATATATAGTGATATTTTAATTATATGAGATTTCTTGAAATAGTTTCAAATAGAAAAGATTTCTTTCTTCAATAAAATATTCGTGTCTGAACAGCTAACTTTCCGTATTATTTCGATTCAGTCTCGAGTCTGGCAGTAATCCTCATAAAACTACAAGTACCAGTCTCGAAAGCTGTAAAACCGTTTAAAAAAAGGTGAAACTAACTGTTGTATTCATGAGCTTCTTTATATTTCCGCTTCATTTATTTTCTTCATTGCAGACTGAACCCTGGGTATTATAACAGGCTTACGTGGTCAAAACAAGTAGTAAATGAGTAGCATTTTTTAGTTATTACGCATTATTTGTGTGCTAAGTTTGCTTACTGTAGTGTATGCACGTCGACGCATGAAAAATAGTCTTGTGGCCACAGAAATAGATAGAATGGAAAAGTGGGCAGGGCGCACATGCCAACACTCTGCACTATAGTGCAGGGAATTTCAAAGCCTTTCTCAATACGCCTTATGACTTGTTTCTGTATATACTGTAACAAAAAACCCGCAAAAATGCCTTATTGTGCTGTTTCTAACTGCAGAAACAAAAGCTGTAAAGTACATTTATGGTGTTATGTATGTATTTATTTAGTAATACAAAAGAATTCCGGCTAGCGAAGAACTATATTACTACCAAAACTAAACATACAAAGAAAACACAATAAAATAGGATGGCACCGGAAGAAGTTAAACAAAAACGTGAACGCGCGCTACGGGAACCCGAACGATACTGGCGCGTCTGCGCCGGGTTGTGCACTGAGGGAGGGAGTGTAGCGCTGACGTGGGCTGGACAAGTTACTACCTATCCCAGCCGACGTACAATGCACGGGAACCAAACAATAGGTGAAAGCGGCGACAAAAGGTCGCCGCACCGAACAACTACCTGCATGTCGGCTTGGGTATCCCCACGTGCAGATTCCTTAAATAACATCGCGTTACACTCTCCCCCTTTTGACCAGGCTATGTCCTCATGACAGGTCAAACTAAAAGTAACACAATAAACACGAGTAGGCAATAAACAAGAATACAGTAATAAAACATAAAGCTAAACTAATTACTACTGAATCCTACATTGGAGCTTACGTAGGCGACCTCTGCGTCGTTTCCGCACGACAAGCTCGAGGCCTTCACCCTCCCTAGCGTGATCTAGACACAAATCTAACACATGGCAGCCGATAACCTCTTTAGCTGTCAAGATCGTGTCACGTGGGCCTCCCCCTTCTCGGAAGGTGTCTTCGCACCGTTGAAGACGTTCTGCTAAGTTGATCCCCTCAAAAGGCGACAGGGTGATTCCCTCCTCAGCGGGCGTCGCGGGTGGCCCAGAAGACGCGGCTGGCGCAGCAAGTGCGGATGGCGCGGCTGTCACTGATGGCGCAGCAGGCGCGGATGGACCACGGAGCGGGGCTGGCGCAGCTAGCGCGGGTGGCACGGCTGGCACAGCAGGCGCGGAAAACCCACAGAGCGCGGCTGGCGCAGCAAGCGCGGGCGGCGCGGCTGGCACGTAGGGCACAGCAGGCGCGGAAAACCCACAGAGCGCGGCTGGCGCAGCTAGCGTGGGCGGCGCAGCTGGCACGTAGGGCACAGCAGGCGCGGAAAACCCACAGGGCGCGGCTGGCACGTAGGGCACAGCAGGCGCGGATGACCCACAGAGCGCGGCTGGCGCAGCAAGCGCGGGCGGCGCGGCTGGCACGTAGGGCACAGCAGGTGCGGTAAACCCACAGAGCGCGGCTGGCACGTAGGGCACAGCAGGCGCGGAAAACCCACAGAGCGCGGCTGGCGCAGCAAGCGCGGGCAGCGCGGCTGGCACGTAGGGCACAGCAGGCGCGGATGACCCACAGAGCGCGGCTGGCGCAGCAAGCGCGGGCGGCGCGGCTGGCACGTAGGGCATAGCAGGCGCGGAAAACCCACAGAGCGCGGCTGGCGCAGCAAGCGCGGGCAGCGCGGCTGGCACGTAGGGCACAGCAGGCGCGGATGACCCACAGAGCGCGGCTGGCGCAGCAAGCGCGGGCGGCGCGGCTGGCACGTAGGGCACAGCAGGCGCGGAGAACCCACGAAGCGCGGCTGGCGCAGCAAGCGCGGGTGGCGCAATAAAACCATCCACGGATTTGTGAGGCTCCCCGCTGTAACGCGCGCTGCACCTGGCAAGGTTACTTGCCGAACACGAGGCTGCAATGGGGGTCGGTGACGATGCCGCTGTCATGGCGGGAAGCGAGTCAAGGACCTTCCTCATCAGCTTCTCCAGTAATTCGCCTTGAAGCCGATGCAGGTGCTCCAGCATCGCAGTTACGGTGGCGGGACTGAGAGCCTCCGTGGTGGAAGTGACAACAGCGGCGGTGGTAGCGGCGCCGCTGTATATTGTGGCGTCTCCAAAATGACCGGCGGCGTTGGCGTCGGCGGTTCGACTTTCGCGACGCGAGTTACGACGTATGCGCGGCATTTCAAAAGGCAACATCAACAACAACAAAGTCACTTAGATACGAATATCGTTCGAATTGTTCACCAAGAAAATACCACGTGCGCGTGGTTTTCGTGAAAACGTCGGTGAGCGCGAAATGGCGCGAATCCTTGCCGCGAGTTGGGCAGCCACTTATGGTGTTACGCGGTGGGCCACTTATAGCCCCACGTTGGGCGCCACTTATGGTGTTATGTATGTATTTAGTAACTGTAATACAAAAAGAATTCCGGCTAGCGAAGAACTATATTACTACTAAAACTAAACATACAAAGAAAACACAATAAAATAGGATGGCACCGGAAGAAGTTAAACAAAAACGTGAACACGCGCTACGGGAACCCGAACGATACTGGCGCGTCTGCGCCGGGTTGTGCACTGAGGGAGGGAGTGTAGCGCTGACGTGGGCTGGACAAGTTACTACCCATCCCAGCCGACGTACAATGCACGGGAACCAAACAATAGGTGAAAGCGGCGACAAAAGGTCGCCGCACCGAACAACTACCTGCATGTCGGCTTGGGTATCCCCACGTGCAGATTCCTTAAATAACATCGCGTTACACATTTAATTAAAGTTCATCATCCTCCGAGCCTTTTTCCCAATTATATTGGGGTCGGCTTACATTTGATTAAAGTTAATTTTTTTAAATTAATGATGTCAATATGTAAGGCGTAGTTTGTTCGAAAGTTGCCACGCATGAATCGCAAGCTAAATTGTGATTACAACCATTCCACTCTACCTATTTCTGTGGTCGTTGCCAATGTCGTGGCACGTTTTTTTATTAGTTTTATGGCTTGGTTGCTAGGACCTTTTAATCACGTCTTTAATAAAACAGACCCCAATAAAGTGATGGAAACTTTACTAAAGGTTCCTCAGAGAGTGATGAGTAAATACGAAGTCACATTTTCAACTTCGTACCCACACATGTACACGTTAACGAGCACTTAACATTTAATAATCCACCATTATTACACAATAACACTCAAAGAAACACAGATTTTGGAAAATGATACGAAGTCTACATCATTCTCTTTCCAAATTTTCCCACCAACCTGTTATGGCACTCTATCTCTGTCTAGCATAGAGGAGCGTTATGCCATAGAAACGAGAGCTGAGAGCGAGAGTTTTAAGGTACAGTCGACTGCATGACAGTGGTAACACTTCAATTCGAAAATCACCCTTACTGCTTACGAAATAAATATGGTGCTAATGTCAAAGTGTTTCCACCGACGTGCGGTCGACCGTACATCACTAGTAGTTGTATACACTGGTGTTACTGAGCCAGTGCGTGATATTTCCAAAGGTTGCTGTTTATTTAAGTGTTTATTAGTGGACATTACAATATTGGTCTATCACTACTTGGGCTAGTGGGAATAATGGAGCTGAGCAATAAAATTAGATGAGCTGGTGGTATGAACAAAAATACTTGACTTTTTATTGGCCTTATGAAAAATAAACACGTCTCCTACCGATGAACGATGGTAGAAGATTAAGAAGCGTATATTTTTAGAAGTAAAATATAATAATTTCTTAGGGTTTCGTGATCACTACACATTATAATTTACATTTAAGCAGATTTCATCGCGTATATTATTTAAATTGGTTTTCCTGACGAGTCTTTCGAAACGCTTTGCAGCGTTTGTTGTGGCAGGAAGACTAACGCCCAAAATTAATATCCAATCTATCCACGATTTGCCCTACTAGAGATAGGAATTTGACATAAGCTCCATACAAAATATGTCAAATTTCTATCTCCAGTAGGGTAAATCGTAGATAGATTTGATATTAATTTTAGCCGTAAGATGACAAGCGTCTTTACAGATATATCTAAAAAAAAATTATCTACTGTAATTTATTTTTATTAATTAAAATCGTTTTGATGCATGCAATAACCACTCACAATCTTTTACAGTGCAGCGTGCTGTTTCGGACTTGATTGTTTTTAGAAACGGGTTCCAAACAGCTTTCGAAACGTTAGGAAAACCAATTGAAATAATATACACGATGTAATCTGGTCAAACATGATTTATTTTAATGTAAAATGTATGTTTATTTTTAATGCAAATATATCCCCTACGAATTTTTCAAATTTCGGTTTTCACCGACTTTACTTACTGTTCCAGATAAACAGTGTTGTCTTTAACTTCATGTATGTAAATTTTAGTCTTACAGGAATAGACAGACAACTCGATATTCTGTTGAATAGCAATTTTTGCGGTAATAACAATCGGGAAACATAAGTGGGACGAACCCGACCCTTTTCATATCTTTATTGATATCTGTCACATTCGAATGCTATGAAGATATTGTAAATGTGATATAGAATGTTTCCGATACGATATGAGTGTGATATTTCATTGCCTTGATAATATTATTACGTTGTACTAATGATATTTAGGTCGTAAACCTGATATTGGTTGAAGATATTGAATGTTTTCGTGACAGGTGAAGTATTATTTCGGCATTGGTGAACGAATCATTCAGTAATAATTCTAGGGAAATTATTTATGTCGAATAAACGATAAAAAGTAACTGACATGCCCGAAGAATTGTCAAACCTAAGAGGCAGTGGGCGGGGCACATTGCTCGCAGAACGGATGGCCGATGGGGCAGTAAAGTTCTGGAGTGGTGACCGCGTACTGGAAGGCGCAGCGTGGGTAGGCCCCCCACAAGGTGGACCGACGACCTGGTGAAGGTCACGGGAATCCGCTGGTAGCGGAAGGCGCAGCACCGGTCGTTGTGGCGATGCTTGGGGGAGGCCTATGTCCAGCAGTGAACGTCTTTCGGCTGAAATGATGATGATGATAATAAAACAATAGAAAAACGGGACATTAACTACGTCGTAGCGGATGTCTACGACTGCTACGAAGTCGTAGCAGGACTTCAAGCTACACGGACGCGTAGCTCCATACGACTAACTTTAAAGAACCGTACAGTGCGTGAAGATACATAACGTTTTGAAAATGAATGTAAATGCTTATTTGAAATAAAACGACTGATCTTTGCAACAGAGGTCACTCAAGGTGCAGGTGTTGGGGCACAAACGATAGGATAAGAGGTGAGGCATAGTTTGTGGGTCATACCCACAATCACACCCTGTCACCGTTTTGTTGATGTTACCTCACTTCCCAAGATTATAATTACATCTTCCCACTTGGGTTCAGAGTAGATTAAGTGACTTCCAAGTGGACCAGGGAAGGTTATTATATAGATTAAGGTTATTATATATATGTGGGATAGTGGCTAGTGAAAAGTTTTGGATTTAGTTGATATTTCTTTATTTTTCTTTAGAACAAAAACAAATACGTCTCACATCGTTAAAGGTAAGGTGACAGCTTATCAGTGCTGCCGCGTTATAAAACTAAATAATCTATTAAAAGTAGGACAGTGTAAAAAATATAAAAAAAACTTAAATAATATACCACACGGTCATCCTGCTTCTTCATCTGACCCAGATGAATCAGAATCATGGCTTACCCAAGGTTTCATAAGGTCAGCAGAGCTGGTTGTATTGATCGGGCCTTCAACATTACCGACTTTCTTTATTCCGTATCTGTCATTCCTTTTTTTTAGAACAACTTCATAAGGCCCCAAAAATTTTGGATATAGCTTGCTACCTTGTGCGAACTGAGTTCTCTTTATAGCGACTAAATCACCAATATCGTATTGATTAGCTTCTTTTCTTTTTTTGTTGTAACTTCTTCTATTTTCTTGTTGTATTTTTTGTATGGATTCTTTTGCGTTAACTCTAAGCTCGGATCGCTTTTCGTTAAAGCTCACTATACTTTCTTCTTCGATTAATTTGAGTATTTCATCATCTTTGTTTCTCATCTCTACTCCGATAAGCAGTTCGAAAGGTGTCATTCCAATGCTCCTTTGAAAAGTACTATTCAAGGCACGTTGAACAGCTGCAACATTACGGTACCATTTAGTAGGGTCAGCGATGCTGAGCTTGCTTAAAACTTCAATGATAATCTGATGAATACGTTCAACTTGGCCGTTTCCTCGAGGTTGACCAGTAGTTATAGTATAATGAACAATATTTTCTTCTTCGCAATATTTTTGGAATTCGTTCGACGTGAATGCAGCGTTTCTGTCGGATATAATTCTCTGTGGTGTGCCAAACGTTTGTTGCTGTATCATCAGTTTGCTCAAAGTCTCTTCAGTCGTCAATGTTTTAACAGGATAGATCCAGGTAAATTTTGTGAAACCATCAGCAATAGTCAAAATGTACTTATAATTCTTATTCGTTGAAGTAAGTGGACCAAGATGATCAATATGATACGTTGACAAGGGCACGTCTCCTTTATCTAACGGATGTAAGTATCCTTCTTTTTTTCCTCTTTTATGTGATATCAGAATGCATTCTATACAGTTATCTATAACTTTTTTTATTTTCCTCTTAAGATCTTCAATAAAATACTCTCGGTTGACTAATTCTTCAGTTTTATTAATACAAAAATGTCCTTTTTCATGATTTTTTCCAATGACTTCATTCTGCATCTTTTTAGGTACTACGATTAGCTTTCTTCCGTCTTTATTTTTGGTAAGTATCCCATTTTCAATAATGTAGTCTTTATAATTTTCTTTTTCCAGGATTTTCTTTATTAGATCAATCTGTGCATCTTCATCTTGTGCTTTCTTAATACGAGCGGTAGTTTCGGTAAGTATGAGGCAAACAGGGTGTCTACTCAACGCGTCCGCGTACTTCATTCTCAACCCTGGCCTGTGTTCGATCTCATATTCGTATTCTCCAAGCAGTAAGGCCCAACGAGCAACTCGTGGAGGTAAGTCTTTCTTCTGTAAAGTCATAGTCAATGCAGTGCAGTCG
Source organism: Asteroscopus sphinx (assembly GCA_949699075.1). Lineage (NCBI taxonomy): Eukaryota > Metazoa > Arthropoda > Insecta > Lepidoptera > Noctuidae > Asteroscopus > Asteroscopus sphinx. The sequence goes on from OX453016.1 coordinate 6,493,962, forward strand.
GTTACAATCTTAAAGTGTATGCCGAGTAGATAAACTCGGAACTTCTTTACAGCTTCTGCTATTGCCAAAACGATCGGACTTGCAAAATCTGACTTACTAGGTTGGATAATTTTCAGTCCAATCCATTCTTTTATCTGTTTATTAACAATTTCTTTTTCCAGAGGTGACCATCGGCGGGGATTCTGGTAAATTGGAGTTTCATCGGTAAGTATTATTTTCATTTCAACATTACTTTCTTTCGTAGCTTCAGTAAATTTGTAGTCTTTAATCATCTTTTCATTTTTTTCAGAAAACATCGTGTCTCCAATCTTATAGTCGTCGTATACATTTTTCTCTTCGGTAAGTAGCGTAAGGTGTGTTATTTTTTCTACAGTAATACCATCTGAAGTAAAGTTTATGTTAAAATCGTGCAATATTGGATTGCCGAGTATCAAGTCTACAGGTATTATTTCATCCTTTACCACGTGGAAAACGGCGTCAACAAAACAATTATCTATTTGCAATTTAGCCGTAAAATATCCTTCTGTGTTTATTTCTTTTTTACCAATACCAGTCAAACATATTTTGGTATTACTCTGATATTTCGGTTTTTCTTGTTCAATATCTGTTAATTTAGTAGTCTTTATCAGGTTCACGTCACTTCCGGTATCTATTAATGCGGTAATCTCAACTCCATTAATCTTAACCTTCTTATAAGGAGTCTTCTTTTCTTCTTTTTCGGTTCGGTTCTGAATGTTAAGAGATTTCTTAGCCTGGCCAGGACAATCGGTTCCTTTGTGACCAAATTCGTTACATTTGAAACACTTAACGCCCTTTTTACAAGCGGGTGCAAGATGATCTGTGTCGCCGCAATTGTAACATCTTTTAGTCGTAGATTTTCGTCCCGTAGCGGCAGCTGACGAGCTTGCAGTCGAAGAATTGTTTTGTGGAGTGCTGATCTTCTTGTCAATCCTTTTTCTTAAGTTGCTATAAGAATCTAATTTGGCACGGAATTCTTTTATATTATTGGCGCCATACAATATAGCTTTATTCGTTTCAGAATCACGGATGCCATCAATTACATATTCCATGAGAGCTTCGTCTTCTACACAGGCATGTAAAGCCAACTCCTTCATGTGCAAAAAATATTGTTGGAATGTTTCTTCATTTTTCATCTTACGTGAGGCAAGCTTCTTATGAACGATGGCGCTATTTAATTTGGGACCAAATTCTTCTTTGAGGGATTTCTTCAGTAATTCCCAATCTTTCACACTCCCTAAAGATCGAAGAAATAATCGAGCAGTTCCACTAAGAAGTCTTTTTCCATAAATAAGTTTCTCAATTTTGGACCACTCCATAACATCTGCGGTATCCTCAAATTCTTGAATCCACGTCGATATTGGATATGTGTCATCACCAGTAAACGATATCATAGATTTCTCCAAATCACTGAAGGATATCTTTGGGGTTTTGTAAGACTCCTCGTCATCTTTATCTTTTTTCGGCGGCATTTTTCGTGTTTATTAAGCTGGTAATCAAAATTTTACTTCTTAGTCTTTCGTCTTTACTTCGTCTTCGTACTTCGTCTTCGTACTTCTTAATATAACAAAATATTAGTTACAGCTTCAATACGTCTTCATAATAAAATATAATCTTGAAAAAAAAACTTCGTCGTACTTCATAAATGATGTCGTCACAATCAACGTCCCGCAGCATTCGGTTTGCAATTCTCCACTAGCGCGTCCCGTAGCATTCGGTTTGGAATTCTACCGCTAGCGCGTCCCGTAGCATTCGTTGTTTACGATAATCGGTGCATCATTAGTGGGTATTATAGGTTAGTTTTACCTGCATATTCTTCCGATATATTTTCGTAATGTCGTCGTTAATCACATCCAAAACAACACACATTCGTATCCCGGACGAGCCCCCAAAAGTTGTGGGATAGTGGCTAGTGAAAAGTTTTGGATTTAGTTGATATTTCTTTATTTTTCTTTAGAACAAAAACAAATACGTCTCACATCGTTAAAGGTAAGGTGACAGCTTATCAGTGCTGCCGCGTTATAAAACTAAATAATCTATTAAAAGTAGGACAGTGTAAAAAATATAAAAAAAACTTAAATAATATACCACATATATATATATTATATTTAAGGTTATAGGTTATTATAGCGTGCATACACAGGTGCAACGACTCTTTCATTACTGGTATGCTAATCAGACTAATAGTGTCAGATGGGCAGGCAGCCTCTCCGACATGTACAGGCTGGAGTGCGGGACGAGACAGGGTGGGTTGACCTCTCCCAAGCTCTTCAACCTGTACATGAACGAGCTGATGGTTGAGCTCAGCAGCACACGAGTCGGCTGTTCAATTGATAATGTTTGCATGAACAATATTAGTTATGCTGATGACATGGTGCTGCTGAGCCTAGCTATTAGTGCATTAAGGCAACTTGTATCTGTCTGTGAGAGTTATGCGACAAAACATGGACTTTTGTACAACTGCAAAAAGAGTGAGTATTTGGTCTTTAAGGTCTCTGGTAAATGTCCATCCAGTGTGCCAGTAATAAAGCTGAATGGCATAGAACTCAAACGGGTTACGCAGCTCAAATACCTAGGCCACTATGTTACCGAGGATCTTGATGACCAAATGGACATTGAAAGGGAGCGCAGGGCATTGGCGGTCAAAAGTTATATCCTGGCACGCAGGTTCGCTCGTTGCAGTGAACAAGTAAAAATTACACTTTTTAAAGCATACTGCCAAACGTTCTATACGAGCAGCCTGTGGGTCAGTTATACACAGAGATCACTCAATGCCTTGCGCGTCCAGTATAATAATGGATTCAGGATGTTGTTAGGGTTGCCCCGCTTCTGTAGTGCATCTAACATGTTTGCGGAGGCGCGGGTTGATGGCTTCCATGCTATTATGCGCAAACGAACCGCCTCCCTGCTAAGCAGAGTGCGGGGCAGTACTAATAGCATCCTGCAAGTTATTGCAGGTAAAGTGGACTCCGCAATAATGAAGACTTTCATTCGGGTTATGATCAGATAGTTTTATATTAGCTGTCTGACCGGGGCTCGAATGAAATGTCTTATTTAATTTATGTACATTTAAGCATTATATAATAATACCTACTAACATAGTTTTTAAGAAAATTGTTACTAACATAAATGGAGATTCTCCGAATAAATAAATGAATTGAAAATTAAATTGAATTGAAATTATACCCCGCAGGAAGATGCTCACTGGGCTGGATATAGTAAGTGCGTGGTGGAAGTGTATTAAGCGAGAGTTTACGACGGGCCTCGGCTAGGCGGTGGCGGGGTAACTGCCGATTTAAAAAAAAGTTACAACTTTTTACCTTTGTGTTGTTTGTTGGACAGTGAATAGTAGAAAAAAGAAAGAAATGCAAAGTCAACAAACTATACAATTATCTCGTTCAAACTTCGATTCAACGCCTTCACCTTATTTATCAATAATATATGCCCTTAACTCAGACATAGTAAAAATATAGACGAAGTGCTGCGAACAATCTTAGTGAAGCCAAAATAAACCGTGCTCCGTGTACAACTAGCGCTCACGCACAAACAAGCACCTTAAACCATGCTCATCCCTCGGTACACATGTCGCGGCATCGTCCAGTAAGTAGCAGCAGATATCCTTCAGGTGCATAGTGTGTGCGTGATCGCTGGTTGTACAAGGAGCACGGTTTTTTTTTGGCTTGACTGTGATTGTTCGTAACACTTCGTCTAAATTTTTATTGTCTGTGGCCCTTAATGGCATTCGCATTTACATCAGCATTCAGTTCAGATCCGCCACTTCAATTACGCATCTCACCCGAGCACCTATCCAAGGAAGTTTGCAATCTTATATGTATTATGCTAAGTAAAGTACGTCGCTCACTGTTTTTCCACGTTTTCTCTCGTGTGATACGAAAATGCGATGTTTTAGAGTACACAAAAGATAACCAAGTTACCCCCTCCCCCCTCCTAGAGTTACCGTCGAGATGAATTTACGAGGAGAGGATAAACAAGGCAAGAGTATTGGATACTTTGTGAATTTCTCATTATAATTTATTCTTTGAGAATCTGAGAGGTGCTGAGAGGACGTGTTTTTAGCGTAAATTACGAGAGTAAAATATGCTTCTAGAAAAAGTTAAGTTGCTTTAAAAAAATAAGGCTTTAAATTTTCTAAAAAATCCTTTAAAGTTATAAGGTCCTACCCAAATAGGTGCACAAATTATCACACAGCGTGCATCTTTCAGTACCTACGTCTAATCAAAGATAATTATGTAAAAGAAAAAAAAACTTTTTAGTTTTGCTAAAAGAATCGAGTTCATAAATTGCTTAAACTCTCTATTAACTGTGAAAGTTCATTCAACCCACTAATCACAAGACGGCCAGTTTTGGCACTTTTTCTATCTACAACTACGGCGAATTTACCGAGTCAATCATTTCTGACCAAACAACAGTACCAGCAATATAACATCATCACGCCTGTATTTTCCCGAAGGGGTAGGCAGAGGTGTATTTGGGTATATCCACATACCAGCAATATAAAATAAATAAATAGTGCGAACTATATCCAGTTGTAATTTCAGCAACATTTATTAATTTTAAGTTACTAACATTAGGTTTTTAGGTTTTCTTTTGTTTTTACTAACACTATATGGATCTACTTAGTTTGTGATCTGAAATAAAGATTTATATATATAAATAAAATAAATACCTTTGGGGCATTTTTGCACAGCACCATCTAGTCCAAAAACTAAGCAGAGCTTGTGCTATGGGTACTAGACAATGGATATAATACTTACATACTTTTTTTTTGTAAATACATACTTATAATACATAAGAAACACACAGACTAACACAAACACTTATGTTCATCATACAAATATTTGTGTCTTGTGAGAATCGAACCCGACCCGACCTCGTGATCAGCAGTCCGACACTCGAACCACTAGACCATAGACGTCGGTCAAATATGCTGGGGGATAACCGTTTTGCGTGGATGTGACGCATATCTTACCACACTTTTTGGCTCTGCACCTGTACTTGTTCTGTGTTATTTATTTTTTTGGTAATTTTGTGCGTCACTTTTGATGCAAATAATATTTTTTTATTTCTTAGCTGTACTATAATTGTTCAAAACGAATTTTCGATAAATGATGTACTCAGCGTGTAATTTTTTTACTTATGGGGACGCCACTTAGCTTTTAATAGCGCCTTAAGCGATAAGACCGCCAATTGTTAGTACTATGCTTATGTTTGCTGTAACTTTAGTTTTATTTTTATGGTGTGCAAACAATAAAGTATACTCTATCTATTTATCTCAGTTTGGCGAAAGCGGTTTGTAATATCATTTAGGCAACAGCTTGGATAGTATTTATTTTTATTTTTTATAACATAGGTTAAACGAGCAAGCGGGTCACCTGATGGTAAGCAATCTCCGCCGCCCATGGACATCTGCAACACCAGGGGAGTCACCGATGCGTTGCCGACCTTTTAAAAAGACGTATGCTCGTTTCTTGAAGGCTCCCATGTCGAATTGTTTCGGGAAAACCGCTGACGGGAGTTGGTTCCAGAGTTTTGCTGTACGAGGCAAAAAATGACGTGTGAAACGTACAGTAGTTGATCGCCAATCATCAAGATGGTGAGGATGGAATTTAGATTTATGGTAGAATTGCAGTTGTTATGGGCAAAACCGTTTAGCATCAGGTGGGCATTTTTCCTGTCGGCAGTTTGTAGAGTACCAGCGTGGTCTATTAGACCTCCCGGAGCTCCTCTATTTTGTGTTGAGGATGTGGACACAGTATGGTTTTAGTCGGTAGAAGTCTGAAATATCGAATACCAAACTGATGAGCTAAAAGTTTGCTCATTGCATACAATATCCTAGCAACTTATCTCTTTATTTAAGGAGTCCAACCACAAAAACTATCTAAATTCATAATACTAGCAGTCATAGAAATAAAAAAACAAAATGGATTTTAGCAGAGGTAAAAGACTGTTTGACACCTGGGGTTACATATGTGGTAAATGTGGACGGAAGGGCAGTTAAACGCCACATTAACCAAATAATCAAATGTAATTTATAATTTCTCATTCTCATTCGTTAGTAACCCATATCATACAGTGATAAGGATCACAACAGTTTGTTTGTTTGTAGACTTGTTACTGAATGAAAAGTCTTTGCATAATCAGACACTGCATAAAAGCTAAGATCATTATTTTGTACGTCAAAAATTACAATGTTTTCGCTAAAAACCAAGTACACTTTTATTCTTTTCTCGCAAGCGGCTAATTGTCCATTTGCGGGCATTCGAGCGTGCTTTGCGAAAAACAGAGAAATTTCCAGTCGCCATTTTAATTCAATTCTTTTGAACAAAGCTGGTGTTGCATTTTTCACTGTACTCTCCACGTTTTGTTGTTGAAAAGTGCAAACGTCTATGAAACGAAATGGGTCAAAAAGCGTCTTAATTTCCTATCCTTTTAACCCGTCAGATGGCGCGGAGATAACTCCATAAGCATTGTAAAAATTTAAGAGAATAATTGGGGAAATGAACCCTTCCTTAAATAAATGGTTCTGAATCCTTAAAAGAAATATTACAGCCTTGAACTGAGGTAAAAGGCTTCTCAAGCACTTCAGAGAAATTAGAATTTTAACAAGATTTTTTTTCATTTTGTTCCAAGAGAGAAAGTTTCTAAAAGATTTAAGGTTATCTCGGTAAATATATTTGTTTTCCAAAATGTATCACCTAAACAAAATTCCAACGGCTTACAGTAAAGTTTTGTTTAAAGATAAAGCTCACTACTTTAGGGGTAAGGACACAATTTTCTCATGTAAAATATAGATCAGATATAGTTTCAAGTTTAACCGTATTATATCGCGTATATTATTTAAATTGGTTTTCCTGACGTTTCGAAAGCTTTGCAGCGTTCGTGGTCGTAACACGCAACACTGTAAAAGATAATGAAATTGTGAGTGATTACTGTGTTCATCGAAACGATTTTAATTAATAAAAATTGTACGGTAGATAAAAATATTTGTTTATAAATATCTATAAAGACGCTTGTCATCTTAGTTTACCTGCGACCACGAACGCTGCAAAGCTTTCGAAACGTCAGGAAAACCAATTTAAATAATATACGCGATTTAATCCGGTTAAACTTTGTTTTATTATATTTGATCTGCTTGTCTTGCTCAGCTTTATTATTATTATCATACTTTTTGTACACATATACACATTTATATTGAAGAAAGAAAGAAAAAAAGAAATAAAAATGATTTATTGCCACAACAAGACCACATGCGGTAGGTGCACATAAAAAATTACTTAATTAGGTACATTTCAGGAATCATTTTATCAATGTATGATACCTAGTCTGCATGTCGTAGCTGCGGCAAAGAGGTTGACACTCAGCATGATTTATTGCAGTGGGAATGTTTAGTAAAGCGTCAAGTTTAACATAAGTTAGGCATTAAGTTTAATAAGGTTAATTAAGCATCGAGAAGCAAAATAACGGATGCTTCTGCAGCCATAAAGTCTGCCTGTCAAAGTCAAAACGTAACTTGTTGAGATTCTTTCGGAAAGTCCATCGGAACTCGCGATCGTGTCGGCTACTGTCGTTTCGAATTCAACCAGAGTCCAATACCATTCCGTTATTAATTAAAGATGGTACAAACTTCTCGGATTTCTCACACAATTCGGCCCACCCCGGTTTGTGCTCGGCAGGAATGTAATTGGAATTGTTCCGATCCAGAGGTTAGAATGTGGCCAATTTAAGATTGGGATAAGGACAGCCTTAGACAGTTGGTTGAACTGTTCAAGTAAGTTCAAACATGTTAGAGTTGAAAAATTAATTCGTTGGGTCGAAGGCGATTTGGGTTTGTTTTGTTTGAGTGAAATGCCCGAAATTGTTTAGGATTGTGCCTCGGAATGTACAAAGACAAATTTTGTTAATTTCAGTTTGTGAACGGTCTAGGTTTAGGCACATTTTTGCATGAGAACACAGTTGTAAAATTTTGGCGGGGATCGGGGGGCGGACGGCGCGTTATCTTCTTCTTCTTCGTGTCGACATGAGCTACATAATGATAATAGCTCACGTCGTGGGGAAAAGATTAGCCAGTCAGCAGGTTGGTAGCGGGGCTGACTGCCCAGGGTGCGCCGGACGATCAATTAAATATCGTCACTCTTGGAGGCTCTTTAAATGCACCGATGCGTTATGATTGGTCGGCTCAAATGTATATATAAATGTATGATGTAGTAGTTATTTAAGAAATTAATATAATCTTGTTGTGCAATAAAGAGGATTTGTATTGTATTGTATTGTCGGCTCAAATGTTCGGTGATGATGATTGGTGTCGCTTGCTGACGGAGTGACGTCCCGATTGGTGGCTGGGCGTAAGATATGCAGTGCTACTGCATATGCTTTGTGACCGGGGGTATCTGGCTAATAGGCGTCTAGAGGCTTACTGGTTTGTGTTCCTGAACTAGACTTAGCCTGTGGCTTCTCTTCTTATCGCACATCCCTCGGGGAACTGCTGCGAATTGCGTAACTCACTCGCGATCGCAATCATGAGGATTTCAGTGCTCACTGCTCCTTATGTTTTGACAATCCGTGTTATCGGCAACTACGTACACGCAACGAATAATGCTGTAATTTCAAAATGAAACCTAATGTCTAAGTGAATGCATTACACAATTGCCCCACTGTTTATTTTCCCAAGATTAAAATAGCACAAATTTTATCAAAATCCGTTCAGCCATTTCAGCGTGAGTGAGGCCTGAAACTCTCAAATATTATTGTTAAACGTGGATATACTGTAAATATCATTGACTGTACCTATTTCTGCCACCAAACAGTAAATTCTTCGACTGCCTCGTTGTTCTAGTGTTTGCAAGTGCGACTGCTGAGCGTGGGGTCCTGGGTTCAATTCCCGGGTCGGGCAAAGTGTTATTGGGTTTTTTCATTAGGAAATTCTCAGTAGCAGCCCGGAGTCTGGATTTGTGCCTGGTCAATGGCAATAGGCTCGCCCCCTATTACATGGGACTATAACATAACTGGCGAAATGTGGGTGTACTATACACCTCTGCCTACCCCTTCCGGGAAATACAGGCGTGATGTTATGTTATGTTAACAGTAATTTCTTGCATTGTTATGTTTCGGTGCGAAAGGGAAAGGTACGGGTGCCGGTTAAAGTACAATCACAAGAGCCTATTAATTTTTTTGCCTCAGTTTGGCAAACGCAACCTGCATTACCATTTAGGCAACAGCCTAGGTGATATTGCAGTTTATGGGCAAAGGTTTAACATCAGGTGGATCTTTAGCAAGTTCCGCCATCCTATTAAGGTACATACCATAAAATGGTGGTGGTGGTGACTATGGGCATACATCTCAATGCACGCACAACTAAAAAAACGGCCCCCAGTTCCCGGTGGTCCCTCTATTCCCGACTACGGTAGCGGTCGTGGTAACGGTGGGACGGGGGGTGCGAAGAATCCCCGGGTTACGGCAGGCTACCAAAACCGACGACTCTATCTGGCAGCGTATAATGGACAAACGTTGAGACTGGACCATCACCTCGCCGAGCTTGAAGTAGAGTTAAGTCATATAAAATGATATATACTGGGGTTATCCGAAGTCCGTAGAGAGGGAGAGGACACGATAACCCTGGAGTCAGGACACTTACTCTACTTCCGCGAAGGTGATCAGCTCTCCCAAGGTGGTGTTGGTTTTCTTGTCAATAAGGCCCTCGTGAACAACGTTGTGGAAATCGGTAGTGTGTCGACACGGGTAGCGTACCTTGTAGTAAAGCTAAATGATAGGTACAAGCTGAAAATAGTGCAGGTATATGCGCCGACCTCGACACACTCTGACGATATAGCCGAAGCGATGTACGAAGACATAGCTAAGGCTATGAATAGTACCGCTAAGGCTCACTACAACGTTGTTATGGGGGACTTCAACGCTAAAGTGGGAGTACAAGAACGCGGCGAATCGAAAATCGGACCTTACGGTTTGGGGCGCAGAAACCACAGGGGCCAAATGTTGGTCAACTTCTTGGAGTCCCAGGGGCTCTTCTTAATGAACTCTTTCTTTAAGAAGAAGCCCCAAAGAAGATGGACCTGGAAAAGCCCCGATAAGGTGACAAGGAACGAGATAGACTTTATCATGACGGATAAGAAGCACATATTTAGAGATGTCTCTGTGATCAATAGGTTCAACACCGGAAGCGATCACCGACTTATCCGAGGCACTCTAAATATCAATTTTAGAGCTGAAAGAACGCGCATGATTAAGTCTACTCTCCGACCTTCGCCGCTCCAAACCAGTTTGGGCTCCGAAAGGTTCCAAGCGGAACTTCAAAATCGATTCGACTCGCTGGAAACCACTGGCAATATTGAGGAGAAAACCAACACCATAGTCAAAACATTGCAGGAACTGTCTCGAAAATTCTTTCCGCCGCAGCGTGGAAGCAAGATGCCCAAGCTTTCGACTGAGACTCTCGATCTGATGAGGAAAAGACGGGAAATGTCAGCCGCGCATTCGTTTTCATCAGATAATAGGTCCTTAAACCTACAGATTAGGAAGCTGATGCGACGTGACCTCCGCCGCTCCAACACCCGCGCCGTTGAGGCTGCGATTGAGCAAAATAGGGGGTCGAAAGTTTTCGCTCAGCAGCTAGGGAGGACCCATCTGATGAAACTGAAAGCCGCGGATGGCAAAATTGTCACCTCTAAGATCGAGATGCTTGATGAGGTCGAAAACTTCTATGGGCATTTGTACTCCACGAAAACGGCGAGACCAGCGGTTCCTAGCAATGACGACAAAAGAGCCCAGCTCACGCGCCATTACACCGAGGATCTTCCGGACGTTGACCAGGGCGAGATTAGGGCGGCCCTCGAGCAGCTTAAGAACAACAAAGCTCCGGGCGATGACGGCATTACTACTGAACTCCTAAAAGCAGGCGGGGCTCCGGTCCTGAAGGAGCTACAGAGTCTGTTTAATTCCGTCATCCAACAAGGCTCTACACCGGAGGCATGGAGCGGGAGTGCGGTGGTACTGTTCTTCAAAAAAGGGGATAAAACCCTTCTGAAGAACTACAGACCCATCTCACTCCTGAGTCATGTGTACAAGCTGTTCTCGAGGGTCATCACGAATCGTCTCGCCGGAAGACTCGACGAATTCCAGCCACCAGAGCAAGCTGGGTTTCGAAAAGGCTATAGCACCGTAGACCACATCCATACTGTTCGGCAGATCATACAGAAGTCTGAAGAGTACAATCAGCCGCTGTGTATGGCATTCGTGGACTACGAGAAGGCCTTCGACTCTATCGAAACTTGGGCAGTTCTGGATGCTCTTCAGCGATGTCATATTGATGAGCGGTATATAGAGATGCTGAGATGCCTATACAACGCTGCTACCATGACTGTTCAGCTTCAGGACCAAAAGACGAAGCCAATCCAACTGCGCAGAGGGGTGAGACAAGGGGATGTAATATCCCCGAAATTGTTCACTAACGCGTTGGAGGACGTCTTCAAGACGCTGGACTGGACTGGACAGGGTATCAACGTTAACGGCGAGAACATCTCACATCTCCGTTTTGCCGATGACATCGTTGTAATGGCTGAGTCGCTGGAACAACTGGGCGAAATGCTGCACAGCTTAAACGGAGCCTCTCGACGTGTCGGTCTCGGCATGAATCTGGACAAGACTAAAGTCATGTTCAATATGCATGTCATGCCGAGGCCAATATTCGTCGAAGGGTCGGCACTCGAAGTTGTAACGGAATACGTCTACCTAGGGCAGGCAATTCAGCTTGGTAGACACAACTTCGAGAAAGAAGCCAACAGAAGGATCCGTCTGGGCTGGGCAGCATTTGGCAAACTTCGCCGAGTCTTCTCGTCGCCTATACCGCAAAGTTTGAAGACAAAGGTCTTCAACCAGTGCGTCCTGCCAGTCATGACTTACGGTGCCGAGACGTGGACACTGACAGTTGGGCTAGTCCACAAATTTAAAGTCGCTCAGCGAGCTATGGAGCGAGCTATGCTTGGAGTTTCTTTGAAGGATAAAATCCGTAACGAGATTATCCGGAGAAGAACCGGAGTGACTGACATAGCTTGTAGGATCAGTAAGCTGAAGTGGCAGTGGGCTGGCCATGTCTGTCGAAGGACCGATGGCCGTTGGAGCAGACGAGTCCTTGAGTGGAGACCGCGTATCGGCAAACGCAGCGTAGGGCGCCCCCCTGCCAGGTGGACCGACAACCTAAAGAACGTGGCTGGGGGGGACTGGATGCGGAAGGCAGAGGACCGAGCGTTGTGGCGCAATTTGGGAGAGGCCTATGTCCAGCAGTGGACTGCGATAGGCTGAGTTGATGACATACTGAAAATTTACTAAATTGAATTTAATCCTAAATTTTACGAGCTGTATCTACTTATTCGTTCTTAATTGAGCTTAGTAAACCTATTAAAACGTCTTCATCATACGAGATTCGTTTTCTAAACGCTTAAAACTTTAACGTTATACAAGCAATTTATCTATGTACTGCATTTAATACGCTGACAAAATATAAAGAAGAATGGTATTTGCTGAAAATTTACTCAAGTAGAATTTACCCACAAATACAAGCTTTATCTACTCATTTTAAATTGGACTGAGTCAACCTATTTAAACATCTTTAACACACGAGATTAATTTTCTACACGCTTAAAAATTTAACGTTATACAAGCAAAGAAACCTGCTCACCTGACAGTGCTCTGTTAAGTACTTGATGGTGTGTGTAGTCCGCCAACCCGCAGTAGGAGAGCGCTCTGGCACGACTAGGCTTGAAAACTTCTCATTCTGAGAAGAGGCCCGTGCCCAGTAGTTGGACAGTATTAGGTTTTCCCTGCTCAATTAACATTTAATTAGTGTAAAAATATGAGTAGACGAAGAACCATTGCAGTACCATTTAGGCAACAGTCAACAGCCTAGGTGATATTGAAGTTGTTATGGGCAAAGGTAACCGCTGGGCTTTTAGCTCGTTTCGCCATCCTATACTATAAAACCAATGCTCGTCGGTTAAGAGTACTCTTAACCTGGTTTTTTGAGAAATTCCTTGATTTGGTTGCAATGCGTTCGCTGATGTCGTCTCTCCCCAGTTCTTCCATGGGTTCAAGAAACGAATTCCGATACACACATGACTTCGAAAAGTCAGAAGTGCGGGCCGGGTTTGAACTCAAATTTCCCTTCATGGAAGGCAAGCGTTCAGCAACTTTTATTTATTTATTTTCTCCCACAAGCAACATGAATAATTATGAGTTAAACTAAGTTAAAAGATGGGAGACAGGAGCCCATACTAAGGCACTAGGCTATTACTGCAACTTATAAGCAGTTTGATAATCACATGCACTCAATAAAGCATTCTCAGCGTAATTGAGTCGTAAAGTACTATTTACACTTAATAGTAGGTATCATTAAGATTTATAGTCCGTGAAACTGAGTTAATTAATTTGTGCTCCCAGCCGCGTCCGGCTAATACATATTAGTTCCTCATTAGGTTGCCATGGTTACCGTCTAGGGTATAAATCTATTCTATAGGCTTGTGGGTAATGGAGATGCATTACGGTTCTGATTGCAAGTTAACTATTCGTATATGTTATGGTATGAAATAGTTTTGCTATGTTTTGGCACATAATGGCATCTCGTTTTTTTAAGTTTCGTTAAAGGAGTGTAAAGGATGCTATCATCATCATCAACATTTCAGCCGAAAGACGTCCACTGCTGGACATAGGCCTCCCCCAAGCATCGCCAAAACGACCGGTCTTACGCTTCAACGGATTCCCGCGACCTCCACCAGGTCGTCGGTCCACCTTGTGGCGGGCCTACCCAAGCTGCGCCTTCCAGTACGCGATCGCCACTCTAGAACTTTTCAGCCCCATCGGCCATATGTTCTGCGAGCAATGTGCCTCGCCCACTGCCACTTAAGTTTGGCAATTCTTCATGCTTTGTCAGTTTTAAAGGATGCTATACAACAAAATAATTTTACCATCATAGAGCATCTTTGACAATCAATCATTTTTGTTCTTGCGGTTGCAAGCACGACTACTAAGCGTGAGGTCCTGGGTTCGATTCCCGGATCGGGCAAAGTCTACAGCAAATTCTCAGTAGAAGCCCAGTATAGTAGCAGTGATAGTACTTCCACGGACGAGCTCCTTCACAAGCAGCTCTACTAATAGCCATGAGGCTACTATGTAATTTAATTTTAACCTAAATTGCTATGTAAATGTTCTAAGAATACGTCCAATAACTTTTCTTAGTTTCGGTTAAGAGGAAGACACTTTGTTCAATTTCATGTGTTCTTTATAAGCAGCACTTATAACTACATGCTGTCTGTTACTACACTCATCACTACACTATAAATAAAAACTAGAATTAAATACAAACAGCAAGCCATGAAGACATCTAGACTGACATTCATCCTGGCCGTCAGTTGTTTGTTCATGGTTCAACTATTCATTCGGTTTTTGTTCCGTTTGTTGTAAACAGTGCACTGTCAACTTTACCGTGTGAAATACACAAATCTTGGAGTGAAATATATTGCTTTCAAGGCGGAACGAATGGGAAACAACTATCAAGTGTGTGTTTTTTAGAAATGTCAGAGATAGGGGTGTGTTTTTACCCGACTGCGCCAGAAGGAGGGTTATGTTTTTCGAGTGTATGTATGTATGTATGTATGTATGTATATTTCTTTGGCACGCTCTGTGGCCTAAACGGCTTGATGGATTTGAGATTGAGAGGTGTCGTTAGATTCGTCTTAATTCTGAGAGTGACACTGGGTACATCAAAATTTAAAAAATTAAAATGGCCGCTTTTTGGCGCCATATTACCTCTTCAAAAAAATTTTTTCCGTCAAAAACTATCGAGTGGGGTATCAAAATAAAGGGTTTTATAAATGCTTTACAAAAATATATACAACTTATATGTTTAAATGTAATTTGGAATGATAAATGCTAAAAAACAACAAAATATTCAACGTTAAAAATGAATAGTATGTAAAACATTAATAGTATGATAAATAAAACATGACAAAACTAAAAAAAATTAAATAAAAAAATTAATTAACAAAAACAAAAAACCCGACTGCGTGTAAAAATAACAGAAAAGATATAAACAAGACTTATCAACACGCAGGCGGAGGCTACCTATGAACTATTATGTAATTCATGACCAAAAACATACGTAGCCTCCGACTGCGTGTTGATAAGTCTTGTTTATATCTTTTCTGTTATTTTTACACGCAGTCGGGTTTTTTGTTTTTGTTAATTAATCTCCATATAATTTCACTTGTAATTAGGGCAATCTTGTTTTGCTTAGCATAAAATATTTTACAACTTATTAGATTTATACACATTACACATGCTCCTAAGTAAGATCTTGTAGCTAAAATTGCTACCGAAGCCGATTGCCAATAAGTATGCATTTTGAAAAAAAAATATAACTATTATATCCGTTGTCTAGTACCCATAGTTCAAGCTCTGTTTAGTTGGGGACTGTCTAAAATGTCCCAGAAAACATTTATTTATGTTTCATATTCTTATAAGAATCTTTTACTGAAACAAGATGAGAAATAAATTACCACTAAAACAATAGATAAAAAAAAATGACGTTATAAGGCACTTTACAGCGTTGCTGTTGGTCAGTATTGGTACTAGCCGGGCCTAGCTTGAAGTGCGGTACGAGGGTGCGGGAAGGGAATACGGCATTCTCGTAGCAGACAGGAAATAAGTTAGATAACCATAAGTACCTACAATACTAAACTTCACTTAATTAGCAGTCAGTATATCATAAACCTTAATAAACAACCGCTGTTAGTATACCTACCTACACAGACCTACCGTTTTTTATGACGCTCGCTCGATTAATTTGAACGAAACTTTTTACTCACTACCCTACACTAAGCTACTGCGCTAATCAATAACCATTAATTAGTTAATAATAAAATATAATTGTATTTTCTCTGTAATTGATTATTGTAATCTTTTGAGAAAATAAATGTCTTTAACCGTGGCTTTGTTTCGAAAGTTTTAATAAATAGAGCAAAGTAATGAATACATTTCCTAATAAAATGCAAGATCGCAAGTCCAAGCCATCAACATAATTCCGACGTACAGTCAACCGCATATTACTGAGATTCAACCATCATAAGCAGAAATGGCTTCGCATGTAAATTTAGTACAAGACAGGTTCAACTTATACTGGTTTGGTTTACCATCGATAAGAGCTTGACTGTAGCTCTAGGCATCGTAATCACGTAACATCGATGATTGTAATCGAGAAAAAAGTTTCATTTGGCATTTTTCATCTCGATCAAAGGAAACCAATTTGAATCACAAGAATGAAAAAATATCCGATTATAAGAACGGGATGTCAGCTTCACTTAGTGCTCAGTATTTCCCTTACATTTGCTGATTTCGGTAAAACTTTTTCCTCAAGCCCCTATCTAATAAATCTTTATGTTCGTTTTTCATTGCAATGAAACTTTCCAAATTACAGCAAGACACAAACTATTCAAATGTTGTGGCGCAACTTGGTTGAGGCCTATGTCCAGCAGTGGACTGCGATAGGCTGAGTTGATGATGATGATGCTGACCAACTATACATCATCATCATCACCATTTCAGCCGAAAGACGTCCACTGCTGGTCATAGGCCTCCTCCAAGCATCGCCACGACGACCGGTACTGCGCCTTCCGCATCCAGCGGATTCCCGCGACCTTCACCAGGTCGTCGGTCCACTTTGTGCGGGGCCTACCCACACTGCGCCTTCCAGTACGCTGCAACTAATATAAATTCAACCTTAATAATGAAATAATGATCTTGGATTTTGTGCTCGGAGTGTCTCTGCGTGATCGAATCAGAAATGAGGAGATTCGCAGGACAACGAAAGTAACCGACATAGCCCGAAGAATTGCCAAACTTAAATGGCAGTGGGCGGGGCACATTGCTCGCAGAACGGATGGCCGATGGGGCAGTAAAGTTCTGGAGTGGCGACCGCGTACTGGAAGGCGCAGCGTGGGTAGGCCCCCCACAAGGTGGACCGACGACCTGGTGAAGGTCGCGGGAATCAGCTGGATGCGGAAGGCACAGTACCGGTCGTTGTGGCGATTCTTGGGGGAGGCCTATGTCCAGCAGTGGACGTCTTTCGGCTGAAATGATGATGATGATGATGATCTTGGATTTTGTGGGAAATAAAGTGTGGATGAATCTGCTATAATTTCAATGAATATACACGCTAAATATGTAGTTGTTTTAGAAACGAAAAGGGGTCATCATTATGAACAATTTTTATTGTGCGTCGGGAACATCTACTTTTTTTTGCGATTTCAGGGTTGATCCCATAGTAAAAGTTGTTCATAATCATGAGTACAATGACCCCTTTTTATTTCCAAATCACCAAAATTTTCAGGGTGAATAAATTAATCTTACGATTTAAATTGTGGAAAGAAAAAATCGCTCACGAGCAGGATTCGAACCTGCGACTCCTGGCTCAGTACGCCAGTACTTTAGCCACTATGCTACCGTTAACACTGCTCGTGGTATCGAAATTCTCATCCACTTAAAGTAAATACCTTAATAATTAAGAAATATTGCAAAATTTTGAAAAAATATGTAATAGTCGTTGAAAACGATTCCATAGCAAAATAAAATTTAAAAATATTCATTACGTACGATGTTCCTTGCGGTCGAAGCTGCGATAATTTTAAGGAAGCAATGTATTGTTACGCGAATGACTGTCGTTGGTTCGCTGAATGACATTCCCGTAGTAGACAGGCTACTCAGCATGCATGCGAATATAACATCTATTTCTGATAAAATTGAGTGTATATACCGTACTATAATTTAAGCGCCCTCTAGCGTCGAGTAGTTGAACTCGTTGGTTATTGCCAGGAATAGTTATATGCTACGCTACCCAGCATGCATGCGAATAAAATATCTATTACTAATGCCGTTGAGGCCAAAATAGCGTCATTTAAATGAAGCGCCCTCTGGCTTCGAGTAGTTGAACTCACTAGTAGTTGCGTACGATTTGATTAGAATGGAAAAACGTCTTAAGTGATTTTGACATGATCGTTAAAAACAAATTTTAACAACTCGCATTAAGATTGAATTAAATAAACACTGTACGAGTTTAAGGCCCGATTTGAATTTAAAATTGGGACCCAATCACGTCGCGGTTTTTTGTGTATTGTAATGTACAATTTCAGTTGTAAATGTGTGAGTTTGGCGACACTGGGTCTCGTACTAAGTAATCGTTATGATCATTCTAACTATTCTCCTATTTCTGTGGCTGCAATCCCCGATGATTTGCTGTCATCCATTGAAGATTTAACTTCTTTATCTCCTAAGATCTTCATCAGATCTTCACTAAATGATATTTTTTTATTTCAAATGCTTGATTAGTTGATGAAAATACCAAAATCGCTATATGTATGCCTATAATATTTGAGGAATTCCCTCAATTCCACATGGATCCCATTGTCAGAACTAGATTTTGATGAAAATGGGACCAATCTGGAAGTATATATACCCTTTCAAATAAATAAAAAATTCAAATCGGTTGATAAATGACGGAGTTCAGAGGTGACAAACATAAAAAAACAATCGAATTGAAAACCTCCTTTTCTTAAAGTCGGTTTAAAAGTCAAAGGTGCGGGCCGGTTTCGAACTCAGACTCTACGTTTTACCAAACGTTTTACAACTAGGCGTCAATGCTTTTACACCTACGCAATTTTCTGAATGGATTGGGCGTCCTAATATTATCAAAGAGCCACACACTTTACCTCTACGTCACAAATTGCTCGTCGTAAGTGCTCTAATCCTGACCAGACTGGTAAATAAATAATTCTATACTTAATCCGTCTCCCACGGAAATTGCTTTTAGGGGACCCTTTTTATGCCTGTACTAATTACAAAGAAGACGCTTAGTTGAGGTGGTCGGATACTGAAGCGTAACATAAAAGAACATAGGTACAGTCACGGTCCTTCTCGGTGATTTTATCGACCAAGTCCCTTGAACGAATCCTGCTACATTACACGTAATACGGCTGCCGTCGAACACTGAGCGCAAGCGATTTTAGCCTTAGTGGTAGTTCATCGGAAAGTTTGCTGATAGTACATATTTTTTTATTAAGTTACTTGCGTTTGATCTTCACCGTCGGTTGGTGATTAAAATTCTCATTCAAATTCACCATCTAAAGGCCAGCGCACACTGGGAGCGGTAGGGCAGAGCATTTTATCTTTACCCGACATAAATTCATAAGTATCTAGTGATAAAAAGATACAGATTCCAATGTGTGACTGGAGGTAACGGCACGTTGCAACGGCATGTTTAAGGGCGCGAAGGCATGCTTAGGGGCGTAAATGCATGCTTAGGGATGCAAGGCATGCTGACAAACGCCATGGCAAACGACGGTATGACTTTTTCTTCGCTTTGTTACTTCTTCACTATATTTAATTCAATATATTTTTCTTTTGTATGTGCCTCAGTTGTGTAATTTTTTTTTTTTTTTTGTATCCGCTGGAGTCCGCTAACATACGATCGCGGGGTGAGCTAGTGCAAGCGGGGGTGCAGGCCTACCACATTTACGCCCGCACCGCCGTAAAATCCCCTGCCCTGCCATCCCTGATATGCGCTAGCCCTCGGCATGCCACGGGATGTCTCGGTAGCTTCCAGCATGCCATGGTAAAAGTTGTCAAATTTATACTAATCTATTGTCTAAATAAGCAATTTTCTGAATTTATGGAGTGTTTCCAGTACTTATAGAAATAATTCATCAACAAAAATGAAAACATAGGGACATACAAGTTGTTGATATTTATTTTATTATAAAAAATCTTAGCTTTAGGGTCATAAACCAGAAAGGAAACAGGCGACAGCGTTTGTATGGAGAAAACACTACCCGCGATTCCTCATAAGAGCGAGTCACCAAAGACTCGTTACGCTCATGACTGGGTTTGGTGTGCCTAAAGCTTAAAAGCCTAACAGACCGGTATTGTCAGTCAACACCTTTACATTACCTGGGTATTCAAGTACGCTCACAGCCTCTAGGGATTGTTACTCCTCCAATCAATCGATGTTAATAATAAAATAACCCTGGCTATTGGCTGTAACGACCTATCAATTAATTAACATCCTTGTGTAGCCTTGGGCTAAAACACAGGGCTTATGTACATTCCAATTTAAGAAAACTCTGGTATGGAAGCTTCATGAAACGAATATTTTTCAACCGATTAATTGAAATGAGTGATCGAATTAGAAACGAGGAGATTCGCAGGAGAACGAAGGTAACATTGCTCGCAGAACGGATAGCCGATGGAGCGGAAAAGTTCTGGAGTGGCGGTCACGTACTGGAAGGCGCAGCATGGGTAGGCCCACCACAAGGTGGACCGACGATCTAGTGAAGGTCGCGGGAATCCACTGAATGCGGGAAGCACAGGACCAGTCATTGTGGCGATGCTTGCGGGAGGCCTATGTCCAGCAGTGGACGTTTTGCGGCTGAAATGAATGATGATGATGAATCTAAATGAGCTTAACTCTGTTCACTGTCATATCTTTCTCTGAGCCTCTTTCCAACTATGTTAGGGTCGGTTTCCAGTCTAACCAGATGCGGTTGAACATCCGTATTTTACACGGAGCGACCACCATCAGACCCCCGCAAGCCGGATACTGGGTAACACGTACATCCTAAACTTAGACCAGTTTTCAGACTTTTGGGCTTGTGACTATCCGTTAACTAATGGTTCCGTACCATCATCATATCAGGTCTATAAAAAAAGGGAAATTTTACACAGCACCATCTAATCTCAAACTAAGCAGAGCTTGTACTACAGGTAGACAATGGATATGATGATGATGGATTTTACCTATATACTTCTTTTATTGTCTCTGTTTGTCTTATTATTTTACTTGTTGTTAAACTATAGAGTATGCACTACAACTAGAGTATCACACCAAGTTTAATTAATGCTTGTTTGTATAACTCTTTTTAAGATACAGCAGGAAATTTTTACGGATAAAAAGATACATTCCTGTGACAGACAGATGGATGGACGGATGGGCAAAGGGCAAAGAAATAGGGTCCCGTTAGCACTTTTTGGCTACGGAACCCTAAAAAATACTATTCTAATATATAATTCTAAATTAATTACACATCTAACTTTCACATAAAATAAACAAAGGCGTCCACACACTCAAGGCTACCGAGCAATTCTAACTTAACAGCCATAATAATGGGCCACATCAATTCCAATTACAATGGAATCCAATTTTGTGACACAAACACACTGTCATTCATTACAAACATAATTGAATAGAGATTTGACGTGTCTTCTGTAAGCCTTCGGAGCAGGTTTTGGGTCAAATAAGTAATTAAATTAAGGGCGGACCCAGGGGACTGACGAGTTTAATATAATGCATCTACAGCCCGCCTTAATCACTGTTGCAGGTTCTATTTCAAAATGTTGGGTTTTCATTAGGAATTGTTTACTGTAACGTAATTAGAAGAAATGGTAATGACGAACTCATTAACATTTTAACGGGGAGTTTACGTTTCTAAAAATTAAAACGTACCAACGAAAAACATTACCCTCCTTTTGGGCTCCGCCTCAGTTGGGTAAAGACAATATGTAATTTTTTTAAGATCTATATTTTACGAAAATTTGTAAATAATTTTCAACACAACTAACAATAAAAATAATGGGGTGCATTAAAAGAGCCTCCACGAGTGACGATATTTAATTGATCGTCCGGCGCACTCTGGGCAGTCAGCCCCGCTACCAACCTGCTGACTGGCTAATCTTTTCCCCACGACATGAGCTATTATCATTATGTAGCTCATGTCGACACGAAGAAGAAGAAGAAGAACACAACTAACAATTAAATTTTTAAGTCCTAGAAATAAACGTATTTCATTTTTATGTTACAATCGAATAAAAAATAGTGGATTTTAATAGCGCAGTTTCACGGCGTATTTTTATATACCATCTTCTCTAACGTTCATAAAAAACTTAAATAACAATTAATTTTAAAGAAAGAAATTAAAATTGTTTATTGTTCCAAAGTGCAACGAGCAACGTGTTAAAATAAAAACCGGCCAAGTGTGAGTCGGACTCACGCAGTAAGGGCCCCGTACCACCTATCGACCTATACCCCATATAAACTGATTTAATTTACGAGAGTTTATCAAAAGACATCAACGACCGTACGCGTAATGTGAATTTTTGCATCTCTTTCTTACGTAGGTACCACCACATATGTCTATGTTTGCCCTATTTTTAGTATTTGCTAAACTACATAGTATGCACTATAATCTGACCATGTTTGACGTTGGTATGTATTACCGTTTTGAAGATAGAGCAGGAACAAAAACGTTGAAAAAAATGCATATTTCTTGTATGGGGACCCCTTTGGTTTTAGACTTTTTTTTGTTTTTATTATTTGTCGTGATACACCTCATAGCAACACATTTTCTGATAAAATTTCAACCGGTTACCTATTACCGTTCTAAAGATACAGCCCTGTGACAGACAGACGGAC
Source organism: Asteroscopus sphinx (assembly GCA_949699075.1). Lineage (NCBI taxonomy): Eukaryota > Metazoa > Arthropoda > Insecta > Lepidoptera > Noctuidae > Asteroscopus > Asteroscopus sphinx. The sequence continues at coordinate 6,516,520 of OX453016.1, forward strand.
GGACGGACGGACAGCGTAGCGAGAGTAATAGGGTCCCGTCTGGCACCCTTCGGGTACGGAACCCTAAAAAGGGGCAACGCAAAGCATCTATGCAAAAAAAAAAATACACATAAAACATTGATATGTATAGAAAACTACTAAGCATATCATAACATAACCAGTCCATTACTGTGCCGCTATTGGGCACGGGCCTTTTCTCAAAGGCCTCCTTCTAAGGATTCAGGCCTTGGTCCACCACGCTGGCCTAGTGCGGGTTGGCGGACTACATACACAATCAAGAACTGTATGGAGCACTCTCAGGTGTGCATTTCTCGTCACGATGTTTTCCTTCACCGTTATAGCAAGTGATAGTCAAATTCCGATTCTTAGAAAACTACTTAGTAAAAAAATATAATCACAAAAATAATTAGAAAATCTACTTATAATTGTTTAACAATTATTTAACACAATCAAAAAAGACCAACAAAAAACAAGAAAAAACTACAAGAATATTAGCCACGATTCCTAGGCGTTTACATCACTACGTACCCCTGGGGCTACCACGAATTTCAGCGTTCGTTACACAAAAGACAGACAAGAAAAGGTACAATAAGGGTGACACAAAAATAACGTCGTCGGTTCTAATTGTTAGGAGACCGAGGGACTGGCCGTCGGTGGAGCGGGAAATTGTATTAGGCTGGCTATAATGGCTACTATGGCGATATTATATGTAGCTGATGAACTTTGTACTGAAGATATTAATTCTAGTGGTGTTTGCTAGCAGGATCTTGTTTTTAGCATATGACTGGGAAACAAGACACCGTAAAATTTTCCAACTTTGCCCACATTGCCATACTTTGCCGAATGGCATTAACTAATTTTTTTACACATACTGAACCTTCTTACCTGAACCATAAGTTATTGTTGCCAAACCACAGTTATAAAATCTCCCCAAGTACGGAAATCATAGCTATTATAGTTTTTCAAAAAAATATGGGTATTAATTAGGCATTTTACGAAGGCATTTTATTTTACAAAATTTCTGGATTCTTCGGGAACGCTAAGAGTGGGGGAACTCGCGACATGTATTTAGCGACCCTGGGGAGGTCAACAGCACGTGGTGGTCCCGTGTTATTGTGGGGGAAACAATATTGTTTTCCCGGGACGTGCCAAAGGCGTGGGACTTGAGGGGCACCGGCACGGTCCAATGGAGTTCCCGGAGCTCCTCTATTTTGTGCTGAAGATGGCCATCGTGTGGTTTTTGTTGGTAGAGGTCCAAAATACTCCTCCACCAGCGCCAGACGGAGGGTATGCATGAGGAATTCCACCCGAAAACATAATAAAAATGCATTTTACGGTATTTAGAAAGTGATGTTTGAGAGGCTAATACTTTTTACCGACACAGACCCCACGCCCACGCCATTTTGACTATCAAGAGATGCTGGGTTTGTCATCCAACGTATAGAGAAGAGACCAGTAAGAAATAATTAATCTGACTGACTGACAGGGTACTGACCAACGCTCTGTTGGTCGGCATCATTATCCTGGGTACTTTTTTTCTATCTAGTATCGCTCACTTTAAAAAAGGAACGAATTAATTTGTATCTTATACTACATAATGATGGGTAAAATACTAGTACATCCAGTATGGCGATGCTTGGGGGAGGCCCATGTCCTGCAGTGGGCGTCTTTCGGCTGAAATGATGATGATGATCCAGTATAACTAGTCATTGGTGATAAGTCCCTTAGTAAAACAATTGTAGCTCTACTTTAGTTTGTATGATGATCGGAACGAATATCATTTTCGATAATAATTATAAATATCTACTGAATAATACTCATAAAAAAGTAACCTATCTGTTTAAGCTATATTTGATAAAGATATTTATCCGCAAGGATTGGTACAGAAGATGTTCAATATACATGTTTTTACAAATTAGGTGTCCGACAAATCCACCTTTAGTAGGCATGCGAATTTTTGAGCACACATTTTTAGTATTTTATTAGCGTAAATGTTGTTATTATCTTTATTATCGATAATATTTTTATAATTTGATAATAACTTAACATTATTCAGCAAATTGTTGCAAGGTAAAGCAGCAGGTCTCGCTTTGTTCAAAGTTACAAGACTTAATAAGCTGGAACCAAGAAAACCCTTTTCAATTAAAATACATAGAAAATTTAAAAAAGGTGGGTGGAGACGCTGATCTTAAAAATAATCAAATTCATAGCACAAAGTGCCACTGCATGAATAACATAATAATTCAATTATTTTTATATCAGTCGGTCTGACCTTTACAAATGCTAAAATGTCTTGAAAAAAACCACTGTAAAAGAATATTCAGAAATCAGTTCACAATGTTTTCTGTATAGGACGTTTTTCAAATGATCAGTTGACAGATGACATTCAAATGATGAGTTTTATTTTCCAAGATCTTATTGTTTTTGTTTGGAAATGTGCCAAATGGGCTCACTATTCCTTTGAGGATAAAAAACGCTTAAAAACGCTTTGTCTTAACGCTGAAAAAAACTTGAGTGAATGATGTTTATGTTCTTACGATTTGGAAGTATTAAAGAGACTGCTCAGATGGACGACTTTTTTGTTATAATAATGGTTGTTCTTGTTCTTCTACTATTTACAAACTTTTAGGAAGTTAACAGCATTTAAGTAGTTGATTCTATTGACAGATAGATAATTAACAATTCATGAACATCTAGAAGATAATGATGTCGTTTTTTGACGTCTAGCAAAGAATAATGCTTCTGCACTCTCCAACCAACCAACCAACCAACCAATTAACCTCTTTTTAGGGTTCCGTACCAGAAGGGTGCCAAACGGGACCCTATTACTCTCGCTACGCTGTCCGTCCATCCGTCCGTCCGTCCGTCCGTCCGTCCGTCCGTCCGTCCGTCCGTCTGTCTGTCACAGGGCTGTATCTTTTGAACGATAATAGGTAACCGGTTGAAATTTTCTCAGAAATTGTGTTGCTGTGAGGTGTATCACGACAAATACTAAAAACAAAAAAACTCTAAAACCAAAGGGGGTCCCCATACAAGAAACCTCAAAAAACATGCATTTTTTTCAACGTTTTTGTTCCCGCTCTATCTTCAAAACGGTAATATATACGAGCGTCAAACTTGGTCAGATTATAGTGCATATTATGTAGTTTAGCAACAAATACTAAAAATAAGAAAAACATAGACAAATGTGGTGGTACCTGCGTAAGAAAGACATGCATATTTCGCGCACTGTTTTTGATGTGTTTTGATAAACTCTCGTAAATTAAATCGGTTTTTATGGGGTATCAAGTCGTTCAGAGGTACGGAACCCTTACTGCGCGAGTCCGACTCGCACTTGGCCGATTTTTTTGCCTAACTGGGACAATAAATATTTTTTCAACTCTGCACAAGCTCGTAAAGTGGCTCTTATTGCACCACTTTTAGGTTCATAATTCAGCTTAAATGGCACTCGTGCTTTTTAATTTACAGTTTAAAAAAAATAATTTAAAAAAGTTTAAAAAATTTATCATTTTTGTGAATAAATCAACTGTATTTATTAAAATTTCATAAATAAACATTTGATTTCCTTAAATTATTTATTTTTGTCAACAAATTAACTTTAATTCGTGTTATAAATAAAAATATCTATTTATTACATTTTTAATATTATGCTGTTTGGAGACTTCCTTATTACACCACTTTTTTTTTTGCTGTGGGCAAATCCTCGTGGACGCACTCCGCCCGGGGTAGGCGGAGCCAGTGCCGGACTCTTACTGACTAAAACCACCACGGTGTTCCTTCAACTACCTTAGCCGGGGGCGTGGGAACCCGTGAGTATTCACACAACCACCCCCGACAGGTCCTGGCCCGCCACAAGCAGGCGAGCCCCTTCTCCCCGTCCGGCCTAACGTTGGCCGCACCCTCCTAGGTGGCGTACACGGAACCACCTGCGCGCCCATAGCTATACGTCACTCAACCACAGGCACGGCGCGGGCGTGCGATTACAGAAATCCACGCGCCATTTTTCACAAATTTAATATTTGTCTAAAATAATCGGCTTTATTACGCTCTCACCTTAGCTCGGGCTGCAATCCAACCTCGAGTATAATGAACATCTTAGCTCACTTGTACCTTAATGTATTATTTCGATGTTTTATTTTTAAAGGTAATTTTTCATCAACCATACAGCACCTTAAAGATTTGTTATTTAATCTTCTTTCAGGAAATTGCTGCTCATCCAATGGATATAAAGATAAAAGCATTTATTTTTAGTCAAGGATATCGCAATAAACATGATATTTTCCTTAGTATCAGCAATACGAGGTCACGTCTACGTGGGATGCTGGGCCAAAAAACCTCGATACGTTTGGAAGAAATAGCAGTTTTTTTGGTTGATGGTGCACCCTGGGCACGGACAGTAACTCTTCTTCGGGAGACTTTGTCATCCGTGGTTCTGGCACGGGAGGGGCCCGATCTGGGCCAACGGAGCGTTGCTCTGTAAGTCCCTCTGATGTCAGCAGACAGCACAGTGGAGGAGCAGGAATGGGCCCGCAGTGTCCTTTCCTGTTCCCGAATTATGTTTTGTTTAAAGAGTGGCTTACTAATTTAATTTGTAACTTCATAATATACCACTTTTCATAAATAAGTATAACAAAATATTGTATTGTGTAGTAACTCAGTAGACGTACCTAAAATAATCTACCACTTTTTATTACAAGCACAAGTTTGCTTTTTAGCACCGGAGGTCAAACAACTTAACACTGCATAATAAAATCGACATACAATAAAATAAACAAAAGATTTATTTACTACTAAACAACATGCGAACAACATTTTCTCGATAAAAAACTAGTAAAATCCGAGAACAATACACTCTTTATAAATGAATAGAATAAAAAAGGTTGAAACAAATAGTTGTCTTTAGACCAACGGACCGGAATAATCGGAGGACTTAAAATAAATTACATGCTTGTTAGATAAAATTCTCGTCGAGACTAACTGGCGGCCGAAACTGAAAGTTTTGCGAAACTGCCAAGTTTAAGGACTTTGCACATTATACAGACTCGACTCCAACTTCATGTTTTACTTATATGTTTATAATTTTAGAATGTTATTGGTGTGATATCACTGTCCTGTACCAAATAAAAGTTTTTCTTTCTTTCTTTCCAACTCCACTCCGACTTGACTCACGGTAAAGCATTGAAATGTGAGCTTTACATCGTGGTCGTTACTGTGGAGTGAACGACGCGTGATCAACGCGTGGTCAACGCGTCGTCCACGCGTCGTACACCTGACTCGTTTCCCATTCGTTGACCTTGATTATGTTGGCACTGTTACAAATAAACATTTTTATTTTATTTTATTTACAAGGCTTCAAAAAAATAAAAATTATGTTGGACGAGGTAAGATACCTCTTTATTATATTGAAGGATATTACAGACAAGGGACCCATATGCAACCGTTCGGTTTCAAGTACGTGAATAGACAGAAGTCAAGCATCGGTGTCCCATCGCTTGGGAACAAAGTGCTGACTGAGCAAATGATGAATGAGTGGAAGGGGTCAGCAGATCTTAGTACACCCTTAATTTATAACAGCACGCATTGGCCACGCGTTGACAACGCGCTTGTGACATGTGGCACGTTGCTGGCCCGCCGTCCACGCTCCTCCTTAATTCCGTATACAATTGCTCCCACTCGTTAACGATGCGTTGATCCCCTAGTCGAAAATTGGACCGAGTCGAACCAAAAGTTGGAGTCGGAACGGTGTTGGAATGGTGTCGAGTCTGTGCAATGTGCAAACACCTTTATTCCCTTACAAACTTTTGTCTGTTGTTGAAAAATAAAGTAGAATAACCAGGAACGCGATTAAGCCAAGTTAACAATTATCATCCTGGTGGATTCACCTAAATATAAAGGCAAAGGAAATGGGGAGGGAAAAAACGCCTATTGTGACGTTTTTATTACTAGCGTCTCGGCGTTTGGCATTGCCATCTACATAATTATGGAGAATGGCCCTGAATTGTGCCGAGTTACCGGATCGGAATAGAATCCCTCCCTGCTCTTGTAAAAAACTCCTACCTCCTGGTGAGGTTTAAAATCAGGAGTTACGTCACCATCGATGTGATGACTACTTACGTTCATAAAATGGCGCAATGAATGTGTATGGTATTTATTATTAGGCATTGTCCTAATACATAATGGCCACGCTCACGCGAATTATGTTTTAGCATTTTGTTCGTGACATCGCATTATCTTGTCATTATCGTCGTCAGTATGGGAAGTCAAATTACTTTTTGTCTGAAAATATTTTCATCATGTTCCTTAGGCGTCATCCAATTACAACGCGAATATGGAAACATCGCAAGTTCACGCGAATTATGTTTGTGAACTCACAACCAAACATATTGATGCCGAACAAGTGTCCTAACCAACATTCGTGCGCTCAACGCACCTAACTTTCATGTAAGGAAGTGAGGGGCGCGATATGACCATCCTATTAGGAATTAGGACACACAATTAACGTCATCGCACGAACTGCAATGATCAGATCGCGTATTTGCGCAATTATTGTGTAATCGCATTGTACATATTAGGACCACGCTTTAAGAAAAGTTTTTCAGTCTCATTGTTATAATCCACCATTAAAATTGTTCTCATATATTTGATTTTTTCTTGTATATTTTATAACAAAATATAGACGACAAACTTTTTATAGAACTATAAGAACTTAGTCAACCCATTATTTTGGCAGTCTACAAAAACAAATTACTCAGAAAAACGTTTTTGTTTTACGTCCAACAAAATGAAGTACTGTGTAACCCCTATATACCAAATACACAGCTATTAACCCTTCCATCGTCTGGCTCCTATGCATAAGATTACATAGCTCGTACAGGTAACCTACTAGACTAATAGCAAGCTTGAGGGCTGGAATGTTTGCGCAGTATTTCAGGTGAACACCAAACATTACAGAATAAACAAAGAGTTTCATTTAAATAATGAAGTTACTCGATGAGAATATACGTAAAAGTTTTTCGGTATATTGAATAAATTCACCCATTATAAAGACAACAGCTAATAACTTAACACCTTTGTATACAGGGTGCCCATCACTATGCTTCATAAAGAAGATTTCATTTTATTTTTAAAGCAAGTAATATTGCATTCAAGAATTTTTCAAAAGTGTATTCCCTGAGCCGGGAATCGAACCTTTAAGAATTCTAAATAATAACATCTGGTTATGTATGAAAAATGCAAAAAATATGAAAAAATCTTAAAAAAGAATCGCATTTTTTTGTGGTTTCGTATCACTAAACACCAGCACTATCCCCTACCTCCGTTTTCGGAAGCGTTTCCCTGACACCCAGTACACTAGAATCCTCTGTATACTTTCCTCAAAATGTCTTTAACATCATCAAAACTCTGTTTCGACATCACAAAAACAGAGCACAGGTACACCTTGTAATTTTAATAATTATTTAATAACTAGTGTTCAAATCGCAGACGTTATTTCCTTGACGAAGCTACCATTTAATCTGAAAATGCTAAAATACGCTGAAATATACATTTATATCCATATATATTCGCTTGTCTGGTACGAATTACCAAAGAATCAGAGCGTGAATATTGAAAAAGTATTAATAACCACTTGAATTGAGGTTCTTTGGTCTTGATTCTACACAATTTCATAAAGAAGTTCTTTTCACTTTTTTATATTTATTACTTTTTCCTTGTTCACTTAAAATGAAGTATAATAGCAATAACCTATCCAGTCTATAGTATATAGTATAGTATATAGTCTTCTATCCTTATAACTTTAATTGTCTGTTTGTTTGTTTGTTTGAGCATCATGGACTGATTTGGATGACATTTTACCCACGGATAGACTATGTTCTGAATTAAAATATCTGCTTGATTGAGTTCCAGCCTGGCGTCTTTTACTCGTTCAGTGACTACAACATTATGTTATCAGCCGAGTAAAAACGCGCGACTCGCTCATGTTACAAAAAACGTTATTTATGACTTTTTACTAAGAAATTTGCTAACAATTAAAGTTTTTTTATGATACTGATGAATAGGCTGTTTGAACCCTTGAAAGTTTTGTTTTAATTTATGATCTCTTCACTTAATTAATGGGCTGTAAACATGAATATTGAGCATTTATTGTCTTATTTATGAAAATTAGTAGTAGTAGAACACCTTTGTGAAAGAGTTCGTCCGGGGAAGTACTACCATCGTACCTACTTCTCCGCCAAATAGTGATGCTTGCATTGTTGTGTTTCGGTCTAAAGTCGGGTGCTAAGTACGGGTGCCGGTGAAATTACAATCACATGAGACTTTTCATCTTCATGCCTCAGTTTGGCGAACCGACTTGCGGTACCATTTAGGTACCAGCCTATGTGGTATTGCAGTTGTTATGGGCAAAGGTAACCGCTTAAAATAAGGTGGGCCTTTAGCTCGTTTCGCCATCATGTACTATAAAAAAAATAGAAAAAATATGTTATCTTATATGTTTGTTCCATCGACGTTATTGCATTTAAATTGAAGTAAGCATATTGATTATGCATGCAATATATTTACTTGCACTGCACGCTACGCTGACGTGACGACAAGGCTACACATCTACGTGGAACGCTACGTACATAGTACGTGCTACGAAACGTATACGAGACGTGGCGATTGAATAACTATGTTTACGAGTATGGAATATTAGTTCACGTCCGCGGCTTCGCTTTCGCAGTAAATTGATAAAAATATTCCATATTTTAATCCAGGACATGGTCTGTCTAAGTGTCGCATTTCAGATAAATCGGTCTAGAAATTAAGATTTTTTAAATCACGAGACATAACCTACACTATTATTCAACAGAACATAAAAAATTAATAAAATAATTAACACATGTTGTGTGCCTAGCGACTGTGCCAATTCAATTCAATTCTAAATAAAGACTAATCACTTCAATCACACCATTCATTTTAAACCATAAAACATGTGGGTTAACTATTCAGTACATTGTTTTTTTATAGTATAGGATGGCGAAACGAGCTAAAGGCCCACCTGATGTGAAGGTAAACGCTTATATCTTTGCCCATAACAAATTCAATTCGACCTAGGCTGTTGCCTAAATGGTACCGCAAGTCGGTTCGCCAAACTGAGACATGAAGATGGAAAGTCTCATGTGATTGTAATATTACCGGCACCCGTACCCTTCAGACCGAAACACAGCAATGCACTCACTATTTGGCGGAGAAGTAGGTAAGGTGGTAGTACTTCCCCGGACGAGCTCTTTCACAAAGGAGCCCTACAACTACTAAAATATATATATAAAAAAATAAAAAAAACACAATATGTTTACATATATTGGATTTTTTTTTTCACTGTTAATTTATATTTCTATTTCTATTGGTGATTAAAAACGTCCTAATTTTAATAGAGAAGATAGTTGGCAGCTGGCACCCGTTTGGAAACCAGTCCTAAAAAAAATGATCAAGTCCCAAACAACACGCAACACTGTTAAAGATAATGACAAACTGAGTGATTACTGCGTGCATCGAAACGATTTTAATTATAAAAAAATTGTAAGGTAGTTTTTTTTTTTTATATCTATAAAGACGCTTGTCATCTTAGTCTTCCTGCGACCACGAACTCTGCAAAGCTTTCAAAACATCAGGAAAACCAATTTTAATAATATACGCGATGTAATCCGGTTAAACTTGTTTAATCATAATGTGTAGTGATCGCGAAAATCTAAGAAATTATTATTATTCTTATTCTTATTCTTTATTGTACACACAGATAATACATTTATATTACAGTAGGAAAGGTTAGGTTAAGGTTATTAATACTATTCTTTAAGTAATACAGTTTAATTTGTCCCAAACGGACAAGTAGTTCGGTCACAGATTACCTATTAGGTTCGGTCGCTAGCTCACTTCTTAGTGAGCGGCGACCGCACCTCGACAAATTATCCGAGCAATCTTCCACAGTGTATGACATCATTGGTTATACATATTATTCATTGAAGTGCATATTTTTGTTTTTGATAAATGGATCTGTAAGTAACTTTAAGTTTTTTTTTCTGTCTGCTATAGTTTAACCGTACATATAAGACGGAAATACATCATTTTCTTTACATAACTTTTTCAAACGACCCCTCCCGGACAAACATAAGATGTTCATCGAATTGACGTCAAAACCTATTAAAATTGTTAGATCTTTCTGCTAATATTGAAAAAAAAAAAAAAACTTACAGCACATTTTTACTTACCCAGCTTCTTTACCGAATCTAAGTCTTTAGTTAAGCAAAATAAAAGTAAAAATTCTACAACAACAACAATTTATATGAAAGTTAAAAAAATTCAAGGCGACGATCCACAGTGTTGGTATACTAAAATTAAGTAGAACCTAAGTAACCAGCAAAAACTGGTTTAATCCGCTCCTAACCAAACAATACCGGAATGGAGGAAAATGGCCGTTTGTGGAATTATAAAAGCGAATACACACAGCGCGGAACCAAATAAACCCAAAAGATACCAATAAATGTTGCTTTAATAAAAGTTGGTTATTTTTAGTGTTCCGTAAAAGGAACGGTAAAAGGTTTTGTTTGCGTATTTAGGATATTGTTGATGATAATTTGAATTGGGCTAATTTTGAATGTTGTTTTTATGTTTGAGCCTAGGTGGTATTGCAGTTGTTATGAGAAAAGGTAATCGCTTAACATCAAGTAGGCTTTTAGTTAGTTTTGCCATCTTATACCATAATAAAACTTTTTAACAAAAAATTGAACCGACGAAAACAGAAACTGAAAAGCGAAAAATAACTAATTATGAGTCGGCGCCAAACGAACTTTTAACAAGCAAAGTGCGTGTAAGTTGCAAGTGGCCGAGCGGAGAACGCATTTTTGGAAAGTTATTGTTTATCGTTGAAAATTTCATGTTGTATTTGATGTGACGTTGTTTTTATTATTTATTTAAAGTAATTTAATGATCTTCGTTGATTGGTTGTTTGGCGCCGACTCATAATTAGTTATTTTTCGCTTTTCAGTTTCTGTTTTCGTCGGTTCAATTTTTTGTTAAAAAGTTTTATTTTTCATTTTTTTGTGGTTAAAATCTAACTCCAGGTCTCCATTATGTCGTAGTGTCTAGAACTATATTTATGTGTGTCAAGTTTCAACAGAATCGGTTAACAGGTAAGAATTCAGTGGGTGAACAAACACTCATCCCCTGTTTTACTACCCTTAGGGGTGAATTTTGATTTTGAAATTGAAATGGGACCAACTTCGAGGTATACCCTATCCATTAAAAAAAGAATCATCAAAATCGGACCACTCTGTAAAAAGTTATGCGTGGCCATACATAAAAAAAAAAAAAAAAAAAAAAACAAATATACGCGTCGAATTGAAAACCTCCTCCTTTTTTTCGTCGGTTAAAAAACCATAATTGCTAATTCCTCACAGAAGACGAAACAGAGCTGCTCGTACCGAATAAGTTTGTTAACACACTAAAGAGTAAAGTTGTAATGAATAGAATAAGTTTCGCCCCAAACACGTTGCAGTCTCATGCTGAGCGAAACGAAGTTGCGATACATGTACATTACGTAGTTTTGTTTTCAAAGTTTCGTTTGTGGAGTATTTTTTGTAGTAATGGTCTTTTCATGTTATGACGTAATTACTAGTATCGTTGCAGTCTGTTAAGATAGACTTTTATGCTTTTATGGTGGGTACCATTATATTATTTGCGATGACGATTAATCCAGGAAAAAAGCGGACGTCATAGACCACCCGCAGCTGCTAATGAAATTTTCTTGAAAAGAAAAATCTGAATAACATATTGCCTGTTTTTGTTCTTTTAATATTTCAATGACTTAGATTATTATTTTATTTGCCTAATTGCCATGAATTTTGTTTGCTACCACAGTGGTTTGGCGACGGCTATTTAAATCAATTTGAAACTAGCAGACGTAAGCTTGTTTCGCTTCTGTGGTATAACAAAAAAGTATCTTATGTGTTAATCCAGGATATGGTCTATCTGTGTGTCAAAATTTATCTAGATCCATTGAGGCTTTTCAGTGTGACTGAAGGACAAACAAATAAACAATCAAACAGCCATATTTCCTGCGGAAAGAAAGCCTTGCAATTGAATATTACCCATACATGTTATACTGCAAATAGCCAGCAATTGGCACTGAATATTGCCTGAACCAAAAAAAATAAACTGACCCAATTTCAATTACCAAAATTTCCTACAAAACATTTGGTACTATAATTCACTCCAAGTGACGCTTAAGTCAAAAAGCTGAATCTAATACGCGATTAACCCTTCAACTGCTCGCGTGGGCCGCAACGATTTCGCATGAATGGTGGAGGGTTAGTCCGGGATAGTGGGCAGGCTGTTAATCGGTACGTTATCGGCGTAGAGCAACAAAAGACGGGATGACTTTATTTTCTAATAAATTTAACACACATTCTGGATATTTTCCGGTGGCATTGGTCTGTGTTGTATTGCCGTCTGAAAAAGGGTAAATCCTGTTAAAGGATGACTTAATATCACCACAAAATTCTGACTATGGGCTAAATGTTAATCTGGGTTTTGCTCTATCTGTGTGCTAAATTTCATCCAAATCCGTTCAGCCATTTCAGCATGATAACGGGAACAAACAAAAAAATAACCATCCACACCTTTATATCATATCACACCTCGAACACTCCAAATCCACAGAAAATACTTCTAAACATACCTATATCGTATGTACCTACGATACCTATCCCACTGTCTTACTAATCCTATATCCTGCTAATAATATAAAAGCAAAAGTATACATGTTTGTTTGTTTTCTTGTTTGTTCTTCAATCACGCTGAAACGGTTAAACGGATTTCAATAATAATAATAAATAAAAACGTTTTTGGGACATTTTTACATAGTACCATCTAGTCCCAAGGCCTTACTCTTCTCATATTGAGAAGAGGCCCGTGCCTAGCAGTGGGACAGTCATCATCATCATCATAAATAAATAAATTGGGATAAGGGCAGGAGCATGATAATGATGATGATGATCTAGTCCCAAACTAAGCAGAGCTTGTGCTATGGGTACTAGACAATGGATACAATACTAATATACTTTTTTTGTAAATACATACTTATAGTACATGAGAAACACCCAGAGACCAACACAAACAATTATTTTCATCACACAAATATTTGTGTAGTATCACGACCTCGTGATCAGCAGTCCGACCCTCGAACCACTAGACCACAGACGTCTTCTAGTGAATGAGAATATACTATGACCCGGATTGTGATACGAAAACAAAAAACCCCAGGAATGCGCACAAATATCTTACTGTAATTGTACGCGAGCAAAGCCTCAGGCAAAGGCTAGTTCAGAATAAAATTAAGAACAGCATAAAAGCTAAAACAATCAAGACTTTAAATCTCACCTCGTTAATCTGTTGTGGTAGAACTCCCAGCACAAACATGTTTATTGTGGAAATACTGCCGGAACTGGCGCAAACACCTTTAGCTGGGAGGTTTGAAATAAAATAAGAATTAACCGATTTGAGTGATTTCAGCTGAGGATAAAACACCAGCATCTCTTTCTGTGTGTGACTTAATTTGTAGGGTAACCTTCTTCCTTTTTCCGTGATACTTCAAACAAGGTCCAATGGAAAACTAGCGCAAGACACTAGTTGTCTGGCATTTTTGCTGAACTGGGTCTATTTGGTGCAGCCATGGGGCACAATTTATATGATTCCTAATGGACTTGTGTTTGACCGCCACCTCGCCTGATGTTAAGTGATGGTGCGATCGACGATGGTACACGCTTGTCCAGCAAAAACCTATTCACTCGAGTCTTGAAGTCCACCAGATTATAATTACCGGGAAACATACAATTCCACTCCTTAGCGGTATGCATATGACTCTATTAGCAAAACGCTTCGTGCATAAGGATGGAATGTCTACTATATGAGGGTCCCACATTTATACCTAACAGTATTTATAAGATAGGTAGATAGATCATTTATTAGCCAGAATATGGTACAATACAGTTGTTACAAAAATTTGGATCCATCACATTCTGCTGTTTCCGGTGTACAAATATTATATTTTTGATAGGTATTAGAATAATTTTAGAATACAGTAATTTCATTATACGACAATTATCAGATTAATTTATAATTGAATAATCGTAGATAATTAAAATACATTTTTTTTTACAATATTAGATACTGGGTACTTACATCAATAATTATTTAACAACAACAAGTTACATTAATATTTTTAACTAAAAATAGAACTGAAAACTGAATGAGAGTCAAATTTGTCATTTAAGACAATTTACTGAATAATAACTTAAAAAACACCTTTTAGAGGAATTAAAACCTAATAATGACTTATAATTTTATAACATTAAGAATAATAAAAAAACATGCTGTATTTTTGTAAGCAATTAGTTGAGGGTATTTGCATGGGGCGAGAGTGCGCGATGCGTCATGTTCACCCACCCACATCTTGTTGTAATGAATGTCGACGGACCAAGCGTCGTACCTATAGAAAAACCTAAACTGGTTTATGTTCTACACTGTATCTGCCAAATGTATGTATTTTTTGTGTGGAAAATAAATAAATAACATTTATTTAACAAAAAATGAAGATATTTGTTTCTAAAGATGACTATATTCATTGTTTTGAAACATTCAGGAAATTTGTCATAAATATGTTTGTTATAAATATGTACTTACCTAGTATAAGTTTCCATATTCGAACTGACCTTACCAGATAATTCCTCAACTAAAAACACTACCAACAAAGAAAGAGCCACAAGGTAATTTACCCACACACGAGTACCAGCGTGTTTGAGTCTGAATCTCAGACAGGGTAGACTTCGTGTTGTCTCCAGCAATTAGTGTAAACACCGTCGACCTACAACCGTGAGGGCACTTCACTTCGCCTCTACCGCGGAGTGAGCGACACCTACAGTAATAAGCGGTAGCGATAGCGGGGACGGAAAAAATATTTATTTTCACTCGTTTAGTTTTAAAATTATGATATAATCTAAGTTATTCAGTAGCAGTCTGGAGTCTATATTTTTGCCCGGTTAATGACAATAGGCTCGCCCCCTATTACATAGGTCATAATAATTATAGTACCTATAACTGGCGAAATGTGGGTGGACTGTACTGCACCTTTGCCTACCCCTTCGGGGAAATAAAGGCGTGATGTTATCCGTGTGTTATAATTTGCGTGTTTTTTTTAAACGGCCCTTACCAGGTATTTTTCGCATACTATAAGAGCGTTTACAGACACAAATCTTCACAAACTGGTACAGCCGACAACAAAAGTCCCACCTAAAACCTACACAAATAGTACAAATACGTACATCATCATCATCCTCCGAGCCTTTTCCCAATTATATTGGGGTCGGTTTCCAGTCTAGCCAGATGCGGCTGAACATCAGTATTTTACACGGAGCGACTGCCATCAGACCCCCGCAACCCAGTTACTGGGTAATACTGACATTCGGAGGTTAGACCAGTTGTCAGACTTTCAGGCTTCTGACTACCCGTAACGACTGCCATAGATATTCGTATGACAACCGGGACCGACAGCTTAACGTGCTCTCCGAGGCACGGAGGGGTCTCGATGTGTAACGAAACGGTCACCCATCCACAGACTGACCGCGGCAAGTGCAGCTTAACCTTGCAGATCGTAAAATCCGCGCAGTCGTTGCATCGCTACGAGCCCCTCAGTACAAATACGTACATAACTTTTAAATTTCTTATTAAAATTTTCTCAAGAATTAATGCTTTTTCTGTATTTTTTGTCATGTGCATACTTTTAATAGTCAATTCGGACAGCGAAAACTGGCAAAATTGACTTTCAAGATTTGTAGAAGACGATCAGACAACATCGTCATCCTCCGAGCCTTTTCCCAACTATATTGGGGTCGACTTCCAGTCTAACCAGATGCGGCAGAACATCAGTATTTCACACGCGAGCGACTGCCATCAGACCCCCACAACCCAGTTACTGGGCAATACCAACATTCGGAGGTTAGACCAGTCATCAGACTTTCAGGCTTCTGACTACCCATAACGACTGCCATAGATTTTCGTATGGCAACCGAAACCGACAGCTTAACGTGCACGGAGGGGTCTCAGTGTGTAACGAAACGGTCACCCATCCACAAACTGACCGCGGCATGTGCAGCTTAATAGATTTGCAGATTGCAGATCGTATAATCATGCAGACAACAAAACACTTAAATAAAATCACAAAAAGGTATATTTTTGACACTACGCAACAATATTAACTATGACCGATTCCAATAGACGTAGTTACAACGCGAATACTTTCTGAGAACTAAAAAGTAATAAATTCTCTCCACAACTCCTTGAACAACTTATATACCAATAAAACGAAGTTGAAATAAGACGGAATAACGAGTTCTATTATGTTTTCTTTTATATTCGAGCTTTCGTTCCGGGAGTATTCTGCGAACGCCTGGATAGTAGAAGCTTTGGTATTACATATACATGACATCGCCTTGTTATTGACTAAAGAAGTATTAGGTTACGTACTGCTGTGCAGTGTATACCCACATTTCCACGTATAGTGCAATGATATTTAAAAGTAGTAGTCCGCAGCGGCAGCACAATACACATAAACTAGTGCAAAGTAAGTAAATTAACTCATGACGATGACACCCGCATACTTCAGTCTGCTCGTGACCACGGCCAATGCAACTTGGCCAAAACGTCGAGGTTAGTCAAAATGTTTGTTATGTTTTGATTTTATTGTCCCAGAGATATTTATTTATTGTGCGCGACTAGTCCCGTAAATATAGTTCAAAATGTAAGTAAATTAGTTACTTTAAGTTAGTTTCGCGTCATAATTAGTACACTTTCTGTACACACATGACGGCATTTTTGTATATTTTTTTTGTCACACGTCACGCTTGGTGCCTTGCTTGACGGAGACTAGTAGCAAAACGTCCCAATTACGACGTTTTTGAGCCTTCAGATTGCGCGCACACCAACAAATCTGTACTTTTTAAAATATCATCGATAGAAAGGAAGACTGTTAACAACAGCCGGTCAGAATTAGAAAACCCGGATAGTTTCTAATAGTACATTACTGTCCAGGCCCAAAATAAATCAATTGACGGCCGAGTAACATTGCAAGGACGAAGCGAAGCCGAGTACTCCCGAAGTGATTTTAAAATAAACGAGGCCGTATTGCTTTTTCGGCCGAGACTTTTATAGTATTTTTCTATCATTTGCGAGGAAACAATACATAAAATAATTCAACACTATCTAATTTTTATTAGTGCCAATTCATCCCGGCGCGGTTCTTGTTCTTTTTTCAAACTTTAAAAAAATGCGCATTCCGGCTTTAAAATAATCTTAATCTTAGTCTTAGTTTGGAACTAGATGGTGCTGTGTAAATATGTCCCAAAGATATTTATTTATTTTATTTATTAATAATTAATATCGTGTACCTAAAAACACCGAATTTATATAAGTGTGTACTAAAAAACCATGCATAGTATAAAAAGAAACTGTCAAGCAATTTATATTATTGTCGTGTTGGAAATTGCTGGCGTGTTATTTCGTTGCGTACGGAAAAGAGCCAATTGATGTATTTTTTTTTTTATAATGAAGCAATTTCCGAGCAAGGGAGGGAAATATTTTTATCGACTTCAAAAAGGAGGAGGTTCCTAACTCGGCTGTATTAAAGTTTTTTTTATGTATTTTCGGGCATAACTCCGACATATTCATCGATTTGGATGAATCTATTTTGTTTAAAAAAGCTTTCTCCCGAGATGGTATCATTTAAATTTAAATTGTGGAAAGAAAAAATCGCTCACGAGCAGGATTCGAACCTGCGACTCCTGGCTCAGTACGCCAGTGCTTTAGCCACAAAGAAAAAAAAAAGAAGAAAAGAAGAAGAAGGAAAAACATCGAAGATCTTTTTTTATATTATAGGATCGCGAAACGAGCCATAGGTCCACGCATGACAACCTCAATATCACCTAGGCTGTTGCCTAAATGGTACCTGATATCTGATGAAGATATTTGGGGTTATAGATCTCTTCAATGGACGAGGGCAAATCACCCGCGATTGGAGCAATCACTTGTCTATGTATTATTTATGCCAGTCAAAAAAAAAAGAAATATAAACTAAAAGAAAAGTAAAACCAGCTTCAAAAGTAATAAAATAATTTGTGTGAAACATTTAAGGCAGTCGGTGCCATTTTTTCTTAAATCAAACCGAATCAAAGGCACCTACTTCCTAAACTGATTTATATAAATGATTTCATTCTTTTTGAAGCCAGTTATTACGTTTTTTTTTAATTTATGTTTTCAAGTAAAATGAAACTTGCATAAACTTTTTGCGCCTCCCTTATTATTGTAGACACGTAAACTTATTATACTTTGCGCTACTATGATAAGTTTATGGGTAGGCACTCTTTCACTATAAAGTTAACAAGAAAGTATATAGAGTGGCCATTTTTAATTCCAAGAAGTAGTCACTGTCCATAGACGTATAAAAAAGAAGTTAATATCAACGCAAACCCGCTTTAATCAGCACTATGATCTCTTCCTAAGTCCTCGTCAGTAAACGCAGGGGAACTTGCACCGCACGGTTGTTGGATCACAAATAGGTCTAGAAAAATACGACTAAAATATTTTTGAAATAAAAATGTCAAATTATAATGTAAAAAACATTTTCTTAAATATGAATCATGGCTATAATATGTTTCTGGTATTAAAAAAGCAATGTTATTATTATTTTATCTATATTCATAAAAAAAAATTAAAACCTTTAAAAATACTTACAAGCAAATTGATAAATGAATTAATTCTAATTTTCATTAATTTATTCGTAAGTTTACTTTGGAATAAAATTTCCCACTATTTTGGAAATACCCACATCCGCTTACAGCTCGAAAAAAATGATAGTGCTGTAAAAACATAGTTCTTCTTTGTACCTTATTAGCTTCTTTAATAAACGGTTTGTCAGACAAAAAAGAGCGTTTTAATAAGAACTTACAAACTAATTTCATATCGAAAAAAATAAGCACCGTTTTTAATAAAGGACGTTGGTCTTAATACTGCTTTTAATTCTACAAATAGATAAAAGATAATATCCAAGAAGCAGTTGCGATAAAAGAAGAAAGAAAATTATGAAAGACAAGCTTAAGAGGAGTTGTCAGGTGACAGCCACAAGCTCCGAGCTTGTTCTCAGCTGAATAAAGGCGGTACAAAAAATGTGTGCGGCGATGCAGAGGGACCTCTTAATTAAATAAAGTTTTACGATTATTAACAAGAATGCTAAGGAGAAAAAGAACTCCATTCCGTCAATCAATTAATCAATTGTGTTGTGGCATAGCTTGAGCCCTTATATAGAAATGGTAATCGACCTCAATAGTTTTGATATTTTATTATCTGTGTTGTCAATTATGTTAAACTTAGATAAATAGATAGAGGATACTTTAATATTGTTCACACTTTAAAGAAAAATTTAAGTAAATACAAACATTACCACAGTACTAACAATTGGCGCTCGTGTCGTTTAAAACACTTTTTAACAGATAACCATATACCTACTAAAGTTTGCCAGTGATATATTAGTAATATGTCTTTGAGTGACTGCCAGGGATACCAGAAAAATACATACTTAACTAATCCCGTGCCAACAGTAACGGGTAAGAGAAACACCATGATAGCTAGGTAAGAGTCTAACATAGACCCTTGCCATTGACACTCAGATAACTGAGCTAGATCGATTGAAAAAACTATTTAATCGTTATTTTATTGATAAAAAACCAAAATAATTAGGGATCTTAAGAGCCTTATAACCATGTGTCCATATATTTATATATTCGGCTATCTAAGAAAAAGCAGAAATGTCATTTATGTTGAATTGTTAAACCCTTTTCTACAGAATATTCTATCTGCCTCGACGCACAACATTATCTACTCTAAGATATCAGGTGACTGTCCGCTTTCATATTGCTCGACTGCTCATTAAACAAGAATATACGTTTTTGCTAATTCTGCAGATAACGGTTATTTCTTGCATAAAACTACGAGATTCAGCTCCTTTGCACTTAGTTTGTTTAATCCCACAATAGAATGAATTAATAAATTAAAATGTTATAACTATGAGAATTTGTGAGTAATGTCTGGATATTTGTTACTTAATTACGTATAAACGGCTGAAAGGATTAAGATGAAATTTGGCATACAGATAAACCATGATCTTGAACATACTTTTTTATCGACCAGGCGAACGAAACCGCTGGTGTTCACAAGTTCACTATGATCAAAAATTCTTATTTTTATTCTTTATTGTACACACACATCATCATCCTCCGAGCCCTTTCCCAATTATATTGGGGTCGGCTTCCAGTCTAGCCAGATGCGGCTGAACATCAGTATTTTACACGGAGCGACTGCCATCAGACCCCCGCAACCCAGTTACTAGGTAATACTGACATTCGGAGGTTAGAACAGTTGTCAGACTTTCAGGCTTCTGACTACCCGTAACAACTGCCATAGATATTCGTATGACAACCGGGACCGACAGCTTAACGTGCTGTCCGAGGCACGGAGGAGTCTCGATGTGTAACGAAACGGTCACCCATCCACAGACTGACCGCGGCAAGTGCAGCTTAACCTTGCAGATCATACAATTCACGCAGTCGTTGCTTCGCTACGAGCCCCTCACACACACACACACACATATTAATATTATTATTTATTGCACACACACATATATACATTTATATCAAAAACCTTTCTGTCCCATTTCTACAGTGTTCTATCTGTTCTGTCGCATAAACATATCATCTCTAAGATATCAGGTGACTATCCACCTGCATACTGCTCGACGGATCGTTAATCAAGTTTTCGCTAATTCTGCAGATAAGGGTTATTTCTTGCATAAAAGTAAAGACGCAGCTCCTTTGCTCCTTTGCACTCAGTTTTTTTAAATTTAATACACAGTGCAATGAATATCAACAGGATAAAACGTTGTCTAGTTTATAAGATTTACTTCTTTTTTTTTGGTGTTAGTTTTTGTGAGTGAGTGAGTGAGGTAAATTTCTAATAAATTATACATACGTATAAACGGTTGCACTCACGTAATTACATCGGGTGTGCCCAACTAGTTTCAGACTCAAACGGAGCTCTTAATCATGAGCTGGTTGCTGGGCGACACTGCCACGCGTCAGTGAAACCGTTTTATACATATAATTCAATATTATAAGAGGTTGACAGAAATCAGTCATGTGAAGTCTTGTACGTTAGTATAGTATAACGAGCTGGTTTCCGCAACTTCACGTCCAAGCGTGTATTTTTGCGTACGGGTGTAGTACGTTTAAAAAACCTCGACTACTTTTAAAGAAGTAGCGACACTGCTAATTCAAATCAATAAAAATAATGTTTTGCTAATTATTGGGTTACATTTCGCGAAAGCTATGAGTATATTCAGCCATTTAAACCAACTTATTAAGTATTGCGTTCCACGTGGCACCGTCACGGGCCTTGACTAGTCAGATGTCTGGCTACCCTGAGTACAACGCCCGCAGGTCCCCTCTTAACTAAAGGACCATCTGCCAGATTCCAGTTTTCACCCTCTTATTTCCTCAGCCACAAAACTACCACATTAAAAAAAGCAAAAAAATAAAAGGTGCATAAAAGCATGGTACTAGCCACTTTACAATTTTATTACCAAGTGCTCTTATATTTTAGTCTTCATCTTCATTTCAGCCGCGAGACGTCCACTGCTGGACATAGGCCTCCCCAAGCAGTTTGGGGGGATATGCCATAATTGTCACGCTTGGCAGGCGGGTTGGCGATCGCAGTTGGTTGGTTAAAAACTCAGAGAACGCTGCTGCCCATCCTATGGTGAATCCCTTAGTCGCCTTCTACGACACCCATGAGAAGATATATGGTGGTGCAATTATTTATGTCCGGAGTCTGGATTTGTGCCCGGTCAATGGCAATAGGCTCGCCCCCTATTATATGGGACTATAACATAACTGGCGAAATGTGGGTGTACTATACACCTCTGCCTACCCCTTCGGGGAAATACAGGCGTGATGTTTTGTTATTTAATTCTTTACGTCCGGCACCACACGGAACCATTTATGTATTTGACACAAACTAACAAAAGATTTATTTAAATGTAGGTATGTTTTTTTTAAATCCTTGAATACGGTATAGACTAACAGCAAACCTAACTAGAATCCATTTAACTGATAAATCAAAACCAACAACTTAAACTTCAGAAACACATACCTACCTATTGTTACACCGAGTAAACTCTATCGCACCTTTGTTTAGTTAGGCGGGGACCAACATTTGTAGTATTCTTCATACATTTCAAAGAAGCAGGTGTGTTCGGGTCTTAGACAAACACTTGGAACAAAACGAGACCCTACCACACAAAAGGAATAGAACTGTATGTACATGTTTTGATGGCAAATAAGGGCGCTTATGACCGGGCTAATAAGTTTTCGTTTCATGCGGTATTTATTTAGGTTCTTTAATACCTTATTTTTGGATAATATGTAAGTAATAAGTTGAGCTGCTTATGTTGATTAAAATGTAGGTTTGATTTTAATTTACAGGAACCAGTACCAGTCGAGATTCTGATTTAAATTGCACATGCTACAATTGCTGCTATTTGATGCTTGCTTACTACGCTAATCGATAACCATTAGTTAATAAAATATACCTAATTGTTGTATTTTCTCTGTATGCGATTATTGTAATCTTTTGAGAAAATCGAGTCGTTGGTCGTTTCGTCCAAGGATTTAACGTCCCAAATGGACGGAACGGTGAATAAAACAATAATGTTGTATTGTGTTCTGCGTTTCGTCCAAATACTTTTATTCCTTAAAATCTCTTCCTTAAAATTAAAATATTGTCGTAATTAAGTACAGTCAGAGAGTCAGATACAAAATTGTTAACTTAATAAATGAACTTAATGGATTTCACAAGATTTTAAGACGACGCTTAATGTAAAATGTACTTTAATCTTTGTCAATCATATAATCTAAATGTAAAATCAGTCTTAACTTGTAATAAATGTTTTTACTATCACAAAAACTTAAAATGCATCAACAGGAAATAATGTAAACAGTTTTGACAAATTTAAGGGATTGTGGGAATCAGTTAAGAGTACGTAAATAATTTTTCAAAAATCAACAAAAACAAGTTAATATAAAAATAACACAATTAAACTAATATGATTTTTTAAATTAGTCCCAATCAAAAATAAAATATAAAAACAAGAGGATTGTCTTTTAACTTAGGAAATAATTTTAAACAACCAACAAAAGCAGGTTGAAATATTTTTAATACCACTTTCTTTTAAGTACCTACGTAACACGGTAAATTGTTACTCCTCAAATACAAAATGTCATTATAAATTTAATAAAATCTACTTTAACACTTTTCTTGCTAACCTTACTTTGATGAATTAAACTGATTTTGAAGACATTTGGACGCAACGCAGAACACAATACAACATTATTTTTTATTTCACCGTTCCGTCCATTCGGGACGTTAAATCCTTGGACGAAACGACCAACGACTCAGAAAATCAAATCAAATTTCAAATTTTGAAATAGGCTTTAACCGTTACATGAATTATATAATAGGACTAATAGGAGTCGGTCTGTGTTCGGTATGTTTCCACAACTAAGTGAAAAAGAACGTAGGGTATTTTCAACCGATATTTAAAAACTTTGTCTTTGAATTTATTGAATTTTATTTTTTTAATCAACATTAATTTTATTTATTCAATTTCAATTTCAATTATTCAATTTTATTTATTCAATCTTAAGTATTTTTTTTATGATTTCATTTTATTTAGAACTGAACTAACATCATAGTATTCCAGTATTATGGACTAAAGTTCTTTATTAAATAAAATTCAAATTAAAGTGTACAATTATAGGGTTGGGTTTGGTTTCAATAAAAAATGTATCACAAGTTTAATTAAATAATAATAATAACTTTTCGCGATCACTAAACATTATAATAAAACAAAGTTTAACCGGATTAAATCGCGTATATTATTAAATAATAATAGTATTTTCAAATCATTTTTAATTATAATATAAAGGAGAATTTTTTATTCACATGCCATTGTTGTGCTTGTACAGCAAACTGTAAAACCAATTTAAATAATATACATGATGTAACCCAGTTAAAGTGAAAATATAATAATTAACAATGATTATTATGTTAATAATGACTGCCTCGTCGGTCTAGTGGTTGCAAGCGCGACTGCTGAGCGTGGGGTCCTGGGTTCGATTCCCGGGTCGGGCAAATTGTTATTGGGTTTTTTCATTAGGAAATTCTCAGTAGCAGCCCGGAGTCTGGATTTGTGCCCGGTCAATGGCAATAGGCTCGCCCCCTATTACATGGGACTATAACATAACTGGCGAAATGTGGGTGTACTATTAACCTCTGCCTACCCCTTCGGGGAAATACAGGCGTGATGTTATGTTAATGTTATGTTATGTTATTATGTTAATCTTTATTGACAGTTCTTGAAAGTTCTTATCCAAGTTGTGTGAAGTCTCAGACTCCTGTGCTAGGTGAAAAACCTGTGTTAAATTCCCAGATTTCTTAACTTGGAAGCTTAAAACGCTATCGTAAAGTGACTCGCACGAACCACCCCAGCTTTAAGGGGTCATGACATAGCGGGGAATAAAAAGTGAAGGGAAAATTATAACTGGAGCAGGCTTTTTGCTTAAGTGGAGCGAAACTTTGTATTATGAGATCGCATACTGTACTAAATAGGGAAAAAGCATTGTGCTTTTGTTGTATAGACTCGAGAATACATTATCTCTTGTACAATCGAACAAAAAGATTAGTACGCAGGGCTACATCCCATTTCGTTAACACTTTTATTCCACACAAGAAATCACATTTCGTAAATTCTATTAGGCAAAAGTTTAGTAAAAAATAAATAAATATTTTTGGGACATTTTTACACAGACCATTTATTCCCAAACCAAGCTGAGCTTGTGCTATGGGTACTAGACAATGGATATAATACTTGTATACTTTATTTTTTGTAAATACATACTTATAATACATAAGAAACACCCGGACCAACACAAACACTTATGTTCATCACACAAATATTTGTGTCCTGTGGGAATCAAACCTACGACCTCGTGATCAGCAGTCCGACCCTCGAACCACTACACCATAGACGTCGTCAATAATGTAGTCACTAATGTTGACGAAATGGAGAGTTACTGAAACGGCAAGCAGCCGTATGCAGGGACGCTATCATCATCAACTTAGCCTGTCGCAGTGCACTGCTGGACACAGGCCTCTCCCAGGTTGCGCCACAACACATGGTCCATGCCTTCCGCATCCAGTCCCTCCAGCTACATTAATGAGGTCGTCGGTCCACCTGGCTGGGGGGCGCCCTACGCTGCGTTTGCAGATTCGCGGTCTACACCCAAGGGCTCATCTGCTCCAACGGCTATCGGTCCTTCGACAGACATGGCCAACCCACTGCCACTTCAACTTACTTATCCTAAAAGCTATGTTGCTCACTCTAGTTCTTCTCCAGTTATGGGACGCAAGATGTAAATTAAATGGGTGTTTCCCGTTTATCCGATCAATAGACTGATCAATCGGTCCAGTTTTTTTACCATTTCAACGTCGAACTTGATTTGTTATAACATAACATAACATAGAGAAAATCGAAATTAATACTATTACTAATTCAATTTTGATCAGGGGGCCTAGTACGAGTTTGACACTTTATAATACTTTCATAGTTTTCGTCGATTTTCATTCATAAACTACTAGTTCCTCCTCGTATCCGCCAGGGGCGCTACTGATTAATGAATGAAAGTGGTCGAATTCGATGGAAGTATCGGTAAGTGTCAAACTCGTACTAGGCCTACAGGTGAATAGAAACATGATTTCACAATCCTTAGATTATTTATTGGTATGAGAAAACGGTTTAAAAACATTGGGCTAATTACCTAATTTATCGTTTGGAAAAAAAGGGAACATTAAATAAACTTTTCTTAGAAATTTATAGTGGCTGGTTTAATTTGAATAGTATTTTATATGAATTCAGTTCAAATATATCCATTAGGAGAACAATATTTCACTCTAAAATATCCATAATTTTCTGGGTAGACTCCATTTATAGGTGGCGATCCTGCCAGCATTTGATTACCACGTGCTGTAAAGGTGAAAAAAACTTCGTACAGAAACCTGCACACGTATGACTGCTCCATACAGTTCTCAATGGTGTGTGTAGTCTGCCAACCCACAGTAGACCTGCATGGTGGCCTGAATTCTGAGAAGACTCATAGGCCTATAGAAATCTAAATAAAGGAGTAATAGAAGTGGTAAAGGCGCGTAAACTTGTTGCCACGTGCAGGTGTCTTGTAGGACACCAGTGCACGAACCGTTTGCTTGATCACGAGTGCTGTTTTGGATGCGGAGTCACTTCTTCTTCTTCTTTGTGTCGACATGAGCTATATAATAATAATAGCTCATGTCGTGGAGAAAAGATTAACCAGTCAGCAGGTTGATAGCGGGGCTGACTGCCCAGAGTGCGCCGGACGATCAATTAAATATCGTCACTCGTGGAGGCTCTTTTAATGCACGCCAAACTCGGAGTCACTAAAATTTTATTTTTCAGCATATCTAACAGTCGATTTTTATGTAAGCTTAGTTTGGTTTTTCATTGAATGCTAGAAACATGGTGATTGGTGGGCGTAATTGCGTATTTATTTGCTGGTAGCAGCAAACCGGCGATACGCGTTCCGGTATTATAAGACATTAGATAACATTTCTAATACTTTATTATTTAGATTTTTATGCCTGCGCCCAACAGTGGGAGAGTGTGAGTGTATGATCCTGTATACATATCTCTTTGTACGACTTTACATAAATAAGTATTTCAAACAAAGCTGGTTGTATTGTAGTAGAATTAAACAACTGAATAGATAATTGTGTGGTACGAGATAAGCAAGATGATGTATGCATAGTAATGCCTCAATCTGATACTAATCGGATATGGCTGAGAGCGGTACATTTAGAGCTAATGTCACTTTAGAATTAATGCAGAATGGTCTTCGATTAGGTACCGGCACTCACTACTGTACGTGATCTTCATCTCATCATTATCATCATCATTTCAGCCGAAAGACGTCCACTGCTGGACATAGTCCCCCAAGCAGTTTGGGGGGATATGCCATAATCGCCTCACTTGGCAGGCGTGATGGCGATTGCAGTCGGTTGGTTAAATACTCAGGGAACGCTGCTGCCCATCCTCTGGTGAATCCCTTAGTCGCTTTTTACGACACCCATGAGAAGATATAGGGTGATGCAATTATTTACGTCCGGCAGCACACGGAACAATCGGATACACGGAACACATGGATCCTTATCTACCAGACTGTAAAGAGAACAGCTTGTACAAGTGTACACTGAAAATATTTTAATACTATATGCAGTTTCCGTAAAACTCTAGTTTATCTAAAAACATTAATATTAATATAACATCACGCCTGCATTTCCCCGAACGGTTAGGCAGAGGTGTATAGTACACCCACATTTCGCCAGTTATGTTATAGTCCCATGTAATAGGGGGCGAGCCTATTGCCATTGACCGGGCACAAATCCAGACTCCGGGCTGCTACTGAGAATTTCCTAATGAAAAAACCCAATAACACTTTGCCCGACCCGGGAATTGAACCCAGGACCCCACGCTCAGCAGTCGCGCTTGGCACCACTAGAATTGTTTATCTAAAAAATTAAGTTTTTTTTTTTTATCTACACTTTGTAACAAAAACCCTGTTGTTCCTGCGAGGTACGTTATCAGAATCGATATTCATACGTAAGGACACAACTCATTTGTAAAAACTCTTAAATAAAAATAATCAAATTAATTATTAATTGTAAAGAAACCTTCCATAATCAACCGTAAAAAAACATCAAAAACGCAAATAGCATTTTCAAAGCTCGATTTCATGCAAAGTCCGTTACGAAATATTCTAACAAACGAACGAACAACGATAGCCCAAATAAATGTAATCGTGTGGTCGGCACAATAATCATTTGAATACGAATGTACTGATTTTCTAGAGGAAAACGTTTACATTACCGACCAAGTTGTAGGGAACAGGCGATGAAAAGAGAATACTTTTTGTCAGTTCTTTCTTTGAAGTTTGAGGCATCGTTCCTGAATTGTATACAAAGTTGCTTCGAAAAAGGTTTAGGAATTACTTTTAGATGCAAGTTTCTACTTTACGTCCACGTTTTAAAACTAAACCAAATAACTAAACCAATCATGTGCAAAAAGGATTTTTTTTGTAAAAAAAAGTACTACACTGAATAGTTAAGAGAAAAAAAAAAACTTCTCAGGGCCTTTTACCACCTCCTAATGGGCACTTACTGCTAGATAAATTCGAAAATAGAATAAAATTTATTCGAAGTTATCTGCCTGTTAAGTTAACTTATCAGGAGGTGGTGAAACAGTGTTTAAAAAAACTAGTTTTTTTTTCAATAGTCATAGCATCGCTGACCAATTCGCTTTAAGGGACTCCCTACAGCCCAGTGGCGCCCCCATCACAAGAAAAAATTGCACAGTTAAAATAAAAAATGAAATAAAATAACATTTATTAGCAACCAAATATGTTTCAAAACAATTTAATACAAAATTTATCAAAAATGTGGTTCTACAGAATTGTAGTAAAGGTACTGTAGTTTAATTATAAACTATTAACTCGATAAAATGTAGTTCGCTCATAGAATTACTAAGAGTTCGCCGTAGTTGTAGATAGAAAAAATGCGAAAAACGGCCACTTTTGGCACTTTTTCTATCCAATACTACAGCCAACTATATATAACAGAGTTAATACATAGTTTCTGATTAAACTACAGTACCTTTACTACACTTCTGTAGAAACAGATTGTCGATAAATTTTCTACTCAGCGAGTAATTATGTTTTTAATAATGAGGGCGCCACTGAGCTGTAGGGAGCCCCTTAAGGAAACTTGTAAAAAGACTCAACAGAAATGACTTTTTCACGGCATGATATTATTCCATCCGCCATTGTACCATGGCCTATCTCTCAATGCCGTTTGTATCGCTTTTCCACGGTTCACCAATAATAACCGACTTTTACGACTATCTCACCTATTCTTTCCGTTCACGTTTTTTCTTTCTTTTGTTTACAAATGTCTATGAGTTACAATGAGAGTGTCATAGAATTTTATTATTTTTTCTTAGTATCTATTTGTTCCGTGTGATGCCGGACGCAAAGAATAGCACCATCCTTATCTCTTCTCATGGGTGTCCTAAAAGGCGACTAAGGGATTCACCAGAGGATGGGCAGCAGCGTTCTCTGAGTATTTAGCCAACCAACTGCGATCGCCAACCCGCCTGCCAAGCGTGGCGATTATGGCATAACCTCCCTATTGGGGGACGCTTTTGTCCAGCAGTGGCCTTCTTACGGCTGAAATGATAAACTATTTGTATTGTTGCTTTTAGTGTGGCCTTAAGTTTACTGCTGAATACATTATATTATTGTTTAAGTTCCGAAAGTGCTCTTTCGAGTACGTATATTTTTTTCTGTTGTATTTATATAAGCTTTTTAATATCGTATTATAATATCGTACTTGCATGTCCTAACACTTCATTCTCCTAGCCTTTTTACCCGACTGCGCCAGAAGTAGGGTTATGTTTTTCGAGTTTGTGTATGTATATTTCTTTGGCACGTTATTTTTGGTGTTTTTGGTCAGTTTGTAACTTACATAAGTGGTTCATATGTAGCCTTCAAATGCGTGTTATGTTTTGTTACTTACACGTAATATACATACACGTCTTGTTTAAAACTTTTCAGTTATTTTTACACGTAGTCGGGTTTTTTGATTTTGTTAATTTATTTTTTCATTTTCCCAACTATGTTGGGGTAGGCAGGCAGTATAACCAGCTCCCCGACTCAGAGCCTTTGTGATAGGCAGTTGTCGACCGATTCTGTTTGTTATCTTGTATCCTCTACGACTCACGTAACGAGCATAGTGAGTAGAAAATTTACACACTTGGCAGGGCTTAAAAATGTTATAAATGGTGTGTTGTTTATAACTATGAAAACAATCACAAAAAAAGCTATAAAATTAATACACAACTAGCAAAGGTAATTACAACTGCCAATTATGCTTTTCAATGTTAGTATAGAGCCATTGAAATGATGAATGCTTTTGAACAAAATGTAATTAATATCTTTGTTTTGACTTTTAATACATTATTTCAATAGAATTTTAGTATAGCATCTGATAAAATCAATTATTTTGGGAAAAGTTCAGTAAAGATTCGAAATTTCGTAAGTCTATGCAGAGCGCACCCGGACAGTCAGCCCCGCTACCAACCTGCTGACTGGTTAATCTTTTCCCCACGGCATGAGGTATTTTCATTATGTAGCTCATGTCGACACGATAGAAGAAGACTCTATGATGGGCAGAGATGTAGCGGGTGAGGGAGACCAAAGAAAAGATGGATGGATTGCGTGAAGAATGTTATGGGTGAAAAGGGAGTAAACCATGAGATGACAGCTGATAGACAAAAATGGAAGAAGACTTATTACGCCGACACCAAGTAATTTGATACCAGGACAGGAAATTATTGATGATGCAGAGAAAGGAAGTGGAGTAAAAGAGACCGAAGTAAAAGTTTGTCCTTTTCTATGCTACAAAAGTCTGTTTTATTTTTTAGCTTAACAACAGGTGAGGCCAAACGCAAGCCTATTAGAAAAACAAAATAGAATTTATAGGGCGTTGTGGTCGTGGTGTGGTTGAAGCGAGTGTGGATGGACGAGTTGGAAGGGGACGACCTCGGCAACGCGTTGCAATCAAATCGCGGACGTTCTAAAAAATGCCAGGTTAAGGCCCATATTACAGAAAGATACTCAAGCGTTGATCTCTGTTTAAAACTAGTTTTGAGTTGAGCTTTGATTTTAGAACGTTCCTCAAGCAGAGATTTATTGATCACAGTTCAGCTGAGTTTAGTTTTATTTTATACTGTCACCTGTTTCGGAATTTCAGCTAAGATTTGATCTGTAATCACTCTAGTGTGGTCCAGATTACGCTTGAGTAGAGATTTCTATTCTATTTCAGATCAAATTCGTTGTTGAATTAAAGTTTATAATTACCATTCTGGAATAAGACCGATACTCAAGTAACGATTCTATACTTAAGTAGTGATCACGTGATTGGAGTTTAAACTGTACTTGAGGAAGCTTCTGTAATGCGGGCCTAAGAGTACTATAAACCGACGAGCATGCATGACGAGGTTAATGAACGTAAATGAAGCGAAAGAGGTGTGTCAGGATCGTAGCAGGTGGAAATCCATAGTCTCTGTCTAACCCAATAGGAAACAAGCGTGATAATACGTATGTTTGTATGTTAAAGGTCGTTTTATGGCTGTAATTCAAAATCCCGAAATTTCGATTCAATTCACTATAATTATTCTAAATATTCTGTCATCATGATCATTTCAGCCGAAAGACGTCCACTGTTGGACATAGGCCTCCACGACCAGTCCTGCACTTTCCGCATCCAGCGGATTTCCATTCTAAACATTCGATACCTACACTAACTTCAGTAGGTACGTCTGTAGTGCGTGTCTATCTACATGAATACACGGCAACCGTCAGCCGTTTTCACGGTATTACACATTTCTAATTTATTATTAAAAGCGGGGGTTTCTACTTGATGTTTTCCATATAAGCGTACTCTAGAGGAATGGAATTTCAACTACAATACACGCCTCACAGCATTTGAACTTATTTAAATGAAAACCAGTATACGCCTTTACTGCCATTAAATATGAAAATGAATGAATGTTAGTTAAACTAAGTATACATTTTACAGCGCTTTTGTAAGCTGCTAACTCACAGAAATCATATCTATATATTTATATGTGCTAACTACTTAACCTAGTCCATGTGCTTTTTGGCAAAAGATAAGCTATTATTTCTCTTTTGCATACGAGTGTGAGATTAAAAATTATATTTGTCTGATGGACGATGAAAAAGGCGGACGGAATCTCTCTAAACAATAAGTGAAGCACCCATAGACGGCTCGCTTAAAAGTACGGTCTAGCACACAAACATTCACACCCATAGTTAGACAAACAGCCGTGATCAAGCAATAAATCTCGTGTGAAGGTAGTCGTTGTGTAGTTCATTATTTAAGAAATTAATGTAAACTTGTTGTGCAATAAAGAGGATTTGTATTGTATTGTATTGTTGTCGTAGTGTCACAATAGTAGTTGATGAAACTGTTGCATAATAGGGGTTATTAAAACACGAGTGTGAGTTTGAAAACCGAGCCGTAGGCGAGGTTTTTAATAGTATCACACGAGTGTTATAATACCTAATTATGTTAGTTTCATACACTATTTTATCTAAACTCATACAATTTTAAATAAAATACCAAAGTCAAAATCTTGGTAACATTGTCGTTGTTTTTCTTGATTTCTCTGGTAAAAGATTGTTCGTCATTTACGTTGCTGTATCCAGAAATTCAGGTGGGGTCATATTCTCCTCAGTTCAGTATCACTGCTGTAGTCAGATATTTTTGCCCAGAATAAAACTTTCGACATACAAAACCATAATAATAACGTAAACAATAACAATAAATTTACAAGTAACGATGACCAAATCCAGTAGGCAGTGGCGCGCGGCCGCGCAAGCGCGCGCCAACACAGATGATAAAATATAGTCTGGCGAAAACATTATAATCGGAACTAATTTTCTATCTTTGTCAGGATTCCGTCAATCTCTGTTTTATAATATAAAAAATATGCCTGTAAACACTTAGATAAAATTAAAAGCAATATGACAATCCAAAGTTCTGCCAACAACGATTTTCAATGTATGGCAAGTGGCGCCACCCTGAATTTTGTGTACTCATTGGTGCCAAACTGTACGACTGCTAAAAAAAAGGTTTGAAAACTCTTTGGTTGGGTCGAAGTGGCATTAAAAACTCCTTAGTTGGGCTGAAGTGTGCGGTTATGGAAAAATACCCATTGTTTTGTTCAGCAAACTATATCGTATGAAACTTTTAAATTCAATACAGGTGCATGTGCGTAAAGTATGTCATTATAACATTAATTTCGAGTTCATAATTCGAATTTTACGATACGAGTGTAGATAAATAAAATAACGCTATGCCGTCTGGATATGCTTTCAATACACAATTGTGCGTGTTCAGGTGTCGCCGCTTTCCCCCCACTTATTTTACAAACATGCACAGAAACAAAAATTATAATTACGGTGCACACACTCATATAAAACCGTCAAGTTTAGCTGGCGCTGTTACATTCTTCCTTGCTTACACATACCTGAGCTTTGCGAGAACTATAGCTCATACGTGGTGAAAACATTGGCTTGTCAAAAAGATTAGTAGTGGGATGGTTGTGGCCATGACAGTTTTCTGTCAAGTTACATAGGCAAGCAAAACGTTACTTCGAAGTATCGTCAACGGTCAACGTTACTTCGTTACGTTGACGACGTCTGTGGTCTAGTGATTCGAGTATCGGACTGCTAATCACGAGGGTGGGTTCGATTTCCACAGAACATAAATATTTATTCTTTCTTGTACACTAAAAAAACACAGCATTCAATTACAAACAGAAATTTAATTAACAAAGGCAATTTACAAAAAAATGTATATAAGTATTATATCCAATGTTGTTCCGTGTGGTGCCGGATATAAAGAATTGCACCACCCTTATCTCTTGTCATAGGTGTCGTAAAAGGCGACTAAGGGATTCACCAGAGGATGGGCAGCAGCGTTCTCTGAGTATTGTACCAACCAACTGCGATCGCCAACCCGCCTGCCAAGCGTGGCGATTATGGCAAATCCCCCCTTAATTGGGGTAGGCCTATGTCCAGCAGTGGACGTTTTTCGGCTAAAATGATGATGATGACGATGATGATCCATTGTCTAGTATATTCCAAGCTCTGCTTAGTTTGGGACTATATGGTGCAGTGTTAAATGTCACAAAAATATATTAATCTATTAATTTAACTACCACTTAGGTCGGTATCGTTAATTTTCTGACTAAACGGCCGATTACTGGAAAAATTTACTGGAATTGCAGGTATAAAACAGCAATTTAATCACAGAATTTTTGGTGGTGAAATCGAGCCTTAATGCAGAATATACTAATCGTTTATTCTTAGCCCTTAGTTTGTTGTACATGACTTTCTGCTACGTTAGTATCGCGTGTATCTGATAAGTAAAATTACATTTAATTGAATTCAGCAATGGAAAATGCAACCTTCTCAAACTAAACCTTATCTTTCTTTACAACATTCTATTCTAAAAGTAATTTAGCTTTCCAGTACTGCACAGACATGCAACTTACCTAACAATTTAACCGAGTTTCTTTGCCCTCGTAAAGTTTTGACTTATTATATTATCAATTCAATTCATTTCTAATGTGTTTTATTTCAATTAAACCTAGTAAAAAAATAAAAAATTACAGGCACTTTTGAAACGTCAGGCTCTAGTTGCACGGTTCCAAATTGTGGGTCCTATGGAGAAGAACCGGCAAGAAACTCCATGGATATACTCTTTTTAAAATAGTTTACTGTTTATTAAAATAAAGTATATAATTATTATATCCATTGTCTAGTACCCATAGCACAAGCTTTGCTTAGTTTGGGACTAGATGGTGCTGTGTAAAAATGTCCCAAAGATATTTATTTATTTTATTTATTTATTATCAAATTCATTCAATAATGTGAGTATAATGTAGATTAATGTCAGAAATAAACAAGAGTTTAAAAGTGAGAATATTGTCTTTAGAAATAAACGTAAAAAGAGTTGCCATAGTGTAACGAGGCTAAACTCGTTACGCTGCTCACCACCTTATTTGGATTTCCTGGCCACTTTATTAAAACTTTACCTATCCAAATTCAAAATTTTAAATTCTTCTATAATTTTCTATTTTTATTAAAAACAACAGACTTATATCGCAGCCTTGGCCGGGCATGGACGTGTCCGACCATTCGTTTTTTTTATATTATTTTACCTATCAGAGTTCTATATTGTACGCTGAAAGACATTCATGTGTCTGTGACTGTGTCTTATAATCATTATATTATTTTATTAACAAATAGTAAATGTATCAATTTACCAGTTATGTGAGATACAGTATAACAAAATCGTTCCTGTTGTGTTTTTATTGTTTGTGCCGACCTACCAACCTACCTACCTACCTACCTGAATCCTGAATCCAGCCCGAGCTCGCTGCATGGACATAGCAGCAGCTTAATTGTTTTATAGTCGGAGTTGACCTACCACTCCTCCGGCCCTCCGTACTACTGGCCCTCTCTGCCCTCCATACCTCAGAGGAGTTCCATAACTCCATACCACTAGTTCCTGCAGTTCCTGTACCACTAGTTCCTGTCGTTCCTGAGTTCTGTTCCTGTAGTTCCTGTTCTCCTCCTACTTCCGTGTGTCACCGTGTGCCAAGCCACCGAACCTTCGACCCTGCGAGTCTCCTGCCCGAGCCACCCACACCGGCCACGACGTGACAATAGTATGTAGGAGCTGACCTGTCCCGGCAGATGGCACCCGTTCACGAGCATGACGCGAGCATCAGCCATCGCTTACTTTAACTATATTGAAGGGAACTTAACGACCTGATACTAATGCTACCATCATCATGACATTTAAGTGAGCATGACAGACTCATACTGCTAGACAACAAATAAGCAGGAATATATAGAATTACTGCAAAAACATTAATGGCCACACGATACTTACATTATAATCACCTATTAAGTTTTTTAAGCAGTTGTTGAATTATCAACCTTCAAAACATAAGCCACCACTTCTAACGTTTCTATATAATAAGCAGTAATAAAAAATGCCTATTTTTATTCTTACCAAGATTAACTTCCGACCCTGAAGTGCAAGCGAATTTGATTCTTCGTGACTAATAGTTTTATTAGCCGTAAGAGCGAATTTGGCAAGCACGTAGATCAGTGAACTTTTCGTTCGCAATATGTTTTTCGTAAACTAGTGTAAAATTATACGTTGCAGTCGAATGGTGCCGTTGATATTGTAGATATGTAGTGTTAGGGTTAGCGCAGAATAAGCGGAGAACTGCTCGAGCATTTTTCCACAGAAAATTAAATATCGTAGGGAAGATAACAATTTTTTTATTCGTTTTTATTAGAAATCTCGAAACTTATTCAAGAGAACTAAGCAACAGAGAAAAAACCAATAAAATATTTAATAAAATGTCCAATAATTATAAACGATTTTTCATTAGACAGAGACAGCACCATCAAAGTATGACGTCATTGTTCAAAACCCTTATAGGAACATGACATCTCTCTGTACAATGTCCGTTTAGCACGATAAGGATAGAGAATGCCACCTCCAAAAACTGTAAAAGAGTATATTGATGTCATTGAAAAGAGTGTATCTCTTCCATTTTTCCATAAATTTTATTATTTTTTCAACTATGTTGTCGTTTCTGTACCTTCTTTAAAATAATATAACATTTTTAGTATTTTTGTGTGTTCTGTTGTAAATAGTATGTAAGGGATAATTTGCTCTAGCGGACAGTAGCGTGTGCTCGGGCACGCTATTTACAACTTTACTTTAAGGTGAATGCTACAGGGTAGCCCGCGAAATTCAAAATTTTTGGCTTTTTTTGCAAATTGTAGCTTTATTTCGCGTTGTACATACATACATACATACATATTATCACGCCTGTTTCCCATTGGGGTAGGCAGAGACTATGGATTTCCACCTGCTACGATCCTGACACACCTCTTTCGCTTCATCTACGTCCATTAACCTCGTCATGCATGCTCGTCGGTTTAGAGAACTCTTAACCTGGCATTTTTTGAGAACATCCGCGATTTGATCGTGATACGTTCGCCGAGGTCGTCCCCTTCCAACTCTTCCATCCACACTCGCTTCGTATACTTGTTTCGTCAATCTCCTCTCGTCCATCCTCTCTATATGTCCAAACCATGTTAACATACCTTTCTCAATCTTTGTCACTACATCTTCTATATCGTTCAAAATATGATTGGCGGAAATAATAACAATATATCTACTGAATAATACTCA
This sequence comes from Asteroscopus sphinx, assembly GCA_949699075.1. NCBI lineage: Eukaryota > Metazoa > Arthropoda > Insecta > Lepidoptera > Noctuidae > Asteroscopus > Asteroscopus sphinx. The sequence goes on from OX453016.1 coordinate 6,553,669, forward strand.
TAAAAAATATTAACCTAGCTCTAATAGCTATACTAGCTCGATAATATTAATTTACGATCAAATTATCGATTTTCGAGCTTGTACAGCTTATAGAGCTACGTTAATATTTTTTATGAGTATTAATCCTTAGATATATTGTTACTATTTCCGCCAATCATATTATGACCGATATACAACGCGAAATAAAGCTACAATTTGCAAAAAACGCCAATAAATTTGAATTTCGCGGGCTACCCTGTAGCATTCACCTTAATTGGATAAAACTGTATTTATATCAGCGGGAAAATGCTCGAGCAGTTCTCCGCTTAATATGCGCTAACCCTTACATTTCACAGATATTTCAGCTTATATTTTCTTTTGTTATAAAAATTGTATCGTGTCTGGAATAAATGAAGTTTTTAAAAGATGTAGCTGTCAACGAGAATGCTAGTATTTTTCCTTTAACCCTCCTATTTATTTTCTGTTGCAATTTGTTGGGATCAAAGGCCTTTGCGCACAAAATGTATCATGTAGTGTAGAATTTTAAATTGAGAATTTGAAATTTATAAAACATGCTTCAGCCAAATTACACAAATAAATAAATGTATTTTTCTGTCTTTTATTTATTTATTTTCTTTCTTTACTTTATGCCACTGGTAGCGTAGCGGTGGTATCATGAGGACATTCCACATATCCGTCTCCAACCTCACTGGCGTGTGGGTTGGCCAGTATTCATGAGGCACAGGTAGCCCCAATTTTTAAAGTTAAGTAGTTTTCGTTCTGGCTTCATTCCAATAATGTAATAACCGCATTACAAATAAGTGTCTCTCTGGATTGTCGCATACATTGTAATTCTACAGAATTCGGTTTTGGCAAGGAGAATGAATAATGATGCTAAAATCTATGTTGTTAATGTAAGCGTTTTATTGTATGGATTACGAAAAGGGGGTTGCTTTTGTTTTGATATCCAGTGTGAAGGAAATTGCGACGCAGAAGCCCGCGAAATTAAAAATTTGTTGCGTTTTTAGGGTTCCGTAGTCCTACAAGGAACCCTTATAGTTTCGTCATGTCCGTCCGTCTGTCCGTCTGTCCTAATCCTTTACAGCTTAATAACTTCTACAGTTATAAACATAAGTAAATGAAATTTTGCTAAAAATAGTCTAGATATAGATCTCAATTTTAAAGGAATAAAATAATCGTGATTATGTATTTTAGGGGTGGCGCCCATCATACATGTGAAATGGGGATGAATTTTTTTTTCACTTCACCTCGTCGTGTGGGGTATCGTTGAATAGGTCTACTAAAATGAAGGTAATGTTTCATTCATCACTTTTTGAAGTGAAACTTCTATATAGACGGGGGGTATTAGGATTTTTTTGTCACGAAAAAGCGTTACGGCCGCTTAAATAAACACAAAAAGTCCAGACGCTCTAGTGGGATTTGAACCCGTGACTCTAAATTCATAAGTCTAACACTGTCAACGATATGCTATCGTGACTGATAATTTGTACAGCGAATTTAGCTTACACTTACGTCTTTCGGTGACATCAGAACTTATCTTTTTACAATTTATATCTTTAGATATCGCTTCAATTGCGTAAATGCGTTAAAAATATAAGTATAACTAGAAAAAGCAATAGATAAGTTTAAATGTTGGTTTTATTTACCAAATTACGTTTTCCAACATAATTATACAAAGGATTTTTTGTTAAATTTAACTAATAATCAGGAAAATTATACATACAAAAAACTAAACTAAAGAAACTGGAAAACTAAGTTTTTGGTAAATAATTGAATTAGAATTCTAAATTTACGCCATCTATTAAATTTTTTAGACAACAGCAGCGCATGAGTACCTTGCTAGTCAGATCATTAGCCTCGGTAGCATATGTACTAGCGACATCTATGTTTTTATGTTAGAATTTTTGTATGCTCAAACGTCGTTTGACACATTGACCACTACGTGAATTCGTCAGTATTGTATTTATAACATAAATTAATAACAAGTGTTTTGTTTGATGAAATAAGATATGTTTAAATAAAAAATGCATTAAACTAAGTTTACGGGACTTTTTTTTGAAATTCAATCGGGAAGATGGATATAGGTTGGTATCCTCGTGGAATCCGGTAATCGAGAAGTGTTCGCGTCGTGGTATGTCTACATGTATGTCCGCCGAAACTGTCAGCATTGTGTGTCGTGATTCAGCATATCTTGTTACGGACAGCGACGTTACGAAAAACCAACCGCGGGTAGTTCGAGAAAACACCCGCCGCTCAAGACGATGACACCCACATACTTCAGTCTGCTCGTGACCACGGCCAATGCAACTTGACCGAAACGTCGAGGTTAGTCAAAATGCTTGTTATATTTTGATTTAATTGTGCGCGACAAGTCCCGTAAACTTAGTTCAATATGAGTGAAATTCGCGAAAGTTTAAAAACTTCTAAAAAATGCATTAATTAAAATGTACCTACCTAATCAAACCAAATCATAATTTGCAGTAAACCTGCGAAAAAAAACGATATGAGTGCTGGGACACATGGTAGAAGTGAAACTTTAATGGACAAGTGGAAAAACGAATCGCAACGGACAAGTGGAAAAACGAATGGAAACTGACAAGTGGAAAAACGAATTGCAACAAAATTTTAACTTGAAGTTTTACGGGCAGATTGTTAATGTACTTATTCAATTTGAAAACCTGCCCGTAAAACTTCAAGTTAAAATTTTGTTGCAATTCGTTTTTCCACTTGTCAGTTTCCATTCGTTTTTCCACTTGTCCGTTGCGATTCGTATTTCCACTTGTCCATTAAAATTTCACTTCTACCATGTGTCCCAGCACACATATCGTTTTTTTTATCAGATGTACCATCTGCGAAATATAGCCCGCCAAAGTGGCTTGGAATGTGTCCCCCCCCCCAGCCATTTCTAAACTATGCAACGTAGAAACTTATAATATTCCACATTGATAAACCATTGTAAAAATTCTCTTTTAAAATTATTTCGAGTATAATTTGATTATAACTTTTTGAGTTATAGAGAGAACACTGAAAAATACTTAAAACGTCCTAGTTCAAAGGTCATTGATCTTAGAGAAAAATTATGTTAGCAAATAATGCTCCTTGTTACTTGCTATTTGAAAAAATCACAAAAAGTAACTTTGTGTTATGTTGACATGACACACTTCTTATATTTGGCTTCTTGAATTTATCGCTAGATGGCGCTACTAACAACACGCTCTGAGTCGCGAATGCTGCCGATTATTGCAAAAACTAAAATAGCCATGATTAATATTCGATTTGATTCGTTTGTAATAACACCTACTTAAGGAACCCTATAAACTGAGCATGACCCGACATGCTCTTGGCCGGTTTATTTTTTTCATCGTATTTTCTATGATTTATGTCGATACTGCTTCTATTGTGGACCTCAAAATACTAGCACTATTTTAAGTGGAACGTGAGTAGAATTCTATTACAGTTCAGATCTTCTAGAGACAGGTTGCTAGCAGCTGACAAAAGCACTGTTCTTCATCATTGAAGCGCTTGAAGACTGGCCTACTGCCAGGATTCTCTGCTTAATGGGTGCTTAATGTGCTTATTATCAAGAACAATTATTTAATCCAGGAAATGGGAATTACAGACTAAGTTTTAGCATGGGGAAAAAGTTTTTATTTGTTTTCTGACCTTGATTTTTAGTTTCATATTTTAGGGAGATCAGAATTTAAATTTCAAAATGAGGTAAACGTGCTTGATTCAGGGGCTGATTCAACTCAAAAATCTTTTCTAAAAAGAAAAAAGAAAGAAAAATTTTTTTTACAGACAATAAACAAAACATAATTACGTAATAAACATGTAAGTATACACAACTTATTATAAGTAAATTGCTTCCGTAATTTTTTTTAAACATTCGGCCGATTTGCTCGACATAGCCGCGACAATGAGGTTCCCACTCAGCACTCTACTACTTAGTGACCGCTTAGTCCCAAGTACTTAGAGTTCTACTTAGTAACCGCTGTAATGAACGGAAAAAAGGAAAATTGACATTGTTCCTCTTCTGGTAGACTGATTATGGCTACACCTAGTTTCTGAAAGACTGATTTAGATTTTAAGAGTACTCTAAACCGACGAGCACGCATGACGAGATTAATGAACGTTGATGAAGCGAAAGAGGTGTCAGGATCGTAGCACGTGGAAATCCTTAGTCTCTGCCTACCCCAATGGGAAACAGGCGTGATAATATGTATGTATGTATGTATGATCAAGACAAAAATTAACCTTTATCAGTTGTCAAATATCAAGCGTTGTGATTGGTTGTTAGTATTGTGCTCAAGTAATCAGAACAGCTGACCTATGATTTAACGACATAAAATTGATGAGCCTTCAAGAAACTGGGGATAAGTCTATTATTTTTAAGTTTATAACAGAAATGAGGAAGTTGCTGCCGCTCGGCTCGTAGGTATAAACGTAAGCGTTTTCTATGGGCTCTGTACCGCCTCGGATTCGGGGCGCGTCCGCGTTTTGCCAAGGTTATTGCAATTTTGGGTTCTATGCTAATTATAATAAAGCTTCCTTTGAAATAGTTTACTCACCCCCGCACTTGCTTCTTGGCACTCCTTACATCTTGGTGGAATCTGTTCGGTTGCATTGCGGGTTTGCGTTGTGAATGCATAGTATTTGCGATTGTACGCAGTGTGAAAGCGTAGTCGTATAAACGCGCCTAAGATGCCTCTTACAACACCCAGTAGTAGACTATAGGTAGCTCCCTTCGTTAATAACATAGTAATCGTCGTATTTACTGACGTGCTGGTGAAAATGCATGTTCTGTCGTTGAAAAAACGATTATATCACGAATATCGTATGTAGTTTCGTATCGATTCTAGCAGTCAGAATGTGTGCGATAATTGCACTGTACGTACTCTAACACGCTTGAGCCAAGAATAGTTGGATGGTAATAAGTAACAGTGTCAACTCACGCCACTTTAATTCTGAAAGAATGCGTTTGATGAATAATTTATTTTGTAATATTTTGTTAAGAGTGGAATTCCCAAGGCCAGTTCTCTTATTACAACAATTGTGCCCCAAGAAAAATACAGTATAAAAAAGCTAAAACAAAAAGAAAATCTAAATATGATATCACTATTATTTGTTACCAGGATGTATAAAAAAAGCTGTATTTTTTATTGTAACGTTCAAAACAAGGTAGTTATTGAATAACAGGGCACCTGTGCCCTGTTATTCAATAACTACCTGCTCTACCTGTAGAGCAGGTCGCTATATGGGCAGCGGCCCATACATGCATACATACATAGCGATGTAAACCACTATATAGGCCGCTATGTAGGCGATTACTTAGGCCGCTACGTAGGCCGCTATGTAGGCCACTACGTAGGCTGCTATGTAGGCCACTACGTAGGCTGCTACGAGGCCGTTTCGTATGCTAGTAGGCAGTGTACGTACGTCGCGTAGGCTGCTATGTACGTCGCGTAGGCTGCTACGTACGTCGCGTAGGCTCTTACGTACGCTAGAAGGTCGCTACGCAGGCCGCTACATAGGTCGTTTGATGAAGACACCATAGACTAGCTGCATCATTACCTAATTTAGTATTTTTTTGTGGATTGGCATTGAATTGTATAGTACCGTCCAGATTATATTGTTATAGTACATCATCTGTACTTACGTAATTACAGTTCAGTTGTTTGGCCGCTAATTCCTTATGGTTATGACTTAGCTATGGAGTTCCTGGTCGGCTTTTTACAGGGACATTTTTATTATTGGGAACTAAACAACTATTTACTTCTTCTATTTTTGTAAGCATAAAATACTCTTGTATATCACTGATAATGAATGTGATTTAAATATTGTTTCCAGCCACAACCTCAGACACTCCAACTAATTGTTATTGTAATTAATTTTTATGGCCAGTAATTATTTATTTTCAAAAGATACTTGTAATTTTTGTTGTCATACTTATTCTAACAGACGCCGACGCGCCCCACTCACCCCGCCCGGTCGCCCCACCCCGCATTCCCATGGCAGTTCCTAAAGGATAATAATATGCGTGTCCTATTTACCTATTACGTGGACATCGGTCTCGCACCCAGCGTTCCGTTGTAGGAAACTTTTAGACTCGGCATCATACATTTTTTTTATGAAAATATACCTATATCAAAGACTAGGTTACATTCTACTCTAAATTATGAACAAACAAGTTTCAAGTTTTGAGCTATTTCAGGTTACTGAACGTATAACGAACTGAACGTGTTAACTCTTTTTTGTTTTTGTGAAGAACCGACTGCTTTCTATGCCCATTATTATTTAATACTAGCTTATAGCTTATTCCCGTGGTTTCGCCCGCATGAATGTCGTTTATAACGCATCCTTCGAGAACTGTTTATCTTCCAGTGATGAAAAGCCTATGTTAATCCGGGCTATGTTCTATCAATGTGCCAAATTTCATCCAAATCCATTCAGCTCTTACAGCGTGATTGTGTAAACAAACGTCCAAACATTTTCACAAACTTTCACATTTATAATATTAGTAGGATTGTTATTAAAACTAAACAAATTTTGTGAGTAGCCAGTCTTGTGTCTTTTAAATAAATAAATAAAAAATAAATATTTTTTGGGACATTTTTTACACAGCATCATCTAGTTCCAAACTAAGCGGAGATTGTACTATGGGTACTAGACAATAGATATGATACTTATTTTTTTTTAATACATACTTATAATACATAAGAAATACTCAGACCAACACAAACACTTATGTTCATCACACAAATATTTACCTCGTGATCAGCACTCCGACACTCGAACCAAACGTACCACAACGGACCACAACGTCGTTCGTCTTTTGTCCGTGACGAATATCATAAAATCATAAGGAACCTACCTACATCTGGTTAACCCCCTTTGGCACAGGCGTGACCGCTGTGTAATGTTATTAACCTATATCTGTTGACCTTGTGGACCTGATGTCAAACAATAGGTCACCCCTTCTACTCCCACGGGTGCCATAAAAGTTGACATTAACATTTTACTGTAGATACACACGTAGGTTACAATCACACTGAAAACCTGTGGGGTAATTGTGTAATTCATTCACATTGACATTAGCTTTCATTTTGAAATGACAACAATATTCATTGTGTGGTACATAGTTGCCGATAGGACGAATTGTCAAAACACACGAAGCAATGAACATTGAAATCCTATTGATTGCGAACGCGAGTGAGTTACGCAATTCGGCAGCTGGTTCGTAAAGATTCTATGGAATTACACTGTTTTAAAACTTTGCTTCGAATAAAGAAGTTTTTGTTAAGCCAAAGTTACGCTGTACTGAAACTTTAATGAAATTCTTCAAACTTACAACAGAATAAAATCTAGCTAATTGTGAAAGAATAAATTTGACACGCTGGTCACACGAAGTACGATATACTTTCATGGCGAATGCCACAGACGCACTCCGCCTGGGGAAGACAAAGCCAGTGTCAGACTCTTACCGATTCAAATCACCACTATGTTCCTCTAACTACCTTTGGGCAAGGGCGTGGTATAGACTCTGCGTTCACCAATTACTTCCAACAGGTCCCGGCTCACCACTAGTAGGCGAGCCTCTTCTCCCTGTGCCGGCCTTAATGTGCACGAAACACGATGCACCAGCGTCTTAGGCCTTGACTGGTCGAGCGAAGGCCTAACCTGAGGCCGCCGCCCGCAAACCCCATTTTAGGGTGGCTGGAGGTTGACATAAGCGTCCTGTGGCGCCCTGTCCGTCTCCTACTCTCGGTCGGGTCGCCTCTCGCTTCCACTCCCTTACTCCTGTCCTTTTAAAATCAGCAGTGTATATGTTTTACTGGTATCATGGTTCTCCTTTGCTATAATTAATTGGCAACCCTAAAAATATTTCATAAGATTAATGCCTATTTTTACACCAGCGGCTACCAAATATGACGTCATGTTATGACCTGTGACATCATTTGACATCACAAAAATTTAATAAATGAACGCACGTGTCAAAGCAATCCATCAAAAGATTTTAAAAAACCAAGATTAATTTGTAAAAAATTGGATTCAGCTTGGATTGAGCTATGAAAAAGTTATAGGCAGCGTGCTAGAGCCACGAAGTACGCGGTAAAGCCTGCAACTAATTTTTTTTTTCTCTTTTAACACGACTTTTAATATTATTGTAATCAGCTTATCATCGTACTGCTCTATACAATAAGGGCTCTAATCATATAGCAGGTTAATAATCTTTGCAGGAGGTTGGCGGGAAAATTCGGAAAGTGCGTGTTGTGGATTTTCTAAATGTTGTTGTAATGGTGGATTTTTAAATGTTAAGTTAACGTGCAAGTGTGGGTAAAGGGCATGAAATTTAAAAACGTGACTTTCATATTTTTTTATCAAACCATCAGAAATATCTAGTAAAGTTTCCATCACTTTATTTGAATGTGTTTTATTAAAGACGTGGGTAAAAGTTCATAGACACCAGGCCATAAAACTACTAAAACGTAAAAAAAACCTTATCAAGAATCATATTATAGTAAAAGTCCCAGTTACCGACAGTACCCCATTGTTTGACAAAAAAACAACAAACTACAGAAAATAAGAGCAAAATTATTATTTGGTATACGGTTAAACATTATCTAATAAACATTGAACTGTTACATAGTGCACCACAAGTACGTAAAAAATTATCACGAAACCAATATATTTAACAAAAAATTGTGATCGTCTCTTAGTGTCTATAATTAAGGATGTTACTAATCGAAAATCATACCTATTTTTTGAACTGTCCACACTAACGACAGCATTGGCACTGTAACTGAGCGATCGGATTTTGTTGACGGGTCGAGGGTTCGATTCCTGCATGCACAAAACAAATATTTGTATTCACTACACATATTTGTTATGGGTTTAACTAAACCCAACAACAACAAACAAAACAACAACAAAAACAACCGAAACAAACAAAATAACTGTTTATTTTATGTTTGTAAACACACCCATGATACAGGAGAAATCCTAGTTAATTTGCTTAAAGTTTAATACCAAAGTTGTTTTCTTAAAGTTTAAGATATGCTCTTCATTTTACGTTTACTTTTTCCTGTAAATACGTAAAATTAAAACACTGTCATTGCAGGAACCATTTCGTGTCTTATAAAAAAACTAGTGGTTTCATTTGACTGTAAAAATATCATCTTTCCTATACCCGCTAATTTCGCGGCTCCACTTTCAAAGTACGATAATCTGATCAAGTTACAGGCATCCCAGAAATCGCGGCTTCTTTCATTAGAATTACCACATCAGTTCATTCCTTAGTATAAAAATAAAGTCAGATTTATATGTCTATTTCAAATTTAATATGGCAAGAGCTGCTCAAAGAAACTCTCATAATTTTTTTCTCATATTACGTTGGTGGTGTAGACTTTTCTGTTTGGTTACACATGGATCTTAGTTTTATTAAAATCTGATTTCTCTTTTATCAAGCTTTTATTTAACTTGCTTCGTTTATATGAATAAGTTTTTCCGGTTCAAAATTTGGAATCAATTTTTCTGCCACTTGCTGGCAAGACAGGCTCCAATTGAGCTAAAATTTCTGACCGCAATATTATGGTACCATAGAGCCGGTCCGATGATGAAGCTGGCAGGAAAAAGTTAGTTTTTAAAAAGATTGCTTTAAACATACATTATTTTAAAGAGACTCTGAAATGTGTTTGTTTTTAAAATGAAGTTTAGTAATCGATTTTATTGTCAATGTAACAGTGGTAGCCTAGTGGTTGAAGGCTTGCTTTCCATGCAAGAGGGTCTGAGTTCGAACCCGGACCGCACCTGACTTCTGACTTATCAGATTCATGTGTGAATTTGATTATCACTTAAAACGGTGAAGGAAAACATCGTGAGGAAACCTGCACACCTGACAGTGCTTCATAAAGTTCTCAATGCTATGTGTAGTCCGCCATCTCTCAGTAGGCTAGCATAGTGGAATAAGGCCTGAATCAAATCTTCTCATCCTGAGAAGAGGCTGGTACTTTTTTATAGTATAGGACGGTGAAACGAGCTAAAGGCCCACCTGGTGTTAAGCGGTCACCTTTGCCCATAACAACTGCAATACCATCTAGGTTGTTTCCTAAATGGTAGCGCAAGTCGGTTCGCCAAACTGAAACATGAAAATGAAAAGTCTCATGTGATAGCAATTTCACCGGCACCCGTACCCTTCACACCGAAATACAGCAATGAAAGCATCAATGTTACTGGTACCCAGCAATGAATCATTTTGGGGCTGATTATGCATGCTATAATAAATAATAATAATAATAAATATTTTTGGGACATTTTACACAGCTATGTAATCAATTTTAGGTCTATAGCCGCGAAAATGGAAGGAGGCTGCCCAATAATAATTAATACATACAACGTGTTATTGGAATAACTCAAAACCTCAGACACCCCAACTAGTTTTTATTATAATAAATTGTTATGGAAAGTTATTATTAATTTTCATTTATTATTGTAGAAAATATTTGTAATTTTGGTATCATGGTTACTCTAATCGATACATAGCGCTAGATTCATTCACGAACGTGCGACGCTACTGTGTCGGGAGGTGAATAAAATCTTAAAATTAAGTTAAGTTTTAATAGTTGTAGGAAACAAATGTTACCCAAAGTTTCCATCGCACTTTTTTACTGGGTCTCGCTCGCCTTTGCGCTCAGCGCCGCGTCGTCCTATGAAACTTTTAAACTCGGCATGGTATGAAAATATTTTTTTTTTTAAATTAACCTATGGTAAAAAGTAGTGTAATGGATTCTACTCTGGATTCTGAACAAACTAGTTTCAGGTTTTGAGTTAATTCAATAACACGTTGTTTAAAAAGGAGGGTAAACCTTTTATAATATAGAAAACTACCAGGCATGAAGTCATAAGAAGAACGTCAAACAATAGAAATGAGTAGCGAAGGAAAAGATAAGGAAAGATCTTCGCTCAACTTTAGGGAAGCTCGTAACTTGAAAAGTGGTTCTTGCAGTTTCGATAACGGTAGTGTTCCATTCTAGATCACGTCGTCAAAGAATGTCACACACACCTGTCTTCCATGAGTTATGACTTATCTCTTGTACGAAATGACTGGCAGTAAACCGGATAAGTAGTAAAGTTCATGACTCATTCTGCGCACTATTTAGGGGCTAGTTCTCCGACGAAACAACTAACGTTTAAGATCAAAACAGCTGTTTAACGTAAGGTGAATGCTTCAGAGTAGCCCACGAAATTCAAAATTTCATGCGTTTTTTTGCAAATTGTAGCTATATTTAGCAAATCATATCAATCAAAATATGATTCGCGGCAGTAATAACAATATATCTATTAAATAATACTCATAAAAAAATATTTATCTAGCTCTATAAACTCTACAAGCTCGATAATATTAATTTACGACCTTTATGGAGCGCTCTCAAGTGTGTCGGTTTCCTCACGACGTTTTCCTTCACCGTTAAAGCAACTGATAATCAAATTAGGAACCGCACATAAATTCTAAAATTCATAAGTGCGGGCCGGATTTGAACTTAGACCCTCCTGCATAGAAGACAAGCGTTCAACTGCAAGGCTTTCACTGCTTTTATTAAGCCATCATCTTCATCATCAGCCCATTACTGTCCAACTGCTGGGCATGGGCCTCTTCTCAGAATGAGAAGGTTAAGGCTGGCCTAGTGCGTGTTGGTAAACTCTCTCGCTGATCCGATCCGCCGCAGACGGACAGGTCGGCGCAGGCGTCTATATGGCGATCTGATGCCACCCTAAATAAAGCCAGTAGGCGATAGATTGGGGAGTTTATCGTCCGCATTGCACGGCCCTTGAGTTGTGGTGATGTCCCAGGTGTGCCCGGACATCGCCAAAACAGTGTGTAAAATGAAAGTATGTAGGCCCTGAAGTGGGCCGCGCTGGATAGGTCGCGAAAGTCATGCGTAGCAGTTCTCGTGGCCCATCCACTCAAGGCGAAAGTAGGCACACGGCGGAGTTTTTAGTGGGTGCGAGCCCTACATAACCACACTGCTTCCCCGGTAGTGTGACATGCGATAGGCATTTTCTCCGCTTAAAAAAAAAAAAAAAGTGCGGATTGGTAAGCCATACATTGCTGTGATCTAAGAACCCTATGTTAGTTTGTAGCTATCTGTCAGAGTTAGGTAACTGCTATCACTAACTACATGGCTTTGACGGAAGACTATTCATGTTAACAACGCTTGAAGTTCATCTTATATCTTGTAGGAGAAGTGAGAAGACAATGTTAATCTCGACTTTTGTTTCCAAGTACTTGTATTCAAGTACCTATAAAATATTTTATTATTTTAACACGTTATAATGCATTATTACAAGATAAGTCGGAAAAGGGGTAGTTAACAATTCCAAAGCGGGATATGATACTCATTATTACGAACAACTTTTTTAATGGGTCATCCCTGAAATCACGAAAAATATAATAAATCAGATGATAAAAATAACTGCTGGTTCATAAATTTTGATAATTTTGCTAGACAAAATATATGAAAGAGCAGATTTTATTTTGCACCCTTTTCGACTCATTTTGTATAAGGCCCGGACTCCACCAAAGCGGAGAGGTGCAAAACGGAGAAGCTCCGAAGCTTTGCAGAGATGCGTACTGGCTAGCCCGGAGCAATGATGTGTACTGGCTAGAGCGAAGCTGCAAGCTGCGTGTGGCGAGCGTTGAATGTTGTTATTTTTCGGGAACGGCTGGCGTGTTTTGCGTCGTCGTGTGGATAATAAAGGGAATAATAATAATAATCCTCTTTATTGCGCAACAAGATTACATACATTTCTTAAAACAACTTATATGTTACAGTACAACTGGCGGTGTAATCGCTCCACGGCGATCTATAATACTAAAACTACTAGATCACACTGTGTACTAGATACTAGCGGTGCCACTCGCCGCTCGCCGCTCACCGCACGTCGCTCACATCTCCGCTGCGCGCTGTCTGCTTGCGAGGCACAGCTCACATCTCTGTTTTGATCACAACATGTACAAATATGACACATCTCTCCTCTCTGCTCAACCGTATCCACTGAAGCTAAGCGAAGATGAGATGTGTAAATAACCAAATTCTATTAGTTATTTACAACACATCTCTCTGCTTCGCACATCTCCGCTTTGGTGGAGTCCGGGCCTAATAAATAAATGCTTGCCTTACATTTAGAACGCTAACTAAATCTTGAGTGAGACTGAACTGGCAGGTCAGTGCACACTGTCGTATTTCGTATTTAATTTCATCCAATCCCAAGGCACCGGGCAGTGGGTCCACTCCTAATTAATTTACCTACCGAGTCACGGTGGTAACACTCAACTGATGAGATTCTTTAGGGCTGCCACGATGTTCAATTGTTTTTAGTTTTAATAGACACAGATTAAAGAAGAGTTAAAAGCACTCTTAAAGTAAGGTTTTTTATTCTAGATCACCGCGTCGCATATCTCGTCCATATTTGTTGGATCTTAGATTTCATTTTCCTGTATCGTGAATCTCGTTCATAATATTCCAATTTTTTTACTAACTACTCTAGAGGGTATTGTGGCTAAGTATTAAGGGCGCGTTTGCATATCAGGCAAAATTATGCTGTTTTTCGGTACATTTTAAGGCATAACCAAACAAAATCCAATATAACTAATAACTACCTCGTATAGATTGGTTCTTCATCTTCAAATGATAGGAACTTGATCATCGAAAATTTTAGTTTTTTATAATGTAAAATCGATCTGTCGTTGTCATTTTTCACAAAATTAACGATACCGGGTTGAGTTTAGGTACATTTTTTGTGCTATTATTAACATATTTTACTATTTCTAAAAATACTATTTGTTGGCAAACATATTCAATTCTTAATGCTAGGTTTTCTTTTATATCTAAATGCTACAAATAGTAGCAGAAAAAATTAAAACCGAAACTTATTTTTTCACATTTTTTGCTCTCCTGGATGAATCTTAATCTATTGCATTAGGGGTTATTTTATTTTTGATATATCTTGATTTATTGCACAAGCATTTTGAATGAAACTTTAGTACGCGCACGACCGCCGTCGAGAGTGGACACGTATCGCTTGGAGTTCCAGTAGCAGTCATCGAAGTACACCTGGTCACACCATCAAGTCCGGAGGTAAGGTCTCATCATAACTAACAAAACGAGCCTAAACTCGGCTCACCTAGTACAACTCGTCTAGGAGTTCCAGTAGCAGTCACCGAAGTACACCTACAGGTCTCTCCATCAGGTCCGGAGGTGAGGTCTCATCATAACTAACAAAACCAGCCCAAACTCGGCTCACCTAGTACAACACGTCAAGGAGTTCCAGTAGCAGTCACTGAAGTAACCTTCAGGTCACACCATCAAGTCCGGAGGTAAGGTCTCATCATAACTAACAAAACGAGCCCAAACTCGGCTCACCTAGTCCAACACGTCAAGGAGTTCCAGTAGCAGTCACCCAAGTACACCTTCAGGTCACACCATCAAGTCCGGAGGTAAGGTCTCATCATAACTAACAAAACGAGCCCAAACTCTGCTCATCTAGTACAACACGTCAAGGAGTTCCAGTAGCAGTCACCGAAGTACACCTTCAGGTCACTCCATCAAGTACGGAGGTAAGGTCTCATCATAACTAACAAAACGAGCCCAAACTCGGCTCACCTAGTACAACACGTCAAGGAGTTCCAGTAGCAGTCACCGAAGTACACCTTCAGGTCACTCCATCAAGTCCGGAGGTAAGGTCTCATCATAACTAACAAAACAAGCCCAAACTCGGCTCACCTAGTACAACACGTCAAGGAGTTCCAGTAGCAGTCACCGAAGTACACCTTCAGGTCACTCCATCAAGTCCGGAGGTAAGGTCTCATCATAACTAACAAAACAAGCCCAAACTACTAACCAAGGTAACTAATCTAACCTATGGATGTCGGTATTGCCCCAGTAACTGGGTTGCAGGGGTCTGATAGAAGTCGCCCCGTGTAAAATACTGATGTTCAGCCGCACCTGGTTAGACCGGAAGCCTGGTTAGATTGAGAAAAAACTTGCAGAAAGAAGAAGCCTTATATAAGGTTGGGAGAAGCAATATTATGATGAAGTTTAAGGCACCAAGCAATAATACAAGGATTATGTCAGCTTAAGTCTAGACGCTCTGTGTCTAGACGCTTAGAACTTCTTATGCATCATGGATATTGAAGAAGCAGCTGTTATTATGTTAATAGACAATGAAGTCTGCATTTTAAAACATAAACTACTAGCGGCCCGTTCCGGCTTCGCACGGGTGGACATTTTTTTTATTATAAATATAGCCTATGTTACTCGGGGTGAATGTAGCTTTATAATGGTGTTTTTTTTTTTAAATCGCCACAGTAGTTTTTGAGTTTATTCATTACAAACATACACACAAAAATACAAATCTTTCCTCTTTATTATAATATTAGTGTAGACGTAGATTAGTTTAGTATAGTCGAGGAACGAAAAGGTTCGTCGATTTTCAAATTCATTCCTCTAAATATGTCGCGAGCAAATGTTACCTTTTCAAACTGCGAACGAGGGTTAATTAGGCGTGTGTGTGACGCATGCCTACATATCAAGCTATACATTTCCAGTATAAGCTAAAAGCGCGAGCTAAGCGCGAGCTAAGCGAAAGCCCATTCAATGTGAGGTACGCTTATACTAGTAATGTATAGCTTAATATGTAGCCGTGTGTATAACTATCATTATGTTATTAAAAGAGCCTCTACGAGTGAAGATATTTAATTGATCGTCCGGTGCACCCTGGGCAGTCAGCCCCGCTATCAACCTGCTGACTGGCTAATCTTTTCCCCAAGTCATGAGCTGTTATTATTATGTAGCTCATGTCGACACGATAGAAGAAGATTATGTTATCTATCAGTAGCAAATATACCTTAATGTGACGAACATTTACTTTCCTTGACTACCTTTCTAACACAGAATCTAAATAAAGTTTTTTAAATTTATTTATTTTTATTTATTTATTTCCACATCCTTACACCTATCATTACATGTTACAACCTAATGCGATAGCGGGGCCTCTTATATCTAATAACAACAAAAATAATTCCCTATACTTCTAATAACTACACACATAAACTCCACAACAAACACTTAAACATCATAACATATAACAAACAATAAAACCTTTGCGAGTTCACTCAACTGATTTGTGAATACATCTATTTTGACATGAATATTGTTAATTATAATAGTACGCAGCGCCGCGGTAAGAGGTGTTTTCAACAGAAGATTAGTCCTGGGTGTTGGTGCTGCCAAAAATATCTACTTTATATTTTTATAGCACCTTCCATAAATTATATAGAAAACAAAAATATTTCCAAACATTATATTTCATTTTGATATATTTTATCCCATTTAACCCGATTGAAACTTTCCTAAAACGAATTTTCGCGTAAAATAACTTACATGTATCTGAAATAAATGTGAAAGTTTTTTCATTAACCTTATCAATGGAAATATAAACATAAATTGAACCAAATAATACAAAACGTGCACTGATAAATATTATGATACAATAACATAAAGTTGTACCAATGTTTTCACAAAAAAAAAGAATGGAAAAATTCTCGAGCAAATTCTCTAAATGTATTTGTAATTTTTTAACTCCATTACGTTATTGGCTATCACGACAATACGTAATTTTATTTTGACTAAAAAAGAAACCTGTAAACTATAAACGGATGAAAAGAACATACGGAATAATTATTTAAAGAACCATTTTATTTATTTACAACAGTTTTCATATTCTACTTCCTTCGCTGTATCTAACATAAGCCAGTACATACATATTTTCTCACAAAATAAACAAATACACACGCCATCTCGGGTACAAACAAAAATATACTCCACAAGCAAACCCTAGTTGATCATGCTACATTTTTAACCCGAAGTCCACCGAGGCAGTCTACGTGACCGGACATATTCTGCAAACGAATTAAAATTTCATCAAATATTTTGATAAAGACGGAAGAACCCTTTTTTCCTTAGCATTTATCCCCAAGACGTTAAGACTGACCCACAAACCGAGTTGTAACTTAACTATGAGGAGGGTAATAACTTATGTAGGGTGAGTGAGCGGCAGGGTATTGTGTGGCCACGATTTTGGTGCAAGTTATAAGTAACTAGAGTTATTTTCTGTAACACTATCTTCAACTAAAATTAAATTAAATTCACTATTACAAGTCAGTTCTTTTAACTCTTAAGGAGATACGTACCTACTTTACAATAAAAGCGATTGCTAATATTTCAATCACATAATACCTACAAACAACAACTTTCATTAACAATCTCATTTAGTTACATGGCATTTAATTTCTGGTTTATGTAAACAAAAGTATCTCAAACGAATTGTATTTGTATTTGTAATTTAATTGTATTGTAATGTGTATTTTATTTTATTTGACACCGGTAATTAAAGATTATCTTGCTCTTTAACATAGGCCTCCCCAAGAGTTTCCTCATCCAAGTTGTTCCTGCTACTTTTTTAATTTCGTCCTCCGATCTACGACGCTGTCTACCTCTTTTCCTTTTGTTTTATCTAGAGCACCACTCTGTCACGTCTTTGGCCCATTTCTTCTTCTTCTCTTTCAAGAATATACATATATCTAAATAAATGTGTTTCAATAAGACTGGTCTACAAGAAAATAACAGGTTTTCCGAATGTAAGAAACCTCTTAAACTTCATCTAGAACCAAAAACTCAACAGAATTTTTGATTCTTTCAAAACGGGCTCAACTGTGGAACTTAAGCCAGCTGAATATACTGTCTAGACAACAATAAGAGCTGCTTCTGAAGTGACAATTTAGAAACTCGTGCATTCAATCAAGCAACAGCACTTAGGTAGTACTACGACGTCGTCCACGTGACGTACGTGAAGTGTCCAGTCAACCCTGCCTTCTTCACGCTGTTGGTCTATTCTCGCCAAAAATAGTAATTTTATTTTAGGTATTTTTTGTAAAAGTTGTCCCGTACCCATGAAACAGTTGCGATTCTAGTGCAGCTGCAATCCTTATACGGTAGATTAGGGTCTAGACACTTCTTATTCTGAAGAGCAGGAAAGAGGCCCGAGCCTAGTAGTGGGACGATAATTGGTTGATTATGATTACCGTAAAATGCACCAACTTTGCCCATATTTATTTAATTGTATTACTAAACTATAGTTCCGTGTGGTGCCGGACATAAAGAATTGCACCACCCTTATCTCTTCTCATGGGTGTCGTAAAAGGCGACTAAGGCAGTCACCAGAAGACGGGCAGCAGCGTTCTCTGAGTATTTAACAAATCAAGTGCGATCGCCAACCCGCCTGCCAAGCGTGGCGATTATGGCATATCCCTCCTTAACTGGGGGAGGCCTATGTCTAGCAGTGGACGTCTTTTGGCTGAAATGATGATGATGATGATGACTAAATTATAATAACTATGACTTCCGTACTTTTGTAAAGATTTTGTAACTCTGGTTCTGGTAATAAAGTTATAAAGTATCAGTATCTAAAAAAATCTGTTAGTGCCATTAGGCAAAGTAGGACTATGTGAGCAAAGTTGGTGCAATTTACATTAAACCGATAATTGGTCCGCTACCTCTTTACACTCACACCGCTGATCGTCCGCGTCCCAACAGACAGGTCCGTGAGGCAAGCTACCAACTGAACAGTGGTTAATTAAATTCTATCCACTGCCAGCCCACTATATAAAACCATGCCAAATATACAACCTTAATAATATTAACGTAACTCGTAATAAGTTGCTGTTTCAACTAGCTTATAGCCTTAGCTTTTATTTTAGTTCTGTTTTTAATAAGAGATTCAGTTTTAATTAGTTTTATGAGGATGAAATGAAGAATTTCTGTTTGCTTTATATTTAGTATTTACAAGGAAAATTGAAATATGGTATCCAAAAACCTGGCCAAGTACGAGTCGGACTCACGCAGTAGGGTTCCGTTACACCTATCGACCACGACATCAACGTACCGTGAGCGAAATATAAATTTTTGCATCTCTTTCTTACGCAGGTACCACCGCATATGTCTATGTTTGCCCTATTTTTTTGCTAAACTACATAGTATGCTCTATAATCAGAGCAAGTTTGACGCTGATATGTATTACCGTTTTGAAAATCGAGCAGGAACAAAAACGTTGAAAAAAATGCATATTTTTCGAGGTTTCTTGTATATTTAGTTTTAGACTTTTAGGGGTCACAGCAACACATATTGTGAGAGAATTGCAACCGGCTACTTATTACCGTTTTAAATATACAGCCCTGTGACAGACAGTCAGACGGACGGACAGCGTAGCGGGAGAAATAGGGTCCAATTTAGCACCCTTTTGGTACGGAAACCTAAATATTTTAACGTGGGTTCGTACATACAAAATTAGAGTGAACTTACGACGGTAGCGTAATCGCGTTGTAGACGACGCCTTAGACATTATAATTATTCGTAACAAAAACAATATGTAATATAAAACTGTGATCAGTCACGTTGATTGGTATTCAAAGCTACAGTCACGTTGGTTTAGCCATCACTTTGAGAATACCCCATCAACGGAACGTGGACCATGATTATATTGACCACGAAATAAAGAAAACAAATGGAAGTGCCCTTACGAAAATTACGAATAAGAAGTACGAGAAAAAGTGTCACCAAAATGTAGGTCGCGATCGAAGTACAGATACGCGAGCCTACTAGCTAACTTATTTCTAGAACAATGTTTTAAAAATTATGTACGTACACCGTACAGCCTAGGTATTATAAGCAATACCGAATACGCAGCCGGTAATGTGTGTAAAAGATGAGAGCAGAGAAGGGGGAGACGACTCAGCTCACCCCGACTGCACGTGGTCATACTTTGTCCAACACCTAAAAACCTTTAAAACTTTGTTGTTTTTAAATTTGTAGAGCCAGTAGCTTGTGAAGGAGCTAGTGTGTGTAACTTGTGCACGAGGCCATAGCGTAGCGAGTGAGCAGAGATGCCGAGCGTAGCGAGCCGCTGACCTCTCGAGCGTAGCTCTAGTTGAGTGTGCGAGGGAAGCAAAGGGGCGACAAAGCTATCCTTCTGGCGGAGCAACCTCGGGAACACTTTCTCTAAGGGTCAACCAGAAGGTTGTTGTTTTAGTTGGCCGTCATTTTATATGTAGGTAGGTACATAATATTGATAAATATAGGACAATAACATTCATAATATTTCATACATTGTCTGAACGTCCCAGTTATTCTATACATTACCTGAAATATATAGATTGCCGGTAACAGATACTCGTAAACTATAGATATAAAATGAAACAAGTATCCAGCTAACTATGGCGATTTGAATGGTTATTATCGATCGTGGCGATTAATTAGGAGATTTATCTTCAGTGAAGATTAAGAAACTGAATAAAAAATATTGTGATATAAAATAATTACGGTCAAGAATGGGCAGAAGAAGCGGTAATTTAGTATATTCCTGTAGCTTGTCAACATGACCTATTGGGAATATCACCAGTAGGATTGCTCTTGAAAATAATTCCGATAGATAGATCTTGGACTAATAATAACCGTAATTTTTATTCAAAATTAACAATAAATAAATTCACATTAAGTGATTTTAGAATTATATACAGATTTTGGCGATGCTTGGAAGAGGCCTATGTCCAACAGTGGACGTCTTTCGGCTGAAATGATGATGATGAAGTACAGATTGCAATTGTGTATTGTATAGGTAATAGAAGTTTTTAAACATTCGCGAATTTCACTCATATTGAACTAAGTTTACGGGACTTGTCGCGCACAATTTATTATTATAAATTAATTATTTATTTATTATTATTATTGATTATATTTTGATTTAATTGTGCGCGACAAGTCCCGTAAACTTAGTTCAATATGTATAGGTAATTTTTTAATAAAAAATACTCTATACATTCTTGTAACATTTTGACATTGAAATTGGATTAGGTACGGTATTATTTTTAAATAATAACCCCACTGGTCTGTTATCTGTTTATCTGCATACAATATGAATACAGATAACATGTGAGTTTCGGTATTTTACTCTACCTCCTTTACTTTAAAAACAACTTACTAATCTTCTCTATTAATGGTAAAGATATTTAGAGAAATAGGCAAAACTATTCCAAAACCACAGCCACAGCATAGTCTGTGGGCTGTTTGTTATGTAGAACATCCAAAATTAAGCCCTCAAGTCAAATTTCGAGTATGCTAGCCGTAGGAATTCTAGAACACTGACATTGTTTCCGCAATGTTAATTTTCTAGTTAAACTATTGACCTGCATTATAGTACTGCATTTCTGGCCTAAATTCAATTTTAATAACTAAAACTATGCTCATTATAAAACATGTTACGGGTTTCTGTAATAGGCTGTATTACTTGGAAGCAAGAAATATGAAAGTCACTCATAAAAATATTTAGTAAGTAATGGCAATGAATTTGGTGCAGCTATTATAAATGGTAGACTTTTCAACGACCACAGATAAAAAATAAAATTAATACCTGGAAATGGAAATGTTGACTGTTCTGTGCACTACATACACGATAGGCTTAGTTGCGTGCACAACACGTTAGGCTTAGTTCCATAGAAATCTAAATAATACAAGGCAAGGAAGTGGCAAACTCGCGTGAAAGTGTCGCCGCGTACAGATGTCTCGTAGGACACCAGTGCGTGAACCGTTTACTTGATCATCAGTGCTGTTTTGAACGCAGAATCACAAAAATTGTATTTTGCAGAATATCTAATAACGGATTTCTTTTTAGGCTTAATTCATTTTGCATTGCATGCTAGAAACATGGTGAGCGTAATTGCGTATTTATGTTGATTATGTTGGTAGCGGCAAACCTGCGACACGTGTTCAATTCAATTCAAAACTTTATTGCTGAACAAAGTAGGTACATAAATATACATTGCAAGATGTTTATTTATTTATTAATAATACACCAACAGTTATAAACATCAGACATTATCTTATTCTAATATTACAGGTACATTATCCGATGCTCAAACAAATGTTGAATGTGAATGTTGAATGTGTTCCAGTATTAAAAGTATTAAAAGACATAGATGACATTTCTATTACCTTAATAATAAGATTTTTATGCTTAGTTCGTTGTACTACATACGCAGTAGGCTCAGTGTCTTACACTACACACACGGTAGGCTCAGTTCGTTGTACTACATACGCGGTGCTACTGATACCTATCCTCTAGTAATCCTTTTACGAATCTCTGCTTTGGCATTGATTTAAGAAATTTAATAAAACAAGGTTTAACCGGATTAAATCGCGTATATTATTTAAATTGATTTCCCTGACGTTTCGTAAGCTTTGCAGCATTTCGTGGTCGCAGGTAGACTAAGATGACAAGCGTCTTTACAAATATTTCTAAAAAATTATTTTAATCTACCGTACAATATTATTAATTAAAATCGTTTCGATGCACGCAGTAATCACTCACAATATCATTATCTTTTACAGTGTTGCGTGCTGTTTGGGACTTGATAATAATTTTTTTTTTTTTTTTTTATTACTGCGTGCATCGAAACGATTTTAATTAATAATATTTTACGGTAAAAAAAAAAAAAAAAAAAGAAAGAAAAATAGTTTATTGTCACAGTTAACGACGCGCAACATTTAAAACACAGTGATAAACACAAGCAGGCAACTTATAGGTGGGGTTACATAAAAATTAAAAACAAAAGACACATAGGTAAAAAATTAAGAAGGGACAGATAAAAAAATGATATTAGATTAAAATATTTTTAATGTGGGTAGATACCAGATAATATTTAGCTACATTATGAAGGAGCGAACACCGGTGACTGCGCAAGCCATCTAAATAAAACATAGATTGAAGAGTTCCACTCCACAACCTTTCCCTGCTCTGTCATTTATTGCCACAAGCTAAAAATATTCTACAATTATTTTACAATCATCAACCCAAAACAAAAACATTTAAAACATCACTATCGAACCGAACGTTAATTATTCGATTCATGAAATTCAATAATTGAAACGCGTTCGCTGTCATGTCAAAAACCTTACAATTCAAAACCAACGGTACGTATCGTTGATATGTCTAACGCTAACAAAAGCTGCCTTAATTGGATTCGACTGCGTTGAGTGTTGGAAATCAAATCAACATGGTGTATGTACTGTAAAGCGGGGTGTTATGTAATCCAGGTTTTATTTTTGACGAGAAAAAGTAGGTGTTATGTAGTGCTAATAAAGTCGGTTTTAGAATATAGAAAAACCAAAAGCGTTTGTTTTAGTCGTCTTGGATTTGAAATCAATTTCTTTTCAGAAATTAACGGTTCTTTGGCTTGATCAGTATGCCATAAAAATTATATTAATTTATTTTATTTGATTTTCTGTTTTATGATATTTAAATAACAAAATATGATTATGGAAAAAAGTTGTATTTGTTATTATTATACTATGAAAAGGGAATTATCGCACACCTACCTATTTTAAGGCCGACGTATCGGCCAAGTTCTGCGGAACTTGACTTGACTTGTGGAATGTATGAAAACAGAGACCTGTGGGTCTTGTTCACGAGCAGGCTGATATATAGAGTCACTCCGATTCCGAGGTGGAAGAATTTTCATCTACTCTCGGTTTTTTACTATTTTCTGTTAATAAATAAATAAATAGTTGCGACATTTTTACATAGCACCATCTAGTCCTAAATTAAGCAGAGCTTGTACTATGGGTACTAGACAATCGATATAATACTTATGTACTTTTTTTTTTGTAAATACATACTAATACACAAAGAAGGCAAAACACAAACATTCAAATTAAAAATAAAAGACACAAAAATAATTTAAAAAAAAATATACACAAAGAAACACCTAGACCAACACACCCCCACACACACAAACACACAAATATTACACAAATATTATAATATTATTATTATTATGTTCATCACACAAATATTTGTGTCTTGTGGGAATCGAACCCACGACCTCGTGATCAGCAGTCCGTCACTCGAACCATTAGACCACAGACGTCGTAAGGCCGGTTATAATGCAACGCAAAAGCTTAAAAGTAAATAAAGTTGTATTTGGTCAGGATTTTATTAAGTCACCTTATTAATATCGTCTTGAATGTCTTGGTTGATATAAAAGTATAGTGTACTGTGTAAACAATACACAATTTCTATCTGTAACAATAAAAACCTGTCAGCAACCAAGCCTATTAGATTGTAAAGAATAAATAATACAGGATAATTTATAAGGCGTGCGGAAAATATGCATATTCTTCTTCTTCGTGTCGATGGTACAATATTCATATCATATTCATATTAATTCAGTATCTGTTCCCACCTTATTAAAATTCACTTTATATAACGTGGCATTTTATGTATAAAACAGAAAGGAAATCGCCAGGAATAGCCTCAGTTTGTTACAAAGATAAAAAATATACGACAGTTATATGCATATTTTTTCATTAATTACTATTTGTCGTATTTAATGCGGACAGTAAAGAAAAAAAAAATGGTGTTAATTAACATAATAATAACGTGAGCAGCTATGATACTCCATTTGAATTCATATTGTTTATCAATCCCTTTGTAAAATCACTATGGTTTTCTGAAAAAAATATGTTTGCACCACTGTTATAGATAGCCAATCTCTTTTTAGCACCTTCACATCTACAGGAATAGAAGAGTAAAACTGTTTAGTTGCTAGGCAACCACTTTTTTGACATAAGTTTTGTTAGCAAAACATAGCCTCAAAATAGTTAATATTTTAATGAATTCAAATAAAAATAATTTATTTGTAAAACAGGTAAAAGTTAAAATCTTGGTGGAAAATAAAAATATTAAGCCACACTATGTTTAACCTTGAAAGTCATAAAAATTACGTAGTAGGTACCTATAGAACACAGCATAGCATTTTTATTATAAATTAGCATTAGTTATAATTAAATTACTTGTATGTTTAGCTTACATAAATCATATAATAATTATTTAAAAACTTTGTGTGGCGTGCGCTAAAAAAAATTGCATCTCCCAAATAAAGTCGATTTTTTGTTAGTATTACTACTATAAGAAAAAACCCCCTTGGTAATAAAAAGACTAAAGAAAAAAAAAAACTAGGTATACAAAATCACCGTTTTTAATCTGACGCTGGAAGCAGGAGTAATTAAATCGTGCAACAGAGGGTAACAAGCAGTCTGCAATTCTGAGGACATATTTCAGTTTTTTACCTGATTTACGCAGCTGTAAAATATTTTTCAGTGAAGGATTATGCATTTTCAATAAAATACCAGCAAAAGTTACCAAAATTATTTATTTCTTCATACAGGGTGTCAGGGAAACGCTTCCGAAAACAAAGACGGGTGATAGTGCTGGTGATTACTGATACGAAACCACGAAAAAAATGCGATTCTTTTTATAGATTTTTCCATTTTTTTTTAGCATTTTTCATTATATATGAGTTTTATTTAACTGCCGAAAGCTGGTTATGTATGAGAAATGCAAAAAAAAATATATGAAAAATAAATTGCATTTTTTTTCGTGGTTTCGTATCCTTAATCACCAGCACCTATCTTCGTTTTCGGAAGCGTTCCCCTTACACTCAGTATAAAGTAGTTATAAAGTCTGACCACGCTAACTCTGTAGTGGAATTATAACAAAACCGTAAACAATAACTATCAAAATCACTGTAATAATCTTTATTCCAATGCAGTTTTGTCAGACTAAGTAAGTAAGTACAAACCAGTAAATTTAACTCGGCATTGGATTATTAAGATCATTACAAAGATTTGGAATCACATTGCTCAATCATATTGCTTTCGGTGTTGGCATTATTCCACTGCAGACTTAGTGTGGTCAGACTCTGTCTCAAATTATTTAAAGTCCGTCTATTTTGCTATTGAGATTTTAGTGCCCTTTAAACTGCAAACCCACAGCAAGCGGAACTGAAGCGTATCGTCGGCGCGTCTCGTCGTGTTGTAATGTACTGAACTGTATTAGACAAATAGACAATGCACACCGCGCCATCCTGCCGGGCGTTTTGACGGCGTGACCTATCCGCCGCCGCTCCTCCTGGCGGAAATACAACACCGCACCGCATATCGGTGGTGTGCGACCGATTTTTTTTTTTCGAATGGGCTCTCGCAGGTGGGACCGAAGTCCCATTTCTGCTTAACCGGGCTTAGTTGGCGGAGAGTCCCATGTGGGACTCCATTCGCCGAAAGTTTTTCCCTAACTTATAAACTAAATACGCGCGGTATCAATACCGCGCGCAAGCGGGCGCCCCCCGAGGGGGGGGGCTCGAACCTCGCTGGGGCATTGCAGGGGGACCCCGCCGTTCCTATGTCCCCCTAGCAGCCGTTGCTGCATCGAATTGGTTTCCTCGAAAGTAGCGGACTTTCGGTTCCTATCGGGTGACGTGTTAAAACGCCGTGAAGCGGCAAGCCTCGCCGGCGAGGCTAAGACCTACCTAGAAAACCTAACCAGTGGCTACGCAATAGCCTGCTCCTAGGAACTACTCTAGAGCATAGGGCCGGTCTCGCGTGACGAGATTATCTCCGGTTGCTTACACCGTGAGGGCGTCCCCAGGGGGGAGCTCGGACCTCGACTCAGGGTGCAGCAGGGGGACCCCGCCACCGGTCCCCCCAGCAGCCGGTGCTGCGTCGGCATGTGTTTCTGTTTCTCGAGAGTCGGACTCTCGGATTCTGTGTGTGTGTCGCGTCGGTCCTCGCCGGCGGGGACGATATTTTGGACGACGGCGTCGGAGTGTGCTTGTACTTTTATTTGACTCCTGGAGGAGTGTAGTATCGTCATCGGGTTCAATGAGTGTGTGTCTGGGACGTCGGATTTTGCTAATAGCAGATGGCTGGTAGACGGTGGCCGCCACGACCAAGGGGTTGGGGTGCTTGGGAGCGGAATCGAAATAGCGTTTAGAGGCACGCTTGAAAAACTGCTTGATGGTCGGCAGTTTGAGGTCAAGGTGGAGGTCGACGTTGCGTACGTACCAGGGGGCGTCTACGGCCCTTCGCATGAACCGGTTTTGGATGGTTTGGAGCATGTGAATTCTCACCGGCTTAACGTGTGCGAACACAACGCTAGCATAGGCGAGTATGGGGCGGATACAGGTGGTGAATATCCTTACTTTGAGATGAGTGGGCAGCTTACTGTGCGCATTGAGAAGGGGGTGGAGACGTGCGAGGACAAGGACGGCACGGTTTTTCACCCTGCGGATATGCGGACGGAAAGTCAGTCTACGGTCAAGGATCACTCCGAGATATTTGGCTTCTCGTTGCCATGGGATCTGTTTTCCGAACATTGAGACTGGTACG
Organism: Asteroscopus sphinx; assembly: GCA_949699075.1. Classification (NCBI taxonomy): domain Eukaryota; kingdom Metazoa; phylum Arthropoda; class Insecta; order Lepidoptera; family Noctuidae; genus Asteroscopus; species Asteroscopus sphinx. Next base: position 6,581,001 of record OX453016.1, read on the forward strand.
CTCAATTCTTTACGGTACTGTGACAGGGGTCTCTTATCGAAGAGGACCGCTGCACTTTTTTCGGGATTTACTTCGATTCTCCATTTCCGGAACCATTCACCTAGGGTGTTGGCCGCGGATTGGAGGGTACGAGAAATAGCGACATGGGTCATGCCGGAGTAATAGATTGCCGTGTCGTCGGCGAAAAGGGCCATACGGGCTGCACCGCATTTTGGAATATCGCTGGTGTACAGCGTGAACAGTAGGGGGGAGAGCACGGAGCCTTGAGGCACACCGGCGTGAATGGGATGGGGGGAGGAGAGAGCCCCTTCTATGCGATAGCAAAAGGTACGATTCGATAAGTAGTCTCGGATGATGAGCACGAGACGGTGTGGCACATTCATAGTGTACAGCTTATATAATAAGCCGTTGTGCCACACTTTATCGAAAGCCTTTGCTACGTCGAAAAAGAGAGTACCGGTCATTTGACCGCGTACGAAGCCTGCACTGATGTGTTCTACAATGCGGTGCAGTTGATTAACGCAGCAGTGCTTTGTACGAAAGCCAAACTGCTCGTCGGGAAGGAGTTTATTTGAGTCGGCGAAATCTTTGAGTCGCTTATAAATAAGCTTCTCGTAGATTTTACCGAAGACATTGAGGAGACTAATCGGCCGGTAACTACTCGGCTCGGCTTTTGGTTTGCCCGGTTTGGAAATACCGATTACCGTAGCCTGTTTCCAAGCCTGGGGAAAGATGTTGTTTTTAAATGCCGCATTGAAGATGACAGTCATTAGAGCGATTAGGGTGGCAGGGAAACGTTTCAATACCTTATTGGTGATGCCGTCTTCGCCGGGGGCTTTTTTGGGCTTAAGATCCTTGACTATAGAGAGAACTTCGTCAGGGGTGATCGGTGGGAGCGGGTCATCAGGGTCATCTATTGGGGGGGGGGGGGGGAGGGCTGACCTACGCTCTACTTCTGAATTAACCTTATCAAGGTGGGTTTGGCTTACGGGAAGCGTACTGAGAGTGCATTGAGACTCCAAACTGTCGGCTAAGCATTCGGCTTTTTCGTCGTCGTCAAAGGCCGGCCTTTGATTGGGTCGATTTAGGGGGGGCATAGTTGCCGTGGTCTCGCATTTAAGTCTGCGTTGAAGGGCCCAGAAGGCTACATGAGACGGTTGGATTGCGCTGACTTCCTTGTCCCAATGATCCTCCCGTACCTGAGCTACACGTTTCTTTACAGTATTCTGTAAGGAGCGCATATGGGCACGATTGGCTTCATTGGGAAAAGCGTCATAGGCACGGATGGCCGCGTTCCTCTCGGTCCTCAACTCATTTACATCGTCCGGCAGTTTCAGACGCTGGTCATCCAGCATCGGAACCTGCCGTGAGCATTCGCCCACTACGGACTGCACATGGTTGGTGAGCGAGGTGATCGCGGCCACCGTGTCCGCGACTGTCTCAATGGAGTCAGGGATTGAATCTAATTGGGGGGATGAGGTAGATTTGAGGCGGTCCTCTAGTCTCTTCCAATCGGTTATTGTTTTAGTTACGGGTGGAATACCGGGATCCGAGGGACCACCCCGGGGACCCAGTTGAATGATCACAGGGCGATGATCTGAGTCTAGTTCTTGGATTACCTCAATAGAGCGAATACCGAGGTTTACGCGCTTTAAGAGGGCTATATCTAGGATGTCGGGCCGATGCCCTACTGTGTCAGGATAGTGAGTGGGACGCATCGGGGCGATGACGTCGAAGGAAAGTTTGTCGCTAAGTGCTCCTAATTGAGTGCCAGCGGCGTTATTGGAGACACAGCTCCATGAGCGGTGTTTGGCGTTTAAGTCGCCTGCAATAATTACAGAATTACTAAGATCGAGTAGGGATTTGAGGTCGTCCTCGAGCAGACTCGCGGGTTTGTTTGCGGACCTATAGGCCGAGACTATGGTGATGGGCTGATGCCCTGTCATGCCTAGGCGACAGATTGAAGCCTCCAGGCATGCTAGCTCTGGGGGATCAATGGGGATGCAATATAAAGAATTGCGGTAATAGATTAGCGTTCCGCCTAGTGCGGTGTACGTTCTGTCGTTTCTAATCAGCCTATAATTGGCTATGTTGGGATTACGACAGTGGGGCTTGAGAAAGGACTCTTGAACGAGTAATATGTCAAGTTGGTGCTCACGCAAGAAGACAGCTACGTCATCGCGTTGACCACTAATGCCTCGGGCATTAAAGAAGCCTAGATTTAGGGAACGGGGTTTGAATCTTTTGGGTGGGGCCGTATTATACATTATAATTGGAATTAAGTATTCTATAGATGTCTTGGTACTTGGTAAGTACCTGAAGGCGCTGCTCGTGGATGCCTTGGGTAAAGGCCCAAAGTCTAGAGTAGGCGTCAATTCGGGTTTCCCCTGACTGGGGTTCGAGGTATTCTCTCGGCAGAAGGCCGGGGTAGTTTACCGGAGGGGGGGTTCTCATGGGGGGGGGCTTTAGCTGCTGGTGCAGTTTTGGGCCTGAGAGAAGGTGCGGGGATGGGTAAGTTCATCAGCGCGGGGGGCTCTGAGGCCGGGGGCGCGAGACGAGAGGTCGGAAGAGGTGGGTATTGGGGCTTTTGATTACCCTTAAACCAGGGGTTGGGCCCGAGTGGGCCGCGGAAATTAGGGGAGGGCCCGAGTGGGCCTCTAGGGTTTGGTGGTTGGTAATGGAAGGGGGCTGCGTAGGAGGGGGCTTCCCTCGCAACGCGGTCGGAGGCGCGTTTTGCCGTTTTGGCGTTGCGCATTTTGGGGGCTTTGGGGCATCCGCGATAGTTTGCTGGATGCCCGGCTTTGCCGCAAAGGACACAGCTAGGGGGCTCCGTGCACTGGTCCCTCTCCTTGGGACGCTCGCACTCGGTAGTCCCGTGATCGCCTAGGCACTTAACGCACCTGGGCTTTGCGTAGCAGTTACGCTGGGAGTGACCATACAGCTGGCAACGGTGGCATTGACCAGGCTGGTTTGACTTGTGGGGGCGCTCGACCGTGATGCCTGATAAATTGCATACGGTCTTTATATTGTAGATGTTTTTGGCGTTTTCGCCAGGGTGACAAATGACAAGGACCATATTGTAGGGTTCACCGTGCTTACCACGGAACATTCGGTGGGTTATTGCAACCGGGATCCCTTGACGATCGAGGTCGGCGTGCACTTCCGTGCAGCTGACTTCGGACGGAATCCCTCGGATCACAACTCTAAGGAGTCGGTCCTCTGGGAGTGCGTAGGTGTGAAAAGACACACCACGCTCGCGTAGCAACCTGGTAAGGTTGCGGTAATCAGTGGGGGTGGGGACAACTACTTTAATGCCCTGCTGTGTGGGGCGGGCACTAGTGAAATTAATCTTATTTTGATTGCACCAGTCGGATATCCTGGTCCAATATGCCTTATCCTGGATGAATAAGGGAGGCGGGATGGGTACCTTCTTCTGGGAAGGTGAGGTATGTTCCTGAGGGGAGGGGGGCCTGTTATCCTGCGAGGAGGAGTGAGAGGCGGGACGGGGGTTAGGGGCCGGGGCAGAGTTTGCCTCGGAAAGTTTTAAAGATTTTGAGGCGAGAGCCTCGGCCTTGTTTGTTTTCCGGCTGCGTTTTTTACCTTTGCCCACTACCGTGGTAAAGGCACCGGCCTCGTCTGAGTTGATCTCACTGTCCGAAGACATCTCTTGGTCTGATGGGATTGGGGAGCGATCAGGGTATTGAGTGGGGGCTGGGGTGGGGAGAGGTGAGGGGGTACGGTCCTTATGGTCCAGGCTGGCTGAACGCCTAGGCGGACCACGCGGAGACCTCGGCCTCTCCTCATCACTGTCGGAACGGGCGGGGCGCCTATTCCTCCTTAGGGGTGGGGGGGTATCGGGCGACTCTGGAGAGTCGGGGACGTCAGGTTGTGTGGCGGCAAAAGCGCTGCCAAACAAGTCGCCATGGTTGGCGATAAAGATAGGGTCCTTGAAGAGGACGTTTTTTAAGATGCTGAGGAACTCGGCATCAGACACCCTCATATAGATGATGACTAAGCCAAGCCTAGCAACAACGAGAGGGGGAGAAAATTAGTGGCGTACTAACATGGGGGTTTGCTCCTCGGGTGGGTGTTCCCGGGAGTGTGTTCAAACCCTCCCCGTCGGGTATAGACGGGGAGGTTGTGTGCCTACTGGTGAGCCCTAAGCTTGCACTCCTGTTTGCCAGTCTTAATGTGCAAACAGGTCCCTAAGTCTCTAGTGTGCAATGGGTGTAAACCCCTAGAGAATGCTAGATAGGACGAAACGGGGGTAAGCTAGGGAAGACTAGGAGATCCCCCAAGGCCTTCTGGTCCTAGCTTCTTCCAATTTTGCTTTGCCCTTAAGGAGCGCAGCTGGCGTGTCGGGTCAACGCCCCTCGGTTTGTTATCACCGTTAGGTATCCACCGAGAACCACAGTAAATAAGTGGGTTTTTCCTGAAGGGACACAACGTTTTGACTGACTTCCTCAGACAGAGACAAAAGCGCGCCCGCTGTCTTGAAAAAGACAGCGAATGTGCTTATCGGGCTGCAGTCGGCGGGGCGACTGCGGAGGGCGCTACGGTGAGCCGTAGCGAAAAATATTCGAGCACTTAATTCGTCACGAGAGGACGGAGCAGGAGCAGCACGACCTCTCGGGGCGAGTGTCAGAGCGTGAATGTGCGACCGATACGCTGGCGTTCTATTATATTGGAATTCATAGTAGTAGTTACACAGCCAGCGGCAAGTTTTCTTCTGGCGCTGTCATTCCGCCACCGTTCAGTCCCACGCGGGATCCGCCCGCAGTGTGACATGCATGCCCCGTCCACGTTCGGTCGACAATCCGCCTCAGTTCCGTCCCGCCCGCTCTGTTCCTACACCTTTAAGGAAAACACAACTGGGTATGAATTAATTATTTTATCTTGACTTGTGACAAGAGACTTTGCTTGACACACATACGTTATTATAAAGACAGTATCACAAAATATTGACGTTACAAGGTTATTTTATAACTCCATAGACAATGGAATACGTTGGCACATTTTCAATGCCTTTCCAATCTTTGATGAAGTAGTGGACCCTAAAATTGCTTTGTGTGGACATTATAATAAATGTAGTGACAGGCCAGTTTGTTGATACAAGGCTATAATTCAATAACTGGATTAAATGTGTGGGTGACTCAGTGTCTATCCCAACAGTATTTAAATTAATTTCAACTAAGAAAAATATGTTTTCATTTCTCATACTCGGAAAGTAGTGTTTGATCCAAGTAGCGGGTGGAAAACGCTGATTCCCTCCCTAGGGCGGAAAAAACTCATAGTAATTGCTTTCCACCCTAGGGCGGGAATGAATTTTAAAAATAGAACTATAGATAGTCGGAAGAAAAATATCGAAAAAAAATGCCGCGGTCTTGTGAGTTTATAAACAGCCAGTGTGAATTAAAAAAAACCTATAAGCGGAACGGCCCGGCGCCGATGGTGACGCGGGGTGTTCCATAATTAAAATTTAAGAAAGACTATACAATTTTCCGGGATACTAACATTGTCTGTACCGAAATTCAAAATCTCAGTTTTATAGACTAATATTTGATTAAAAATTAGTTCTAGCGATTCTGAAATGTTGACCCCAGATTCGGTTAAAAACGAGGCAAAAACAGTAATCGAAAATCTTGCCAGAAACAAAGTAACGATACTTAAATACATACAATGATTTGATGAAGTAGCTAACATACAAGAAAATACGTATTTTAGAAAAACTATTACCTATTTATTACTTTCCTTCTTCGTGTCAGTGGTACGACTGATCTTTTGTCAGACTTGGCAAGCACAAAATTTTGCAACCTCTACGGCGTTATCCTTATATTCGAAATGAAAAGTAGAGTGTTTTACTCGGACTATAGCCGCCCTCGCTGCGCTCGGACGTCTAAATACCTCGTATGGGAATTGATTCCTTTCGACCCTTGTGTAACAATCTACTATTTGAATAGAGAGAGCAAACATGTTTTCGGCTTAAAGAACTTTATTTCTCACTTAAGACAATCAGCAAAAAAAAAAAAAACAATAAAAAGAACAATAAATAAAAGTACTTATTATTAACTCGATGCGGGTAGAATTAAATACATAGGTATGTGGGTAGTTTTGTTAGCTGTCAACAGAACTGGTAAGAAGCGAGTTCCCTGCATTCTTGTTATAAGGCGGTGGCCCAAGTCCCAAGTTTACAAGATGTTGATGATGTTATGTTTGTTGATTACAGTTTTTTTATAAAGTGTTTCGTTATCAAGGAAGTAAGTAAATTTTCTTTTTTTAAATATTTGTCTTTTTTACCTAATAAAATTTATTAAAATTTATCTTTTAGAAAAATTACTGATTTGAAAATTAACTGTGTGTAATATGCGAGATAATACTGAAATAATCTTTTATTAGCTTTAAAACACATCGATTAAGTCAAAATAAAAATCATGTCACTATTTCCTACAGATTTTCATCGCAAAAAAAAAAGAATAAAAAAAAAATATTGTGTTGTATTTTTGAAAAGCCTCTGTTTATTTAACGGCCGGTATTACTTTATATTCAGAAAAATAAATATTTGGACTAATATGTACCGTAAACCGATACCGTACCGATTGATTGGGAATTCTGTGAATTATGAATCGAAATTGCATACATAAATATAAAAAAATTAAAACGTAGATTATGTTCGGATTTTCAGTGAGCCTTTTATTGGTAGGTAGGTTTTTTATGGTCAGGGATGGTTAAACGAGCTGAAAGCCCACCTGATTTCAAACGGTTACCTTTTGCCTTAACAACTTCTAAACCTAATGGTTTGCGTAAATGGTTAGTATTGCAAGTGGCGCTCGCTAAACTAAGACATGAAGATGGAAAGTCTCATGTGATTATAATTTCACTGGCACCCGTACCTTTTGCACCGAAACACACAAGCATTACTGTATGTTGGCAGAAATTGCTACCGTGATAGTACTTCCCCGGACGAGCTCTTTTACAAGGACATCTAATATATCTACTTAATCATAATTCATCGTATAATAAATTTCTGATCATTCTATATCTATATCAATCAACTCAGCCTATCGCAGTCCACTGCTGGACATAGGCCTCTCCCAAGTTGCGCCACAACGCTCGGTCCTCTGCCTTCCGCATCCAGTCCCCCCCAGCCACGTTCTTTAGGTCGTCGGTCCACCTGGCAGGGGGGCGCCCTACGCTGCGTTTGCCGATTCGCGGTCTCCACTCAAGGACTCGTCTGCTCCAGCGGTCATCGGTCCTTCGACAGACATGGCCAGCCCACTGCCACTTCAGCGTACTGATCCTACAAGCTATGTCGGTCACTCCCGTTCTCCTCCGGATAATCTCGTTACGGATTTTATCCTTCAAAGAAACTCCAAGCATAGCTCGCTCCATAGCTCGCTGAGCGACTTTGAATTTGTGGACTAGCCCAACTGTCAGTGTCCACGTCTCGGCACCGTAAGTCATGACTGGCAGGACGCACTGGTTGAAGACCTTTGTCTTCAAACTTTGCGGTATAGGCGACGAGAAGACTCGGCGAAGTTTGCCAAATGGTGCCCAGCCCAGACGGATCCTTCTGTTGGCTTCTTTCTCGAAGTTGTGTCTACCAAGCTGAATTGCCTGCCCTATGTAGACGTATTCCGTTACTACTTCGAGTGCCGACCCTTCGACGAATATTGGCCTCAATAATAATAAATAATATTGTATATCTATATACATAAGTTTTAAAATTTCATGATCCAGAAGAAGTTTGTAAATTATCTATTTATTAGGTAAATTTTTTATCGTACAAAATAGAAACAAAGACAGTAGCTAGTTTACAGAAAGATAATATAATGACAATGGGCGGTATTATTCCACAAGGCAATCTCTTTTAGACAATTTTTGGATGGACTTGAAGAATGGTACGGTTACCATTCTTCAAGTTCAATCAACCGAATTTGTTTTAACTTTAACTATAATGATAGTAATGTAATGTGTTCCGTGTGGTGCCGGACGTAAAGAAGTGCACCACCCTCCCTCTTCTCATGGGTGTCGTAAAAGGCGACTAAGGGATTCACCACAGAATGGGCAGCAGCGTTCTCTGAGTATTTAAACAACCAACTGCGATCGCCAATCTGCCTGCCAAACGTGGCGATTATGGCAAATCATTTGAGGGAGGCCTTTGTCCAGCAGTGGACGTTTTTTGGCTGAAATGATGATGATGATGATGACGGTTATGATGATGATGATAGTAATGTATTACTAAAAAAGATTAATAGAAAATAATGTCATTCACATTTTGCCAATATGATTCAAATAACATTATAATAAAAATACTGTCCAAAAAATACTGTGTAAATTCTAAATTAATAAATTTAAAAAGCAATAGTATACAAGATAAAATACTAAAAATACTTGACCTACTTCTTAACAACTGCATTCGATTCGTTTTTAATCTTCGTAAATATGACCATGTGTCTGAGTATCGTTTGCTTCTGAAATGGTTGCCTATCCGCCAACGTGGGCATATGAGGGCATTAACTACTCTATTCTCTTTACTTTTCTCTCCCAATTCTCCTTCTTACTTAACTTCTCATTTTCAGTATCTATATACAAGTCATACTAAATATCTCCGCTCCACTAATAATCGTCTTCTCCAATGTCCTTCTCACCGCTCTGACTTCGTTCACTCTACATTCTTCGTGCAATCTATCCTATTATGGAATGCGCTTCCTCATGAAATCAGGATGGCTAACAGTCGGCTCGCCTTTAAAATTAAGTTAAGGAAATATTTCCGTGAAAACAATTTAGCAGATTCAGCTCGACTTTGAATTATCTTGATGTTATATATTTATAGTTATATATGTAGGTATGTATAATATGTATATTTTATTATATGTATAATGTACTTAGGTATTTATCTATTTTTATTATATGTAATTATAAGTCCGTAGTACGAAACATATTTTACTACTTTACTGGTTCATCTACCTTATTCTTTGTCTCTGCATTACCCTAAGGTTGTCTGGTAGAGAACGCCTATGGCGTTAAGACCACCTTTGTGCCCTGATTCTGCCTGATTCTTTATACACAACAGTGTATAAAGAATTAAATAAATAAATAAATAAAATACATTATTTCGAATTTTTTATACTGGAATCTATAGCAGCTGTACAGAGGCCTTGTCATTTAATAACTAAGAATGGGTGTAGCTATAAAGAAGCTTTGTCAAGAAGATTTAAATTGTGGAAAGAAATCTTCAGATCTTAATCTTTAGATTTCGCTTCGCATGCGTAAAATGCGTTAAAATAATAAAACTTTGTCAAGAAATTAAGCAATCATAAAGAGCATAATTGTTTGAATAAAAATAGATTTTAAAAATTAGTAGATACATCAAAATACAACTTTAAAGCGGCTTTAACAGTACCTACAGAGACTACAGTAGTACTTGTAGTCTGTCTCTGTTATAACTTACGTCAGTTATACAAAGCATAGGTTATACAAAGTCTTTGGTTATAACACTCACATTCAATGTCATGCATGCCTATAATTTGTATAATCACTATGTAAATTATAATTAAATTTTGTAGTGTCTTTATATATGTAGTTTTTATTGTGATTATGCAGCTGGTGTGCAAAAAAATAAAAAATAAAAAAAGTATATTGAGAATTAGTTTATTTACATAAGCCTTCGTGGTATGCTCGATGCAGGTTGCGATTGAATGAATTGCTTTCTTTAACATTCCAATCAGAAGACTTGGAAGAATTATTAGAATATGATATTATAAACTGATATTATAGACTGCCTCGTTGGTCTAGTGGTTGCAAGCGCGACTGCTGAGCGTGTGTTCGATTCCCAGGTCGGGCAAAGTGTTATTGGGTTTTTTCATTAGGAAATTCTCAGTAGCAGCCCGGAGTCTGGATCTGTGCCCGGTCAATGGCAATAAGCTCGCCCCCTATTACATGGGACTATAACATAACTGGCGAGATGTGGGTGTACTCAATACACCTCTGCCTACCCCTTCGGGCAAATACAGGCGTGATGTTATGTTATGTTATGTTGATATTATAAAAAAATATTATTAGAAGATTAGTAAAGTTTTTATTATTTTAAAGAACGAATAGAATGAAACAGGATTTTTAAAAATAAATAAAATCGACGACAAAACGTAAGAAGTTAACGGTGACTGTGACGTCACGGTTTTTCTCAATTTACTCCCCAGCGGCCAAAGCACACAGTGACGCTATAGAAGCTTTGCTTCAAAAATAATTTAGTAATATTGGAACTAACATAATTATCACTTCCAATACTGGCATGCTGCATTCACGTTTCAATTATAACAGAATTATAACAGAACAACAGAAGTTGAGATAACACGGCTCAGCTCTTCATTAGTATGATTGCAATCACCATTGGACGACAATTTAGTCAATTGAACACGCGTGTGATCGAAATGCGGTTGATGATAAACTGTATTGTTTATGTTCTAGCATTTCAATTTTAGAATTGGTGCATTAGATGGAGGCTGTATAATAAACAATAAATAAATAATGAATATTTTTTTGGAACATTTTATACAGCAACATCTAGTCCCAAACTAAGTAGAGCTTGTAGTATGGGTACTAGACAATGGATATACACATTAGGGTGGAGCGCAGATGTATGAAAAAATAAAAAATCATTTATTTTGTGTTGTAATAGGGGGGGATTGGTGCCTTATAGTAAAGTGAAATTACATCTATTTTTTTAATTAATTTGAAAAATTGCTTCTGCCTCCGCACTGGCTTCAAAGTTTCAGATTCGGTGAAAAAACTCATTACATTTTTGATATAAAATTTAGCGTAAATTAATGGTAATATGTTGTTAAATAATACGTAGTGTGTAAATCAGACATGTAAATAATAAATTTTAATTAAGAAAAAATAATTGATTGATAGTAAGTTTACAAAAAAAAAAAAAAAAAATCCTGGAATTGACGTATTGTTTCAAATTTAGGCATTTTGTTGCGTGATTCCAGTTTGGCTTTTATGGCCCCTAATTTTGATATTTTTGTATATTGAGAAGTGGCAGCTTCCGCGGTGATCTTTATAGCCCGTTCTTCAGCCTGGTATGGTACGGGAGTCGTAAGAAAAACAGCTGATCCTCACCATCCGTTTGGACGACGTCGTTTATTTCCTCATCTGTCGAGTTTTTTAGAATCAGGGGTTCGGTAACTCCCTTCTCCCAATTTACGAAATCAGTGTAATTTGTGGTATTAAAATTGACATCTGGCACTTCAAAAAGTCTTGGTATGGATGTTTCAGCCATGCTACGTGTCTTCAATACGCGCCGGGCTGCCAATTTACGAACGTGTTTCCTTTCGTTGGTGATCAGAGCCACTAAGGCATTCTTTGGATACGCAAAATAGCTATTATGCTGAATCAAGGGATCGATAACTTTTTTCAGATCTTCTGGCAGGTACCTGGAGGCCAGAATAATGTTAAAAAGGTGTCGCATCTCATCTTTGCATGATGGTTTGTTCTTGATTAAGAACCAAGATGGGACATACAATTTTACGATAAATGTAGCCATAGTAACCAAGGCTGGCGATGGTGTTTCTGTGGTTATGTAGAGACGAAGTAGTCGATTGACCCGCGTGACATGAGACATTTTTCCTGGGAAAATATTTTTCAGATCTTCTGGAAAAACCCTTGATGAGACAATTTTTTGCAAGTACTGTTGACCTGTACTGAAAATCTTGGGCCATTTCAGGAAGTATTTCTCCTTCGATGCATTGAATCATTGCATTTGCTAGCAGATATATCAAATAGGAACTTACTGTGTGTAGAACGCTTGCCAACTTTTCTGGCGAAAGTCTCTTGATCGACTTCAGAAGACTTTTGCACTTTAAATCATAGGCTTTTAACATTTGCATAACTCTGGTGCTTATAACTGTTGGTATAGATGCAGTTAGCCATGTATTTTCAATCGTGGATGTTACTATACCGGCAATTACCGTGAATGTGGGGTCTTTTGCATTTGTCTTTAGTGTTTGCCTCGTCAATTCGTAGTAGTTCATAACATCCTCATAAGTAGGTAGGGTGTTTGTTTTACTTCACAAAAATCACCAAAAAGAGGGCACTTGAATGCACTCCATGTTCTCTCTATGCTTCACAACACAAATTGATGGCAAATTGCTACAATAATATGCTCGAGACTTATTACCTTGACAAATAATAGTGTTCTGACACAAGTGCGACACACAGCAAAATTACGCCCTTTGCGTCCCCGCACTGTCTTTATTTTACGTAATCAAGGTACGATTTTGGTTTTATTTTGCTTTTCATCGAAAATAGACTATTGTTGCTACCAGTAAATGAAATAAAATAAGTCAACTTAGTAACTTATTACGTGACTAGGTGGCGATAAAATTGGGTCTAAAATCAGATATATTCAAAAGTTCAGTGACCTTGCGGAGGCAGTTACTCTAAATCAATTCAAATAATATTTAGTATGATTGAATTTGAGCTCAATTGGCACCAACTTTTCACTATTACATAGCAGTAAAAAGAAAAAAGAAATTTCACTCCACCCTAATACACATACATAAAATCACGCCTGTATTTCCCCGAAGGGGTAGGCAGAGGTGTATAGTACACCCACATTTCGCCAGTTATGTTATAAGTCTCATGTATTATAATAACCCCCCCACACACACCCCACACACTCTTATATAATAATTATTGCTTTATTTGTTTTGGGTATAATAAGCATTGGCTGCTTTTGCTGGCTTGGCACCCGCTCATCATCACTTCGGGTTGACACTGAAAATCAGCGCTGTGTTGTGACTCACGTTACAAGTACAACACAGCATCATGCTGAGTGTCGACCTCTTTGCCGCAGCTACGACTTGCAAAGTAGGTATCATACATACATTGATAAAATGATTCAAGAAATGTACCTAATTAAGTATTTTTTATGTGCACCTACCGCATGTCGTCTTGTTGTGGCAATAAATAATTTTTCTTTCTTCTTTCTTTCTAATATTTTATATACTTTTTTTTTGTAAATACATACTTATAATTACATAAGAAACACCCAGACCAACACAAACACTTATGTTCATCACATAAATATTTGTGTACTGTGGGAATTGGATCCACGACCTCGTGATCAGCAGTCCGACACTTGAACCACTAGATCACAGAGAGAGAATATTCTTTATTGTACACCATTAACATTATTAAACTTAGGACTAACACGTAAAATAAGAGTACATTGGCGGTCTTATCGCTAATAGCGATATCTTCCAGACAACCTTTGGATGGACAAGGAAGACGTGAACAATAGATGGGGGCAGTATGTGGTGCACTTTCATAAAGTTGATATAGCTGTAGATCGATCGTTTTACAATGTTCACAATCAACATAATATTAAGATTATCCAGATTTCAAAATAATAATAATAATGTCCTCCCGGCCGAATTTCGGTCACGGCGGCCAATCTCAATGGAGACTAGCCATCTGCGCGGGACATATTATAGTTCACAAGTGTGCCCTTCGTGCCTCAAAATAATAACATTATCATGAGTTCATTGGTTTTCTAAATACAGCACAAAACTATAATTTTTTTAAATTCATTTTTCTATTTTTATTTTTTGTTAAAACTAATGATTGGCACGTTTTCATTCATAAAACAATTTAGAATTTTTGAGCAATCATCTAATTTTTTTGATATTGACTGTATCTATGTACTTGGATTTTCAAATCTACAATTTGCTCTACAAAAGACAAATACATTGCTGTATGGAGCTTAGTAGGGAAAATCGTGGATAGATTGGTAAGTTATTTTGTCATATACAATGATATTTAAAAGTAGTACAGATATGTTACTTGCGCTCGCAATCTGAAGATTCGAAAACGTACTAATTAGGAAGTTTTTCTATTAATCCGCGTCGAGTAAGGAGCCGAGCGTGACCAGTGACAAAAAAAAAGTAACATGTCGTCGTGTGTGTACAAAAAGTGATCCAATTATGACGCGAACGTAACTTGAAGTAATCAATTTACTAACTTTGTACTAGTTTATGTGTATTGTGCCGCCGCTGCGTACGGAACACTTTTTTCGTTTGTTTTGGTATACATTTATTATTTTAAATATCATTGGCCGTATACCTATATCGAATCAAAACTATCGATCCCGGATGTCATAAAAATACCCATCACAGGCGTTTTGGGTTGTCTAAATTCCGAAGATCAGGCAAATGGTCTTACTTAAGTACTAGCAATTTGATACAGTTTATCAGTGTGAAATACTGACATTCTGCGCTGCCATACAGGGTTAGATATGAAGCCAATAAATTATGTAAAAAAAATGCTAGCCAGATAGATTTAAGCTCTTCGAAAGAAAGTTGTTCCAATTTCAAACGAAACCGCTTTTCTGGCCATTGAAAAAAGAAGAAAAAAGTTGTTATCCAAGAACTGGAGGCGATAGAGAAAGTTATCAAAACTAAGAAGTCACATAACCCGTAAGTTTCAACAGCGACGCTTGTCATTTTATTAAGTGTTTTATATTTTCATGTTTCTTTTATTTTTGATGGGAAACAACATCTTTTAACAGTGGTAAAGTCTTGAAGACTTTTAATCTCACCACCGTAAATATTTTTTATACACGCAGCAACCTACTATCAGTCGCGCGTCGTCGTCTTAGTAATAATTTAATTTTTATCACTAACTTTCAGTACGCCAATACTCGTCTAACTAGAAACTAAATCTGCATGCCTTATCGACAAGTCAGAAGCGACCTAAGAGAAAGAATCGTTACTCTTTTACCGTGTATACCTACTTTCCACTTCATCATCATCATCATTTCAGCCGAAAGACGTCCACTGCTGGACATAGGCCTACCCCAAAGGGGAAATGCCATAATCACCACGCTTGGTAGGCGGGTTGGCGATCGTAGTTGGTTGGTTTAATACTCAGAGAACGCTGCTGCCCATCCTCTGGTGAATCCCTTAGTCGCCTTTTACGACACCCATGAGAAGATATAGGGTGGTGCAATTCTTTACGTCCAGCACCACAAGGAACAGTTGTATGTAACCTGCCTAGTTATCTCTCGTTCGCAGTTTCAAAAGGTAACATGAGCTTGCGACACGATTAAAGAAATGAATTTGAAAACTGACGAACCTTTTCGGTCCTCGGTTCCCGTCGGTAACTGCCTCGTACAACTGATAAATAAAGAGCACTTTGGAGAAAGTCTAAAATACCTGCTATTGTGAAAAAGTAGCCAAGTCACATTTTATACACGAAATGTGCCGTCGTAGTTTTTCTTTAAAAAAAGTACATTAGCTAAGTAAAAACCTCAAACGAGCGACAAAAAAATGAAATAAATACTTCTTGAAAAAATGATCTTTTTGGACAGTTCAGTTTTGACCCAACAAAAATTTTAAAAAGTAATTTCATGCACACAACGTGGACCGCAAAAAGAAAGGTTTCGTTTGTGGCGCACCTAAAAAACTAAAACCTTTGAGCACCTGTTGAATTTACTTTTTACTTTTAGTGTTCGCGGGCCTAAACCTGGCCCGGACCGGGGGCTCTTTGTACACAGGTACCTTCTAAAACATAGTTTCATATCGAAGTGGCTTCATTTGCCTGTTGTTTAAAAGGATTTGTAGGGATTGCTCAGTTAAAATGACTGTAAACCGCAGTATATGTGCTTAAATTTTGATGCAGTGACCAATAGACTCTTAGACTCAGAAAATATTTTTTCCATGGATAAATTTTTCATTTACTGGGTTAACAAGCAAGGGTTTTCAGTCCCAAGTCATATAGGAAATTTAATTTCTATAACCACCATGTTTGGCAGATGAAAGGTCATTGCAGTATAGAGAGATTTTGGAAGATTAGTATTTGAAGAAACTATCGCTATCGCTTTTCCTCAAGTAAGTGCGATAAGGACAACTGCAGCTTCGACTGAATAGCCTTAGTAATAAAATAATAATTCGAAGTTTGGCTCTCGACTATTTTCTCCTCCAAAACTAGAAAAAAAAAGATATTTCTTAAACTAAATAAGAAGAATGTGAACTATTTCGCTATGTTTTTCCTTTTTCATTAATAATTTTCAAAGTTATACACTAGGCCAGGGATTCCCAAACTGAGTTCCACGGAACCTAGAAGTTCCGTAGAATAGTCATCAGGGTTCCGCCAAAATTATTTATTATTAGCTACTAAATAATACCACGGTTACAAACATCGATATATATGTACTACGTACTAGATGTGCTGTTCAAAAGAACAACATGGTTACACCAAGTTGTGGTTCCGGAACCACACTGTCATCTGTCATTAGTTCACTTTGACAGCTCTCTCGTGAACACACGTAAATTTTATCAACGGTTGCGTCAACTGAATTTGGAACATGCTGCTTATATGAGATCGCCTGTCTATGTGTTGACGTCGTTGGTTACAAATATAATTTTGAAATAGCGCAAAATATGTGATTAGAAGGACTTTTTTTCAATTATAATTATCACACATTTCTTTAAAAAAAATGTTCTTATATTTTCAATGTTGATTTGTAATCATTTGATATGGGGTTCCATAAAATAAAAGTTATTTTGTTGGTGTTCCGTTATCTTTAAAGTTTAGGAACCATTGCACTAGGCCACTGTAGGCAGCGGCCTAATGCGCCAACTAATGCGAATCCCGTTCAAAAACTACTCACTCTATGGTACTGAAATTAAAATACATATTACTCAAGGATAGATGTGACAAAATTATTGTATCCAAAACATGAATGCACTTATTTGGCTCGATCATAAAAAATTCCAAACATACTTCGGAAAGTGTTTATTAGCAAACAGTTTCCTAAATATATCCTACATTTATTGGTATTTTGGTATGATATTTTACTTAAATATTGTTTTACTATTTTAAAATAATTTAACTGAGCCATTTTATCGAAAATACACGTATTTTCTAAGTAATTAATTTTTTTCGCTTATATCCACTTTCATTTGGAGTGGCGTCAACTTCATGCCGCACTACTCCTTCCCGGCAAGCCTCGTATTTTGCTTCGCGCTCACTCTCATTCCGCGGCGTTCTGATTGTCATTAAAGGATGCTACGCCTACCTTTTTGACATCAATGCAGATAAGAGCCGATATGGGCCGGCCATATTAGCCAAAAACTGCCGTGGACCATTGAGGTAGACTTGTTCTTGAGTGGAGTCCGCACATCGGCAAGCGTAGCTTGGGTTGCCCTTAGGCTAGGTGGAGTGATGTTAAAGGCAAGGTGGCTAGTAGAAGCTAGAGTACTAGTTTATGTGTATTATTATTATGCTGCCGCTGCGTACGGAATATTTTTTTCGTTTGTTTTGTTATGGTACGGCATATCTAAACTATTAAATATTATTGGTCTTTAGGCTTACTGATAGGTGTTTCTATTTAAAAATCGAATCCAATACCTAACTTAGTGATCCCCGTTTAATGATACACGTGTATTTGGTCGCGGTCTATTGTTAACCGTAAACTTGGCTCACTCGGTTGCCTAGTGGCCACTTAGCCGGGTCCAACACATTAAGAGAGCTCGTAAAGTCGTTAAGAGATGTTTATTGGTCGGACGTGACTGTCTTTGTCCTAGTTTGAGAATAATGTACTTATGATACGTGAGCGAACAGTAAGTTATTTCAGTATGAAAGATTCGTATACAACATTTTATTGAAATAACTGAAAACTTCTTAAGGGGTCTTACATTTTGTCGATTTATGTAAATACAAATGTAGGGAACAGCTAATATTTTTTTCGCGATTTCCGGGTTCGTCCCATGGTAAAAGTTGTTCATACTGATGAGTACAATGATCCCCTAAGACTAAGAGGTTTTCAGTTATTTAAAAACACGTTATATACAACATGTAACAAAAACCCTGTTGTTCCTGTGAGGTGCGTTATCAGAATCGATATTCATACGTAAGGAAAAGTCTTTTAGAAAAACTCTTGAAATTGAAAGTGTTATAATCACTTTTAATAATGATTTCATATTTAATTTTATGATTTTTACTAAAGAGTTTTTCCAGATGAGTTGTGTCCTTACGCATGAATATTAAATCCGATTGTAGCGACACTGCTGACGCATTTATTTAGTACAAGGCACTCAATTGTATTAGCGCGCCGCAGCAGTCGTCTGAGACGACTGCTGCGGCGCTGCGGGGAGACTTCTCGTCTCCCCGCAGCCAATCCGTTAGGTCATAATTATTATGTAGTATATTATAAAATATGTATCTGGTACCAGAAGTAAAGTGTATCTATCTATCAACGAGTAACCTTCATTCCATCAACCTCAACCATCTACCCCTAAACCGATAACGTAGCTCACAGGAACAACAGGGTTTTTGTTATATAGTGTATACATTACCGTTGCTTTTTTTGTGTAGTAAGATTTTTATAGCATAGGATGCAGAAACGAACTAAGGCCCACCTGATGTTAGGCAATCTTTGCCCATAGCCCATAACAACTGCAATACCACCTAGTTGTTTCCTAAATGGTATTGCAAACCGCGTTCGCTAAACTGAGACGTAAAGATGAAAAGTCTCATGTGATCGTAATTTCACCGACACCCGTACCCTACGCACCAGAACACACTAATGCAAGTATTACTGTTTGGGAGTAGAAATAAGTACGGTACGGAGTTTTTATATCCAATGCCTTCTGCTTCTTTCTTGCCTGGTGGTTGGCCGGGGTACTTTTTTACATTATTTCCTAAACTATACAACCAAATAACATGCTGCAGGAAAGGATAAGGGAAAAAATATCTCCATTACATAACTATAACCATCAAATTATTTACTTTGATTTTTTGGTAGGATTAGACCATTTATAGACACTTATTTATGAAACTAGCAAGGAATTGACTCAACATTATTAATTTAACTACTCAAAACTCACTTCGATCATTCCAGTTCATAGCATACATTACGACGACATATGACAGCAATTACACAACAAACAACTGTGTTAAGTGAACAGGAAATTTGATCAATCATAAGTACAGACGCATAAAGAGATAAGTAGTCAAGGTCGTCAGATAATATGAATAGTGAACGCTGCAAAGCTTTCGAATGAATGAATGAATGAATGAAAATTTTATTTGCTTAAAACATGAGTATACAATACAATGTGAAAGCACATGCATGTAAGGTGTTTAAATGATAGGTATAGCAGCTACAATGTTTTGCCACTGTTTTTCGAAACGTCAGGAAACCAATCTAAATAATATACGGGATATAATCCGCTTAAACTTGTTTTATTATTAGGTTGTCTGGAAGAGATTGCCTTGTGCGATAAGACCGCCCATTGTACTTATTTTAATCTTTCTGTAAACTATTGTGTTTGTTTTCTTTTGGTGTAATGTACAATAAAGAATACAATAAATAAATAAATATTATAATAAATAGTAAAATAGAGTTTTTCTATAAGTGTAGGCCAATCATCCATAGGAAAACATCCGTAATTTCCTGAGAAAACCTAAAAGAGACCCTTCATAAAGTCAAGTTGGCAAAAATGGTTCGGGCGGGTACAATGAATCGGACGTTTTTTATGCGAACAGTTGAATCTTTCACTTGCCGCTTAGATGAAAAATACAGGTATTGGTGTTGAGAGACAGCAGGCATTGGTGTTGCTTTCGCACAAAAAATGCCAGGTTATTTGTACCTATACTGAAAAAAAAGTAAAGTAAAGTAAGTAAGTAAGTTTTGTGTCGAGTAGCACAAATTTTAGGTGCTAGGAACATAAAGAGGTGACTAATTAACTTACGCTACTAATAGCTAACTAGTTTGAAATGTGGCAGCAAATCAGTTTATCAATTATAACCAAAATTTGGTTTCAACTAATTAAAAATTGGCAATTTTTGAAGTAAGTAAACAAGTCAGGAATTTTATTTTTCAATGCATCTGAAATATTGTTGCCTACTTGACTATACTTATCTCTTTGTTCGACTGTACATATGAAACTGAATATTGAAACAGGCACGTAATACAATTCCCTGATGAGAATGACGTCATCGGCGCGCAGTCATCAATCAGTGTCCCCAATTAATTACCTATCTAATGTGAAATGATCGCTTTCGTTTTGATGTTTGTAATAGAGTAGTATAGTTGACATTTTTGTGAAGGACGTGGATAGATATAGGATAAATAAAATAAATAAATAAATATCTTTGGGACATTTTTACACAGCACCATCTAGTCCCAAACTAAGCAGAGCTTGTGGTATGGGTACTAGACTATGGATATAATACGTATATACATTTTTTTTGTTGTAAATACATACTTATAATACATAAGCAACACACCCAGACCAACACAAACACTTATGTTCATCACACAAATATTTGTGTCCTGTGGGAATCGAACCCACGACCTCGTTATCAGCAGTCCGACACTCGAACCACTAGACCACAGAGGTTGTTGATTAAAATATTTTATTGAAATACCTGTAATGACGCTTGTCATCTTAGTCTTCCTGCGACCATGAACGCTGTAAAGCTTTCGAAACGTCAGGAAAACCACAGAGGTCGTCAAAGGATGATACATATTTTTGGTCAGTAAATAACTAACATAATACTTGGGTTGTAAAACATCACAATATTATCACCTAGAAGGATCTGAATTAATCAGTCAATTGGTCCTCTTGTCTAGGAGCATTTGAATAAGCTCGTAAACGGGTGTAAAACCGCCGGTGGTGGTGAAAAATTACATAATTAATTATGTATACCAGAGGTAAACTATATCTTAAGTAACTTTTAGCTAATTAAACTCAGTTTGTTTTATTGTCATCATCATTTCATCCAAAAGACGTCCACTGCTGGACATAGGCCTCCCCCACGCATCGCTACAACGACCGGTTCTGCGCTTTCCGCATCCAGCATTCCCGCGACATTCTGGGGTCGTCGGTCCACCTTATGATACATAAAATCATAAACTTATTTTACTAGCCACTCAAAATTACTTGAAAAAGAAGCACAAGAGTTTACTTAAATAAAATACTCAAATCAATGTACTTAATGTATTTTAAGGCCCTTACTTTTGTAAAAATATTTTTTATACTACTCTGCAGTCTCATATCTAGTAAAATCTTGTAAATTCTGTTGACCCGTATATAAATGCTTGGAATTTTGCTTATCCTGATATAGAATAGTCGTGGAGACAGGACATATTCCTTTAAGTGAAAACGCTTTTCATACGTCCACTGGTCCTTATAAGAATATATTCAGCTGAAAGAATTCTGGTTTCAGGAAATCGCAAATCTTCAACTGTCTTTCCGTCCGTCCTCCCGCCATTGTTGAATTTGAATTCCATTTTTATTCTGCGTATCATTCTAATTTTGAATTCGAGATTTAAACGCAAAAATGTAATTCAATTCCGAGGGTGAATTCATGTAATATTCCGGTATGTACGCATATAAATATAAATAATACGATTTCTTTGTCTTATTTGACGTCTGTGGTCTAGTGGGACTGCTGATCACGAGGTCGTGGGTTCGATTCCCACAGGACACAAATATTTGTGTGATGAACATAAGTGTTTGTGTTGGTCTGGGTGTTCTTTATGTATTATAAGTATGTATTTACAACAACAAAAAAATATATATAAGTATTATATCCATTGTCTAGTACCCATAGTACAAGCTCTGCTTAGTTTGGGACTAGATGGTACTGTGTAAAAAATGTCCCAAAAATATTTATTTTATATTTTATTTTTGTTACAGAGAGCATATCGCATCTGCGACGCCGACAACCTGGCAGGGGAACTTCACCATGTCAAGCATGTTCTCAAACATAACAACTTGATAGCTCCACATCCCCATCGCAAACGCCGCCTGAAACCCAGCACAGTTGACCGTCAACCAGCTGTTCTACCATTCATCAAAGGGGTCACCGACAGAATTGGTCATATCTTGAAGCATGCTTCTTTCAAAACCTATTTCAAGCTACAAAGAAAGATCAGCCAATTCCTCAGTCCGGTGAAGTGTCACATTCCCTTACAAGATGCAGGGGTCTACAAGATTGATTGTGATTGTGGGTTATCATACATAGGGCAAACAAAGCGTAATTTAGCCACTGAAATTAAAGAACATATAGCTGGCGTCAAGAACAGACACTCCACAAAGTCTGCAGTGTGTGAACATGCCCTAGACAAACCCAACCATTTCCTTCGATTTGATATACTAGAAGTCCTGGCGAAGGAAAATCGCATGTACCTAGAATGCTCCGTGAGGCTATTTAAATTAAAAAACATCCTAATTTTAATAGAGAAAATAGTTGGCAGCTACCACCTGTTTGGAACCCATTTCTTAAAATAATCAAGTCCCAAACAGCACGCAACACTGTAAAAGATAATGACATTGTGAGTGATTACTGCGTGCATCGAAACGATTTTAAACGGTAGATTAAATATTTTTTTTAGAATTATCTGTAAAGACGCTTGTCATCTTAGTCTTCCTGCGACCACAAACCCTGCAAAGCTTTCGAAACGTTACTTTTTTTTTTTGTAAATACATACTTATAATACATAAGAAATACCCAGACCAACACAAACACTTATGTTCATCACACAAATATTTGTGTTCTGTGGGAATCGAACCCACGACCTTGTGATCAGCAGTCCGACACTCGAACCACTATACCACAGACGTCGTCAAAATATGATATATGCTACAAAATACAACTTTAGTGACGCTGCGTTCAAAACAGGACTAATGCAAACTGTTCGCGGAGTGTGTGCTTCGCATGCCAGTAAATCAAATTGTTTGCAATCTACTTATTTGCCAGGTAACGCATGCATGCCAGTTAACGTATACACATGAAAGTAGCTGGCACGTGCAAAGAGCTTCTTGTAACTTGTAGCTTGTAGACTTGTAACTTTTGATAAACAGGGCACAGTGCCCTGCAAGCTTACAAGCTTAGTGAAATTCTTTGATAAACGTAATTTACAAGGCCTTGTGAAAATGTTCTTGTAATTTGTAGCTTGTAGATTCCAGACTTGTATATTTTGATGAAAAGGGTATAGGATTCACTGGCCGCCTAAACAAAACCGCAACAACATGTGTGAAAAAACACTTGTAGCTTGTAGTTTCTACGTGAAGTTTTGATAAACGCATCTTTGTAAAAAAATATGAATTTACATGGAAAATGCTTGTAATACAAGGCTTGTAACTTTTGATAAACAGGGCACAGATGCAAGAGAGTTACAGGCATGTGGATCAGAGGCTTTATATGTGTGGTTTAGGCCCCGTTGTTTGATCAGTAGTAAAATATGACTAATAGTTAATTTAACCATTAGTTCATTAACAACAGTTAAGGTTTTAACAATAGTTAAACTAGAAATATATTGAAGGCCCCGTTGTTTGATCAGTAGTCATGTATACTATTAGTTCAAATACGTTGGTTAAACTGACAAATAGTGAAAAATTACAAAATACTGTTGTTTGATCAATAGATAAACATGACTATAGTTAAAATCATTGACAATTTGTTAAAAAGTTACTATGCATGGACAGAGTAGTTAACTTTGACCACTAGTTATTGTAAATTAAAAATGAACTTATATTATCGTGCTCTCATAGGCACGGAGGGGTCTCGATGTGCAACGAAACGGTCACCCATCCAAGGACTGACCGCGGTTAGCGTAGTTTAATCTTGCAGATCTTGCAATCTACGCGGGTATAGCCACGAGCCCCAAAAATAAAAGACCTTAAATATAGCAAGATGCTTTAAAGATTTTGAATGTTCTTCTGATGACGATGAAATTATTGTGAATATTTATTGAACAGCCGCGCACCGTCCCAAAAACATTCAGAATCAGAAGTATGTAACTAGATTTTGGGATGAAGTTCATTTCTTTGAAAGATATATGTGTGACGAGACGACGGAGGGCGCAAGTCTTCGTTCTCATATTCATCCGAGTGATGATCAGCAGGTTGATCAGGCATGAAGATATACAATATTTCAAGAATCAAAATCAGAACTAGGTACAGGGAATGCAATGAGGTTATTAATGACATTATATAACTAATCTGTGGTCGTGTCGTGATGACATATTGACTGACAGTTCGTCTTGACAACCAAATTCTTTTTAAAAAGCAAAAATAATATGATCAATATGTAGATACTCTTTGGAATATATTTATATATTTCATTAACAATAGTTAAGGCCTTAACAATAGTTAAAGCAGAAATACGTTGTTTGAAGATATTTTTAACAATAGTTAAATATAACAATAGTCAATGGTGTTGCTGGTGAAGAGATAAGTGTTCGGCGGTTCAATAAATATTCACAATAATTTCATCGTCATCAGAAGAACATTCAAAATCTTCAAAGCTAGCCACCGTCCTTGGATGGGTGATAGTTTCGTTGCACATCGAGACCCCTCCATGCCTTTGAGAGCACGATAACGGGTTGATACGGATTGTCAGAAGCCTGAAACTTTGACAACTGCTCTAATCTTAGGATGTCGGTATTACCCATTACCTGGGTTGCCGGGGACTGATGACAGTCGCTCCGTGTAAAATACTGATGTGCAGCCGCATCTGGTTAGACTGAAAGCCGACCTCAACGTAATTGGGAAAAAAGCTCGGAGAAAGAGGTAGATTTCATTTCAAATTTACAAAAACTATAAGGGTTCCTTGTAGGAACTACGGAACCCTAAAAACGAATCGTCAAAGTTGACTACTCTGTCCATGCATAGTAACTTTTTGACAAACTGTCAATGATTTTAACTATAGTCATGTTTAACTATTGATCAAACAACAGTATTTTGTAATTTTTTACTATTTGTCAGTTTAACCAACGTATTTTAACTAATAGTATACTTGACTACTGATCAAACAACGGGGCCTAAACCATAAAGGTTCAGTATAGAAATGTCTTTGGGTTAAACCAAAGACATTTCTATACTGACGTAAGTATAATACCTTTATGGGTTAAACATACATAGATTTGCGTTGAAATTGTTTACATTTGATATAAGGAGGTAAATGAAACGTGAAAAATGTGACAGTATAAAAATATAAAAGGGTTTTTCTATCGAATTAACTCTGACGTAAATGGGACTCAATCAATCGTGTATCCGCTGTGAATCGCTAGTACATGCTTAATAACGGAGATAAAGTAAAATATAAATACCTAATAATAATATTGATGGCGATGCTTGGGGGAGGCCTATGTCCAGCAGTGGACGTCTTTCGGCTGAAATGATGATGATGATGATGAATATTGATGGCCGCTGTTATATTGAATTTAATCATAAATATTCATGTTAACATAGACGAAGTGCTGCGAACAATAATAGTGAAGCCAGCAAAACCGTGCTCCTCTGTGTACAAACTAGCGCTCACGCACACACATACATGCACATCAAACCGTGTTGCTCATCGCTCTCAGTACATATGTTGCGGGCCAACAAGCATCGCCAAAAATAATGTCTTTTAGGTGCATGTGTGTGCGTGAGCGCTGGTTTGTACACGGAGGAGCATGGTTTTGTTGGCTTCACTATGATTGTTTGCAGCACTTCATCTATATTTTTACTGTGTTAATAGGGTACACCAATTTACTTATCTCTGTAACGTAATGATTGCTCAAAGATAATGAAGATATTACGGGGGCGGAGGGCGCTGTCACAGATAATATAATACTATGCGCTGTGTATAAGAACGAACATGATTGACTACAGATTCACGCGTACGTCTAATGCCGGGTACAGACCAAGCGAACGAAGACAAGCAAAGGCCAACAGTGATTTTCACCGATCGACACCAC
This sequence comes from Asteroscopus sphinx, assembly GCA_949699075.1. Taxonomy (NCBI): domain Eukaryota; kingdom Metazoa; phylum Arthropoda; class Insecta; order Lepidoptera; family Noctuidae; genus Asteroscopus; species Asteroscopus sphinx. Next base: position 6,606,763 of record OX453016.1, read on the forward strand.
ACGCTCGCTCAACTTCGCTGTTGTACAAAGTGAACGCCAGCTAAGAGCACGGCCGAAAGCAAATGAATTCCTTCGCTGGCTCTCGCACGCTTTCGTTAAAGCGACCAAATTTAACGTGCGCGTTCGCTCGGTAGCCTTCGCTTTCCTTCGTTCGCTTGGTCTGTCATAAGGCGATCAAACTTACCCTCAATAGAGCTTACTGCAAATAATTGTACACAAGAAGTCTGTAGGCATATTACATGTTTGAAAAAGTATACAGAGCCTTTCGTTGTCCAGTACAATCATTTAGGGTGCTGCTGGGCTGCCTCGATATTGTAGCGCATCGGGGATGCCTGTAGATGCTCACGCAGGCTGCTTCCACACCTCGGACTCTGAATACAATATAAATGCCAGCACCACCTACATACAAAAGATTACGTCTGATACGAACGCACACACACGTGTAGGTTAGGGATGATGCTCGTCGCTCTTAATGCCGACTGGGTACCAAGCGCTTCTCAGCAGTTCTCAGAGATGGCGTACTCGTATAGCGACTGGCAATTGAAATCCTTTGCAATATTGCAGTCCAATTGCCGTCAGACTGCGGGCACGTCGTCTTAGTAGTAGTAGAGCTCCTTTGTGAAAGAGCTCGTCCGGGGAAGTACTACCACCGTGCCTACTTCTCCGCCAAATAGTGATGCTTGCATTGCTGTGTTTCGGTCTGAAGGGTGCAGGTGCCGGTGAAATTACAATCACATGAGACTTTCCATCTTCATGTCTCAGTTTGGCGAACCGACTAGCGGTACCATTTAGGCAACAGCTTAGGTGGTATTGCAGTTGTTATGGGCAAAGGTAACCGCTTAACATCAGGTGGGCCTTTAGCTCGTTTCGCCATCCTGTACCATAAAAAAAAAAAAAAAAACGTGCGGGGCGCGGGCGTGGAATCTTAAATTGGTGGGGGGTGGTGAGTGGCAGTTCTGTACGTTAGTAATATTAGATATTCTGTGCTGCTTCTGTGCGGTCATCAGAAGCAGTTCGCATCCCTGGTCTATAGGGTTCGGGCCAGCAGTGCCAACAGCATCCTAATGATGTTAGTTAGTTGGCTAGACTGCACGTTTGTAAACCACCTTAATTATGTTACTTGCACTCGCAACTGAAGACCCGAAAACGTTCTAATTAGGACGTTTTTCTATTAATCTGCGTCAAGTAAGGCGCTGAACGTGACCGGTGACAAAACAAAAACTAAAATGCCGTCGTGTGTGTACAGAAAGTGTTCCAATTATGATGCGAAAGTAACTTGAAGGTTACTTCAAGTTGGTTACAACCACAGACCAGTAAGCTTCAAGACTCCGCATAAACAAAGTTTTGTATTCGAATGCAGTCGTAAAACGTTGGTGGGGTCAGGGGGGCCGACAGCGCGTTATGATTGGCCGGCTCAAAAGTTCGGTGGTATGATTCCTTATGATTGGTTCCGCTCGCTGATTGAGTGACGTTCGATTGGCGGAGGGACGTATGATATGCAGTGGTAGAGCATATGCGTTGTGACCGGGGGTGTCCAGCTAACCGGCGTCTAGAGGCTTACTGGTCTATGGTTACAACTTACTCACATTATACTAGTTTATGTGTATTGTGCTGCCGCTTCGTACGGAACATTTTTTTCGTTTGTTTTGTTAGGGTATGGCATATCTATACTATTAAATATCATTGCCACTGCTATAAGGTTTCAGCTAGACCTGTGATCTTGCGTTAGTAATCACTGAACGCGAAATATTTATGTGATGTAGGTACTAACATAGTTAATCTGTTACAAAAAATCGAGTCTATAGTACTTGAATAAATATTTAAATATATAAGATGATACCAGACTTGGGACAGATTTTCACCTCGAACTTGAAACTTAAAGTGAAAAAAAAAACTAAACATAACATAACATAACATCACGCCTGTATTTCCCCGAAGGGGTAGTCAGAGGTGTATAGTACACCCACATTTCGCCAGTTCTGTTATAGTCCCATGTAACAGGGGGCGAGCGAAAAAAACTAAACATTTCATGAAATTGCCCATCTCTATACATGGTATTCATGCAACCGCACAAATAAAAAGAATAACATCAAAATGATCTACAGCAATCAGTACAGCAAACAATATCTTTTTCGTTTGCACTCCCTCACACCACTACACACACCCCCACCGTCCCCATACATACAAATACACTCCTCCAACACAAAAACTATCCCCACACACACACACACACACACACACACAAACTCACAAACCGTCCCCTCACATGTGCACTAACGGCCAAAATTAATATCCGATCTATCTACGATTTACCCTACTAGAGATAGAAATTTGACATATTTTGTATGGAGCTTATGTCAAATTCCTATCTCTAGTAGGGCAAATCGTAGATAGATTGGATATTAATTTGGCCGTAAGACTTACCCTCCTAATATCTGCCAATAGAATATTGTAACACTTAACCATAATTTTTCAAGATTTAGATAATTTAATTAAGTCTATTGTCTCTCAATCTGTACCATGTAACCGAGAGGCCTGGCCCCTGTCATACAGGTTATCCTAGTTCAGGGTCCAGGGCTACACTGTTGTTATGTTCTTCTGAAGTCGCAATAAACATAATTATTATTATTATCACCTTAGTCACCTTACACACAGAATAAAGCTGCGCGACAAAAATATAAAAAAAACAACAAAAGCCTACCACACAGATTGAATGTCATGTGCATTATTACAGAAGAAAATACGTTTTTCAGAAAAGTTACGACAAAAAATATCATGTATGTGCACACTCATATTTACCATATTTTCCATATACTTTGTGAAAAGCAATCGACAAACGATGTTCCTTATACATAAGTCGAAGAAAATGCGGGAGAATGATGAAACAGATATAAAACGGAGCAGAGCGATCGACAGCCGGAGGCGAACCGAGATTAACCTATCGCGATCAAATAATACCACGTATTCTTAGAATGAGGAATGGTATATACACGGTTTGCTGCAATTATGGGTGTAAGCAGATATTGAAGTTGTAAGCTTTAGTACTCGTACTTATACATTGGAAAATGCTTTAGATATAATTATGCCAGTCTTCTGGGCACTTTTCCAGAGGACAGCGATGTGGAAGAATACTTTGACGCCTAAGCACGCCTTTTTAACACGCTTTTATTAGGTCGACCTATTATTTTTACACTTTTCGCGGTTGTGTCACAATATTCACAGTGGAAAAGAAAAACCGGCCAAGTGCGAGTCGGACTCACGCAGGAAGGGTTCCGAACCACCCATTGACCTGATACCCCATAGAAACTGATTTAATTTACGAGAGTTCATCAGAATATATCAACGCACCGTGAGCGAAATATGAAATTTCGCATCTCTTTCTTGCATACCACACCACATACCACATATATCTATGTTTGCCCTTTTTTTAGTATTTGTTGCTGAATTACATAGTATGCACTATAATCACACCAAGTTTGACGCTGGTATGTATTACCGTTTTGAAAATAGAGCATCAAAAACGTTGAATGAAATACATGTTTTTCGAGGATTCTTGTATGGGGACCCCTTTGGTTTTAAAGAAAGAAAGAAAGAAAGAAAAATATTTATTTGACACAACTAAGACACATACAAGAGAAAGGATAGGTATACATAAACAAGAAATAGATATAGACTACTATTTTAGACTTTTATATTTTTAGTATTTGTCATAGCAACACATATTATTTAAATGTCAACTGGCTAACTATTACCGGTCAAAAGATACAGCCGGACGGACGGACAGACAGCGTAGCGACAGTAATAGGGTCCCGTTTGGCACCCTTTGGTGCAACAATAATTTGGCTGGTATTAGCCATTTCTGCAGCGCGTCTAAGATAGACTATACACACTGACTGACTATTGTGACTATGTAGACTAGGGTGAGCGTGGACTGTTTTTATGCCACCTTGCGCAAAAAGGCAACCTTGATAGTGGGTAGAGTGCGGAACAGCGGCAACAGCCTGTTGACCGTCGTCGCTGACAGGCCGTACGGGCACTGGCGGTCCTTTCATGCTCCTGTGTTACTCAAGCATGGAGGAAATAAATTAGGTACCTATTTATTGTTTCTAAATTCACTCCAGTTAGTTCAAATTATTAAAATGTATTTTTTTTTTCTCTCTCTTTAATGCATTTTAATTTAATTTGAATACTTATGAAACACCTAGACCAACACAAACACTTATGTTCATCACACAAATATTTCTGTCCTGTGGGAATCGAACCCGTGAAATCGTGATCAGCAGTCTGACCCTCGAACCACTAGACCACAGACGTCGTCAAATTAATAATTCGGTACTTTTCTGCCATTTTTATTCCATTTTCTGACTTAATTCGCTAGTTCTACGCGCTCCGTCTATCTTATTCCTATAGTCTGGGGTGCTAAACCATATTTAAATAATCGAATAATAAAATGTAAACAAAGTTTAATCGACCGCACATCAGCAGTAGCACTTGAATTACGATAACCGCCCTTTTATTCTTTTGGACTGAGTTTAGAACATTATAATTTCATCCACATAGTTATCAAATCAGCCTATCGCAGTCCACTGCTGGACATAGGCCTCTCCCAAACTGCGCCACAACGCTCGGTCCTCTGCCTTCCGCATCCAGTCCCCCCCAGCCACGTTCTTTAGGTCGTCGGTCCACCTGGCAGGGGGGCGCCCTACGCTGCGTTTGCCGATACGCGGTCTCCACTCAAGGACTCGTCTGCTCCAACGGCCATCGGTCCTTCGACAGACATGCCAGCCCACTGCCACTTCAGCTTACTGATCCTACAAGCTATGTCGGTCACTCCGGTTCTCCTCCGGATAATCTCGATACGGATTTTATCCTTCAAAGAAACTCCAAGCATAGCTCGCTCCATAGCTCGCTGAGCGACTTTAAATTTGTGGACTAGCCCAACTGTCAGTGTCCACGTCTCGGCACCGTAAGTCATGACTGGCAGGACGCACTGGTTGAAGACTTTTGTCTTCAAACTTTGCGGTATAGGCGACGAGAAGACTCGGCGAAGTTTGCCAAATGCTGCCCAGCCCAGACGGATCCTTCTGTTGGCTTCTTTCTCGAAGTTTTGTCTACCAAGCTGAATTGCCTGCCCTAGGTAGACGTATTCCGTTACAACTTCGAGTGCCGACCCTTCGACGAATATTGGCCTCGGCATGACATGCATATTGAACATGACTTTAGTCTTGTCCAGATTCATGCCGAGACCGACACGTCGAGAGGCTCCGTTTAAGCTGTGCAGCATTTCGCCCAGTTGTTCCAGCGACTCAGCCATTACAACGATGTCATCGGCAAAACGGAGATGTGAGATGTTCTCGCCGTTAACGTTGATACCCTGTCCAGTCCAGTCCAGCGTCTTGAAGACGTCCTCCAACGCGTTAGTGAACAATTTCGGTGATATTACATCCCCTTGTCTCACCCCTCTGCGCAGTTGGATTGGCTTCGTCTTTTGGCCCTGAAGCTGAACAGTAGAAAACATAGTTATGAAACGTTCATATTATTTACCTATAACCTCATGAACCCAGCTTACCTGAAGTTTGTCCTACTCTTGCATTCGAGTGTTCCACTGAGGCGAAGTAAGTTTGTTCGTCTCTCTGAACTTGTAAACTATTGAATTCACTTGGAGGATTCTTTGAAGGAGATACTTGTACTATTTTAGAGACTATTACAACGTTTGTTTTTAATTCAGATCCTAGAGTTGGGAATGGTGTCAGAGATTAATATTTCGTGGAAAGTTGAAATGAGGTTGTTTATCTTGAGTTGCGTGTTTTTGGACACAACGGTGACGGTGTTGAAATTATCACTGTGTAAAAAAGTATTTAATAAAACGTGTCAGAAAACGCTAAATATTGGAACAAATTACGTTTTGAGAAATGTGCTCTCCTGTTGGAATTGTCATTTAATTGGAATTCCAATCTAAAGCAGTCTACGTGCCTGCACGACTTCAAGGTTGTCACACAAGTACACCCGTCGTGTTACAGGTCAAACAACGTTACACACTAACGATATGCAAGCTATACGAAATGTTAATCACGGTAGCTTAGTGGCTAAAGCACTGGCGTACTGAGCCAGGAGTCGCAGGTACGAATCATGCTCGTTCTTCTTTTCTCTCTTCCACTATTTATATCATTAGATTTTGGTTCGATGCGTAAATGCCCCCCAATGCTGCACCCAATGCCAAGGTGGACCGACGACCTGGTGAAGGTCACGGGAAGCCGCTGGATGCGGAAAGCGAAGGACCGGTCGTTGTGGCGATGCTTGGGGGAGGCCTATGTCCAGCAGTGGACGTATTTCGGCTGAAATGATGCGTAAATGCGTTAAATATAATAAAATAATAAATTTAACAATAACTTCTGTATTCCATATTATTTTTAATTCTCTAAGCATACATTGAAGAAGTACACACGGCTACACATCAAGCTGTACAAATCCAGTAAAGGCTGACCTCGCGTTGTAAAGAAAACCTATACAATGCGAGGTCAGCTTATACTGGAAATGTACAGCTTGATGTGTAGCCGTGCGTACCTACAAAAAAGTACAACATCATGTTTTTGTTTACTCTTTCAAAATTTTTGTATATTTACTACAAAATTGCATTATGACGTAGCAAGTATAATCATCAAATCAAAACATTTTATTTCCTTGTAATGTGGTACAAGTAAAGGTAGGTAGGTTCACGGTAGCTTAGTGGCTAAAGCACTGGCGTACTAAGCCAGGAGTTGCAGGTTCGAATCCTGCTCGTGAGCGATTTTTTTTTTCTTGCCACAATTTAAATCTTTACAAGTAAAGGTGTTAAGAATTAACCGAAGAATTGCCAAACTTAAGTGACAGTGGGCGGAGCACATTGCTCGCAGAACAGATGGCTGATAGGGCAGTAAAGTACTGGAGTGGCGACCGCGTACTTGAAGGCGCAGTGTGAGTAGGCCTCCCACAAGGTGGACCGACGACCTGGTGAAGGTCGCGGGAATGCGCTGGATGCGGAAGGCGCAGGACCGGTCGTTGTGGCGATGCTTGGGGGAGGCCTATATCCAGCAGTGGACGTCTTCCGGCTGAAATGATGAATGATGATGTGAAAGATGTTACAATAAAAATTTTGTTCTACAAATTTCACCATTTTCGGTGTACAAATATTAAACAATTTTGACATGCTGAACAGTCTAAATAATATTCGGCAGGACCCTTAAAAATTTGTAAAACTATCTAGACTTTGCTCATTAATTAATTAATAAATAAATAATAAATATCTTTGGGACATTTTTACACAGCACCCTCTAGTCCCAAACTAAGCAGAGCTTGTGCTATGGGTACTAGATAATGGATATAATACTTAAATAATTTTTTTTTGTAAATACATACTTATAATACATAAGCAACACCCAGACCAACATAAACACTTATGTTCATCACACAAATATTTGAGTCCTGTGGGAATCGAACCCACAACCTCGTTATCAGCAGTCCGATACTCGAACCACTAGACCACAGAGGTCGTCAATTAGTGCTCTTATGTACATTAATTGTTGTAAATTTACTATAATTTAATATAATATTAATTAAATGTTATGAAAACCATTATTAAATTTATTTAAGTCAATATTCAAATTACCAATTATCATTCATATTTATTTTATTAGCCTGTGTTTTCCTAGGATGTCCTACGCCATATCGAATTACAAAACATCGAACGTCATTTAAGCAATAGCATCAAATCAATAGCAAAATTAATTTCCTCAAAATCCATTCATTTCAAAATATCCCAATAATGTTTCCAAGCAACGATATATAAAATGAATTAATGATACCAAAACAGAATGGTTAATTAAATAGCAATGCATTACCACAACTAATTCAATCATCAATAAAACCACTAAATTTAATATTCTGAAAGCAGCTACTTATTATACGTATGGGTAATGTTTTGCCTTTTTATTATGTAAATGTATAATTAACATTACTAATTTATACCTCGGACAAAATAATAGGCTCGATTTGACACAGTGAATGTGGTGTCCAATTTCCTGAATTTTGACTTTACGTGGCACATTTTGTCAAATACTGTTATTGTCAAACCAATATCTGCTATGTGCAAAAAAAAACAGCAAGCACATGGTTCTTTTATTCGTAAGTTTGGTTAGTGAACAAGTCGTAATAGTCCAAATATTGAACTCTCAAAAAAGTGCACCTTGTAGCAGATATTGCTTTGACAACGGCGCCGCCGACGATATGTCAAATCGGACCTATTATTAAGTGCATCCTCAGCTTATCATTTTGCTCTGACCAGCTCTGAAATCGTGATAAAATCAACTGTTCGATAAATTTTGATTGAGTTACATGTGTTCTGTGCCTGAGTACCTAACTGTAAAACAAAAGAAGAAGAAAATGATCATCATTATTAAATAGTAGAGCTCCTTTGTGGAAGAGCTCGTCCGGGAAAGTACTACCACCGTACCTACTTCTACGCCAAACAGTGATGCTTGCATTGCTGTATTTCGGTCTGAAGGGAAAAACAAGGTGCTGGTGAAATAACAATCACATGAGACTTTTCATATTCATGTCTTAGTTTGGCGAACTGACTTGCGGTACCATTTAGGCAACAGCCTAGGTGGTATTGCAGTTGTTATGGGCAAAGGTAACCGCTTAACATCAGGTGGGCCTTTAGCTCGTTTCGCCAACCTATACTATAAAAAAAATCTTTGGTAATAGTGGAAAGAGGTAGGGGTATTGAACGCCCCTAAGCCACTGCGACCTGATAAGATCTATTGTGACGCCTCTTGCAGCATTACAGCACTTCCCCAAGCTGCAAGTCAATCATTAAGTCGACTATGACCTTGAGAGAGGAGGATTTGTACTTTTGCGTTGAGATGACGTGGCCTTCAAGATGTCTGACTTATTATGTGGTGCACTGCATCACATTTGCATAGGATACGGATGGGCATCTCATCCTTTTCGTGACAAAACCTGCAAACTGTGGTATCACTAAGGCCCATCTATAGGAAGCCTTACACACCCCAGCATTCTCAAGATTTTATTGATATGAGGAATTAATTTTTACTCGTCCATTATTTTCTTTATACATAAAAAAGCTATTTTTCATCCTCAGCCCAAATGCACAACCGTAAAAGAACCGTGAAATCGTAACTTACTCTTACCTCTGAACTCAGACCTTCACCATAAATATAAATATGAAAAATGAACCGTGGTACATTCAACCCCCCACTGGGAACGTAAAACATATTCGATACACTTATGCACAACCAATAGTTGTTTAGTGAAAGCTTTTCCATGTTAGGGAATTAGTCACGTACCGTTGGTCCCAGTTTTTGCCTTATCCCGTGATTTATCCCAGCTCTGGGAACGATTTGTAACAACAAAATGAGAGATTGTCTTATTTGGTATTCGTGTGGCGTGCTCATTGAATGTACGGTGCAACACAGATTTTTGTTTAATTGGACCTCGTTTGGTTTTTGTTACGAAGTTGTAAGGTGCAAAGGTTTGATTCAATTGAGGTTGTGTTAATTTTATCGTGACATTACCTACTTTTGAAGATTGAGTACGAGATGTACTTTTAGAAGTGGATTATGGGTTATGAATGTAAATTGAAGTCTGCTTGTGAATATATTTGTACTTAATTTTATTCGTCTGATTTTATTTTAATTTTATTGTATTGTGCGGTCTGACATTGAATCCCTTTTATTTTGGAATTAGTTGACATTGTTATGATTCATCAACCATCAACTCAGCCTATCGCAGTCCACTGCTGGACATAGGCCTCTCCCAAGTTGCGCCACAACGCTCGGTCCTCTGCCTTCCGCATCCAGTCCCCCCCAGCCACGTTCTTTAGGTCGTCGGTCCACCTGGCATTGTTATGATTATTAATTTATAACTTTGATTATTATTGCTTTTGATGTGACCAAGGAACTTATATAGATGTGACATTTATTAATAATTACCTTGATTGTTTTTTTTTGTATATGTGTGTAATTTGCCTGAATAAAGATGTTTTTTTTCATAAGTCATTGTCAAGTTATGTGTCAATATTTCTTATGGATTTATTAAAAGGTTACGTTTTCACTTACGTTTTCCGATAGGATGTGATAGGTACCTATAATCTGATGGTATTCAAGCCTCGAGTGAATAGGTTTTTGCTGGGTGAGCATATACCACAGCAAATCTGCAAACACAGCGTAGGGCGTCCCCAGCCAGGTGGACTGACGACCTGTAGTGGGTAGCTGTGGGGGACTGGATGTAGAAGACAAAGGACCTCAGTCCACTCGGAACACTCGTGTTGTGGCGCAACTTGGGATATGCCTATATCCAGCAGTGGACTGCGATAGGCTGTGTTGATGAGCTTATGCAATCATCAACCTCACCATCGCTTAACATAAGGTGAGGTGGTGGTCAAACAATTTAAAAAAATTGTTAACTACCTATAATATGAGATACAGAAGTTTAAAAAGAAAACAATTCTGATTAAACTATCATTTTCAAAAACCTTCTCTCAGTAAACAAAACGTCAGAATAATAGACAACATCGATAAAATGCGCCCAAAAAAATAAACGCGGCGTGATGCGACCAAGCAAATACAGTATGAATGTTTTCGCAAAGAACTCTAGGGCCCTATGTGGCACAATCAGCCGTTTGCATTATGCATGAAACCATCCCGGGGCGACAGATGCTCGAGAAAGTTGCAGGAGTGATATTAATATTTGTTTGTCAGGTGCTTTACTTGAGCTTGTTGCTCTTTTCTTTTAAATAGTACAGTGAGATTACTAAGCTGCACTTGGAATGTAGTTATGATCTTATCGTTTGGAACTTCTGTCTCTTTTTGCTGCTAGTAATTTAAGTGTTTTTTATTTTCAATCTTAAACATCTTAGCACACATAAATAATGCGATAATATTTGAATCAAAAATTTTCAATAACAAAACTAGAAAAAGTAAGTCCGTAACACAGATTACTTTAAAAAAGAACACTAGCAGAACGCAAGACATCACGAATAAAATCTAAAGAGATTTTATAGAAGTGTCAGTCGCATGAAATCGAACCTATCCTAGATAGTGGAACGTCGTTCCACGCCAACCAATCAATGTTGAACAAGTGAACGCTTTTAACTATAATACGGCTTTTTGAAATTTTCCTTTGATCTTTATAGAACACTCTGTATTTTTACTGCTTCAAAATTTCTAAGCGACAGTTTATGGGATCGCATTTTTTTATACAAACATTTTACCTATGTACCTACGTATACTATACAAGAAAGACTAAGATATTCCATTTGTTGGTGATTTTATCGTACTCATATGATAAAATACCTATCTACCAAAATAGTACCTACTATTCAAAATTGTATACCTAATTTTAGTCTCTGTTGTAACATTTATATTCTATGTCATGCATGCCTATAATTTGTGTAATCACTATATAAATTAGAATTTTTAGTGTCTTTGTCTATATGCATTATTGTGATTATGCTGTTGGTTTGCTAAATAAATAAAACTTTTTAACAAAAAATTGAACCGACGGAAACAGAAACTGAAAAGCGAAAAATAACTACTTATGAGTCGGCGCCAAACGAACTTTTAACAAGTAAAGTGCGTGCAAGTTGCAAGTGGCCGAGCGGAGAACGCATTTTTGGAAAGTTATTGTTTATCGTTGAAAATTTCACGTTGTATTTGATGTGACGTTGTTTTTATTATTTATTTAAAGTAATTTAATGATCTTCGTTGATTGGTTGTTTGGCGCCGACTCATAATTAGTTATTTTTCGCTTTTCAGTTTTTGTTTTCGTCGGTTAAATTTTTTGTTAAAAAGTTTTATTTTTCATTTTTTTGTGGTTTTAATCAAACTCCAGGTCTCCATTATGTCGTAGTGTCTAGAACTATATTTATGTGTGTCAAGTTTCAACAGAATCGGTTAACAGGTAAGAATTCAGTGGGTGAACAAACACTCATCCCCTGTTTTACTACCCTTAGGGGTGGATTTTTATTTTGAAATTTAAATGGGACCAACTTCGAGATATACCCTATCCATTACACGCCGCATACCCTGGAGCCTAAGAGTGACCTTACACGCCAAGAGCGAGAGACTCGAGGCGTCCATTAAGCGACTCTTGTGAGGAAAACATTGTTTTCCTGGGTCGTGTAAATACAGTGGCGTGCATTGGTTTTTGGCCTAGGTAGGCAGTCACTAAGCAGACGGAGCAAGTTACTATAGTGTAAAATTATTAAAAAATCTGATACTTACCTACACACATTTCATACAAAACAGACACGAAAACGACGTTTCAAAGTAAGAGACACTAGCAAAAGACTATTAAATTTGAATGACGACAGCCAGTTACAGTTGTATTAACGTGTTATGTAATAGTCATAACATTTTACCTTTTCTTGAGTCAAATACAGATTTTGATGTGTTTGTCTACTGAAATGCACTTTTTTGTTTTGTCAACAAACGAAAACTGATTGAATGGGTTTCTCGTAATTTCTCTAAGCATAGTCTTCCCCACAAACCGAGCACTCTAATTTATCCATGTTTACATCAATATTTTTACAAAAAACTTCACAATTCACAATAAAACGAACTAATTAATACACGATTTATGCAATTCGTCACGCATATATGTCAAGTTCTGTCAAGTGTCAACAGCCAATTAGAGTTGGGCCATAGTAAATCTATGAGTTGGGCGTTATTTAACGTCGGTTTGAGAAAATATTTACGAGGGTGATAATCGAATACATAGTACGTTGGCATAGTAATGTAACGATTATTTTACGTACAAAGTTACACAATAGATTTTCGGAGCACGAAAACAATAGATTTTCTACAATTATTATACACCATTCGTTATTACATTAGTTAAATAACGTTATAAATCTATTTATCGTTATTTTGTTATAAGCTTATATTGAGCTTCATTATTTTACGATGAATGTGTAGCAATGTACAAACAATCATCAAAATAATAATAAATATTGTAATCTTTTTATTCGACCCTTCGAATACCATTTACAAATTATAAATGTGAACACTTAAATGCAGTAATTTCAATAAAACAATAATTATCTTTATTTCGCCGCTATTTTTCAAATGTTGGGTTTAGTTTTATTATAACGATCACTTTGTATGGAAATATCTAGTTACAAAATAATAGGATTCAAAACTACTAACGCATAACAGTTACGTGTAAAAAACGTTACGGACAACCCACGACTATTGCCACTAGGGCTACGTTCAGTTATGTCACCAGCAACGTTTTCAGAAGCAGGTGACGCATGATAAGACGGCTAAATTGCGAAATGTCAAATGTTAGTTATTTACGCATAGCCATACCGTGATTCATTTTTTTGTCGTATGACTTCGGGTATTAGCCTAAAGTAGTGTGTGTGTATAATAGTGTATATGGTTACCAAAAAGGTTTGATTGTGTGTGTGAACGTGACAGGCAATCGTGCGAACGCACATTGCACATTGAGGTACGTTTTGCATTGAATTCATACATTATTATTGAGTACATATGTTAATTGTTTTTTTTTAATACGCTGATTAATTGATTTAGTAATAGTTAATATTAAATTCTAACGAGGTAGGCATTGCTTATTTGCCTATATGGAATGCACGCCACTGTGTAAATAGCATACCACTAGAGGGGCACCGGGTGGCGTGGCGCCGGTGGTACGGTCTACAGGAGTTCCCGTAGCTCCTCTGTTTTATGCTTAGGACTGCAACCATGTGGTTTTAGTCGGTAAGAGTCCAACATACTCTTACCCAGATAGGTATCTAGGAAGATTCCCCCACTCTTAACAAACAAAAGTACCACGCGAGCGGAGCAAACTGAGAATAATAATTATGACTGGTCAAAAGAAAATAGAAACACAGGTAGCCTCGAAAATAAAAACAATACATTTCATTGTAACGCTTTTAGAATTTTGTTGCGGCTGCAAAGATATTGCAGTGCGTCGGGCATGTTTATGGAGGCTCGCATTGACGGTTTTCATACTATCATGAGAAAAGACTGGTCTCCATATTGTACCGTGTCAGGGCAAGCACTAATGGCATTCTGAAAGTGATAGCGGACAGGTTTCTCTAGAGGAACCTCCTGACAATACGCGCCGTGTCCAGGAGTAACGCTTTCTGTATCAAGCCCTTGACCCAGCTGTCCAACGCGAGCCTCCTCAGATGCAGATCGAGACTCTTGGCTATTAAACCATTGGCCGTAACGACAATCAGCACAATGACAGCTGAATCAACATCCCACATGTCGACAACCTCGTGTTTCAAGTCAAGATATCTGATTTTTAAATAAAATATTATTATTTAAATATTATCTTGTTTTCAGGCGACTAAGGGATTCCAAATGATATCGCCAAAGCCGAAGGAAACACCTGGATGAGGGACGCACAAGATCGAAGAGGCTGGCAAAAAAGAAAGGAGGCCTATACCCAGCAGTGGGTGATACCGGGCTAGAATGATGATGATGATGATGAAGGGTTTCCAGACCAGAGGATGGGCAGCAGCGTTCTCTGAGTATTTAAACAACCAACTGCGATTGCCAACCCGCCTGCCAAGCGTGGCGATTATGGTATATCCCCCGCTCTTTGGGGGAGGCCTTTGTCCAGCAGTGGACGTTTTTCGGCTGAAATGATGATGATGATTATCTTGTTAAACAAAGGCATCAACCGCGACTATTTATTTGTGAGTATGTTCAAACCTTATTATTTTATTATTATTTAAATTACAATAGGTATAACATCTGTTATTAGCTCAGCAAATTTCTGAATATTGACCATAAAAAAATCCTGGCCGATTAATAGAAAAATTTGTTTCAGTAAATAACTATGTTTTTTTTTCTGAAAATGATTATTTACATGAATAGAATCATATTACGATACCTAACAACACCCTCACGGATCGGGCAGGGTTTTCTGTACATATCTATTCAGCCTCCTTGCCTTTTCCCAACTATGTTGAGGTCGGCTTCCAGTCTAATCAGATGCGGCTGAACATCAGTATTTTACACGAAGCGACTGCCATCAGACCCCCGCAACCCAGTTACTGGGTAATAGGTACAGGGTACAGGTATAGGTATAGGTATTCGGAGGTAAGACTTGTTGTCAGACATTCGCGCTTCTGACTACTCGTAACGACTACCATACATATTCGTATGGCAACCGGGACCGACAGCTTAACGTGCTCTCCGAGGCACGGAGGGGTCTCGATGTTCAACGAAATGGGCACCCATCCACGGAATGACCGCGGCACATACAACCCGCGTGGTTGCTAATTATACATATTTATTGTACATAATATTTATTGAATACCACAACAGCAAGCTCAGACATTCTTTCACTGACTTTAATAATAGTTTTCAGCCATAATGATGGTTATTTCAGAAGCAATTTCGAGAACCACTTACAGGCCGGCTCGATACTCATTGATAATTCGTATTTCATCAATCACTACTATCGAAGTATCGATCGTAACCCTACCTTCGAACAAAGCAAGTCTTGGAAGTTATTCGTCTATCGTTCTATGAGTGCGATGGTACTAAAATTGTTCTATACTTTTACTTCAACCTAAATTGAAATATTGTTGCGGTTTTGAGCTGATGAACCACTTGAATCAATGGTATGTTTGGATTTTTCAGTATGCATACATAAAAAAAATATACGCCAGATTATAGGCCAATTCACATGAGACTTTCCACCTTCATGTCTCAGTTTGGCGAACCGACTTGCGGTACCATTTAGGTAACAGCCTAGGTGGTATTGCAGTTGTTATGGGCAAAGGTAACCACTCAACATCAGGTGGGCCTTTAGCTCGTTTCGCCATCCTATACCAAAAAAAAAAAAAAAAATCACTTAACTAAAGAAGTGCAGTTGCAGTTCAGTTGCAGTTAAGTTTTGATCAAAACAACGCATTTCGTATTCTCTTATCTTCGGCGGTAGCTGTCACTGTCAGATATCATCATCATCATTTCAGCTGAAAGACGTCCACTGCTGGACATAGGCCTCCCCCAAGCATCGCCATAACGACCGGTCCTGTGCCTTCCGCATCCAGCGGATTCCCGCGACCTTCACCAGGTCGTCGGTCCACCTTGTGGGGGGCCTACCCACGCTGCGCCTTCCAGTACGCGGTCGCCACTCCAGAACTCGTCCGTGTGGTGCCGGACGCAAAGAATTTCACCACCCTATATCTTCTCATGGGTGTCGTAAAAGGCGACTTAGGGATTCACCAGAGGATGGGCAGCAGCGTCCTCCGAGTATTTAACCAACCAACTGCGATCGCCAACCCGCCTGCCAAGCGTGGCGATTATGGCATCATGCAAAGCACTGTCAGATATGAACTGAATAAAATTTTGGCAGAATCATCTCATTAGTATTTTATCTATGAATATAGTACTAATAGTATATTATTATATATATTTAGTACTTATTGTATGTATATATACCTATGTATGTTTATCTATTGTTTTAGTAGTAATTTATTTCTCATCTTGTTTTGTGTCGTGAATATTGCACCTCTTTTTTTCTTTTTTTTGCCGTGGGGATATCCTCATGGACGCACTCCACCCGGGGTAGGCGGAGCCAGTGTCGGACTCTTACCGACTAAAACCACCACGGTGTTCCTTCAACTACCTTAGCTGGGGGCGTGGGAACCCGTGAGTATTCACACAACCACCCCCGACAGGTCCTTGCCCGCCACAAGCAGGCGAGCCCCTTCTCCCCGTGCGGCCTAACGTTGGCCGCACCCTCCTAGGCGGTGCACACGGAACACTGCACGCCACCTCACCTCATGGGCCTTTATCAGCTGCGCCAACTACGCCGGCTGTGCCAGCTACGCCAGCTGCTGGTCGGGCAGCAGTCTACGCCGAGTCTGCTGCTCGCAGGCCCTACCTCCCGTAATTTTTATAGAGGTTTTCTTCCTCGCGGACTTCTTTGACTGCCTCGTTGGTCTAGTGGTCGCAAGCGTGACTGCTGAGCGTGGGGTCCTAGGTTCGATTCCCGGGTCGGTCAAAGACTTTGACTCAAAGTGTTATTGGGTTTTTTCATTAGAAAATTCTCAGTAGCAGCCCGGAGTATGGATTTGTGCCCGGTAAATGGCAATAGGCTCGCCCCTTATTACATGGGACTATAACATAACTGGCGAAATGTGGGTGTACTACACACCTCTGCCTACCCCTTCGGGGAAATACAGGCGTGATGTTATGTGTTAATTGACACCGCCCACGGTGCAGAGTGGCCCCCATGCCACCCACAATGCGGATCAACGACCACGTGAAGGTTGAGGGAATCCACTGGATGCGGGAAACGCAGGACCGGTCGTTGTGGCGATGCTTGGGGGAGGTCTATGTTCAGCAGTGAACGTTTTTCGGGTGAATCCTGAAAGAGAAAAGAGGAACGGAGATATCATCCTTCTGATATTGTAAAATGTGAAAGTATGGATGTTTATTTATCTGTGCTTCAACCACGCTGAAACGGCTAAACGGATTTGTATAAAATTTGGCACACAGATAGACTATAACCTGGATTATCATATATGCATAAGCTTTTTATCCCGGGAAGATTAGCATCGTCAGTCAGTCACTCAATCTGGCACGAAACTGTAGAACGAAAGAAGAAAGAAACGTACGTAGGAAGAAATCAAATGTTACTGAAATCTTCAGGAATCTAAGCGAAATATTGCACAACATTTTTATATTTATGTTATTCTAGAAATCCCGGATACCGGTAAACCCTAAGATTTGCCGGCGAATCTTATGATTTACTGATAGCTCACGGTAAACAATAGTTTCATATACGTATAGTAACTACATTTTTTGCTGAGCTTCGCGGGGTTTCTCATTTTTACTAAATGACGTCAGACTATAACTTTTTTTCTTCCTCGGGATTTTAGGCCAGTTTCTACTAAAATTATTTTTTGTGGTTAATGATCGATAGCTAACTATGAACAATGATAGTACAGCCAAATGAAACCAAAGGTACTGCTGTAATCGCTACGCAGACGCTACGCAATCGTTACGCACATGCTATGCACACACTACGCACCCACCTTGCAATCGCTACGCACACGCTACTCAATAGTTACGCACACGCTTTGCACACGCTATGCATCTGCCATGTAATCGCTACCTTTTATTCGATCATTTATTCGAGATATGTGACTACAATTAATTGTTTAACGGTTCAATACTTCGCACTATCTCTTAATCGCTTCATACGGAATCAATAAAGTATGAAATTTATTTATTAATAGTCGATTTCTACAAAAGGTTATTAACATATCTAATAAAACTTCAGGTATACTAAGCTATTACATAAAATTGATGACCACCACAACCTTCGACTAAAAAATAAAATTCTATCTATTGCCCTCATTTCCATACAGAAAACTGTACCAATAAAATGTAACGACCTCTTAAACGTTCGAACTACTAACACACATAAAGGTCAGCGCACACCGGGGACAGAGCATTTTATCTATACCCAACGTAAATTCATACGTGTATAGTGGTAACAAGATACAGATTCCAATGTTTAGAGATCGACCCCAAGGCATCAAAGGGGATTTCCCTCCGCGGCATTGAAGAGCGCGCTAGAGGGTGCCGCGGCGGGATAAGACAGCATGCGACGGTATGCGCTGGAATCCGCTAAAATACGAACGCGGGGTGAGGCAGTGAACGCGTGGGGTTGGCTTTAGTACCCTGGTGCACGATTCTGATTGTGTTAGTCTTTAGAAGCAAATACTGGCGGCTTTTTGTGCGGAAATTAATAGTTTTCGAGAAATTAATAAATAAGTTTTATAGCAATACAAAATGCAATGGCAATAGGCTCGCCCCCTATTACATGGGACTATAACATAACTGGCGAAATGTGGGTGTACTATTACACCTCTGCCTACCCCTTCGGGAAAATACAGGCGTGATGTTATGTGTTGTTATGTTAAGTTTTATAGGTTAACTCAGGTTGCTTGAAGTTTTTAATAGAAGATGTCAACATTTCTACATTATAAGCAATAGAAAGAGATAAAATGTCAACGAACGCGATAATTTTGTCCTTTTCTGACACCCCCCCGACCCTCCGCGTGTACCAAGATAATAAAACAATACCTAAGCGGGAGTCATCGCAAACTACTTTCATTCGCCATGCCACGGCATTCCCTCGGCATGTCGTGGGATGCCACGGTATCTAATAGACCTCTGCCACTATCAGTGTGTGCTGGCCGGTGGCAAAATCCCCTGCCTTACCGTACCTGGTGTGCGTTGGCCTACAGTGGCTACAGTTCGTAACATATTCCTCCTTTGTTTGCATTCGACCAGACGAATGGGCCTATCTATCAAAGTAGGTGCGCAGAATACCGGGCCCTGTCATTAATAACCACGGGAAGTAATGGAGCGAAAACTTTCTACGCACGTTTTTCATTAAATTCTCAGTGGGGAGAGCGAATTTATAAAATCAATGGAGGCCAGCAATAGAAATTAAGCTGTGAAATATTACAGCGGTAGTAGATTTGTTGTGATACCGTTCGCATCGTTAATGCTTGTGAAATTTAGTATTAGAACATTTGTTGAATGTTCACTACTTGTAATTTTTTGCGAGTTTTTTTTTTTAATAGCTCATTTTTAGGGTTCCGTAGGAACCCTTATAGTTTAGTCATGTCCGTCCGTCTGTCCGTCTGTCCGTCTGTCCTAATCCTTTACAGCTTAATAACTTCTATAGTTATAAACATAAGTAAATGAAATTTTGTTAAAAAATGTATATTATATCTATATTATTGTTATTGTATAACAATAAACTAAACTGACTGCCTCTGACTGTAGTCAGTAAACCATTTTTAGGGTTCCGAAGTCCTACAAGGAACCCTTATAGTTTCGTCATGTCCGTCCGTCTGTCCGTCTGTCCGTCTGTCATAATCCTTTACCGCTTAATAACTTCTACAGTTATAAACATAAGTAAATGAAATTTTGACAAAAAATGGAATAGATGTAGATCTCAATTTTAAAAGAATAAAAAAATCTTGATAACGTATTTTAGGGGTGACGCCCATACATGTGAAATGGGGATGAAATTTTTTTATTCGCTGCACCCCTCGAGTGGGGTACCATTAAATAGGTCTACTAAAATGAAGGTAATGTTTCATACATAACTTTTTTATCAGGTATACCATCTGCGAAATACAGTTCGCCAAAGTGGCTTGCAATGTGTGTGTCCCCTGCCATTTCTAAACTATGCATCGTAAAAACTTAGTCTTCCACATTTATAAAAACTCTCTTTTAAAATTATTTCGAGTATAATGTGATTATTAATTTTTGAGTTATAGTGAGAAAACTGAAAAATACTTAAGACGTCCTAGTTCATAGGTCATTGACCTAAGAGAAAAATGATCTTAGCAAATAATGCTCCTTTAGTTACTTTCTATTTAAAAAAATCACAAAAAGAAACTTCGTGTGATATTGATATGACACACTTCTACAATTTAGCTTCTTAAATAAAGCGCTAGGTGGCGCTGTTTGCAAAAACTAAAATAGCAATGATTAATATTCGATTTGATTCGTTTGTAATTAGACCTACTTAAGGAACCCTATAATACTGAGCATGGCCCGACATGCTCTTGGCCGGTTTTTTATTTTATTTTATGCCTTCTTTGCTGTTTTCCTTTAAGCCAAAGATTGATTGTTAAAGAATGTCATAGGGCATTATGTCCTCCATATAAAACACTATTACATATTATATAAAAGTATAAATAAATAAATAATTATTTATAAAGTTCTAACATATTATTTGTATAAAGTATACTCAAATAAACTTCCTCTTTTCTTGTGGTTATATCAGGAACTACCCCAGAAACTCTTAAAACCCAAGTTTAAAAAGTTTTTAGCGGACAGTCTGACTTGAAATTCTATTTGTTTTGAGTTAATGACCAAACCTTATCATTATTATAATAGCTTCTCACATACACACACATCCACCGCTATAAACAAGATGTACATCCTGTTCTGTCAAACGTTAGATAAACAAACTAGTACAACCCAGATCGGTGTTCAAGTGTCGGACACTCGCTCAGATAACTTCCAACTTGATATCTCTGCTGGTCTCGTAACTTTGAAGACTCAAGTACACATACTTTACCTACTGGAGTAGGTTTGAAGTTTGGTCAGAGATCTCAAATGATCAAGGCCGATAATTAGTTTATTTACAAAGATGACCTTAATTCACAAGAGTTGGAGATGACATTGGCAATACTAAAGTATACTTAAAAATAGTCTCATCTTTGTTACGGCTATGGGAAGTAGCGAGACAGCTCCAACACAAGTACTTTTGTAACTTACTGGAGCTGCCTCAATTTATGTTTGAACACTTATCTTCTTCTTCTATCGTATCGACATGAGCTACATAATGATAAGAGCTCATGTCGTGGGGTAAAGATTAGCCTGTCAGCAGGTTGGTAGCAGGGCTGACTGCCCAGGTTACGCCAGACGATCAATTATATATCGTCACTCGTGGAGGCTCTTTAAATGCACCCACTTATGATATACACCGTGGCCCAAAATAACGTTGACAAAATTAAAATACTAATATTTCAGAAATAGAATATTTTGCCTCCTCTTTTGTTTTTCTTAATTGTTAACTCATTCTTTGGCGTCATTTTAACATTATCTGTTAGCTAAAAATAAATAATAAATAAACATATTTCACTGTGTCAGTGCAACATGAAGCCATAATTTCATTGCATGAGCGTCGAAAAAGGCAGTGCGAAATCGCAAAAAATCTTGTTGTTAGTCGTCAGTTACTTTCTTCGGCAATTAAACTCTATAATGAGCTCGGTAACATCGGAGACCATCCTAGGAGAGGACGCAAGACAACTG
This sequence comes from Asteroscopus sphinx, assembly GCA_949699075.1. Taxonomy (NCBI): domain Eukaryota; kingdom Metazoa; phylum Arthropoda; class Insecta; order Lepidoptera; family Noctuidae; genus Asteroscopus; species Asteroscopus sphinx. Next base: position 6,628,662 of record OX453016.1, read on the forward strand.
TAGAACTTCTAGGAACCAACACATTATCAAACAAAGATTAGTTCGTAATCCACAGACCAAGGTGAGGAAAATGTCGCGAGACTTGGGGATTAGTCGCTCCACCATACAGCGTATAGTAAAACGTGATCTACAATTGATACCATATAAACTCAGAAAATCACAATTGCTTACGGACAAAGACAAAAAAGTTTGTCTTGAGAGATGTCGTTTGCTTACACAACGATCCGCAGCGTCAAATTGAAAAAATATCGTAATTTCAAACGAAAATTTATATATGATAGAACAAACCCATAACCACCGAAATGTCAGGATCTGGTCTTCCACTCGTCCTGGAGCTGCTGCAATTGTACCACATCACCAAAACGCAGAAACTGTTATGGTTTGAGGTGCGATTTGCGCCACTGCCAAAACTCCCCTAGTTTTTGTAGAAAAGGGGATCAAAACCAACCAAGAAAACGACCGACGAGTCATTCTTGAAAATGTGCTTCTTCCTTGAAGTCAACAGCACATTGGTGACCGTCCATGGATATTTCATCAAAACTCTGCTCCAGCTCACAGGGCCTTAAGTGTTCAACAGTGGTGCAAAGACAATTTCCCTGGTTTTATCAGCTCGAAAGAATGACTGGCATACTCACCTGATCTAAATCCGATGGATTACAGTTTATGATCTATCTTAGAAGCAAGATCCTGTGCTACGCGTCATAGAAGTGTTGATGAGCTAAAGGCTACTATTACACGAGAGTGGGACAAAATATCTGTAGAGGAAGTGCGGAAAATTGTTAATTTTTTTACCAAGCGTTTGTATCTATATATTCGCGCTAAAGGAAGTTATTTTGAAGATAAATAGAGATTCTTGTATAAAATTAGGTGTATTTTTATAATTAATAACCTTATTTAATTTACGCAAAAAACTTTATAGGATATTTTAAAAATCTCTTGTCAACGTTATTTTGGGCCACCCTGTATAATAAATAAATAAATAAAATAAATAATCAGTTTATTCTCTCTTCACAATAGTTTTTTTAACTGCAAATGTGCCAAAATTATAAAAACCAACTTTGTGAGAGACTGGTGCCTAATAATAAATACTTCTAAACATTGATAACTAAGGCATATCACACACTGTGACGCGCCCTTGGTTTTAGCGTTGTATGCAAGTAACTCAGTTTGTATGTACAACGCGTGTGGTATAACACATTAAAAACGCGTTCCCGTCTGGGGCGCGTGGCTAATACGTGTCCCACGCCCCGTCGCGTCGTGGGGCGCATTGCAGTATGTGATCCGCCTAAGCAAAGAATTACATCACGGAAAAAAACTTACAAACACCGCAAAACTGCCCCAGAATTGATTATGACGATGAAGATATTTTTCAAACATTTTAGTGATAACATCCGATTTAGTTTGAACTGCTTTTAAATAATTTTTGAAAAACAACGAGGCCTATCGGCATTGAGTACTAGAATTATTATTTTTTCATTTTTTTTTTGAAGCCATGCCTCTTAACCCAAATTTGGGATAGAGACCTAACTCACAAAATGAAAGTGAAACGTAACTTCAAACAAAACATTATAAAAATAAATTAATTTTTTTATAAACCTCCGACACAACTAATTCATTCTTTCATTCACTTTACACATTCATACGCTAATTCGCCACAACCGATACTACATCGTATACCAAAATTTCACATCGGTTGAACTAGTGAACGAAGCAGCACTAATCCCTCACCAATTTATCCTAATTTCTCTCTCCTGCTCCATCATCAGACCCTGACCATCATCTATTTATAAGCATTCCAATGAGTCCAAACACAATACCTCTGCTGTAAGTTGGTGAGGAGTTGGATTAGAAAAATATATCAAAAATTAAGGTGGCATTTTTGTAAACATTTGGATCGAGAATCAAGTACTGAATATCCTCCTTCAATAAGTCCCTGGTTCAACCAGTCAACCTGTACATAATTTTAGGGAACCACTCACAAACCGGTCTAGACTACCCCGACTATTTATTCCAAACTCATCTGCTTTAAGTACTTTCTAAATGGAAATACGCCATTTTCACATCAAGTTTGAATTTAGAATATACACAATATAAGCTGTCTGTCAACGGCCAGTGGTCACTCACCCAAGATAAACGACACAACATGAAATGAACCACAGAAATAGATAAGAGTAGAATGGTTGTAATCACAATTTTACTTGCGATTCATGCGTGGCAATTTTCGAACAAACTACGCCTTACATATTGACGTCATTAATTTTTTAAAATTAACTTTAATCAAATGTCACAGCTTTTGTTTCTGCAGTTAGAAACAGCACAATAAGGTATTTTTGCGTGTTTTTGTTACAGTATTTACAGATACAAGTTATAAGGCGTACTGAGAAAGGCTTTGAAATGCCTTGCACTTTGGTGCAGTGTTGGCACGCGCGCCCTGCCCACTTTTCCATTCTATCTATTACTGTGGCCTAGTTCTTAAAATTAATTATGAGAAGCTAAAAACCATATGGCTTGCAGTAGTACAAACTTTGAGTAGGATATCTGTCGTGAACATTCGATACGCCGTATACCCATTCATGTTTTATAGCCGTAATGCATGCCCAAACTTCTTAAGGGCATTTTCACACATACTCGCGCACGTTCACAATTTATTATTAATGTTAGGGTCTCCTTACGATGTTTTCGTTTGGCTTTTAAGGGTAATAATAAATTTAAATGGAGTGCATGTAGCACAACGTACACGACCTTTTTTAAGTGAATTGGTGTCGTTTGTTTATTGCTTGTTTATACTTTAGCTTTGAAAGCGTATTGAATAAAACAGAATTGGTCAAAGTTATGGATTTATGTTTTTATTCAATAGTTAGTGCAACATATTGTAGCGTTGTCTGAATGTCTTGGTCTTGCATTTTTGTAAGACCAATGCAAGACTGCAATACTGCAAGACCAAGACTGGGTAGCACCATAGAATATATACTAACGATAAGAAGCGACACTTAAGCATGTGTGCTCGTAAAATTGCTCGCGACTATGTGTGCGGGTCGGAGCGAGCGCGGGGGCTGTGCCCAATGCGCGGCGTGTGGAATGGGCAGTCTCTCGGCTGCCCCAGCCAATATTTCGCGCTCCCTTAAGGTCACCGGCGAGCGAGCTCACACGTACAGGGGAGTGTCACCGAATGCTGTAGTAGCACTATATAAAGGAGTTAAGAGTACTCTTAAATCTATAATATATCTATATTAGTAATCTTAGATGTACTTCTGATATAGAATCTCTAAACATAGTTTTAGCTCAAAATAAATTACTCAAAAAATCATACCAATTTTTTTTTTTTTTTTTTTTTTCTTAATTTCATTGATTTCAAATCTTAACAAACGTGTCACTGCACTACGAGGGTTCATTATCTTTTCACGTCACTTGCTAATATTAAGATATAGGTTCTTGCAATTTGAATTGTTGGTTTCCTACAATGGAATTTCTCCTATGTTCCTAATATTTAGATATATGTTAGCACATTATCATTTGATAAAAAAGAGGGTTGTTTTTGTTTAATAAATCAATCGAGTTAACTTTATAAAAGCTCCGTCATTCGATGGAGTGGGGCTTAGGCGTATGGAGTCCCACATGGGACTCTCCGCCAACTAAGCCCGGTTAAGCAGAAATGGTACTTAGGTCCAATCTGCGAGAATCCAGTCGAAAAAAAAAAATAAAAAAAAAAATTGAGTGGGGTTAGTTTGTTGCGAGCGGCCGTGGAGGTCGGACGTCTGTATTATTCTTGACACCACATTACAGTTTGGCTAGTTCTAAACGTAGTAGTTATATTGTCTTTGGTTTGTTCGTTGCGAACGGCCGTAGAGTGTGTATGATTACATTGTGAAGAAACTCGTGAACCCTAGAGGTCTTTAAAAATTCTCGACGATGTGTGTAATCCACCAACCTGAATGAGACCTGTGTGGACTAAAGCGTGTGCTACACGGTGAGTTGCCAGCCTCCCCACCAAGGTGACCTTGGTGAGAAGTTGGTCGCTGACAGCCGTCGTCAAACAAAATTTGACGACAAACCACTGTCTACATGATTGGAAACCAGCAAGGTCACCTTGGTGGGTAGGCTGGTTTGTCACTGTGTAGCAGACTAAGGCCGTATTTGGCAGAGTCGCCCACAGCAATATTTTTCTGTTTTATTTAATAGTGTCGGTGTATCTATGTTTCTTGTGCCAAGTTAATATGTCTTTCTTTCCTTTGAGGTCTAAACCATCTCATGAACCCTCTTATTCTGAGCAGTAGAACAGATTAATGGGCTGATTATGCTATAATTCATCCAATCCACCCATCACCCATAATTCCTTTATCTTCTTACAACCCCAAAAATTTTACAATTCTATTTTCCGCTGAAAACAGAGCAATTCCCGTCCAAATAAAGCAGTAAATTAAAGTGTATTTGCCAGACAATATTTCACACAAAACAATTGCCAAGGTAATATTTAGCTTGCAAATATTACGTCGGTTTGCTACTTAAAATTAATATTACAGTCCACGGCCAGTCGACAACAGACTCCTCACAATAATTATTGTAATGTACAAACCGGCGGATTGTGGACGATTTATGTATAAACAGAAGCTACTGTTATTTTAAAGGATTGTGTTCAAAATTGTCTTCCATTGTGAAGTAATCACTCTTTCTTTTTTTTTTTCTGCTAACCTTTGTCCAAAATGATGGGGTCGGTTTTCAGTCTAACCAGATGCGGCTGATATTATATCCTACTTCCCATTAATATCATAAATGTAATAATTATAATTACTTTATTTATGAATACTATTTTAACATGTATTATTATATTTATATCACTATAATTATGTATATTTACTATATTATTATTGTGACACACTTTTTTTATTATTTTATCTGTTTAGTTTACCCTCTGTAAAACTGATTTTCGTTCGTGACGCTCAAAATAAGGCATAGTTGATAACTAGCCACCCTTACGCACGAACCGGTTTGCTAATAGCTTTATCATGCGTACCGCCAAAGAGTGGAATTCCCTGCCGGCGTCAGTGTTTCCCGAGAAATATAATCTGGTGGTCTTCAAGACTCGAGTGAATAGGTTTTTGCTGGGCAAGCGTGTACCATCGTCGACCGCACCATCGCTTAACATCAGGTGAGGTGGCGGTCAAACGCAAGCCCGTTAAGAATAAAAAAAAAAAAAAAAAAAAAAAACTAGCCTTATTTTTCAACATCGCGTTGTAAGGAAAACCTATACAATGCGAGCTCAGCTTATACTGGAAATGTACAGCTTGATGTGTAGCCGTGTGTACCCTACTACTTTTATAAATGCAAAATTTTGGATATTTGTTTGTTTGTCCTTTAGACACGCTGAAACGGCTGAACAGATTTAGATGTAATTTAGCACACAGATAGTCCATAAACTACATTAACATAAAATATACTTTTGCCACGAGCATATTTTGCATATTTTATCATTTATGGTGCTTGTATGTACACGGTGCATGTAACTGGAGCATGATATAATGATGCAGGCTACATGAGTGAGCTACACGTAGTAACTAATAGGTAATCTGTACCATAACACTTAAATAATAGTACATTATGATACAAGTGAGCTATGTTGACTATTAAACTCGAGGCTGGATTGCAGCCAGAGCCGAAGGCGAGGGCGTAATGGAGCCGAGAGTATAATAGTCAATGCTCACGTGTGAAAAAAACATACAAACACATATTTTAGACAAATATTGAATTTGTGAAAAATGGCGCGCGTATTACATTACTGTAACCGCACGGTGACATACAGCTATGCGCGCGCAGGTGGTCGAAGGAAACCGCCAAACAGCCTAATATTAAAAATATAATAAATAGATATTTTTTATTTATAACACAAATTACTAAAGATATAAATTGTGGAAAGAAAAAATCGCTCACGAGCAGGATTCGAACCTGCGACTCCTGGCTCAGTACGCCAGTGCTTTAGCCACTAAGCTACCGTGAACAAAAAAACAAACAAATACCGTGAACAAATTACTGTTAATTTGTTGACAAAAATAAATAATTTGATGAAATGAAATGTTTATTTATCATATTTTAATTAATACAGTTGATTTATTCCCAAAAATATTTTATTTAGTTCAGGCATAAAAACTCTTTGCTACGATTTAAAAATAAACTGTTAAGTAAAAAGCACTAGTGCAATAATATAATGTAAAAAGCACGCGTGCGTTATAAGCTACATTATGAACCTAAAAGCGGTGCAATAAGAGCCACTTTACGAGCAAGTGTGTTGAAAAAAATGTATACATACTTAGTACAACCGAAAATAAAGCTTAAATTATGTTCATAGTGAAAACGAATCGGATACTTTCTACATTATTTTAATTAAAACAAGTATTTAAAAAGGTTACCGAATCCAATAAAGAGTAATAAAAAAGTAGGTACCTACTTACTAAAAACCTTTTAGATAACATTGGGTAATTCTATTTCACTCAGATATTTTACGAATAGCTACTCAATGATATAGCCAATCCCTTTCCAATCTCATTCTGATACTAAACCACAAGTCTCATAAAATTTACATAAAAAATCGAAGGGTGAATATGTGAGCTTCACTTACTTGAGGGTTCTGTACTATTAATGTGTAGTTTTTGTAAAAAAATAATCTACGTTTACTTTGCTGCCAAAAAATGTGAATACATGGTTTTTGGGGATGCTGTAGGTCTACTCGCGTTTTACGAACGACAAACGAAGTACGAACTTTCGTTCCGACTGATACTTACATAATAAAGATAGGCACATAAAAAAGGCACAATTAAGATAGGACTACGGTTCATAGTCGTATACAATTTACCGGAGATGAGAAAAACAAACGTCAGAACACTATCATCGCATGCGATAAGGGAACGATGGTTGACCGGAGTAGCAAATTGTGCGATGAATCGTACGATTTATCGAATATCGTCGAACGGGAGTAGACCCCCTGGTAAAGGTCGGGAAAATGCACTCGAACTTACTGTAAACGGTACGTCAATACACAGAGTCACAAAATTTAAATATCTTGGGCATTTTCTTACTGACGACCTTAGTGACCATGTTGATATTGAGAGGGAGCGTAGGGCACTGGCGGTCAGGAATAATATGTTGGCACGAAGATTTGCTCGGTGTACTGACCAAGTAAAAATTACACTGTTCAAAGCGTACTGTCAGAGTTTCTACACCGGTAATCTTTGGGTCAACTACACGAAAAGATCGTTGGATGTCCTGCGCATCCAATACAATCATGCTTTTAGGATGTTGTTGCGACTGCCTCGTTTCTGCAGTACCTCAGCTATGTTCGCGGTAACTCACACCGATGGGTTTAATGCTATCATCCGCAAAAAAACGGCATCACTATTGAGAAGAATAAGGGGCAGTCCCAACAATATCCTGAAGGCGATAGCAGCAGATACTTGTTCTGCTATGATTAAATTATTTGTGCATAGTGTGATCACCTAGCTGTCGGGTGATCTATGCAAGAAAATTATAATATGTCACTTTATTATGCTACTAACAATAGCATTTAAGTTCATGTCTGTTACTAACAAATTATGGATCTTTTAGCTGTCCGAAATAAAGTATTTGATTTGATTTGATTTAGGGTCACGACACATTGATCGACGGCGATCGACAGTTTGTTAGTACAAAAAGCAAATAAATTAAATAAATATAAATGTTTTTGGGACATTTTTACACAGCAGCATCTAGTCCCAGACTAAGTAGAGCTTAAAAAAATTAGAAAATTTATATGCTAACAGTTTACGTAAAAAAAGTCAATGCATGGAAGTATTTAGCTGATTGAGGATGAGTATGTGAGCAAATATAAATGTAAATTGTATATTATTGTTATTGTTTGCCTCTGACTGTACTAAATAAACCATTTTTCTTTCTTTCTTTCTTTCTTAAAAATTAATTTTTCCACAATTAATTATGTCTTTAGATTTCACTTCTTGATTCCTTATAACATAACAACATAACATAACATCACGCCTGTATTTCCCCGAAGGGGTAGGCAGAGGTGTATAGTACACCCACATTTCGCCAGTTATGTTATAGTCCCATGTAATAGGGAGGGAGCCTATTGCCATTAACCGGGCACAAATCCATACTCCAGGCTGCTACTGAGAATTTCCTAATGAAAAAACCCAATAATACTTTGCCCGACCCGGGAATCGAACCCAGGCTCAGCAGTCGAGCTTGCGACCACTAGACCAACGAGGCAGTCAGTCAGTTATTCCTTATAATAATATAATAATTAGTATCTTCATCAACTAGTGAGAAAATCAACATCAACTGAAACACAAATAACTCAAAAACATTTCTATTTAAACGTCTAACCACAAAAACAAAATAAAAACGCTGGTCTACAACAACAGTAGCTTGCCTAATAAACACACCACTTCAGAGCACTTGCTTGATTAGACCGAGGGAAATCATGCGATACGAATTAGCAATAATGTCGGACTCCAGCATCCGTCTTATATACACTGATTTAATCAACAAAATAGGTCACGGGTGAGACTGAGTGTCTTTGTAATTATGCTTCAAGTTAAGTAGCTTGGTCTAAGATCGTGGCAAGCATGTTAAATGGTACTCTTTATTATTGCTGTGCAGAAAACAAATCAGGGGTCATATCAATTATGATGTGTTGGAGCCATCTTTGTTGCAGTGTGAGAAATGATGTATTATTTCTTTCTTTATACTTTACTGTGCATCTTAAATACCAAAGACAATACAATGTCTTTGTTAAATATATTATAGCATTATTCAGAATATATTTTGAAGCATGTCAGCGTGCCAGCCCGTACTCTTAAGCGAGCCGTCTTACTTATGGATGCCTCACTTTTTGTGCAGCGAGATTCCGTCCGCCTTTTTTTATTCGTCCAAGTTCGTATAGATTTGCCTACCCTTACTAATTTTATCTTAACTATTATAAAATTGTAAACGTCTGTTTGTTTGTTTGTTTGTTTGTTCCAGCATCACGCTAAAACTACTGGACTGATTTTGATGTTTTTTTTTTTTGTTTGAAAGCTGATGATCTGACTTAAAAACTGGTATGGGTTTTGAGAAAGAAAGAAAGAAAGAAAAAAATAAAAACATTAATTCGTGGGTTGCGTACTCACCCGACAGATCGAAGCTTCTATGCATTTGCACGAGCGGATAGTAATGTACGATGGAGTGGAGTGGAGTGGAAAGGGGATGGGACTGGGGATGGGACTGGGGATGGGACTGGGGACGGGACAGGGGACGGGACTGGGGACGGGACAGTGGACGGGACAGAGGACGGAACATGGGACGGGAAATGGGACGGGACATGAGACGGGACATGGGACAGGACAGTGGGACGGCACATGGGACTGGACATAGGATGGGACATGGGACAGGACATGGGACATGGGACGGGACGATAGTGATATAGTGGGACAGTGGGACAGTGGGCCGTGGGACAGTGGGATAGTGGGACAGTGGGACAGTAGGACAGTGGCAGTGGGACGGTGGGACGGTGGGACAGTGGGGCAGTGTGGCCGTGGGGTAGTCGGGCAGCGGGGCAGTGGGGCAGTGGACCAGTGGGGCAGTGGGGTAGCAGGGTAGCGGGGCAGTGGAGCAGTGGGGCAGTGGGGTTGTGGGGCAGCGGGGCGTGGCAGCGGGGCAGCGAGGCAGTGGGGCTGCAGGGCAGCTTGCCAACGGGGCAGCGGGGCTGTGGGGTACCGGGGCAGCGGGGCAGTGGTGTAGTGGGATAGTGGGGCAGCGGGGCAGTGGGGCAGTTGGGTAGCGGGGCAGTGGGGCAGCGGGGCAGCTGGGCAGCGGGGCATCGGGGCAGTGGGGCACCGGGTTACCGGGGCAGCGGGGCAGTAGAGGAGTAGGGCAGCAGGGCAGGCAGTGGTGCAGTGGGATAGCGGTGCAGTGGGGTAGCGGGGCAGTCGGTTACCGTGGCAGCGGGGCAGTGGGGCAGTGGGATAGTGGGGCAGCGGGACAGTGGGGCATCGGGGCTGTAGGGCATCGGGACAGAGGTAAGCGGGGCAGTGGGGCAGCGGGACAGGCTATGGGGCAGTGGACTAGTCGTGCAGCGGGGCAGTGTGGCAGCGGGGCAGTGGGATTGTGGGGCAGCGGGGCAGTGGGGCAGCGGGGTAGCGGGGCTGTGGAGCGGGGCTGTGGGGCAGCGGGACAGAGGGGCAGTAGGGAAGCGGGGCTGTGGGGCAGGCTGTGGGGCAATGGTATAGTGGTGCAGCGGGGCAGTGGGTCAGTGAGGTAGCGAGGCAGCGGGTCAGTGGGGCAGCGGGGCAACGGGGCAGATTGGTAGTTGGGCAGTCGGGCAGTGGGGTAGCGGGGCAGTGGGATAGTGGGGCAACGGGGCAGTGGGGCAGCGGGGCAGTGGGGCATCTGGACAGAGGGCCAGCGGGGCAGTGGAGAAGTGGGGCAGTGGGCAGCGGGGCTGGCTGTGGGGCAGTGGTATAGTGGTGCAACGGGGCAGTGGGGCAGCGGGGCAGTGGGGCAGCGGGGCAGGGAGGCAGTTGGGTAGCGGGGCAGTGGGGCAGCGGGGCAGTGGGGCAGTGGGGAAGCGGGACAGTGGCCAGTGGGATAGTGGGGCAGGGAGGCAGTTGGGTAGCGGGGCAGTGGGGCAGCGGGGCTGTGGGGCAGCGGGACAGAGGGGCAGTAGGGAAGCGGGGCTGTGGGGCAGGCTGTGGGGCAATGGTATAGTGGTGCAGCGGGGCAGTGGGTCAGTGAGGTAGCGAGGCAGCGGGTCAGTGGGGCAGCGGGGCAACGGGGCAGATTGGTAGTTGGGCAGTCGGGCAGTGGGGTAGCGGGGCAGTGGGATAGTGGGGCAACGGGGCAGTGGGGCAGCGGGGCAGTGGGGCATCTGGACAGAGGGCCAGCGGGGCAGTGGAGAAGTGGGGCAGTGGGCAGCGGGGCTGGCTGTGGGGCAGTGGTATAGTGGTGCAACGGGGCAGTGGGGCAGCGGGGCAGTGGGGCAGTGGGGCAGCGGGGCAGGGAGGCAGTTGGGTAGCGGGGCAGTGGGGCAGCGGGGCAGTGGGGCAGTGGGGAAGCGGGGCAGTGGCCAGTGGGATAGTGGGGCTGCGGGGCAGTGTGGCAGCGGGGCAGTGGGTTAGCGGGGCAGTGGGGCATCGGGGCTGTAGGGCATCGGGACAGAGGTAAGCGGGGCAGTTGGGCAGCGGGGCAGGCTATGGGGCAGTGGACTAGTCGTGCAGCGGGGCAGTGGGGCAGCGGGGCAGTGGGATAGTGGGGCAGCGGGGCAGTGGGGCAGCGCGGTAGCGGGGCTGTGGAGCAGCGGGACAGAGGGGCAGTGGGGAAGCGGGGCAGTGGGGCTGTGGGGCAATGGTATAGTGGTGCAGCGGGGCAGGGGGTCAGTGAGGTAGCGAGGCAGCGGGTCAGTGGGGCAGCGGGGCAGCGGGGCAACGGGGCAGTTTGGTAGTTGGGAAGTCGGGCAGTGGGGTAGCGGGGCAGTGGGATAGTGGGGCAGCGGGGCAGTGGGGCAGTGGGGCATCTGGACAGAGGGCCAGCGGGGCAGTGGGGCAGTGGGGCATCTGGACAGAGGGCCAGCGGGGCAGTGGAGAAGTGGGGCAGTGGGGCAGCGGGGCTGGCTGTGGGGCAGTGGTATAGTGGTGCAACGGGGCAGTGGGGCAGTGGGCCAGTGGGGCAGCGGGGCAGCTGGGCAGCGGGGCAGGGAGGCAGTTGGGTAGCGGGGCAGTGGGGCAGCGGGGCAGTGGGGCAGTGGGGAAGCGGGGCAGTGGCCAGTGGGATAGTGGGGCTGCGGGGCAGCGGGGCAGCGGGGCAGCGGGGCAGCGGGGCAGTGGGGCAGCGGGGCAGCGGGACAGCGGGACAGTGGGACAGTGGACTGGACTGGAATGGACTGGACTGGACTGGACTGACGTGGGTTAGCAGAATTTAACGCGAGCGGAGCCGCGGGTAAAAGCTAGTTATTTATAAAAATAGTACATTATTGTCGAGGCCTGAAATGAAGCAATTGACGGCCGAGTAATATTGGAAAAAAAGAGGCGAAGCCGAGTACTTCCGAAGTAATTTTAAAAGGACGAGGCACCCGCTGAATCCTTTTTAACTAAACGAGGCCGTTAATTGCTATTTCGACCGGGACTTGTATAGTATTTTTCTCTCATTTGGGAGGAAACAATACACAAATTTATTCAACAGTATCTAATTTTCATTCGCGCCAATTCGTCCAAGCGCGGTTCTAGTTCTATTTTCAAAGTTTTGAAAAATAAAATGCGCATTCAGCCTTTATAATCATAAATATTTTGCACCCAAAAACACCTAATTTATGTAAGTGTGGGTAAAATTTAATATTTAATTAATAATATACATTAATTTATCTTGTTTTTTGTATTATCAGAACTAATATCTAATTCTCAGAAACCCTTAAAAGAATTAAATGGCCAAAAGAAATATCAGACAATATTTTAGAAATTACGTTAAATGCCAACGTTAATTAAATACGAAAATGTTATCGTTTTACATTTATTTTAATGTTAATACATGTAAGTAGTCTAAAGGTATTAATTATCCATTTATCTGAAACATCCAAGTTAACAAGTAGCTTCCTGGAAACGCAAATTTCCAAGTTATAACAACAAGCTCGCTTCCAATTATCAGGCAAGATATTCCTTGATGGTTCAGAATGCTGAGCAGAACAAACTTGTCCGCCAGTGTACAGCACTAGTTTTAATGAATACAGTAGTATTAGTGAGCTTTTCAGGCAATTTCATTACACTGCATGCTCACTTAATGACCCATGCAGTTGTGGACCAATTATGGAGTCAACTGTTGTGGTTTCGGTCAAATGAACCCGATCAGGTATTGGCCTGTCGGTTATCTTGCTATGTTGTGTTGAGCAAGGTTTTTTTGAATAGGTAAATTTTTGAATTAAAATAAGCCTAAACTTTAACGTTTTTCTTTGAAGATCATGTTAGTAAAAACTACAGGACATAATATTGACTACAATCCATAAATCGTCGGTTTAAAGGTAAAATTCACTAACGGCCAAAATTTATATCCAATCTATCCACGATTTGCCTTACTAGAGATAAAAAATTGACATAAGCTCCATACATTTTATGTCAAATTTCTATCTCTAGTAGGGCAAATCGTGGATAGATAGGATATTAATTTTGGCCGTTAATGACATTATCAGCAAAAATTACATTTTTATCTTTCAGATAATATTTTCCATTTGTTAATGCTGAAAGTTAAGTAGTAACAGACTGTCATGGTATGGACGTTGAGGAGGAAATAGGAGCATGTTACGAGGAAAGTTTTAAGTATGAATGTTGATGGCTATAAGAAAAGAGGGAGACCGAAGAAAATATGGATGGATTGTGTGAAAGATGATATGAATAGAAAGAAAGTGAACACGGAGATGACGGCTGAAAGAGATGTATGGATGAAAAAAACATGCTGCGCCGACCCCAAATAAATTGGAATAAGGGCAGGAGGATGATTAATGCTGAAAAAAAAAGGGATTTTTGCTAAAAATAACACTAAGTGTTTCTTTTTGTGTATCTTTTTTTTTTTCATTTTAGGCATATTAATAAATGAAAACTATTATTTGAAAATTAAAAAAGTGATTTTTCTTTTAATGTAACTTATTGAATTATACCTTAAACCGTCAAAATGCTATACACATACTCATCATTTCAGCAGAAAGACGTCCACTGCTGGACATGGGCCTCCCCGAATTAAAGGGGGATATGCCATAATCGCCACGCTTGGTAGGCGAGTTGACGATCGCAATTGGTTGGTTAAATACTCAGAGAACGCTGCTGCCCATCCTCTGGTGAATCCCTTACTTGCCTTTTACGACACCCATGAGAAGAGATAAGGGTCACACACATACACACATACTGCCTTAGCTTTAACGATGTCTTAGGTTTTCGCGATCACTACATATAATCATAAAACAAAATTTAACCGGATTACATCGCATATATTATTAAATTGGTATTCCTGACGTTTCGAATACTTTACAGCGTTCGACTGAAAGACTTAGCGTCTTTACAGATATTTTAATGCAAGCGATGTAATCCGGTTAAACTTTGTTTTTAGGGTTCCGTACCCGAAGGGTGCCAAACGGGACCCTATTACTCTCGCTACGCTGTCCGTCCGTCCATCCGTCCGTCCGTCCGTCCGTCCGTCCGTCCGTCCGTCCGTCCGTCTGTCTGTCACAGGGCTGTATCTTTATTATTATATTATTACTAACCAATTCCCGTGACTTCAGCCGCGTGAATGTCGTTTATCGAGCAATCCTCAGGAACTGTTCATCATCCCGGGATAAAAAGCCTATATTTTAATCCGGGTTATGTTCTATATATATGCCAAATTTCATTAAAATCGGTCCAGCCGTTCTTTAGGTATAAATGGTGTAATTAACCCGACTTTGTTTAAAATCGGTCCAGCCGTTCTTGAGATAAAAATTGTTTTATATATTGAGATTTCTTAAGCTTTTTTTTACACTAATGCTTACAGCTTACGATATTTTTTGTCATAAATCAGAATCTGCTGATAAAAAACATTTCAATTTTTATAAGAACTAAAAAATCTTTTTATGAAAACTAAGTACATTCAATTTGTCCCTCGGGTAGCAAATTGATGGATCAAAGGCTAAATTTTATCTAGTTAAGATTTTTGTCATCAATCAAATTCAATGTTGAATTAATTTCAAAATCTAGATTATTTTTTATATTTCTAACGTTGCGTCTACGTTTTTAAGATACTGAACGTATACGTAACATTGAATCATTAAATTATAATTATGTATATAGAAAGTAAATATGTATGTAGAAAGTTCATTACCTAATATTAATTAATTAGTAAATATATGGCATGTACACTAATGAAATCGCTTGATACACTAACGGCCAAAATTAATATCCAATCTATCTACGATTTACCCTACTAGAGATCGAAATCTGACATATTTTGTATGGAGCTTATGTCAAATTCCTATCTCTAGTAGGGCAAATCGTGGATAGATTGGATATTAATTTTGGCCGTAAAAATATTAATTTACTATTCTTACATAATATAAAATATGTACAAATATACTGTAAATGTATATTGTAATAGATTAAATTAATTATGTAAGTAACTGGAGTGGCTCGTAGCGATGCAACGACTGCACGGATTGTACGATCTGCAAGGATAAGCTGCACTTGCCGCGGTCAGTCTGTGGATGGGTGACCGTTTCGTTACACATCGAGACCCCTCCGTGCCTCGAAGAGCACGTTAAGCTGTCGGTCCCGGTTGTCATACGAATATCTATGGCAGTCGTTACGGGTAGTCACAAGCCTGAAAGTCTGACAACTGGTCTAACCTCTGAATGTCAGTATTACCCAGTAACTGGGTTGCGGGGGTCTGATGGCAGTCGCTCCGTGTAAAATACTGATGTTCAGCCGCATCTGGCTAGACTGGAAGCCGACCCCAATATAATTGGGAAAAGGCTCGGAGGATGATGATGTAAGTAACTGGAATATTGTCAAATTGAAATTTAATGTTGTGATATTGCATGCTGTGAAACGGCCAAATATCTGGAACATACATTTATTTAATAATCTCCTCTCTATACCTTATTTGAGGCAATAAATGATATGACATTTTTATAGGTACATGGAAATTTGACTACCAGTGCCTAACTACTACAGAATCAATGAATTAATAAATGAATATTTTTCGGACATTTTTACACAGCACCATCTGGTCCCAAACTAAGCAGAGCTTGTGCTATGGGTACTAGACAATGGATGTAATACTTATATACTTTTTTTTTGTAAATACATACTTATAATACATAAGAAACACCCAGACCAACACAAACACTTATGTTCATCACACAAATATTTAAGTCCTGTGGGAACCGAAACAACGAAAAAAATAATTGTTTATTATTATAATTGGCGTGATAAAATCACAAATTTTTCGATGGCTGGGCTATGTTGAATGCATGGAGCAGGATCGAGGAGCTAAGAGATCATATTTGGGCCGACAAATCGGAAGAGAGATCTTTCCTGAGATCTTTTATGTACCACAATTAAAGCAATAAAGTTCATTTCTATTTCGTAGACTAATTGGTCGCCTCAGACATCGCTCGGGAGATGCTGTGGAGGCTGATCTGCGTAAGCTTCAAGCTACCAACTGGCGAGATATCGCGCAAGATCGTGCAAAGTGGAGAGTTCTCGTTTCGGAGGCCATGACTCATTTTGGGTCGCTGAGCTCCTCTGGCTCATAAGCATAATGTAATAAATTATTTATTACACTATGTCATTAATAAGTAAATAAGCAAAAAAAACATAACGTTATAGTCACATTTGTTCAATATTAAGCGAGGATTAAAATACTTTCATTCTCTTTTTGTATAAGTAAAAGCTTTTCATTCGAATTCGTATTTCGAATTCAAAAAAGTAAATGACCATTTTCAGAGACATTTACTGTACTTAAAAAGTTCTGTATTTAAATGTGACTATTCTTTTTTTATTTTAATTGGTGCCTGTAAACATAGGGTACTCAACCGTCACATTGTGCCAACCCAAAACATTTTATGCTCTCGTAGGTATTTATTTTACAGAGACGTATCTTTTTATTGCAGACTATTTTTCGGTTTTTATTTAGACTAAACATTGATAATATATTAAAGGGATTCCCAAAAACCTAAAGAATGCAATGGGTGTTCATTTATTTGTTTGATGCTTTCGAAATTTCTTTTTCGTTTAAAACTTTCAGAGATAAAAAGTATTTTTGTCCTTTTTTGACTTTCAATTAACCTTAAAACATTTCAAGGAGCCTTACGCCAAAAACAGACGGAGACAGACAGAAAAATAATAAGTAAATAATAAATAAATATTTTTGGGACATTAACACATCGCCATCTAGTCCCAAACTAAGCAGAGCTTGTACTATGGGTACTAGACAATGGATATAATACTTAGGTACTTTTTTTTTTTTTGTAAATACATACTTATAATGTCAGTTAAACGTTATAAACGAAGAGAGAGAGTCTATAAGGTCAGTTACACTTTACAAACAAAGAGAGAGAGTCAACCGCCGCTATAACAGCTGTGGTACCGCGAGGACACATAACTTAGGATAATCATTTGAATAATAAACATATACTTTTCCCTACGGGTTCCGTATCATGGTTGCTACAGTACACACAAATCATATTAAATTACATTCGGAAGGAATGTTGGAGGGGCTAGTGGCTAGCCATAAGAATCACGCCGAAACGACGATCTGCGTGGTTCAGCTGCAGTTAGACATAAATGGATGACCGAAGCTTACAGTTTACTTTAATAATAATAGCCGAAAAAATGTGACTTTAGTAGTAGGTAGACATGTTCATGATCGCTAGCTGGACGTAGCTGGATGAGAGTCAGAGAACCTCTCACTCCCAGCCGTGTTCAGGGCTATGGATGACAGTGGCGGGGCGTGGGAGGACGTTGCATCTGCGATGATGTCAGCTCGTAGAAGAAAGTGGTGGAGCGGGTCAGGGAAGAAGACTCCCTCGCTGATCCCATCTGCAGCAGGAGGATGGATAGTCGCAGGCGTCTTTATGGTGACTTGATGCCGCTGTAAGAGAAGCCAGCAGGCGATAGATTGGTGACTTTCGTCCACAGTGCACGGTCTGCGCAATGTCATTGCAAGTCTCAAGTGTGTCCGGGCATCACTGAAGGAGAGTGTAGGAATAAAGTGGAAAGCCCTACAGAGGTGGCCCTCTGTAGGCACACGGCGGAGTTTTTAGTGGCTGCGAGTCCCACATAACTACACCGCCTCCGCGGTGGTGTGACATGACGGGATAGGCGATTTAGCCGCTTAAAAAAAAGAGTCAAAAGACGCGGTTGCACAAGGGAGGGTACTCTGTCATTCAGCTGCATTAGAGAGGCGCTTCGTATTCACGGGATGCCCATGTACCTGAGGCAGCTGGACGCAGACTATTTGAAGAGACGGTAAAGACGCCGCCACTGGTTCCTATAGAGGCACGATGGTGAATTTTAAACAATAGAATGCATAAGGGATTTGGCCTGGAATTCATGATGATTAAATTATGACATGGTACCTTTATTATATGTTCACAGTTTCGTTCAGACCAATCTGGTGCTGTTCGGCCTATTCATATTGATGTCTTCAGATGTAACCTTCATAATTTCATCATCCGTCAAGCCTTTTTGAGAAACTGAATAGTAATTTACACAGAGCGACTACCATCCGACCCCCGCAATAAGACTGGGTATTATTGACTTTGGAGGTTAGACCAGTTTTCAGATTTTCAGGCTTCTGACTACCCGTAACGACTGCTATCTATATTCATAATATGACAAACGGGACCGACAGCTTAACGTGCTCACTGAGGCACGAAGGGTAGGGGGTAGGGCTCGATATGTAACGAAACGGTCACCCATCCATAAACTGACCGTGGAAAGTGCAGATCATACATTCCGCGCAGTTTTTGCTTCGCCGCGAGCCCTTCTTATATTCATAATATAAGCCAGTACGAGTCCTGTTGTAAACAAAAATGCTACATCCAAACGCCAGTATAATAAGAATACCCTTGAAATATCACAAAACTCCATTAGACCATTTGATTTTAAATTCGAAGTGTCTCTAAACATGTCTGAACCGAGTTCTACCTGGGGTAAAGTTTTGAACGACAACCCAACTTTTGAGACATGGGAAGGCTTTCACAGTCCCTGCTTACCCCGATGATATAACAATTAATGGATAGAAAGTTCCTAACTTACGTATGAGAGTGCGAACCTGACTTGTAACTTATAAATAGTTCGGAAAAGATTTCTAAGTCGCCGTGCTAAGTTGGTGAGATGCTCTCTCAAGTTGCTTCGAGACTTATGTTGGACAACTTAGATTGTAAGTAGTCAGTGACGGGTTATGTATGTATGTGGTATACAGTGTTATTTTCAGTTCATTAATAACCCAGGTCGGCAGGTCTTATTTTAACTTAACCCATCCTTGGTCTCATTTTACCCAAAAAAGTGCTATTTATAAAAAAATGCCCCAAAAAAATTTGGTATAACTAAAACTAAGGATTTCTTACTTTAGTTAGGGTTCCGTACTCAAAGGGTGCCAAATGGGTCAAAGTCAAAGTCAAATCATTTATTTCAATTAGACCATTTTTAACAGGCACTTTTGAAAGTCTACAATGAAAATTAAATTGTAAATTGTAAACTGCCCATTTCAAAATGAAAGTTTTGGAATTTTGGAATTCGGGACCCTATTACCCTCGATACGCTGTCCGTCCATCCGTATGTATGTCACAGTGCTGTGTCTTTTGAACGGTAATAGGTAGCTGATTGAAATTTTCTCAGAATATGTATTGCTATAGCTCCTATCACGACAAATACTAAAAATAAAAAAAGTCTAAAATCAAAGGGATGATGAAAAACATGATTTTTTTCAACGTTCATAAACCTGCCTTTAAAACGGTAAAACATATCAGCGTCAAACTGTGTCTGATTATAGTGCATACTGTGTAGTTTAGCAACAAATACTAAAAATAGGGCAAACATATGTGGTGGTACCTGAGCACAGACCAGTAAGCTACAAGACTCCGCATAAACAAAGTTTTGTATTCGAACGCAGTCGTAAAACGTTGGTGGGGTCAGGGGGGCGGACGGCGCGTTATGATTGGCCGGCTCAAAAGTTTGGTGGTATGATTCCTTATGATTGGTGCCGCTCGCTGACTGAGTGACGTTCCGATTGGCGGAGGGACGTATGATATGCAGTGGTAGAGCATATGCGTTGTGACCGGAGGTGTCCAGCTAACCGGCGTCTAGAGGCTTACTGGTCTATGTACCTGAGTAAGAAAGATATGCAAAAATCCATAATTTCATATTTCACGCACTGTGAGTTGTCTTTTGATGAATTCTCGTAAATTAACTCAGTTTCTATGGGTTATCAGGTCGATGGGTGGTACGGAACTCTTACTGCGTGGGTACGACTTGCATTTGGCCAGTTTTTTGATTTTATTAATTAGCTCTTTATCTTTTAAAATTATAATAAAATTCCTATTAGCACATAATAATGAAGGCTTCTTCCGAAAAATATTTTTTGTTTGTACTTTGTTTATGTAGTTCCATCCCTTATTTTGAATTATTTTTCTCAATTTACCGCAAAAAAAATCCTTCTAACGTAAAAAAGGTTCTAGGCTACCATTTTGCCGAATTTCATTACGATTGGTTCAGAGTTTTAGTTGTGAAAAGGTAACAAACATTCAGACAGAGTTACTTTCACATTTATAAAATATAGTATAGTTGCCGGCACGAGTCGTGGGCACAGATTCCACTGCGTAAGTGGTCGAATCTCTGTTCACAGTACAACAAATCAGAAACAGGCAGTTGCATTGGCTTAATTACATGATAATGCATAATTGAATATATGTAGAAAACGGAATACTAGAATACAGTGACGACAGAGACTACTACGCTACAATTTGTGCTCACGTCTCGTGCCGGGAACTATAGCCTATGACCGCGACTTCGCCCGCGTGGATGTCGTTTATCCCTCGGGAAATGTTCATCTTTCCGGGATAAAAAGCCAATATAAAAATCTAATAATCCGGGTTATGTTCTATCTGTATACTAGATTCATATCCTTTCAACCCTTACAGCGTGATTGAGTAACAAACATCCAAACATCTTCACAAACTTTCACATTCATAATATTAGTAGGATAGTAGAATTGGTATAGATTATTCATACAGGGAGTTTCTGCCACGTGAAGCGATTCCGTATCCCCAACCACAGATAATGTAATACTACAGTACCCCAACTAAACAATCTTTTAGGGAATTACTGAGACATTTCATTAATAATTTAAATAACATAAAATAAGCCAGTGCCGTACTGGAAGGCGCAGCGTGGGTAGGCCCCCCACAAGGTGGACCGACGACCTGGTGAAGGTCGCGGGAATCCGCTGGATGCGGAAGGCACAGGACCGGTCCTTGTGGCGATGCTTGGAGGAGGCCTATGTCCAGCAGTGGACGTCTTTCGGCTGAAATGATGATGATGATGATGAAGCCAGTGCAGTAAAAGAAACAGTTATTATTTCATAGTAAAATTTATTTTGATTAAATCCTTCAGGTTCATTCCATTGTTTCATTATTTACATAATTTTAACTGGATTTTATTTTCGTCCAGGAAGAATTGAAATGATTCTATGATTACTCTTTTTTTTACAAAAATCTGTAAAAGAAATTAAGTCAATAACTTGATTTACTACATTGCAAAAAAAAACTACAAATGATATAATTTCTCCATTTATGAAACGGAAACAACGAATAAAAACGTCCAATGCTTTAAACAGTTATTAACAGCATGAAGTTTCTAAGAATGGGTTAATTGTCGACGTAAACTGTTATTATGTTAATACGGTTTCAAGAAAGCAGTTGCATTATTCTACTATTATAATGAACTTGCGAATTTCCATTTGAGCTCGACATGAATGTGAAGCTGTTTTGCTAATTTGTACATAACCAGCCCATTACTGTCCCACTGCTCTCAATACCCTGATCGCTCCCCTATCCCGTCAGACCAAGAGATGTCCTCGGACAGTGAGGTCAACTCGGACGCGGCCGATGCCTTTACCACAGTAGTGGGTAAAGGCAAAAAACGCAGCCGCAAAACCAACAAGGCCGAGGCTCTCGCCTCAAAAACTCTTAAACTCTCCGAGGCAAACTCTGCCCCGGCCCCTACCCCCCGTCCCGCCTCTTACTCCTCCTCGCAGGATAACAGGCCCTCCTCCCCTCATGATCATGAACATACCTCATCTTCCCAGAAGAAGGTACCCATTCCGCCTCCCTTATTCATCCAGGATAAGGCTTATTGGACCAGGATCTCCGACTGGTGCAACCAAAATAAGATCAATTTTACTAGTGCCCGCCCCACACAGCAGGGCATTAAAGTAGTTGTCCCCACCCCCACTGATTACCGCAACCTTACCAGGTTGTTGCGCGAGCGTGGTGTGTCTTTTCACACCTACGCACTCCCAGAGGACCGACTCCTTAGAGTTGTGATCCGAGGGGTTCCGACCGAAGTCAGCTGCACGGAAGTGCACGCCGACCTCGACCGTCAAGGGATCCCGGTTGCAATTACTCACCGTATGTACCGTGGTAAGCACGGCGATCCCTACAACATGGTCCTCGTCATATGCCACCCTGGCGAAAACGCCAAAAATATCTATAACATTAAGACCGTATGCAAATTGTCAGGCATCACGGTCGAACGCCCCCACAAATCAAACCAGCCTGGACAATGTCACCGTTGCCAGCTGTATGGTCACTCCCAGCGTAACTGCTACGCAAAGCCCAGGTGCGTTAAGTGCCTAGGCGATCACGGGACTACCGAGTGCGAGCGTCCCAAGGAGAGGGACCAGTGCACGGAGCCCCCTAGCTGTGTCCTTTGCGGCAAATCCGGGCATCCAGCGAATTATCGCGGATGCCCCAAAGCCCCCAAAATGCGCAACGCCAAATCGGCGAAACGCGCCTCCGACCGCGTTGCGAGGGAAGCCCCCTCCTACGCAGCCCCCTACCAGTACCAACCACCAAACCCTAGAGGCCCACTCGGGCCCTCCCCT
The DNA here is from genome assembly GCA_949699075.1 of Asteroscopus sphinx. NCBI lineage: Eukaryota > Metazoa > Arthropoda > Insecta > Lepidoptera > Noctuidae > Asteroscopus > Asteroscopus sphinx. Next base: position 6,651,300 of record OX453016.1, read on the forward strand.
AATTTCCGCGGCCCACTCGGGCCCAACCCCTGGTTTAAGGGAAACCAAAAGCCCCAATTCCCACCTCTTCCGCCCTCTCGTCTCGCGCCCCCGGCCGCAGAGCCCCCTGCGCTGATGAACATACCCATCCCCGCACCTTCTCTCAGGCCCAAAACTGCACCAGCAGCCAAAGCCCCCCCCCCCATGAGAACCCCCCCTCCGGTAAACTCCCCCGGCCTTCTGCCGAGAGAATACCTCGAACCCCAATCAGGGGAGTCCCGCATTGACGCCTACTCTAGACTTTGGGCCTTTACCCAAGGCATCCATGAGCAGCGCCTTCAGGTACTTACCAAGTACCAAGACATTTATAGAATACTTAATTCCAATTATAATGTATAATACGGCCCCACCCAAAAGATTCAAACCCCGTTCCCTAATTTTAGGCTTTTTTAATGCCCGAGGCATTAGTGGTCAACGCGACGACGTAGCCGTCTTCTTGCGTGAGCACCAAATCGATATTTTACTCATTCAAGAGTCTTTCCTCAAACCCCATAGTCGTAATCCCAATATAGCCAACTATAGGCTGATAAGAAACGACAGAGCACACACCGCACTAGGCGGAACGCTCATCTATTACCGAAATTCATTGTATTGCATCCCCATTGATCCCCCAGAGCTAGCATGCCTGGAGGCTTCAATCTGTCGCCTAGGCATGACAGGGCACCAGCCCATCACCATAGTCTCGGCCTATAGATCCGCAAACAAACCCGCGAGTCTGCTCGAGGACGACCTCAAATCCCTACTTGATCTTAGTAACTCTGTAATTATTGCAGGCGACTTAAACGCCAAACACCGTTCATGGAGCTGTGTCTCCAATAACGCCGCTGGCACTCAATTAGGAGCACTTAGCGACAAACATTCCTTCGACGTCATCGCCCCGATGCGTCCCACTCACTATCCTGACACAGTAGGGCACCGGCCCGACATCCTAGATATAGCCCTCTTAAAGCGCGTAAACCTCGGTATTCGCTCTATCGAGGTAATCCAAGAATTAGACTCAGATCATCGCCCTGTGATCATTCAACTGGGTCCCCGAGGTGGTCCCTCGGATCCCGGTATTCCACCCATAACAAAAACGATAACCGATTGGAGGAGATTAGAGGACCGCCTCAAATCTACCTCATCCCCCCAATTAGATTCAATCCCTGACTCCATTGAGACAGTCGCGGACACGGTGGCCGCGATCACCTCGCTCACCAACCATGTGCAGTCCGTAGTGGGCGAATGCTCACGGCAGGTTCCGATGCTGGATGACCAGCGTCTGAAACTGCCGGACGATGTAAATGAGTTGAGGACCGAGAGGAACGCGGCCATCCGTGCCTATGACGCTTTTCCCAATGAAGCCAATCGTGCCCATATGCGCTCCTTACAGAATTCTGTAAAGAGACGTGTAGCTCAGGTACGGGAGGAGCATTGGGACAAGGAAGTCAGCGCAATCCAACCGTCTCATGTAGCCTTCTGGGCCCTTCAACGCAGACTTAAATGCGAGACCACGGCAACTATGCCCCCCCTAAATCGACCCAATCAAAGGCCGGCCTTTGACGACGACGAAAAAGCCGAATGCTTAGCCGACAGTTTGGAGTCTCAATGCACTCTCAGTACGCTTCCCGTAAGCCAAACCCACCTTGATAAGGTTAATTCAGAAGTAGAGCGTAGGTCAGCCCTCCCCCCCCCCCAATAGATGACCCTGATGACCCGCTCCCACCGATCACCCCTGACGAAGTTCTCTCTATAGTCAAGGATCTTAAGCCCAAAAAAGCCCCCGGAGCAGACGGCATCACCAATAAGGTGCTGAAACGTTTCCCTGCCACCCTAATCGCTCTAATGACCGTCATCTTCAATGCGGCATTTAAAAACAACATCTTTCCCCAGGCTTGGAAACAGGCTACGGTAATCGGTATTTCCAAACCGGGCAAACCAAAAGCCGAGCCGAGTAGTTACCGGCCGATTAGTCTCCTCAATGTCTTCGGTAAAATCTACGAGAAGCTTATTTATAAGCGACTCAAAGATTTCGCCGACTCAAATAAACTCCTTCCCGACGAGCAGTTTGGCTTTCGTACAAAGCACTGCTGCGTTAATCAACTGCACCGCATTGTAGAACACATCAGTGCAGGCTTCGTACGCGGTCAAATGACCGGCACTCTCTTTTTCGACGTAGCAAAGGCTTTCGATAAAGTGTGGCACAACGGCTTATTATATAAGCTGTACACTATGAATGTGCCACATCGTCTCGTGCTCATCATCCGAGACTACTTGTCGAATCGTACCTTTTGCTATCGCATAGAAGGGGCTCTCTCCTCCCCCCATCCCATTCACGCCGGTGTGCCTCAAGGCTCCGTGCTCTCCCCCCTACTGTTCACGCTGTACACCAGCGATATTCCAAAATGCGGTGCAGCCCGTATGGCCCTTTTCGCCGACGACACGGCAATCTATTACTCCGGCATGACCCATGTCGCTATTTCTCGTACCCTCCAATCCGCGGCCAACACCCTAGGTGAATGGTTCCGGAAATGGAGAATCGAAGTAAATCCCGAAAAAAGTGCAGCGGTCCTCTTCGATAAGAGACCCCTGTCACAGTACCGTAAAGAACTGAGCGTACCAGTCTCAATGTTCGGAAAACAGATCCCATGGCAACGAGAAGCCAAATATCTCGGAGTGATCCTTGACCGTAGACTGACTTTCCGTCCGCATATCCGCAGGGTGAAAAACCGTGCCGCCCTCGTCCTCGCACGTCTCCACCCCCTTCTCAATGCGCACAGTAAGCTGCCCACTCATCTCAAAGTAAGGATATTCACCACCTGTATCCGCCCCATACTCGCCTATGCTAGCGTTGTGTTCGCACACGTTAAGCCGGTGAGAATTCACATGCTCCAAACCATCCAAAACCGTTTCATGCGTAGGGCTGTAGACGCCCCCTGGTACGTGCGCAACGTCGACCTCCACCTAGACTTCAAACTGCCGACCATCAAGCAGTTTTTCAAGCGTGCCTCAAAACGCTATTTCGATTCCGCTCCCAAGCACCCCAACCCCTTGGTCGTGGCGGCCACCGTCTACCAGCCATCCGCTATCAGCAAAACCCGACGTCCCAGACACACACTCATTGAGCCCGATGACGATATCACACTCCTCCAGGAGTCAGATAAAAGTACTAGCACACTCCGACGCCGTCGTCCAAAATATCGTCCCCGCCGGCGAGGACCGACGCGACACACACACAGAATCCGAGAGTCCGACTCTCGAGAAACAGAAACACATGCCGACGCAGCACCGGCTGCTGGGGGGATCAGTGGCGGGGTCCCCCTGCTGCACCCTGAGTCGAGGTCCGAGCTCCCCCCTGGGGACGCCCTCACGGTGTAAGCAACCGGAGATAATCTCGTCACGCGAGACCGGCCCTATGCTCTAGAGTAGTTCCTAGGAGCAGGCTATTGCGTAGCCACTGGTTAGGTTTTCTAGGTAGGTCTTAGCCTCGCCGGCGAGGCTTGCCGCTTCACGGCGTTTAGCACGTCACCCGATAGGGACCGAAAGTCCGCTACTTTCGAGGTAACCAATTCGATGCAGCAACGGCTGCTAGGGGGACATAGGAACTGCGGGGTCCCCCTGCAATGCCCTAGCGAGGTTCGAGCCCCCCCCTTGGGGGGCGCCCGCCCGATTAAGCGCGGTATTGATGCCGCGCGCATCTAGTTTGTAAGTATGTAGGGAAAAAACCTTCGGCGAATGGAGTCCCACATGGGACTCTCCGCCAACTAAGTCCGGTTAAGCAGAAATGGGACTTCGGTCCCACCTGCGAGAGCCCATTCGAAAAAAAAAAAAAAAAAAAAAAAAAAAAAAAGTCCCACTGCTGGGCACGGGCCTCTTCGCAGTATGAGAAGGCTAAGGCCTTAGTCCAATTAGGCTAATTTGTACGTTAACATCAAATTTGGTAAATATGGTCTGGATGTTGCTTATATATTATAAGTATGTATTTACAAAAAAATAAAAGTTATTTAAGTATTATATCCATTGTCTAGTACCCATAGCACTAGCTCTGCTTAGTTTGGGACTAGATGGTGCTGTGTAAAAATGTCCCAACGATATTTATTTATTTGTTTAAAGGAAAAAAAAAACCGTGAATTGTCGTGTTGAAGCGACACTCTCTCTTACAATCTGTCTCGCTCACTCATTCGTGCTGCACAGCCAATGAGGAGCGTTTCATCACCACCTCCGGGCATGCCCCGCATGACAGGCAGGCACAGTCGATAGGACAGGTGCACGGGTGGCCTTTGAGGTTTGAGGTCGGGTTTGGGTGTCCAGAGTGAGCGCTGTGGGCACAAAACACCGATAGTACAGAAGTTAAGCTCATGCCCATAGCGGGTGGCACTCGCACTCATATTGTTCTAGCCACGTTCGAACGTGTTCTGAGATTTCGTGACCGCGAGCGATGTCTATGCGTGCGTTGCTCAAGCGCGCATTATATGAAGCTTGACTTCTGTACTCTTGGTGTTTTGTGCTATGGGCGCCCATTTGTTGACGTCAAGGATGGCAATGGTACGCGATGGTCTCTTGTCGCCTTATACAAAAAATATGTGCTTACTTCAATCCTTATGAAGTTATATGTGACGTTTCGACTACCAATTTTCATATAATAAATTATACGAATTAATTTAACCCTGCCTAAACACCAAAACTACCATGGCAAACTTTAATGATTTAAAAAACTCCAGCTTGGCTTTGAAAGCTTAGGACAGACATACAAACAGACGAATGGACAGACAACGAGAGTGAAATCAGTGTTCCGACCTCCAGCCACCCTAGGTATGGGCCTGCGGGCGGCGGACTCGGGGTGGTCCGCCGCCCGACCAGTCAAGGCCCGTGACGGTGACGCGTAGTGTTCCGCGCGCGCCAGTCAAGAGAAGGGTGCAGCCGATGTGGTTGCCGCACGGGGAAGGGGCTCGCCTACTATTAGCCGGGACCTACCGGGGATGGTTAGGCGAATAAAAGTTTCCCACGCCCCCGGCCAAGGGTCGTTAGAGGAACACCGTGGTGGTTTTTAGTCAGTAAGAGTCCGACACTGGCTCCGCCTTCCCCGGGCGGAGTGCGTCCATGAGGATTTTCCCCACAGAGAAAAAAAAAGTTATCGGTTTTTTTATATTCTTATTTTTACTATTTATTTTACACACGTATATGTACGTATACACATAAATTATAGTAGGAAAGTTTATGTGTTTATTAGTTTAATATTCAAACAGACCACTCATTGACTACATAATATTGTGGTATGTAAACACATTATATTTTATGTTCAATATTATGAAACAACAATAAAATTCTGGTATCGCATCGCTGATGCCTGTGGTAGCCAGTAAAAACCGGTATTACCGATTACCAAGTCTGCACTTTTCTGAGGTTATCAATTTAATAGCTTTAACGCAATGTTATAATATATTATGTTTAATAAATAATTTGATTTGTCACGTTTTCATAAAACAATGTCGTGAATTTAGCTTACACAACGAAGTCGAAAAAAACCAAACAAATCAAGGTAAATAATAGAGGTTAGGATATGACCACTTCTCTCTCATCTCGCGGGAGACAGACCGGGCGTCCCAGAAAGGCGTATGCTGAGCTCCAGCCGCCCTAGGATGGGGCCTGCGGGTGACGGATTTGGGGTAGCCCACTGCCAGACCAGTCAAGGCCCGTGATGGTGGCACGTCGTGTTCCGCGCGCGCCATTCGGAAGAAATACCCCGTGCAGGGGCCGACGCCAACGCTAGGCCGCTTGGAGAGAAGGGGCTCACCTACTAGTGGCTAGCCGGGACCTGCCGGGGGTGGATGGAGACTGCAGATCGTATCCCACGCCCCCGACCAAAGATTAGCAGAGAAACACTGTGGTGGTTTTAGTCGGTAAAAGTCCGACACTGGCTCCATCACCCCGGCGGAGTGCTTCCCTGAGGATTTCCCCACGTAAAAAAAGGATAAATATCCATAACCGGAAATAGAACACGCATGAATACAGATCTGATGATGACTGCCCCGTTGGTCTAGTGGTCGCAAGCGCGACTGCTGAGCGTGGGGTCCTGGGTTCGATTCCCGGGTCGGGTAAAGTGTTATTGGGTTTTTCCATTAGGAAATTCTCAGTAGCAGCCCGGAGTATGGATTTGTGCCCGGTTAATGGCAACAGGCTCGCCCCCTATTACATGGGACTATAACATAACTGGCGAAATGTGGGTGCACTATACACCTCTGCCTACCCCTTCGGGGAAATACAGGCGTGATTTTATGTTATGTTATGAATGCAGATAAAACACATTTATTTGAAGGCTCTTTAGCGAAAATATTAATTTACTATCAAATGAATCGATTATCGAGCAAATGTAGTTTATAGAGCTAGGTTCTTCATTTCTTTAATTATTATGCAGTAGATACATTGTGATTATTGTCACGAATCATATTCCGATAAATATACGAGTACAACGTGAACTAGAGTTATAATTTGCAAATATCGTTTTAAACTTAAATCTAAGTATTATTGTATTTTTTAACTTTAATTTTTTTCTTTGTAGTCCGTTCGCATGTTTTATACTTACCTGGTTACACAGGGAAACCTATTATTAGCCACACAATACTGTAATACACATATTCTGTAATTTATTATATGTATCGCTGTTGGTTTTCTAAATAAAATAAAATAAATAAATAAATAAATAAATATCGTAAGAATTTTTGAATTTCCCGGGCTACTGCGTATCAATCACATTAAGTGCATGATTAAGCTCTTCATTCAGGATATTGACCTTGAGTGACTGTCCTTTCACTTTCCTAACACTTCAGCATCACATTGCTCGTCTCATATTTTTAAATTACGTAGATATTATAATTTCACCAAAGCCTAAGCAAATTCTTAAAAATTTAAATATGTCACCGCAAGACGTCTAGACTATAAATATATTGTAATGATCTCCTTGCAAATAACTAATAGAGAATTTAAATATATTCTGATATATAGGTAATATGCAAATATTAAACGAAAAATCTTTTCAAATATTTGAAAATCACAACATCCCAACTAAGCCATGCATAATGAAGACTTTAGAAACCATAAACGCATTTGAGATTCAAAGATCAAAAAGACATTTGAATAAAAATGTTACGAATCAGATAACAAGATGTATTATAGAGAAATACATAAATATAAAAAGATGGGGTTTGTCTGCAGCTGTCAAACGATATAAATAGATCGTGCAGTTTTCTATAGGTATCATAAAATAAATAATATCATAACATCACGCCAATATTCCCCAAAAGGGTAGGCTGAGGTGTATAGTACTCCCACATTTCACCAGTAATGTTATAAGTCCCATATAATAGAGGGCGAGTCTATTGCCATAGACCGGGCACAAATCCGAACTTCGGGTATAAAAGGAAGTATGTATTTCATAACATCCGGAAAAATCATTGAATGTTAGAGACATAAAAACATTTTAACAAAAAAAAAAACCGACTTCAAAAACCTTAACTAAAAAGTAAAAAATAATCATTGTATGTATTTTAAAATCTTAACATAAACCAAAATTTTGAAGCCGGCACGTGATTGACCCTTTGCGTCATGTAATGTACAGTCGAGCGCAATATTTATAGTAAAAAAAGGTTTATGTGAACGTACATGAAAATCACGTGCCGCCTTCAAAATTTTGGTTTATGTTAAGATTTTAAAATACATACAATGATTATTTTTTACTTTTTAGTTAAGGTTTTTGAAGTCGGTATTTTTTTTGTTAAAAAGTTTTTATTTCATACTTTTTAGTTGAAAATTGCGAGGGTTGATTCATAAATGTTTATATAACCAATTTGAGATATTTTTTTTATTAACCTTTGCTATCCCACTGCTGGGCAAAGGTCTCGCTCATGTTCTTCCAAACATCCAATCACTTTCGTGAAAAAAAAACACGCATATCGGCCAAGAATTCTCTGAAAAACGAACCAACGAGCAGATCATCTAGATAGGCGAAGCTAAAATAAACTGATTTATTGAAGCTGGTTAAAAAACTACTCAACCTAAGTCAATAAAATTAAAAAAAAAAAAAAAAAATACCCCGCGGAGTACATAACCTCCTCCTTTTTTTGAAGTCGGTTAAAAATGCTTGTGTTTAGGCTTGGCTTACGCGGAGCCGCAATAGTCGGTATACAACATTAGTTTTAGTTTGTACTAAACGTGAAAAAAAGTCAGTATAATTATGAAAAACTTTTACTATGGAACCTTTGATCATTATATGTATGGGACTTTGTAGATTGTAGATGAATTAATTATCAATGGTTTTAATGTTAGATATAATAATTTATATTGATTTTTTTATATTTTCAAATAGTGATACTGTGTTGTCGCTGGTTTTATTATATTCATTATGAATAATGAAAAAGGTATTTATCTATAAATTGTGACGTATAATTTTAACTAATCAATAAAATGTTTATCTGTTTATCTGGACCAAACATGAAATTGTAAAAAACTGCTGTTCGGTTCAATTTTTCGATTTATATGAACCCAAATGTAGGGAGCAGATGATTTTTCAATTTAAAAACCCTAACAAAACAAACGAAAATATGTTCCGTACGCAGCCGCAGTACAATACACATAAACTAGTACAAAGTAAGTAAGTTGGTTACTTCAAGTTACTTTTGCATCATGTTTGGAACACTTTCTGTACACACACGATGGCATTTTAGTTTATTTTTTGTCACCGGTCGCCCTCGGCGCCTAACTTGACGTGAATTAATAGAAAAACGTCCTAATTATGACGTCTTTAGATTGCGAGCGCAAGTAACATATTTGTACTTTTAAATATCATTATTACAGTAATATGCACCATCGTTGCACCGTTGGCACCATCTTTGCATCACCAAGTTATTTGCCGGCTACTATATTATATTTGATAAGTAGTTTTTACCACATTCTAAACAGATATTTACTAAAAATATCATCAGAATCCGTACAACATAACATAACATAACATCACGCCTGTACTTCCCCGAAGGGGCAGGCAGAGGTGCATTAGCACACCCACATTTCGCCAGTTATGTTATAGTCCCATGTAATAGGGGGCGAGCCTATTGTCATTGACCGGGCACAAATCCAGACTCCGGGCTGCTACTGAGAATCTCCTAATGAAAAAACCCAATAACACTTTGCCCGACCCGGGAATCGAACCCAAGACCCCACGCTCAGCAGTCGCGCTTGCAACCACTAGACCAACGAGGCAGTCAACTCGAATCCGTACAACATACTATACAAAAGAAGCGCTTTCCCTTAACAGGAACCATATAAGGATCCTGACTAGAACCCTTACAGGGCACTGTAACCTGAAAAACATCTACACAGGATGGGCCTCACAGATACCACAGTTTGCAGATTTTGTCGCGAAAAGGATGTAACGCCCATTCATATCCTATGCGAATGTGATGAAGTGCACCAAATTAGATGTCAGCATCTTGGAGGCCACACAACCTCAGCGATGAGATCAGATCCTCGATCCCCAAGGCAATAGTCGGGTTGGGTTGCGGCTTGGGGAGGGGCTGTAGTCTACTATTAGAAGCGTTACAATAGATATTTTAGGTCGCAGTGACAAAAGGGGCTTGCAAAGACCTTACCTTACCTTATAATAATAACAACATACTATATACGTCTCACAGCAAACATCCATTCCGATTCATTGTTTTAAAAATATAAAACTATAAAATCAAAGTTCAACGGTCTCTCGATCGGATATTGGAGATAAGTGTTCAAATAAGATCCGAGTGGAAGCATCGAACGTCGTATTTGTAGCCTCCGGGTGAAGCCCGACTTTGTCTCAAGTCACGTAGAGCTTCATGTATTCAGATAAACAGAATGCATTAGATGGAATACACGATAAGTATGGTGTTATGTATGTTACGGCTAATGTTGGATACTGGAGAAACTTAGGTTTACCCGGGTAAACCTAGTTTTTTTTTAAATAAATTGGGCCACTGTTTGTTAAACCACCTTGTGGTGGTGGAAATTGCCTTGAATGATAAGACCGCCCATTGTACATATCTTCTATATAAATCACTAGCGGCCCGTCCCGGCTTCGCACGGGTGAACATGAAAATATAGCCTATGTTACTCAAGGTGAATGTAGCTTTCTAATTGTTATTTTTTTGGTATCGGCACAGTAGTTTTTGAGTTTATTCATTACATACATACACACAAAAATACAAATCTTTCCTCTTTATAATATTAGTGTAGATTACGTTCCTTTTTTTGTACAATAAAGCTACAGACACACAGCGGACGGAACGGAACTGAAGCGTATCGCCGGCGGGCCTCGTTGTGTCGTAATGTACTGAACGGTATTGCACACAGCGTTGTCCTGCCGGGCGTTTTGACGGCGTGACCGATCCGCCGCGCTAAGCGGAAAGACAACGCCGTGTGATGTGCACGCTTCATCCACGTTCGGTCGACGCTCCGCCTACGTTCCGTCTCGCCCGCTGTGTGTCTGCACCTTTAAGAGCGTATGCTCGGTCCGTGGGCTGTTTTGCTCAAAAACGTAATTTTTCAAATCTGATTATTCATCAACCACTTATCTTACGAACATATCAATTACTAATCATTTTGGGAAATGTTATTGTCTAAATAGAAGATAGTTTATTTTGTTCGATTATTAGAGTATTTTTGAAATCTATCAAGATAACTGAACAGAGGTTTTCTTAATTTCACTTTCAGAGTCAATTTCGATGCTTCAAATATCTGAAACCACTGACAGACCTAAGAAACGAAATTTTTTAACCAACTGGGAAGATCCTTGTAAAAATAGTGACTAGAAAGGAATTTTCATTTTAGGCTGAATACATAAGAAATAAAAATCCAAACAATGTGAAATTATTCAGAAATTATAGTCGATACAATTATTATTTTCACCACTATATCTTACATAATTTAATATAACAATAAATTGCTATAATAGAAAAACATATTCTTTAAAAACTTACACTTGAAAATTTCAACTAAATTAGCTCTATAATTTTTTTATAAATATTTTAAAACTACTATAAAACTTCGCGTTCGAATCGATTCAAATCACTTCGCCGCGAGCCCTTCCAGAGAGTGGTCACGTCGCTCGGCGCTCCGTCGGGGGTTGACGACCTATGCCGTGCGTTTATACACGGATACTGCAAGTATTTAGGGCGATCGTCAAATCTTAGTACTTTGGTGAATAAAATATTTTATTTTTGATGACCGACAAAATTTTAAAGTATTATCATAAGTACTTGGTAAGTATTTTTTTATGACTGACATTGTTTTATAGTGACAAAAAATTATGTTTTAGACGGTATGGGAAATAAAACAAAGGTGTTTTTTGGAAAGAGAAAACGCAAAAATTCTGAAAATTTGGCTAAGGCAAGAGCTAAAAGCTATATTTATGTTACACTAGCTTCCACCCGCAGCTTCGCCCGTGTGAAATTCGGTATGTTACAAGTGTTCTAGAGTGTGCAATCGATTCAAGTTTGGAACTTAATGTTTTAGGGTTTTGGATTAAAAAATTACGGGTTAGGGTTTTAATAAAAATAAACGTAAGTTATTCGGGTTTAGTAGAAAAAAAACAAAATCGTTGACTTTTTATTTATAAATAATGTATTTTTAAGGTTCCGTACCTAGAAGGAAAAAACTTAACTCTTATAGGTTCATTCTCTTGTCTGTCTGTCCGTCTGTCATAGCAGAATTTGTTGAACGAAAGAAGTCGGTTAAAAAGTTTAAATTTCTGTTCAAAGTTTGCTCTATGAAATTGCCTTCTTTTTACAAGCTTTTTACTAACTTGCAATGTATGTATGTATGTAATTTGTTAAGGTCGAATCTTGCAACTCAATTTTGAAGCAGATATCTTCAACCGATTGAGCTGAAATTTTGTATACACGTTTATTTTGGATGACAATGCATGGTTAGCTGTGTGACGTCATTCTAAATTCAACATGGCGGAACACCCAAGATGGCGGACTAGTTATTTTTAATGCACTCCTACAATATGGGTATCAAATGAAAGGGCTTGCTGAGAGTATCTTGAAAAATAAAGTGACGTCACTGTAAATCCAATATGGCGGACTAAGTTTTTTATGGTTTCCTACAATATGGGTACTGAGAATACGAATGCGAGTTAAAAAATCTGTCCAGCCATACCTAAAAAGTAAAAAATAAATTAAAAGTATTTTTTTTTTAAAACAAGGTTTTTTTAAATGCGCTAAAATGAATAAAATAAACTTTCCCTTTAAAACTTTTTATTATTTAACCCTATGCCCGTGACTTGCATAGCAGCCCATTACTGTCCCACTGCTGGGCACGGACTAGATTTTGTAATTTATGGTACGGAAATATGGAACATGAATGGTGCAACGGTCGGTTGGTCGCTACTTTACTTTTTAGGGTTCCGTACCCGAAGGGTGCCAAACGGGACCCTGTTACTCTCGCTACGCTGTCCGTCCATCCGTCCGTCTGTCTGTCACAGGGCTGTATCTTTTGAACGGGAATAGATAACCGGTTGACGGACGGACGACAAATACTAAAAACAAAAAAAAGTCTAAGATTTTAGACTTTTTTACCCATACAAGAAACCTCAAAAAATATGCATTTTTTTCAACGTTTTTGTTCCTGCTCTATCTTCAAAACGGTAATATATACCAGCGTCACACTTGGTCAAATTATAGTGCATATTATGTAGTTTAGCAAAAAATACTAAAAATAAGACAAACATAGACATATGTGGTGGTACCTGCGTAAGAAAGACATGCAAAAATTAATATTTCGCGAACTGTGCGAAAATCTCATAAATTAAATCCGTTTCTATGGGGTATCAGGTCGTTGAGAGGTCCGGAACTCTTACTGCGCGAGTCCGACTCGCACTTGGCCGGTTTTATTATTCTTATGTACTAGGTCTAGGTACTTAAACGTGTCTATGTTTGAAAGTTAGAAATATATTAGAGAAGAGTGTGAGTGCTGTTGTAGGGTTTCCTAAAACTAAGTTCTAAAACATTTAGAACTCGCGCCGATTCTACGCCGATACACAAATCAGCGGCGGCGTCGTCTAAAAACCGTCGGCGGCGGCGGCGCACTGTGGGATTATTTTAGGTTGGCACCTCTACTATACGAATCTATAAATGACTCTTTGAGATATTGTAAGGTTTTAGCGTAAAATGCCAATTATCACTTTATCTCCTAGTGTCGATATTTTTTTTTTTTTCATAAAAATGTTTTTTGAAAGCCTAATCGAAGATTTTCGAAGCAGCAGAGTACATTTATAGAAGTTCGGCACAAATACTATGCAAATATACACACGAAACTTTGTGGTAACGTAAGGTTTTGGCGTAACACGCTTTTCTCTACATACATAAAAAACTTCAAATTACTAGATCTCTGAAAAAACTTGTAAAACGTAACATTTTGGGAGCATTAAAGTTATTATTTATTGTAGTTTGGCCCTCTACTATACGGATCTATAAATTACTCTTTGAGGTATTGTGAGTTTTTGGCGTAAAAAATTTAATTAACACTTTATCTCCTACTGTCGATAAATTTTTCTTCATAAAAATGATTTTTAAAAGCATAATCAAAGATTTTGGAAGCAACAGAGTATACATTTATTGTAGTTCGGCACAAACATTATATGCATATATACACGAAACTTAAGGTTTTGGCGTAAAACGTCTTTCTATCCATACATAAAAAAAATCAAATGACTGTATCTCTAAAAATACTTGTAAAACCATATTGCACATTTTCGAAGCATTACATGTATTTATTATAGTTTGACATCTCTAATATATGAATCTATAAATAAATCTTTGAGGTATTGTGCGGTTTTAGCGTAAAACTCCAATGTTAATTTTATCTTTAACTGACGATTTTTTTAAAATAAAAATTATTTTTAAAACCAAATCGAAGATTTTTGAACAGAGTATGTATTTAGTGTAGTTTGGCACTAGCACTACATATAGTGCTAGTGCCAAACTACACTAAAAAGATTCGTGTATAGATCCATAGATCTATACACGAAACTTTAAGGTAATGTAAGGTTTTAATTTTCTCTCCATACAAAAAAAACTTCAAATCGCTATCTATATCTTTGAAAATACTTGTTAAATGAAAACACTGAGGGAGCATTTTATATTTGCATTGATAAGTAGAATCCGAATCCGTTATAATATTTACAAAAAAACATATTTAATTTTTAAATTTTCATTCATAAAAAAAAAAACAAAATAGATCCTAAAAAAATAAAAGTATCAAAATTATTCGTGCTAACGGTTCAGCACTCACGCACACAGAGGAACCATTGTATCGTGCCGTAGTGAGTGTGTCATTCGATAGATCGTGCAGATTTTGACTTGCGCTAAATCGAACATACGCTCTTAGAGTAGTTATATTGTATTGTACAACAATTTTGGAAGGCATTATCGCCTAAATCCGCAGCTCTAGTACAATATACCGTTTGCTACATAAGTAAGACCCAGCTGGACTGGTCGATTTCATTTGACTCCGGCAGAACAATAATTGCAACATTAATGTCATCATCATCATCATCATCATTTCATCCGAAGGACATCCATTGCTGAATATAGGCCTCCCCAAGCATCGCACCAATGACTGGTCCTGCGCTTTCTGCATCCAGTGGATTCCCGCGACCTTCACCAGCAGGTCGTAGGTCCACCTTGTGGGGGGCCTACCCACGCTGCGCCTTCCAGTACGCGGTCGCCACTACAGAACTTTACTGAACATTAATGTAACATGTCTTAATTAATATATCGACCAAATTGATTAAAACACAATCTTTAATGGAATACTTAATTAAGTTAGATGGACCAGTGACCACGAAATTTTCTGAAAACCAGACGAATACAAATTTAATGTTGAGGTTTACCCGGGTAAACCTAATTATGACTGCGCTCACGGCATTATCCGTAACATGTATCTGCATAAGATCGAAGAAATGCTAATCTTCACTCGAAGAGGCAATGAACTGCAGTGAGGAATATTATGCCTGGATGAATACCACCCCTACTTTGATGTTATGTTAGTTATGTAGACAGGTATGCTTTAGTAAAAGGATGAAACGCTAAACCGAGATGAAATATGTTGTTTCGTTTTCTGGTCTGTTTCAGAATTATAATTCGCTCAAAACAACGGACGTGTATGTTGTAGGGGATTTCTAGTATTAAGATTATTTCTTTTGACTAGGTTTCTGAAAGGTTGCTACAAGATCGATCAGTCAGGATCAAGCCACCGTCTTCTGTTTTCTTCTTGCAATAGTGAAGTCCATGAACATTCAATCGTTAATAATAAGGTGATATTGATTTTTTGGGCATTATGAAGATTTTAATCTACACTTAAATAAACGTGCTTCATCATCATCATCATCATCACCATCATCATTTCAGCCGAATGACGTCCAGTGCTGGACATAGGCCTCCCCAAGCATCGCCACAATGACCGGTCCTGCACTTTCCGCATCCAGCGGATTCCCGCGACCTTCACCAGGTTTTCGGTCCAGCTTGTCCACGTGCTTACTGAAATAGAAATCTAGATATCATATTTATAGGTCTAGCTTTGGACTATTTAAGAATTTAGATTGTAGTCAAACTATTTAAAGCTGACCTAAGTACAGCCCAATTTAAATAACAACTTAAAGTTAAGAAACCATTAACCCTAACTTGGCTTCCACTACACTTTCTAAATAGCATCCAAGACGGGAGTGTGGACAATAAAAAAAGCTTATCAGCTTATCTGAGTAATGTGTACTTAGTAGGTACATAGTTTAATTACAGCCCACATGGCCAGAGATTTGGAGGATATATTGGCTAGGGTCCATCATAGAGTCCATCTTTGGAAGCTACGATACCACAGATAGACATACAGATAGACCCCATGATCAAACTTATAACCATGGTTGTTGCTGATCCAGAATTTTATCACATCAGCGAATGCTGTTGCTGATGCAGATTTTTTGTCATTGACATCAGCGGATGCTGATGCCAATTATTTATTAATTTTTTAAATATGGAAAGTGCACACCCTTATGAATTTATTTGTAATACGTAAGATATATTTTGATGAAATTCCGATAATTGCTCTAGGTTTAAGGCCAAAATTGGTGCTTTTTAGGGTTCCGTACCCGAAGGGTGCCAAACGGGACCCTATTACTCTCCCTACGCTGTTCGTCCGTCCGTCCGTCCGTCCGTCTGTCTGTCACAGGGCTGTATCTTTTGAACGGTAATAGGTAACTGGTTGAAATTTTCTCAGAAATTGTGTTGCTATGTGGTGTATCACGACAAATACTAAAAACAAAAAAAAAGTCTGACCCCAAAAGGGGTCCCCATACAAGAAACCTCAAAAAACATGCCTTTTTTTCAACGTTTTTGTTCCTGCTCTATCTTCAAAACGGTAATATATACCAGCGTCAAACTTAGTCAGATTATAGTGCATATTATGTAGTTTAGCAATAAATACTAAAAATACGACAAATATAGACACATGTGGTGGTACCTGCGTAAGAAAGACATGCAAAAATGCATATTTCGCGCACTGTGCGTTGATATTTTTGGTAAAGTCTCGTAAATTAAATCTGTTTTTATGGGGTATCAGGTCGTTGAGAGGTACGGAACCGTTACTGCGCCAGTCTGACTCGCACTTGGCCGGTTTTTGTAATTCTGATGGCCACTAACCAATTTTTAAAATTAAGGGCAAAATAGTATCACAAACATAAGTTCTTCATGTTTTTATTGCCTAGAAAAAAACCGGCCAAGAGCATTTCGGGCCATGCTCAGTATTATAGGGTTCCTTAAGTAGGTGTTACAAACAAATCAAATCCAATATTAATCACGGCTATTTTAGTTTTTGCAATAGACGGCAGAATTGGCGACTCAGAGAGTGATGTCAGTAGCCGCTAGATGGCGCTATACAGTGCCAAATGTAATACACGGCACTTGACGGCAGCATTGGCGACCCAGAGAGTGTTGTACGACGCCGCTAGATGGCGCCAAATTTAAGAAGTGTGTCGTCAACATAACACAAAGTTACTTTTTGTGATTTTTTCAAATAGAATGTAGCTAAAGGAGCATTATTTGCTATGATCATTTTTCTCTAAGGTCAATGACCTTTGAACTAGGACGTTTTAAGTATTTTTCAGTTTTCTGTCTATAACTCAAAAAATTATAATCACATTATACTCGAAATAATTTTAAAAGAGAGTTTTTACAAAGGTCTATCAATGTGGAAGATTATAAGTTTCTACGTTGCATAGTTTAGAAATGGCAGGGGGGGGGACACATTGCAAGCCACTTTGGCGGGCTATATTTCGCAGATGGTACACCTGATAAAAAAGTGATGTATTAAACATTACCTTCATTTTAGTAGACCTATTCAATGATACCCCACACGAGGGGGTGCAGCGAAAAAAATTTTTTTTTCCCATTTCACATATATGGGCGCCACCCCTAAAGAACGTAAAAACTATTTTTTTATTCTTTTAAAATTGAGATCTATATGCAGACTATTTTTTAACAAAATTTCATTTACTTATGTTTATAACTGTAGAAGTTATTAAGCTGTAAAGGATTAGGACAGACGGACAGACGGACAGACGGACAGACGGACAGACGGACGGACATGACGAAACTATAAGGGTTCCTTGTAGGACTTCGGAACCCTAAAAAACACCCCTTTTTGCATTGGTGGCTGAAAAGGTGAACCCTTGAAGGCAGACAAGCAGTAACAAGATAAGTAAGTAACCATATAACTAAGTATCTTTACAATTTCTAATCAAAAAAGCATTAACCGCAAACACATCTTGGCTCCCCATTACACATTTCCCAATAGCATCCAAGTCGGGAGCGTGGACAATAAAAACTGTTTATCTGAGTAAAGTGTAATTAGTACATAGTTTAATTACGGCCACCCGCATGGCCGGTGATTCGGGGGAAATCTTGGCTAGGTTCCTGCAATTAATGCTGGCTTTAAATGTGGCCGGTGGCACGATCCAATTACTAGGTGTTTGTCTTAAATAATGAGATGCAGCTTATTTTGAATAAAGTATTTTGATAATCTTCAATGCCAATTATTATAAGCCTATATCAGTCCACGTTAGACGAAAGGTGACTTACATATAAATCAAAAAAATAAGGTAATAGAAATGAACACGGCATCATGCTGAGTGTCAACCTCTTTGCCGCAGCTACGACATGCAAAATAGGTATCAATGTAATTCCTAAAATTTACATAATTAAGTTATTTTTTCTTGCATTGCATGATGTCTTGTTGTGGCAATAAATCATTTTTCTTTCTTTCTTTCTTCTTTCAAATGGTATCTACTGTCTTTTACTCCCGGAACGCATGTCGCCGGATTCGACTACCAACACATAAATACGCCAATTACGCCCACCATGTTTCTAGCAGTTAATGCAAAATAAATTAAGCCTAAAAACAATTTACGGTCCTGGGTTCGATTCCCAGGTCGGGGAAAGTGGTATTGGGTTTTTTCATTGAGAAATTCTCAGTAACAGCCCGGAGTCTGGATTTGTGCAAGGTAAATGGCAATAGGCTCGCCCCCTATTTCATGGGACTATAACATAACTGGCGAAATTTGGGTGTACTTACACCTCTGCCTACCCCTTCGGGGAAATACAGGCGTGATGTTATGTTATGTTAAAAACAATTTCGCTGTTAGATATGCCGTAAAATACAACTTTAGTTACTCTGCGACCAAAACAGCACTGATGATCAAGCAAACGGTTCGCGCACTGGTGTCCTATAAGACACCTGTACGCAGCGACAAGTTCACGCGCGTTTACCACTTCTATTATCTTATATTATTTTGATTTATATGGTGACTTGTCTAGGAAATTCATTCGTTCCTTCGAAATTCGTTGTATGTTTAGCCCCACGACGCCACGTTTTAAAGGCGAAAACTGTAATAAATCGCATATTTGTTGTTAGCTTATGTTATAAAGATTCCAACAACATAAAGTTTGTAGAGCTACAATGTTTAATTTCATATATATCATCGTTTTAGTAAAACGCGGCGACGGAGCAGCGTGGCACGTGTGGCACACCTGACGATACAGGCGTAGCGCGCGTGGCAATAGATTTGATAATTATGGAGTTTTCATGCTGGAGAAGCAAGAGAAGTGACCTAACAAACTGATGCTGCTTCCCCCATCTATGCTAATTCTAAAGTTCTACCGCTAAAAAAAACTATAGCTGATCTAAATATGACAATTAAAGTACTTCATGTTCTTTTAAATCAATGATCAGATAAGCTTGAAATTTTAATTATATCCGACAAATTATGCGAGTTTTCTGAGGACATCCTACAAATTATGCTAGTTTTCTGAGGACATCCGACTAGCAATTGTTTAAATACTATTTGACAAACAAGACACATTTTGAGTCGCTGAGCCAATGGAGTAAGTTAGTAATAAGAGACGACATTGCACCTCGGACAACTCTATTTACAAATCTAAATATGATATTTACAAATCTAAATATGATTTTCATTTCGTGGTATGATCGCTACCGCTTATATTTTATACTCCTGCACGAAAGCTTCAGCTTTATGCTATTTTTGATGGTTCATTGTGCAGGTATGTATACAGATTGCATTCAAAAATTCCATCTGATAGTTTCACTGGACGCTCTTTTCTATTCAGAGTAGTAGTTCCGTACTGATGTGACTTCAGACCGACCACATGCAACGTTTGAAAGGTTTGATTATTATTATATACTAGACTTTTCCCGCTGCTTTGCCCTCGTATATTTTGGCTCACCACAGAAAGACTTATTGGCATCTCTCGGAAAGTTTTTATTTTCCCGGGATAAAAAGTAGTTTATATTTTAATCCGGGTTATGATATATCTATCTGTGTGCCTTTCATCCAAATCCATTTAACCATTTTATTGTGATTGAGTGAAAAACGTCCAATACCCAAACATCTTTATAAACTTTCACATTAGGTACACAGTAGGATCACCTAAAACCGGTTTTTATCCCACCATTAAGGTACCTAGTCTCTTCAGTCCGTATTTACTGATCTAATAAAAACAAATACCTAAGACCTATGCCTCTTCATTTATACTTATTCAGAAAAACAAACAACATCGCAGAGCGCGGCAGTGTATGTAAAAACGTTAATAATAATAATTTCTTAGTTTTCGCGATCACAAAAACAATTCAAGATCATTTTTTTTTTTTTTAATAGAGAAGATGGTTGGCAGCTACCACCTGTTTGGAACCCAGTTCTAAAAATAATCAACCGGCTACCTATTACCGTTCAAAAGATACAGACAGACGAACTGACGGACAGCGTAGTGAGAGTAATGTGGTTCCGTTTGGTATCCTTTGGGTACGGAAACCAAAAAAATAATTAACGATAATAATTGTGGAAATTAAAATCGCTCAAAACACTGATGTAAAACAAGAAGATACAGGTTCGAATCCTGCTCATGAGTGAATTTTTCTTTCCACAATGTATTTCTTTATACAACGTGTTATTGAAATAACTGAAAACCTCTTAAGGGGTCATTGTACTCATCGGTATGAACAACTTTTACTATGGGACAAAACCTAAAATCGCAAAAAAAAAACATTTTTGTTCACATGAATCGACAAAATGTAGGGATTTGCGTGAAATAAGTGGCAGGAATGGCCAAATAAATATAATTATGTTTTTTCATAAAACTTGCCCAAGCTATTTTTTTTTTTGGGACATTTTACATTTCACCATCTAGTCCCAAACCAAGCAGAGCTTGAGCTATGGGTACTAGACAATGAATATAATACTTCAATACGTTTTTTTTTTTGTAAATACATACTTACATAAGAAACAACCAGACCAACACAAATACTCGTTCATCACACAAATATTTGTGTCCTGTGAGAATCGAACCCACGACCTCGTGATCAGCAGTCCGACATTCGAACCACTAGACCACATAGGTCGTCAAATATATTACTTATCAAATGCCATGTTGGAGATAAAAAATCACTTAGAGATTCCAAGAATAGTCACTTCTTGGAAGTGCGCTCCTTTCCTTATTTTTAAAACAGCGCACGTTGTGGATGCGATTGCTCGGAGCAATCTCGTGTTGGCTAACGCAAGATCACAAAAAAAATAAAAAAAAATTTAAACTTTTTTATCCCATCCGCCGCCATAGTTGCTAATTGAAATACTCAGAAAATACTTAAATTATGTTTCCAAGATCGGCTTCTTCTAAGAAAAAGCGCTAATAAATTAATTTTAAGAATTTTTACAGTATTTATTAAGAGTTGTTTGAAAGGTTTTTTGCACGTTTCGTATTTATAAGTGTGACAATAAAATGATTTTCTTTCTTTTTCCTTTTTAATTCTAATTTCTCTATTATTATTTCTAATATTCTAGATCAGCCATTCCCAAAGTGGGCGATAACGCCCCCTTGTGGGTGCTGCAGGCCTAAAGGGGAGTGGTAAGAGACCCAGAAAAAAAATGGGGGCGTTGTGTTTGCTTGGGGGGCCATTTGTAATTTCATCTAGCTAGGAGGACTTTTAGACACCGACTGAACTCTCGACTTTCGAGTAGACAAAATAAGTTTGGGAACCACTGTTCTAGATTCTAGGTGGCAAAGAGACAACGCTTAAATCGTAAATCAACTCAGCCTATCGCAGTCCACTGCTGGACATAGGCCTCTCCCAAGTTGCGCCACAACGCTCGGTCCTCTGCCTTCCGCATCCAAATCGTAAACTTGAAAATAATTAAAACACAAGAAAATATTGTAAGAAATCTAGCCACCGCTATAATAAGGAAATCTAATGTTCGGTTAAAAAATAAAACTCTTAAATAATAATCCGAAGAAAAAGCTAATTCACCATTTTACTTTATAAAACAGCGCACATTGTGACGGCCAAGTGTGTCGTACATGCTTGTATCATAAGTTTATAGTTACCCCCGAATGCCAGACGACCCGTACGGCTCGGATTATATTTTACACTCGTACTGAGGTGGCAAAGAGACAACGGTTTTAGGAATGGTTAGATTGTAAGCAGGTAGCGATTTTAAGTGTACTTTACCTGTAGGTGTTGAAAAAGATGATTAAGGGTTGATGGCAAAAGAATGAGTGGAAAAAGGGTAT
Source organism: Asteroscopus sphinx (assembly GCA_949699075.1). Lineage (NCBI taxonomy): Eukaryota > Metazoa > Arthropoda > Insecta > Lepidoptera > Noctuidae > Asteroscopus > Asteroscopus sphinx. The sequence goes on from OX453016.1 coordinate 6,673,472, forward strand.
CCAACTGTCCCAGGATTACAGGATTCTCCCGGAAAAAGTCAATTTGCTTAATATAACATTAAATAAAAATATTAAATTTTCATGCATTTCTCCTCCCGAATTTCTGAATCACAGAGTTGCAACCGAAGCAGAAGTCGCACCTGTGGGGTAATTGTGTCATGCATTCACATTGACATCAGCTTTCATTTTGAAATTACAGCAATATTCATTGCGTGGTACGTAGTTGTCAAATTGACGGATTGCCAAAACACACGGAGCAATGAACATTGAAATCCAGATAAATGCGATCGCGAGTGAGTTACGCAATTCGGCAGCACGTCAATAAAAACCTACTACGATTTTTTAATAGAAAAATTGTTTGATACAGAAAAACAGGTAATAACAAATACAATGTACGGTGAAGTGCATGAAAAACAATGGTAGTGTAAGGACGGACAGTTGAAAAAAAAAAGTTCTTTGGCATCGATGTTTTACGATGCATCGACATAAACATCAATATTTTCGTTACATTGTTTCAGTTTATTTAAATAAATATAAATAAATAAATATTTTTGTACCATTTTTACACAGTACCATCTAGTCTCAAACTAAGCAGAGCTTGTACTATGGGTACTAGACCCCAGGCCAAGAACACTCGAAAGCGCTACTTGTGGGCTTCAAAAAAAGGTTTACGAAAGAAGCGCTTTCGTTGAACAAGAATCAGATAAGAATCCTGACAAGAACCCTTACTGGGCACTGCAAGCTGAATAAACACCTTCACAGGATGGGCCTCAGTGATACCACAGTTTGCAGGTTTTGTCGCGATAAGGATGAGACGCCCATCCATATCCTATGCGAATGGGATGCAGTGCACCACATCAGAAGCCAGCATCTTGGAGGCCACGTCATCTCAACGCAGGAGATCAAATCCTCCTCCCCCAAGGTCATAGTCGACTTCATGATTGACTTGCAGCTTGGGGAAGTGCTGTAATGCTGCAAGAGGCGTCACAATAGATCTTATTAGGTCGCAGTGACTTAGGGGCGTTCAAGACTCCTAACTCTTTCCTCAAATAATAATAATAAAATGGGTACTAAACAATGGATATGATACTTGTATACTTTTTTTTTTTTAAACACATACTTATAATAGAAAAGAAACTCCCAGACAGACAACAAACACTTATGTTCATCATACAAATATTTATGTCCTGTGGGAATCGAACCCACGACCACGTGATCAGAAGTCCGACACTCGAAACACTAGACCACAGACGTCGTCAAAGATTTAAATATCCAGTGAATTGACATACAATCACAGACCAGTAAGCCTCTAGACGCTGATTAGCCAGACACCCCCGGTCACAACGCATATGCAGTAGCACTGCATATCATACGCCCCGCCGATACAATCAGGACGACAGTCCGTCAGCAAGCGGCACCAATCATACGGAATCATACCACCGACATTTTGAGACGACCAATCAAAACGCGCCGTCCGCCCCCCGGTCCCCGCCAACATTTTACGACTGGTTTCTCATGCAAAACTTTGTTGAAGCGGCGTCTTGAGGCTTACTTGTCTGTGCATACAATAAAAACAACCCATGCGCTCATTCGTTCTTTCATTTGATTTACACATTCATATAAACAACACTACATCGTATAATATCAAAGTTTCATATCGATTAAATGAATGAAAGTAGCTTAGAATCCCTCACCAATTTATCTTTATTTCTATTTCCTGCTTCATCATCAGACTCACCACCACCACACCTTCACCATCTATCTATTACTTATTAATTAAAACCATTCCAATGAGCCAAAACACGATACTATGGAAAAAATAAATCGGTTGGCAAACAGCATTGTGTCTGTGTATCTATGTGCTTTGTGTCAAATAAATGTTTCTTTATTTCTTCTTTCTTCCTTCAGCAGGGCAATTGTGTAACTCAATCGCAATCAACAAAATGTGAATTTTGACGTTTGAATCCGAAAAAATTATACAATTCGAATTGCGTAACTACAAAACTGTTGATTAAGATGTCAGAGGGATTCATCATGAAATTAATGAATGATAAACTATACTATGTATGCTTTAAACGCATACTTGCAGCAGCTTACTTGCATAACGAAACGTGATCTAACATACATGACGTCATTTACATCGCAATGGATTTTTCTCCTGACGTAATTTACTTCATAATGAAGTCCTTCTATGTCGTTACACAATTCCAACGTTTGATTGTGATGTTATCAACATCGTCTTCAATTTTACATCAAATGAGTTACGCAATTGCCCTGCTGGACAAAATGGTACTGAACCGTTTTTTCTTTGCGTTTTTATAAAAACACATAAACATAACATCACGCCTGTATTTCCCCGAAGGGGTAGGCAGACGTGTATAGTACACCCACATTTCGCTAGTTTTGTTATAGTCCCATGTAATAGGGGGCAAGCCTATTGCCATTAACCGGGCACAAATCCATACTCCAGGCTGCTACTGAGAATTTCCTAATGAAAAAACCCAATAACAGTTTGCCCGACCCGGGAATCGAACCCAGGACCCCACGCTCAGCAGTCGCGCTTGCGACCACTAGACCAACGAGGCAGTCGTTTTTATATAGTTTGGTTTTATATTCATAAAACCACTCGCTTACACTACAACCTAATCCCAAAACCATGACAAATAATTATAAGTAACTTGGCTAATAAAACGCATGCTTACTAACGAAGTTTGGAACTAATCCCGAGTTGCGCACTTATTCGGCCATTAGGACGCTCCATATGTAGGTCACGACATTAGGCACATAAAACATTCACTTAATAGCCACCTTTTTGTCTGTCTTGTTTATATTGTGTTAGTTCTAAACTAACAAATTGTTGATTACTTTTATGTGAATGAAAGAAAGAAAAAAATAACGATAAAATCAAGTTTAACCGGATTACGGATTGGTTACAATGATAGTGGTGGTGGTAGTGGTTGGTGGTAGTGGTGATGGTGGTAGTTGGTTATGGTGTTTGGTTGGTTATAATGTGTAATGATCGCGAAAACCTAAGATATTATTATAAAGAAAAAAGTTACAATACATGTTATACAAGGTGCCTGCCCCCCTAGCCAAGTTGACAATCTACAATCGTCAACGCTATAGAAAACAATCAAAATGTATGGGAATGACATATCTCAACGAAAAAGTTGTTTTCTATAGCGTTGACGATTGTAGATTGTCGACTTGGCTGGCGGCTGGATTCAAAATTCAAACGTTTTTTGTTTCAAATAAACTTAATTACAGGCACTTTTGAAACGACAGGCTCTAGTTGCAAGGTTCCAAATTGTGGGATTACTAGATTTATTTATATATATTTGTTTCATTCGGCCTTTTTGAAGCTTAGCTTCTATTGCATCGTTACCAACTCGCGGGCCAGGAAGTAAATTGCAAAAAAACGTCACCGTTAACTCGGGCGTGCGTTCTACCGCTATGCTAATGCATAGAGCCTTCGCTTCTATCAGGCGTCCCTCGATGCCACACGCACACGTGTTTTTAACATTCAAAGTTTTCTCAAAGGGGCTGGTGGCAGCAGCAACTGTATGGATTCAATGATCTGCGAGGTTACGCTACACCTGCCGCGGTCACTCCGTGGATGGGTGACCATTTCATTGCACATCGAGACCCCTCCGTGCCTCAGTCCCGGTTGCCATACGGACGGTTGCCGGTTGGTAGAAGCCCAAATGTCTGATAACTGGTCTAACCTCCGAATGTCGATATTACCCAGTAAAGAACTGTGTTACAGGGGTCTGATGGTGGTTGCTCCGTGTAAAATACTGATGTTCAGCCGCATCTGGTTAGACTCAAAGCCAACCCCAACATGGTTGAGAAAAGGCGAGGAGGATGATGAGTCACGTGTATTTTCAAAGGATGAGATGTAGGATTACAGTAGGTACATATAAACACAGTTTGCCGATGAAGGTATAGGTAACTTCCTACGTAAAAAGCGAAATAGAACTCCATTTCTGTAAGAAATTCCAATCAGTAAATCACGATTTTATTGCAATCTTCCTGGTCTAGGTTTTACCGTGCTAGGTTTTACTGAATCGAGAAGTGTTCGCATCGTGGTATGTCTGCATGTATGTCCGCCAAAACTGTCAGCATAGTGTGTCGTGATCCAGCATATCTTGTTACGGACATCGACGTTACGAAAAACCAACCGCGGGTAGTTCGAGAAAACACCCGCCGCTCAAGACGATGACACCCACATACTTCAGTCTGCTCGTGACCACGGCCAATGCAACTTGGCCGAAACGGCGAGGTTAGTCAAAATGTTTGTTATATTTTGATTTAATTGTGCGTGACAAGTCCCGTAAACATAGTTCAATATAGGTTTTACTGATCTAGGTTTTACCGATCTAGGTTTTACCGATCTAAGTTTTATTGATCTAGCTTTTACCGATCTAGGTTTTACCAATCTAAGTTTTCCCACGCTCTTCAGCCAGGAAAACTATAAATTATATTTATTCTGTTTTTGCAAACAAGCAATTCATCAAACCCTTTCATTTAGAAAATTGAATAAAATGATTGTATAAAAAATCTTTGATCAAAAAATTGTTACTACGCTGATCAGTAATAGATTTAATGAAGTGAACGTGATTCCAACGTTACATTCACGACCGAATGAATATCCATTCATTCGTTCATTAAATCAGTTTCATATCAAGCGGTTCCGCTTTATCAGTGAAAACCGTCGCACGAATTCGAAGCGAAAAGGCGGAATATGGTTTGTTTTAACTTTCACTAGTAATCACTTAGGGTTGTAATAAAGTAGATACTAAATGGAAAATATCATTCAAGTTTTCAGCCTGAGTCTTTAAACAAGTTTAAGTGGACATTTTCTTTATTTTTATATTATTAATTAATAGAAATGCTTTTGATTTTTTGAAATTTCGTAGCGATGCAACGACTGCGCGGATTGTACGATCTGCAAGGTTAAGCTGCACTTGCCGCGGTCAGTCTGTGGATGGGTGACCGTTTCATTACACATCGAGACCCCTCCGTGCCTCGGAGAGCACGTTAAGCTGTTGGTCCCGGTTGTCATACGAATATCTATGGCAGTCGTTACGGGTAGTCAGAAGCCTGAAAGTCTGACAACTGGTCTAACCTCCGAATGTCAGTATTACCCAGTAATTGGGTTGCGGGGGTCTGATGGCAGTCGCTCCGTGTAAAATTCTGATCTTCAGCCGCATCTGGCTAGACTGGAAGCCGACCCCAATCTAATAGGGAAGGTGACAATTTTTTTTTAATTCATTTTTATTAGAAAACTCTAAACTGTTTAAAAATAAATAAGCAACAGTGAAAAAACCATTAAAATATTCCATAAAATGTCCAACTTATATGTGATTTAAATTTGTTCATTAGACAGAGACAGCACTATCAAACAATGACGTCATTGTTCAAAACCTTCAAAGTAACTTGACATCTCTCTGTACAATGTCCGTTTCGCACGACAAGGACAGAAAATACCACCTCCAAAAACTTAAAAAGCGTGTATCTCTTACATTTTTTCATGGATTTTGTTTGTTTTTTCTACGATGTTATTCTTTCTGTACCTCTTTTAAAATCATATAAAATTTTTGGACATTTTTAACAGTAGTCAACTACCGGATTGGGAAAAGGCTCGGTGGATGATGATGCTGTTGATTTTTTGAAAGGCTTCTTTCAACCCTATTTAATTTACAAATTGTATAACTTGTAGAGTAAATAAATATGGGAGAGAACTATGGCAGAAAAGTATAAAACAAGCGGCTACCATTTTTGTTTTAAATTCCAAGTATTTAAAACGAAAGCGAGTTAATATTGCAGTGGTAGTAGAAATCTTCGTAAACCTTGCTCCGTCCGTGAAAGTACTACCACCTTACTGCTACTACTGTCGCCAAACAGTGATGCTTGCATTGCTGTGTTTTGGTGCCGGTGAAATTACAACCACATGAGACTTTCCATCTTCATGTCTCAGTTTGGCGAACACGACTTACGATACCATTCAGGCAACGGTCAGGTGGTATTGCAGTTGTTAAGGGGAAAGGTTACCGCTTAACATCAGGTGGTTCTTTAGCTTGTTTCGCCATCTCATAACATCGCAACAAAATAGTGACTTTAAAAACTGTCCTAGAATCTTATACACTTATTATTTCACACCCGTGAAACCCGTTTTATTGGGTTTTTCATTAGAAAATTCTGAGTAGCAGCCCAGTGTCTGGATTTGTGCCCGGTTAATGGCAATAGGCTCGCCCCCTAAAACATGGGACTAATAACAAAACTGGTGAAATATGGGTGTACTATACACCTCTGCCTACCCCTTCCGGGAATACGGGTGTGATGTTATAAATGTAGGTCACGATACTTCGCAGTTTTACATTTTGTCGACAAAATCCCTTGAACGAATCCTACTACATTACATTGAGTGCAAGCTATTTTAGCCTTAGTGGTGGTTTACCGCAAAAATTTCCGACTGTATGTTCACACCCGTTTAAAGCCTACAAATGAACCAGTTCACAAAAACTATCACTATATTACAAAGTACTGAAACTGGCGTTCTCAATTCTCCTAACACTTGGTGTAGTTTTATAAAACAGAGAGGAAATTAAATCAGTAAGACTCGCGCGTCACGAGCTGAGAATTTCAATATTTTGAGCGACAAAAAACTATAGAGAAACTTTGTATCGAAGTTTATTATTTCAGTCTTTAATTAATCGTTTTGTTACTACGTTTCACGCCTTTCAGATTCAGATCAAGCCGTATCGCAGTTGGAAACTTTAGAAAAAGGTTTTGATAAAGAAAGTGCACTGTGTTGGAAAAATAAACATAGTATATGATAACGTATTTCTGTCAAAAACCGAATTATGCCCGGGTGAAGCCGCGGGCATAGGTTAGTTTATAATATAAACGTTAAATAATTTCTTAAACAGTATCATAAAGTATGATATTCTACTTTCACACATTTACGAAAATTGTTGCAACGAAAACATTTCAAAAACAAACACTTTCTGCCAGAAAATCTCCCTAAAATCGAGGATTCAACCGCAGAACGAAATTGAAAGCCATCCCAACCTCAACTAATCATTCCTTCGCTTTCCCTGCAAACATTATTTACTTCCAACTAATAAACTCCATGAATATCCGAGCATAATACTCGTATTTCATCAAGAGGTCTCGATGCTCTCATATGAAAGGATCCCAAGATATCTCGACGAAGCAAGACTGCATCTCGTTACTATGGAAATTTATACCGTACCGTGCATGAATTCTGTTGGCCCCGCGAATAATGTTATACTTAATATGGAACCCAACGATTCTATAATGAGAGTCGTGTATCATTTGATGAGCGTGCTACTAAATTAAGTTTTAGTTTCGCTAGCTTACCTAGTGTTTGGATTGAATTAAGTTAATGTATGTTTTAAAGTCAAACTTGAGCAGGTGGCTTTTAAGTGACGATATTGGTAATTTAATTATCTTCTAATTAGCATTGCAAATTCTCGAGAATTTTGAGTTATTTCACGGGATTTTGTTTTATTCGTCATACAAACACTTTTTAACAATGCGTTATGCGTCGCTCGCTAGAAGCTGAATTTTCACAATAACGTCAGTTTTTTTTTTAAACGGCCTTCCGTGATCAATGCCTTTATTTGACTCTAGTCCAATCAAATCCATCACTAGGCTTACATCTCAGTACACACTACATTCTAGGGTTGAGAAGATGTTTTACAAGGAATAACGTATTTATGATGTTAGGGATGATAAATAAAAAGTAGTCTCCGAAAAAAAAATTACATTTATTTTAACTATATTACACATAATTATTACGGCTACGTTCTCAATTACTGAGGTGCTGTTAGTTTGTTTCGTTTCACGTTCCTTTTATTTGAACTTACGGTTGAAATAAAGTATTTTGCGTACTTTATTGATATTCAAACGCTTAAATTACGTAGACCTAAAATAACGTAAGATAGTTACTTTTTAACCTGTTCTATTCCGCAGTTCCAGGCACAATTTAAATTCCATTATGTCTAGCGTGTATCGTTTAGGCAGACAAGGGATTAAAGTACGGTTGGCAACCCTAACTACACCACGCATACGGCGTCACGTAGACATGTGACACACTCGCGGTAATTTCACTTCGAAAAACAATTGTAGATAGACGGCTGACGTCCATATGTTGACGACGACTGGTCAAGCCTATAGGATAGCAGAATGTCATCGTATGGGAGAAGAACCATCAACAAGACAACAAGGTGTTGGTAACATGTTCACGCGTTAACGATGAACCGTCAACAAAGTGATGGAAGGATAGTTTCAAGTTGAAAGGATGCTGATCAAATGTCATGACGCTGATTGAACGTCCTTGAATCAACACAACGTGACGTGACATGACACGTGACAGTGACTCTAAGCTCTGACGTTGGTGCTGATTGATTCTACTTTGATTCTACCTTACTCTTTCAAATTTCTAAAATCTAGTTCACAATAGGCTTGTGTCAATTTATTCAGAAATAATTATTTACTAAAAATTATTATAATATGTCAAAAAAATCTCAAGTTGATTACAGTTCATTTATAAGCAGACATTTGGCTTCTAATTGATTCGATACTCAAATCTATTAAGAGCAAAGTCTGCCGAAAAAATTATATTAATTTATTTACGTCGTGACCCATTTTCTTCTTAATATTAAATAACCAACTTAATCAAATCAGGATTATTTCATCCGAAAAGGAACCAGCCTTCAACTTAAACGCTATCTCAGTTCTCAACGTCAATCAGACGAGACCAAGCCGTAATTGTATTGAAATTCCTTTTTAATAAAATTCGAATTAACTGATAAGCAAAGTCCTTGGATCTAGACGAAGCTAACAGCTAAATTAGGAAATAATACGATTGTCTTTGAAGAGGCTTTAGAATTCTTAAGAACATCTTGGAATACCAAACGACAGATTGGCTTAACTTCTTTAGTCGGTTTTACTGGGATCACTAACATCTTTTAGATTAACGTTTTTTTTACCTTTGAACCTTTTTAGGGTTCCGTACCCGAAGGGTGCCAAACAGGACCCTATTACTCTCGCTACGCTGTCCGTCCGTCCGTCCGTCTGTCTGTTACAGGGCTGTATCTTTAGAACGATAATAGGTAACCGGTTGAAATTTTCTCAGAATATGTGTTGCTATGAGGTGTATCACGACAAATACTAAAAAGAAAAAAAACTAAAACCAAAGGGGGTCCCTATACAAGAAACCTCAAAAAACATACCGGCGTCAAACTTAGTTTGATTATAGTACATACTATGTAGTTTAGCAACAAATACTAAAAATAGGGCAAACATAGACATATGTAATAGTACGTTCGTTGATGTCTTTTGATAAACTCTCGTAAATTAAATCAGTTTCTATGGGGTATCAGGTCGATGGGTGGTACGGAACCCTTACTGCGCGAGTCCGACTCACACTTGGCCGGTTTTGTTTTTATTTTGCGGTCTTTATGTTGGGTTATATTTCGTTTACTGAACGAATCCAAATAGCATAGTGCATCCACCAACCTGCAGCGTACGGATTGTCGACATACTTCTATAAGCAATTGGATTTAAAAAAAAAAATCGGATGACGTCAACGGCATCGAATGATTGACATTTTTTTTTACAATGCGATCCGTCCGATGCGTGCGATACCGATGGATGGACGCGTTTTTTTTGTTTCTCCAACATAAAGGGACGATCCTACAACACCGGACATAGAAACAGGCCGCGACCCAACGGTTGGGCGGTTCTCCCAGCACGGTGACGCAAGTGACCTAGGGATGCACGATCCGATCCGATACTTTACAGTATCGATACAACATGATACGATACTCCGATATTTTAAAAAGATACAAACAAATACGATACATGCTTGGATCAATACAAAGATACCGGTATCGGAATTGATGGATCTTATCACATTGTCATAAATACATGATCAGTTGATGCATTTATACTTTGCTAATGTTGGTACATATGGTAGTAAATAGTAGAACAAAACGGGTACCCCGGGTGTCTTTTGAATGTTGACGCATTACGATACGATTCGATATCTGAAGGATCGGATCGAAGTCTCGTATCGCATCGTTGCAATCCGGATCGATCCAAAGTATCGACACAAATACAAGTGTCGTGCATACCTTTTTTTTTTTTGCCGTGGGGAAATCCTCATGGACGCACTCCGCCCGGGGTAGGTGGAGCCAGTGTCGGACTATTACCGACTAAAACCACCACGGTGTTCCTTCAACTACCTTAGCCGGGGGCGTGGGAACCCGTGAGTATTCACACAACCACCCCCGACAGGTCCTGGCCCGCCACAAGCAGGCGAGCCCCTTCTCCCCGTGCGGCCTTACGTTGGCCGCACCCTCCTTGGTGGCGCACACGGAACACTGCACGCCACCTCACCTCATGGGCCTTTACCAGCTGCGCCAACTACGCTGGCTGTGCCAGCTATACGCCAGCTGCTGGTCGGGCAGCAGACTACCCCGAGTCTGCTGCTCGCAGGCCCTACCTCCCGTAATTTTTATAGAGGTTTTTTTCCTCGCGGTCCGGACGGTGAATCCAAGACCCTCGGTCCCAAGAGGCGCGAGAACACTACTCAGCGGGAACTCCTGGGGTTACGAGATCGACGGGGGCAGGGAAAAACAGTCCCCCCGCTGCCTGCCCAGTGGCAGGGTGAGTGCACACCGGGCCCGCCTCTGCTCCTCCACTGTGCCCTCTGCTGATATCAAAGGGATACGTGGAGCAACTCCCTACTGGCCCAGAACGGGCCCCTCCCGCGCCAGAATATTCGCCACAGGCAATAAAATCCCCCGAAGGTTAATCCCTCGGCAGGGTTTTATTGCCCGTGCCCAGGATGCACCGGCTAAACAACTGCCAATCCCTCCAGACGTGTCCAGAAGGACAAGCAGCCGTCAGGCACACGTGGAGGTTTTCTGGCCAGCACCCCGTGTCGTGCTTCCCTACGGAAGTCGGAGTAACTCGCCAATGCTGCGTGTGACTCAGTAATACTCGTGCGTATAAGAATGGAGTTGGGAATGGTGGCCCTTCTTATATCTTCTATCTGCCTCTCACTCACACAATACCGTACGTGTGAGTGAGAGGCATATACAAATGCCGCCATTTTCAATACCATTCTTTATCCGCGCATTGTTCTGTTTAAACGCGTGTCGCTCCGACTTGGGTCTCCTAGGGTGAACCGACCACCGCCGCTACCTTCAAATTCTAAGAAGAAGCCAAAGCCAAGGAGTGGGACAGTAATAGGCTTGATGATTTGATGATGATGTGATTGGTTGACCAGTGGGTTAATTGTGTAATGCATTCACATTGACATTAGCTGTCATTTGGAAACTACAGCAATATTCATTGCGTGGTATGTAGTTGCCGAAAGACGGATTCTCAAAACACACGCAGCAATGAACATTGAAATCCTATTGATTGCGATCGCGAGTGAGTTACGCAATTCGGCAGCAGAATACTAACAACTATCATTTCACACGAGTTTTTTTTAACCAGCTAATTAAATCAGTTAAACCATACCGAAGTAAATTTAAAATTATTAAATAACGTATCATTCACAATAAACATGTTTTTTATGAACATAACGTAATAATATTCTACTAACAAAGCAATGGAACTTTCAATCGTGTTACATAAATAAAAATAGTTTTCCTAGTTCTTATATGAATGTTATGAGTTTCGAAGAACTATTGACCACCTGCAAGCCTCGTTTGATTTAAGTTTTTAGTAGGTGTAGTAACTGTACTTGGCCCAGTTGAATTTTTCACAACTTTGGTTAGTACTGGACACTGGCAATGCAAAAATAACGACCTCTGTGGTCTAGTGGTTCGAGTGTCGGACTGCTGATCACGAGGTCGTGGGTTCGATTCCCACAGAACACAAATATTTGTGTGATGAACATGAGTGTTTGTGTTGGTCTGGGTGTTTCTTATGTATTATAAGTATGTATTTACAAAAACAAAAAGTATCTAAGTATTATATCCACTGTCTAGTACCCACAGTACAAGCTCTGCTTAGTTTGGGACTAGATGGTGATGTGTAAAAATATTAAAAAAAATAAAAAAATTTTTTTGTAAAATGTTCATTTCAAATTTCGATATTATTAAAAATGCTTTTTGTTTTTTTTATTCGATCTCTTCTCTTCACTTATCTTCTTTTTCTTGGTCTATGGCCAATATTTATTTTTGCTAGTTGAGCGTTCATTAGCACAAAAAACCGGCGAAGAGCATGTTGGGCCATGCTCAGTATTATAGGGTTCCTTATACTTAAGGAACCCTATAACCCTAGGACCTACTGGTCTAATTACAAACGAATCAAATCGAATATTAATCATTGCTATTTTAGTTTTTGCAAACAGCGCCACCTGGCGCTAAATTTAAGAAGCGTGTCATATATTGATATGACACATTTCTTAAATTTAGCGCTAGGTGGCGCTGTTACTTTGTGTTATCAATATAACACAAAGTTTCTTTTTGTGATTTTTTTAAATAGAAACTAACTAAACGAGCATTATATCCTTATTATATAACCATCACACACACAACAAAATTAAGAAACGAGGCCCTGCAACTCATCGATAACCAAGATCCACTCTCTTCTACAAACGTTATTAATACTTTCTTCCCTAACATTGGCAAAAATCTATCCGACCAATGCTGTCACATCAATAGTCTCTCCACTCCTCCATCAGCAAATAAATCACACCCTCACTCACTAGTATTACTCCCAACCGATGACATAGAAATTGAAAACATTATCATGAACCTGAAGAACGATTGCGCCATCGGTCGTGACAACATCTCAACCACCTTCATAAAGAGATACAGGCACTTTTTAATTCCTTCTATCACATTCATTTGTAACCTCGCCTTTTGCTCAGGCAAATTCCCTGACAGCTGGAAACTGGCTGAAGTCCACCCTATTCACAAAAGTGGAGACGGAGCCTGTGTCAACAACTATAGACCAATATCAATATTACCAGCTTTATCGAAGATATTAGAAAGGATCTTGAATAAGCGTCTAATTAATTATTTGGAAGAAAATAATCTTCTTTCATCGTCTCAGTATGGTTTTCGGGCGGGTCTGTCAACCAGCGACGCCATACACCAATTGTCAGACCATGTCTCATGTAACCTCGACATAAGAAAGAAGGTTATAGTCATCTTTATGGACTTGGCTAAAGCCTTTGACACGGTCTCCGTCCCACTACTGTTAAGAAAGTTGGAACGATTTGGTGTAAGGGATAAACAGCTAGAACTTTTCGCAGACTACCTCACTAACCGTTTCCAAAGATTTAAGGTCGGTGAATGGGCTAGCCTTGATCTTCCTATTGAGCATGGAGTTCCACAGGGCAGCATTCTCGGACCCACATTATTCTTAACTTATATAAATGACCTCTGCGATCTGAAAATGCCCAATGGGAAGATCATTACCTATGCCGATGACACGGCACTTTTATTTGAGGGTGATTCATGGCAACAGGCGTATAATTTTGCTCAGCAGGGCTTTGATTTGGTCCTGTCTTGGTTGACTTCCAACAAGCTGACACTAAATGTTGAAAAAACAAAATACATGACGTTCTCTATTATAAAGCCCACCTTGCCATGTCACGAAATCATATTTGCCCACACTAACAAGTGTTCTTCTTTCTATACTGCACTGTGCTCGTGTCCCACCTTAAAAAAAACGGATACAATTAGGTATCTAGGTGTCATACTAGATAATACTCTTAGCTTTCATCCGCACATTAATCTTCTCGTCTCAAGAACCCGAAAATTGATTTATATTTTCAAAAACCTTCGACATGTCGCAGATCCTAATATCATAAAAATGGTATATCTTGCATTGTGCCAATCACTTATTTCCTATTGTATAACCATCTGGGGTGGATCAACTAAAACATCAATGCTGAAATTTGAGCGTGCCCAGAGGGCGGTTTTAAAGGTTGCCTGTTTTTTACCATTTCTACACCCAACTAAAGACCTTTATGAGCTGACTGGTATCTTAACTGTACGTCAATTATTCACCCAGCACACAATCCTTCGTAAACACTCCCAGCTCCATTATAACCCTGCAGCTTTTGAAAAGAAACGGCGTAAGCACACAGTGTGTCCAACAATACTTTTTCGTACTAGTTTCTCACAAAGACACTTTAAGTTTCTAGGAAGCTACTTGTACAACAAATTAAATGAAATTTTGTCTATGTACCCCCTCTCCAAACAGTGTTATAAAGACAAACTATTCAAGTGGCTTCAAAAACTAGATTATGATGCCACTGAGCAACTACTTTTTATACCCTCCTAACTTCAGAATTAAGACAGGACTCACCAAAAACACTTACATACGTACAAGCAAACTCATATAATAACAATTCACGAACACTGTACCCACCCCCGCATACTCACGTCCACGAGACAAACACAAACGAATACATTCCACACGCGACCACGGGTGCACATACTCACACACGCACATCCCAACTCACATCACTCACTCACAAAATGTATTGCACTATATACCTAACCTCAATTCCTCTCATACACACCTGCATACATAAACGCACCCTCACATGTTTGTCCAACTGCATGCATATAATAATATTCTTTCTCTTCCATTAAGTTATATTATATTTTATGATTAAGTACTTTTTTTTGTATTGTATTTTATAACCAATAATGGGACATCATGATGGGCAACATACTTAAAACTAGGGTGAGGGCCTGGTGATCCGTAACACAGGGTTTCCCTAGTACGGACTCCAGTCTCTCACAAAGGAGCTTATACGCGCCTATTTGTTCACGTAAATCTAAGTTATTCATACATATTAAGCCACCCTTTGTGAAGAGAGAAATAAAATTATTTGTTATTATTTATTTATTATTTATTAAAAAAAAAGAAAAAAAAAAAAGTATTGTAGAATATAATTGAAATCGATGTAAGGTCTATGAATGGCCTATGAACTAGGACGTCTTAAGTATTTTTCAGTTTTCTCACTATAACTCGAAAATTTATAATCACATACTCGAAATAATTTTAAAAGAGAGTTTTTATAAAAGTCTATCAACATGGAAGATTACAAGTTTCTACGTTGCATAGTTTGGAAATGGCAGGGGGGGGACACATTGTAAGCCACTTTGGTGGGCTATATTTCGCAGATGGTACACTTGATAAAAAAGTGATGTATGAAACATCACTTTCATTTTAGTAGACCTATTCAATAATACCCCACAGGAGGGGGTGCAGCGAAAAAAAATATGTCATCCCCATTTCACATGTATGGGCGCCACCCCTAAAATACGTTATCAAGATTTTTCTACGTTCTCTTAACATATCTCCATCGGCGTTAGACTGGTTTCATAGTTACCTGTTCGGTCGTCGGCAACGTGTTTGCATTGAGAAGACTTCGTCTTCTTGGAGCAATACCTTTGCCGGTGTTCCACAGGGTGGCGTTTTATCCCCTTTACTTTTCGCAGTTTTTATAAATTCTATCTCCAATGAACTACTTTCTTCCTACCATCTTTATGCAGATGACTTACAAATTTACTCACGAGCACCTCTTGGTAATCTGTCTGAAGCTGTTCACACTGTTAATAAAGACCTAGCCGTTATATGTGACTGGAGCAAGCGGTACGGACTCACAGTCAATCCTACGAAGACGCAGGCTATTGTGGTTGGCAGCTCCAGGATGATTTCTCGAATCGATTGGACGACTCTTCCTCAAGTTTCCTTTGACAACATTTTGCTCCCATACAGCGAAAAAGTCAAAAACTTGGGGATTTTCGTCGACCGGAACTTTTCCTGGACTGCCCAACTACAGGAAGTTAGTCGCAAGGTCTTTGCATCTGCTGGGTCTTTAAAAAGACTCCGCAATTTCTTACCGACTACCACCAAGACTGCGCTTGCACAATCTCTCCTTCTTCCCATCCTTGATTATGCTGATGTCAGCTATCTCGATCTTACAGAAGACCAACTTAATAAACTTGAGCGGCTTCAAAATTTCTGCATTAGGTTCATATTTGGTTTGCGCAAATATGACCATGTTTCTGATTTCCGCGTTAAGCTCAAGTGGTTACCTATTCGCCTTCGCCGGAATGCTCATATTCTTTATCTTCTCTATAACGTGCTTTTCTCTCCTTCTACTCCCCTTTACCTGAAGAAACGTTTGGAATTCCTCTGCAACACTCACACGCTATTCCTTAGGTCATCAAATAATTTAAGACTGAAAATGCCAATGCATTCCACAACATTTTTTGACAAATCCTTTACGGTTCAGGCTGCTCGTTTGTGGAATGCATTGCCAGTGCCTATTAGAAGAGCGCAATCGCTGCCAGTGTTTAAGAGGCTTGTGAAGGAGCATTATTTGTCGCTATGAACATGTTTCTTCTCCTGTATGTGGTCGTTTTTAATTACTTTACCGTTGCTTATTATTTATATGTATATATGCATATAGTATTTATGTGTTAGGATTTATAGAATATATTTTTGTTGTTATTTTATAGTAGTAGTATAGTATTTTATTTTATTACTAAATTATGTATCGAAATTGCACATCTGACAACCCCATTTTCTGTCCAGTTCATCCTTGTCCATCCTAAGGTTGCCTGGAAGAAATCGCTGATCGCGATAAGGCCGCCATTTGTACAATAGTTTAAATGCATATTCAATGTAATGTCTTTTATGGTGTACAATAAAGCATATATAAATAAATAAATAAATAAATTTTTTATTCTTTTAAAATTGAGATTTATATCTAAACCATTTTTTAACAAAATTTCATTTACTTATGTTTATAACTGTAGAAGTTATTAAGCTGTAAAAGATTAGGACAGACGGACAGACGGACAGACGGACAGACGGACGGACATGACGAAACTATAAGGGTTCCTTGTAGGACTACGAAACCCTAAAAAACACACATAAAGGTCTGCGAATTTTATTTTCAAATACTCGATATTGGCATGTTACTCTACGTCAGAACATGCTTTAATTATTGTTCTGAGCTCTTTACAATACCCTATTACAAATACAAAGTTTCTACACCACTTGTAAAAAGCCATTTAAACACAGACATATTGAAAAATATAGACAAAATACTGCGAACAATCATATTGAAGCCAACAAAACCATGCTTCTTCGTGTACAACCAGCGCTCTCGCACACACTCATGCACCTGAAGGATATTTGCTTTCGCGATGCTTACTGGACGATACCGCGACATGTGTATTGAGAGGGGTGAGCACGGTTTGAGGCGCATGTGTATGCGTGAGCGCTAGTTTTACACGAAGGAGCACGGTTTTCTTTGGCTTCACTATGATTGTTCGCAGCACTTCGTTTATGTTTTAAATTACTTTTTACATGTGTGGTGTAGGAACTTCGTATTATACGAAGGACAAGGACAAGTTCGCAGCACTTTGTCTATATTTTTAGGGTTCCGTATGTTATGTTTAGAACATAACTTTATAATACCGTAGCTTTGTAATTTACTAATTAATAATGATTTACAACCGTAAACAACAACAATTGTTATTTTTGCAATTTATGTTAAACTTGCAGAGTTTTCTTTTCTACAGATGTGTCAAATGGGGCTTCGTATTTTTGGAATACGGTGCAGCTTAGTTGTAATTTCTGATTCGCATCTACGGTACCTCAGAGCCATCCTTCGTTTTCTGATTCGCGTTATTACCCACACAAAGACTCGTCTAGCCAGACCACAGACACTTTAAAACTGCGAACTCATAAATCTCTAATTAATTTCGTATCTCAAACAGGTACTTAAAACAAAATAATTCAATGGGGCCAATAAAAATAAGTACCAAACCTCCACTAAATGTACCTTTTAGAATTAAAGTGCTCGCTTTTCCTTTATTTTATTTAGGTTTAGGTACTCGAAATGCGTTACGTCCGCAGAATAATAACGACCTATAAAACCAATCCTGTTTCAACGTTGAACTTTTTACTTAGTTATGTCTCTGTGCGCTTTCAATTACGCAATAAGCTGATAGCAGTTATTGTGAGAGTACAATGTACAGTTTGTATTTGAACGCGTCCGAATGAAGTTTTCTGTTTTGATTTACCAGCCCCCTTAGCCAAGTTGACAATCTACAATCTTCAACGCTAATAGAAAACAATGAAAATGTATGGGAATGACATATCTCAACGAATGACTTTTTCGTTCAGATATGTCATTCCCAAACATTTTGATTGTTTTCTATAGCGTTGACGATTGTAGATTGTCAACTTGGCTAGGGGGGCAGAATAATTATATGGGTCAGTTTTCGAATTCTAAAAATAAAGGTTGATTCTGAATTTAAAATTAAATGGTGTGTGTAAGTTCCATGCATGTAGGTAAGGAGGAGGAGGAGTCATTCAATATTTGTTTCTAAATTCAAAACAATCAAAAATGAACATTTAATTTTACTTTTATTCTTGAAAAATTATTCATAATCTAAAATATGCAAATAGGCAAAGAAAATACGGTTCAGTAGGTACCATTTTGTCCTCTGTGTAACCGAATTTCATTTTTTATTTTATTTAGTAACTATTAACGGTTTCAATATGCAGCTCACCGCCTTCCCGGAGAAGATGCGAATGATGTACAATGCAATACGCAAACCAAACCGATACTCGAATTGTGTTTCGCCCCTCCACGGAGCATCCTCAGGAGATGTTGACTTGTCGATCGCTAGTATGCAAATGACATATATCATTAATCTGTGGAATGAAACGGCTGCGTAGCGCGTGCCCATACCACCACGATTTGATGTTTGTGGCTTTTGTGATGAACTACCCACAAAAATAAATACTTCCGGTGATGCATATTGCACCCAAGTTTGACGACCTAGTTTTGGCGGAATTAGTTTAGAATTATGCACTAGTAACTCCAATTTTTGTAACATTTAGGAACTCACTGGATATTGTGATAACCAAACTATTTTTTTTTTCATACTCAACCAGATACACATGTAGAACTATTTATTATAAGATTGTGAACGAGCCTTCAAGTGGTAACAAGTAAGACCTTTGCGTGTCGGTCTATCGAAGGGGTATCAGTTGTTCAATAATTCATTCGTTCATGGAACAATGTGACCTTTTGGGCGATTAGTTTTTCCTACAATTTCTATTCGGATAGTGTTATGTAGTATTTTTACTTTAACTATGAAAAAAGAGTTACTTATATACGCCTTACAAATAATGTAGTTGTAAATTGATGTTATTATAACGATTTAAACTGTGGAAAGAAAAAATCGTTCACGAGCAGGATTCGAATCTGCGACTCCTGGCTCAGTACGCCAGTGCTTTAGCCACTAAGCTACCGTGAACACTGCTCGCGGTAACGAAATTCTCATCCACTTGGTACATCTTTTGGGTGATGTCAGCGATATCTTATTAAGAAACAGTGTTTCTTAACCGACTCGACTAACTTTGCAGTTAATTCAAAGTCGTATGTCGTCGTCGTATTTTTTTTCTTTCCACAATTTAAATCGTTAGATTTCGTTTCGCATGCGTAAAATGCATTAATTTAAAAGTAATAAATGATGTTATTATGTCAATCTTTTTTTTCACCTGTATTGGTCAATAACCTTTAGGGTTGTTTAGAAAGTGTACTGACTTAAATATTTTCACCTCGAACAAATATTTTCACGTGTAAATTTTTCAGTCCCCTACGTTTTTATTTTTGGAGCTTGCCAAGCAAAAAAAAATTGTTTGAAAGTAATTGTAACTGGTTGTTCCAGTACAGTGTTCTGTTAAAGATTAGCTTTGGTTTAGATACAAAATCAACATCAAGAAAAGTAACATCATTCCCAACAAATTGCTCAGTCGATGTCCTAGTTTAGACAAGTGATGTCTAAACGTTGTTCCAACAGCGCAGGAAAAACGAAAATGTAGTTAAACTACAAAGTTTATTCAATAAACATAGTCACGCATACGAAACAAAAACCGGCCAAGAGCATGTCGGGCCATGCTCAGTATTATAGGGTTCCTTAAGTAGGTGTAATTACAAACGAATCAAATCGAATATTAATCATGGCTATTTTAGTTTTTGTAATAATCGGCAGCATTCGCGACTCAGAGCGTGTTGTTAGTAGCGCCATCTAGCGATAAATTCAAGAAGCCAAATTTAAGAAGTGTTTCTGTCAAAGTTTCTTTTTGTGATTTTTTCAAATAGAAAGTAGCTAATAGAGCATTATTTGCTATGACCATTTTTCTCTAAGGTCAATGACCTTTGAACTAGGACGTTTTAAGTATTTGTTCGAAAAATTATCATCACATTATACTCGAAATAATTTTAAAAGAGAGTTTTCACAAAGGTCTATCAATGTGGAAGATTATAAGTTTCTACGTTGCATAGTTTAGAAATGGCAGGGGGGGGACACATTGCATGCCACTTTGGCGGGCTATATTTCGCAGATGGTACACCTGATAAAAAAGTGGTGTATGAATCATTACCTTCATTTTAGTAGACCTATTCAATGATACCCCACACGAGGGGGTGCAGCGAAAAAAAAATTTGCATCCCCATTTCACATGTATGGCGCCACCCCTAAAATACATAAAAACGATTTTTTTATTCTTTTAAAATTGAGATCTATATGTAGAATATTTTTAACAAAATTTCATTTACTTATGTTTATAATTGTAGAAGTTATTAAGCTGTAAAGGATTAGGACAGACGGACAGACGGACAGACGGACAGACGGACAGACGGACGGACATGACGAAACTATAAGGGTTCCTTGTAGGACTTCAGAACCCTAAAAAGATGCTAAACAAAATTGTCGACGCGACTTGATTGGCTAAAAATCGTTCGTGTTTCATACATACATACATACATATTATCACGCCTGTTTCCCATTGGGGTAGGCAGAGATTATGAATTTCCAACTACTACGATCCTGACACACCTCTTTCGCTTCATCTACGTTCTCGGCATGCATGCTCGTCGGTTTAGAGTACTCTTAACCTGGCATTTTTTAGAACGTCCTCGATTTGATCGCGATACGTTCGCCGAGGTCGTCCCCTTCCAACTTTTCCATCCACACTCGCTTCGTATACTTGTTTCGTCAATCTCCTCTCGTCCATCCTTTCTATATGTCCAAACCATCTTAACATGCCTTTCTCAATTTTTTATCTTTGTCACTACATCTTCTTTCACTCCACAACGCTCCCTTATCACGTTATTCCTTACTTTATCTCTCAAAGTTACACCACACATACTTCTCAAAGCTCTCATTTCTACTGCATTTATTCTGCTTTCATGTTTCTTCTGCCATACCCAACTTTCACTACCATACATAAGTGTAGGCACTAACACTGCCCCATGAACAGCCAACCGTGCCTTTTCCTTTTCCTTTGCGGATGTTCATGAAGGTGTGTAGTGCCCTATTCACCTGATTACCAGCACTCACTCTCCTTCAACATCGAATAATAGAATTTTGTGTTGGAATTAGCCTATATAACCTGGCGTAGGCCAGATCATATTAAATCGGACTCACCACGGACGCGAATAAATATTTGAAATTTCAACATAACATAACATAACATCACGCCTGTATTTCCCCGAAGGGGTAGGCAGAGGTGTATAGTACACCCACATTTCGCCAGTTATGTTATAGTCCCATGTAATAGGGGGCGAGCTTATTGCCATTAACCGGGCACAAATCCATACTCCGGGCTGCTACTGAGAATTTCCTAATGGAAAAAACCCAATAACACTTTGCCAGACCCGGGAATCGAACCCAGGACCCCACGCTCAGCAGTCGCGCTTGCGACCACTAGACCAACGGGGCAGTTGAAAATTTGAAATTTCGATCATTGATTTCCGCTGAAATTTTTAAACGATAAGTGTAATAAAAGTTGTGGAATTCTTGTGATAGTAATTTTTCTGGCTTGGATCTCATTAAGGAGGATGGAATATTTTTGCTCTAGCTTGGACCGTGACACCGTGAATAAGAATTTAATTAGCTTTATACACTTTGTAGAGTAAACTTACCCATTTTATTTATACGTGGGACACTCAGAAAGTTTTGCGAAACTAAAAAAAATTGTTCTATACGTACATATATTTTTATCAAATCTTTTCAAAGTACTTTCCACCAGCCTCTATACAAAGATTCATGCGCCTAAACCAGTTTTCAAAACACTTTTTCCAGTCCGCCGCAGACACCTCGTTTACAGCCTGCTCGAACGCAGCCAGCGCATCTTCCGGCGACGAAAATTGTATCCCTTTGAGCTGATTTTTTATTTTTGGGAATAAAAAGAAGTCACACGGTGCTAGATCAGGGCTGTAAGGAGGGTGACCCAGGAGTTTGACTGGCGTGCTGTCCAGGAAGTCCCTCGTTTTGAGTGCGGTGTGCGCAGGTGCATTGTCGTGGTGGAGCAGTAGCCCGCGGAGCCCTGTGTTTGGTCGCTTGTTGCTTATAACAGAGAAAACTTCTGGCAAAAATTTGGTAGTATACCATTCGGCATTAATGCTTCTTTGATCCCGTAATGGAATTGATACCAAGTGGCCAGTCAAATTAAAAAAGCTAGCGATCAAAATCTTACCCCCGCTTCTAGATCGCTTCACTTTGGTAGGCGTTGGCTCATTTTGAAACACCCAAACAGTCGACTGGCGCTTGGTTTCTGGGTCGTATTGATAAATCCAGGACTCATCACCTGTAACGATGTCGTAAACACGCCGAGACGAGCCTACTTCAAATTTGTTAAGCATATCACGGCACCATTCCACCCGGGCCTGCTTCTGAGCATCGGTGAGGTTGTGCGGCACCCAGCGTGATACTATCCTCCTCACGCGAAGATGGCTGTGTAGAATCTCGTGAACGCTTCCCGATCCAATCTTCAATATGTGTTGAATCTCCTGATATGTAATTCGCCTATTGTCTTGGATTAAATTTTTCACTGCTAGCACGTTTTCTTCGGTAACAGCCGTCAAAGGGCGACCGCTTCTTTCGTCATCCCCCAAAGTTGGTCGACCGCGCTTGAATTCGTTATACCAACGATACACGGTTGCCTTGGAAGGGCCTTCATCCATGAATGCCATTTGAAGTCTATCGTACGATTCATCCGGTTTCAGGCGACACTTGAAATCGTATAAAATCATAGCTCTAAAATGTTCCCGGCGCAGATCCATATTTCAGTGAGACACAATACTTTGAATTAACTCGCAAAAAATGTGGAGGGAAATTTTGAAATTGGAACTTACTTATTTTTACTTATAAATAATCATATTTTCGAAAAACATTATAACTGGCCAGTCTCCCATATATAAAAACTTTTTTTCGCAATACTTTCTGAGGGGCCTGGTAACTGTCTTTTTATTTTGTAAGACACTTTTTAATAGGAGTCTTAAAGTAAACAAAATTATATACAACGTGTTATTGAAATAAGTGAATCCTCTTAAGGGGTCATTGTACTCATCAGTATGAATAACTTTTACTATAGGAGCAAAAAAAAACAGCTGTCCCCTAAATTTTTGTTCACATGAATCGTCAAAATGTAGGGACCAGCTGTTTATTTTTTTGTGAATCCAGGGTTGGTCCCATGTCCTATAGTAAAAGCTGTTCATACTGATGAGTACAATGACCCCTTAAGAAGTTTTCAGTTATTTCAACAACACGTATGTTGTAGGATAATCGGACTAATTAAATCTTTGCGAAAAACCATAATTGGAATCTCAGAAAGATTTTCGATTTTCATTGCAAAAATCCCAGTTTGTTTAGGACGGTTGGAAACTTGAACGCTGATTGGCTAATCTAAGAGTCGATTCATAACACCTTCATTCTGGTTGGTCAGAACATGCCTCGGAAGACGAAGAAATGTAGCCGTAAGCCAATCAGTGCATCCGTCAGTGGATAACTTCATATCAGCCAATCAGTGCTCATTACGTGAGCGGTTATTCGCGACTAACATAAGATAAGCTGGATTTTTGCAATGATCTTTAAACTAGCTCGGATGATAACGAAGAACTTTCATAGATTCAAATTATCCGGTCCTTTGCAATCGTCCTAAGATTTTCGAAAAGATCCGATTTTTTTTAATTATCCTACGACATATATTATATACAGAACACAATAATTAAATAAATAAATATTTTTGGGACATTTTTACACAGCACCATCTAGTCCTAAACTAAGCAGATCTTGTGCTATGGGTACTAGACAATGGATACAATACTTATATACATTTATTTTTTGTAAATCTTCTTCTTCTTCGTCGTTCCCTCACTGCTGAGGATCGCGACCACATACGACGCATTTCCAAGCTATGCGGTCTTCCGCTGTGTGGACCGCTCGGTACATGCTGCCTCCGACAGCCCTCTTAATGGCGTCTGACCATCTTGCCGGTGCTCTGCCTTGAGAAAATACATACTTATAATATATAAGAAACACCCAGCCCAACACAAACACTTATGTTTATCACACAAATATATGTGTCCTGTGGGAATCGAACCCACAACCTCGTGATCAGCAGTCCGAACCTCGAACCACTAGACCACAGACGTCAATTAACAGTAGATTCTGTATATTAAAGTACCTAATCGAATTATTTTAATTGCGGTGTTTTAGCATATGCTGAGATGGGGGCCTCTTTTATTCTTTTTTACATGCATGTTATGTTTTAATTTTATTGTTAGTGTGTTATTTTTTTTTTCTCTCGCCTGTAATGGGACTAATTTTATTTTTATTTTTTCTATCTTTTTTCTTAATACAAAAAAATCATCCGTTCTTATTACTTCATACCAAACGAGGCACCAATAAACAGTCCTCGAATCGAAACAAGCATTCGAACATGGGATCAGCATGTCTTCCTAACACTGATTGATGGAAGATAAATTCGTATAAAAAACACAAGGGCCGTATCAAAGCGAATCGGGATCAGTGAAACGTGTACCGGTAGCTACCGGGCTATCGGATCGAAAGATACATCAGTTACACTGGTTTACAGTAAACAGGAAGCTTGCAGTAAAATAAGTGCACTTTTTCCATGCATATGCATATAAAAGGCCAATTACTCTTTACGATTTTCAGTCTTCATAAAGGTGCGAGTACACGGCGCGGGTTATATGCGCATGTTGAGGGATTGCGCTGGTTATATATACAAGTTTTTGATCTGTAACGGTGCCATATTTCTAGAGAAAATGCTAAATAATGTGCTTAGTCATCTAAAAATACTTAAAAAATTCTACGATTATTTAATACCCAAATTTTCACTTAGAAACATAGCGATGGTTTGAGCATAAATCCCGAACGACACTGAAAATAAATCATCGGCGGCATTTTCCTTTTATTTTCCGTGGGGAAAATCCTCATGGACGCACTCCACCCGGGGAAGGCGGAGCCAGTGTCGGACTCTTACCGACTAAAAACCACCACGGTGTTCCTCTACCGACCCTTGGCCGGGGACGTGAGAAATACTCCTGTATTCGCCCAACCATCCCCGGCAGGTCCTGGCTCGCCACTGGCTGGCGAGCCCCTTCACCCCATGCAGCAACCACAACGGCCGCACACTCCTCTTGACTGGCGCGCGCGGAACACGACGCGCCACAGTGACGGGCCTTGACTGGTCGGGCGGCGGGTCACCCCGAGTCCGTCGCCCGCAGGCCCACACCTAGGGTGGCTGGAGCTGGCCCTCCTACGACGCCCAGGTCGTATCGTATCGTCGGTCGTCCTGTGGATGGGAAGAGAGGTCATCGCCTCTCGAATCCTCTCCGCCGCCTCCTTAGCGAGCATTACATCCTCCCAGAAGGAGACGATGCCTTCCCAAGCACTCTCGCTCCCGACCATAGACAGAACCACGGCCGGAAGCGAGAGATCGCTGCCGATCGGCGGCATTGTCCTTAACTAACTTAACTAGCTTACTCCGTGTCCCGATTTAAACCCAAGTCACTTATCTATCTACACCTCACTCATAACATGTCGTAGTAAACTAAACTTCTGTATGTATTCCTGTCCACTCTCTGGACTATCTCTGCTCAAAGATATATCAGTTACACAGCCAGCCGGTTCATTGAACTTTACTTAGACGGGAGAGGCTAATCTTTCAGTAATCACGCATATACACCGTTTACGCCACATTTGTCTTGTTTTACGTATTTTTCATCCTCATCCCCCGTTTGTTTATATGAGCCGAAGGGAATCTCGTTAAGCTGAGCGCGCTTGCTAAAGAAGATGTATTTTCAGTTTTGGATGGAGATGGAAAAGTTCTTTGTAAATGTAAATAACGTTGTGTAGATATATTTATACGTCAGTGCTGAATATTGCAAATGTCGTCATAGGTCTATGTAATAAAAGTAAAGGTTCTTTGTAAAAAATTTGATAAAAACGTGTAACATTTTTTTTTTGTATACTTACACCCATGGAGCTTACACCTAATTCAATTAGCCTAAGCAAATAATTTCTGTTTACCTTTTTTGTTTTTTGTTTATGGTATAGGATGGCGAAACGAGCTAAAGGCCCACCTGATGTTAAGTGGTTACCTTTGCCCATAACAACTGCAATACCACCTAGGCTGTTACCTAAATGGTACCGCAATTCGGTTCGCCAAACTGAGACATGAAGGTGGAAAGTCTCATGTGATTGTAATTTCACCGGCACCCGTACCCTTCAGACCGAAACACAGCAATGCAAGCATCACTATTTGGCGGAGAAGTAGGCACGGTGGTAGTACTTCCTCGGACGAGCTCTTTCACAAAGGAGCTCTACTACTACTTACCTACTTTACTTAAATAAGCATGCTTGATTCACATCTAGTAGATGTCAATCAGATGAACTTTATTTTATCTTTTCCTAAGTGTATGTGAGATTATACATCAGTTTTGTGAATTACAATAAAAAAATAACATTATAGAAAGCAAGATCTCAGACACCCCGAGTAGAATGTTATGATGTATCTGCAGTGTTGTCAACTCTACCAACTTATTGGTAGTTAGTAGTACCTTTTTTTTTTTTTTTTTTTTTGCCGTGGGGAAATCCTCATGGACGCACTCCGCCCGGGGTAGGCGGAGCCAGTGTCGGACTCTTACCGACTAAAACCACCACGGTGTTCCTTCAACTACCTTAGCCGGGGGCGTGGGAACCCGTGAGTATTCACACAACCACCCCCGACAGGTCCTGGCCCGCCACAAGCAGGCGAGCCCCTTCTCCCCGTGCGGCCTAACGTCGGCCGCACCCTCCTAGGTGGCGCACACGGAACACTGCACGCCACTTCACCTCATGGGCCTTTACCAGCCGCGCCAACTACGCCGGCTGTGCCAGCTACGCCAGCTGCTGGTCGGGCAGCAGACTACCCCGAGTCTGCTGCTCGCAGGCCCTACCTCACGTAATTTTTTATAGAGGTTTTCTTCCTCGCGGTCCGGGTTTTGAAGCCAAGACCCTCGGTCCCAAGAGGCGCGAGAACACTACTCAGCGGGCACTCCTGGGGTTACGAGATCGACGGGGGCAGGGAAAGACAGTCCCCCCGCTGCCTGCCCAGTGGCAGGGTGAGTGCACACCGGGCCCGCCCCTGCTCCTCCACTGTGCCCTCTGCTGATATCAGAGGGACACGTGGAGCAACTCCCTACTGGCCCAGAACGGGCCCCTCCCGTGCCAGAATATTCGCCACAGGCAATAAAATCCCCCGAAGGTTAATCCCTCGGCAGGATTTTATTGCCCGTGCCCAGGATGCACCGGCCAAACAACTGCCGATCCCTCCAGACGTGTCCAGAAGGACAAGCAGCCGTCAGGCACACGTGGAGGTTTTCTGGCCAGCACCCCTAGTTAGTAGTACCTACCTATTTTGCCTCCAGTCTACCTATCTACTACCCTAATCCCTCTACCTATTTTTCAAAATATTACAACACCTACATATTGAAAAAAAATATTACCTTCAATGAAATGAACATAAGTACCTACATCATGTGATAGCAATGAGTTTGATAGGAGCCATGCGTGTAACGGAACGTTATTGAGTTTGACCAAGGAACTTATATATCAAGCTGGAAAGCAGACGGCTGACTAAAATTCGGTCCGTTAATTGGGGAGCCCTTTGTCTCTTTCTATAGGGTGTCCAATGTCCATACATGCAGGAAAGGGACAGCGGGCTCTCGGTAATTCTATCTCAGAAAACCGGGCTCGCCTGGTATTTTCGACCTGATTTTGATAAAAGATTTTGGACCTTATATGAACGGGATATTATTAATTTTTGAAGTTCTTAAATTTCTCTGTCCGCATTATATCTTGAGTAAAAATTCTTTGAGTTTGACTGAACACAGACAGTGACAATGACGTTGACAGCTGACACTTGGTTTTTTAATTGAATTGAGTGTTTCTCGAAGTTGTTGACGATTATGTATACCTAGGACAAACTGTCCAGCTAGGTAAGTCCAACTTCGAGAAAGAGGTCAATCGTCGAATCCGACTCGGTTGGGCAGCGTTCGGGAAGCTACGCAATATCTTCTCGTCCAAAATACCGCAGTGTCTCAAGACGAAAGTCTTTGA
The DNA here is from genome assembly GCA_949699075.1 of Asteroscopus sphinx. Classification (NCBI taxonomy): domain Eukaryota; kingdom Metazoa; phylum Arthropoda; class Insecta; order Lepidoptera; family Noctuidae; genus Asteroscopus; species Asteroscopus sphinx. The sequence goes on from OX453016.1 coordinate 6,701,992, forward strand.
CCAGTGTGTGTTGCCAGTAATTACTTACGGTACTGAAACGTGGCCGCTCACAATGGGCCTGATAAGAAGGCTCAAAGTCACTCAAAGGGCAATGGAGAGGGCTATGCTCGGAGTGTCCCTGCGTGATCGAATCAGAAATGAGGAGATTCGCAGGAGAACGAAAGTAACCGACATAGCCCGAAGAATTGCCAAACTTAAGTGGCAGTGGGCGGGGCACATTGCTCGCAGAACGGATGGCCGATGGGGCAGTAAAGTTCTGGAGTGGCGACCGCGTACTGGAAGGCGCAGCGTGGGTAGGCCCCCCACAAGGTGGACCGACGACCTGGTGAAGGTCGCGGGAATCCGCTGGATGCGGAAGGCACAGGACCGGTCGTTGTGGCGATGTTTGGGGGAGGCCTATGTCCAGCAGTGGACGTCTTTCGGCTGAAATGATGATGATGATGATGAGTGTTTCTCAGAGACATGACATTTACCGCCGGTAGTACCGGCGGTAAATGTCATGTCTCTGGTGTTTCTATTCGCGCAGATATTCATATTCATTTATTTGTAAAGTCAATTTGCACGTCAGTAGTTTCATAAATCATAAAGAAAAGAATGTGACTGAAAATAGCGGCACTTCTATTGTTGTATGCGCCTCTCGCTCACATAATACTTTACGTGTGAGCAAGAGGCAAATACAAATGTCACCATTTTCAAATACAAATTCATATTCTTTATTGTTTCCATATTTTGTTTCCATGTTATTTATTCAATCCTATTTATCTGCACGAGTAAAAGGGTGAGTTTTGTGTTGGGATTATTATATTTTTTTTCATAAAATATCTATAATAATACTACAGTTAAGATGTATGAAAAATATAATAAACTAGGGTGGTAGATCTACATCTTTTTATTTTGAATTCTACCAACTATTGGCACTTCACCTATGTTGTGTAGACTCAACTGCAAACCCGCCTTCCTCGCGTGGCGCTCCGGCGCGGCGTGGATCTGCTCCTGGGTATGATCGATAACTTTTTCGTTCATACGAACACGGGAATCACCGTAGGTCACTTAGGGTTGTGTCCACCAGATTTCGTTATCACAGTCGTTATGATATAAGTTTAGATAGGGAATTTTTAGTTTTTGTTAGCGGAAGACACGTAATGCCGCTTCGCTTGAGCTGTTGATACCGTTCTAATTTGCGGCGCAAGATGGCGCTTGATCACGATGGCTGGAAGCAGGATATTGCCTCCAGCCAATAGCGGTGCAGGGTGGCTCAGAGCAGTGTTACCAGCTAATTTTCGGTGTGGCCACTTTGTCCCAGCGAATATTTGCAGGGAGCCCAATCACAACTCTGATAAATATTGGCTGATTCCACAAGTCCTGTTGTCACTGCTTTAAAAACTGCTAATTGATCGAATTGAGTTAAATCTGATGTTTCAGTAGTTCTCTATTCCGGTTAGGAACAATTTACCAATTTACTAAATTAGGGTTGGCATTACTGACTATCTGATAATATGTAAAAAAAAAAAAAACATAAAATTACTTGGGTTTTGCCATCAGTAAGTTTCCGCGTTGGTAGCTTCAAGATGCCGTTCAAGAGTTACCTGACAAACGACTACCCATTTCGCTGGTTTTCCTGGACCTCAAGTACCTACTTGGGATCCACTGAATTTTTTACTGAATATCCTTAGTACCTACATTAAAAAATTTGAAAAAACAAAAACTCTTATGTAACATGGTACAAAAACTATACCAGTCGCTTCTCCTAGTGATTCTGAACTTTTTAGGACTTTCGTTAATTCTGTTACATGTTGTATATTACATATACCAGGTAACTAGATAACTTTTTCTGTCTCAGACTAAAGAATAAAAAATCTGAGTTTTTTGTGATTATATTTTTTATTGTTAGTCTTTGGAAGAACGTACAGAAGTGAAGTAACATTACGTATTTCAGAATTAAAATTAGTACCTACCGTGTAAGTAATTAATTCCATGAACAACAAAATTTGAGTTAAGAAAACCCTCAAATAAACCCTCGAACTACTCAACTCAATAACATTTCCCAGAAAACATCCCACACCAAGGAGTATATTAATCTCAATCCCACACTCTTTTGTTGTCTCTTTATTATTCATAAAAAAATATCAAATATAATATCTGTTTTGATTATGCATCCCAGAATGTTCAACTATTATTATATCAGTAAAAACATAATTATTCTTTACGTACAGATATTGTGAGAAAACTTTATATTAAAAGTACTTATAAAAAAACGCGTGACGTCTGAGGACGCTCGACAGAAGCATAGCTTCTACGCATATGCAAGCGCGACGTTTTTTCTTCGTTTGGGGCCAAGCAAGCAACGACGCTATAGAAGCTCCGCTTCAAAAGTCTTTTGACCTGCCCTGGGACTGTATAAAATAGTTTATTTGAAACATTTTAAAACACACATACAACTTTTGGTTCAAACCACCAATGCCAGACAACCTTTGGATGGACAAGGAAGACGTAAAAAATAGATGGGGGCAGTATGTGGTGCACTTTCATAAAGTTTACTAATATTTAATATAATAAATAAATAAATATTTACCTACCATAGGAAATATTACATGTATAAATATATAAAATAAATTCTAATATATATCCATAAATATATACCAAATATATACAAATGTAACAACAAATAATATTCTTTAATAAATAACGAAATAAAATACGTGTATATACCAGTGTAGTAACATATCACTAAAATAACAGTTTATACAGAGAGATAATGTTCCTTTACAAATCTCGTGTAACGGTAGTCATACGTAGTGTCACAAATAAAATAAAAATATATATCTGGTGCGTTAAAATGCTGTCGAAATTGTAGTTAATTTTTTTCTTAGCGAGATTCTACCCGCCTTTTTATTCGTCCGAGGATAAACGTGCCTGTCTCTAATAGTATTATATTTACCCGACTGCGCCAGAAGGAGGGTTATGTTTTTCGAGTGTATGTATGTATGTATGTATGTATGTATGTAAGTATGTATGTATGTATATTTCTTTGGCACGCTCTGTGGCCTAAACGGCTTGATGGATTTGAGATTGAGAGGTGTCCTTAGATTCGTCTTAATTCTGAGAGTGACACTGGGTATATCAAAATTTAAAAAATTAAAATGGCCGCTTTTTGGCGCCATATTACCTCTTCAAAATTTTTTTTTTTCCGTCAAAAACTATCGAGTGGGGTATCAAAATAAAGGGTTTTATAAATGCTTTACAAAAATATATACAACTTATATGTTTAAATGTAATTTGGAATGAAAAATCCTAAAAAACAACAAAATATTCAACGTTAGAAATGAATTTGTCTTTCAAAAAAAACATTAATAGTATAATAAATAAAACATGACAAAACTAAAAAAAAAAAAAAAAAAAAAAATTAATTAACAAAAACAAAAAACCCGACTGCGTGTAAAAATAACAGAAAAGATATAAACAAGACTTATCAACACGCAGGCGGAGGCTACCTATTAACTATTATGTAATTCATGACCAAAAACATACGTAGCCTCCGACTGCGTGTTGATAAGTCTTGTTTATATCTTTTCTGTTATTTTTACACGCAGTCGGGTTTTTTGTTTTTGTTAATTAATTTTTTTATTTCTTTTGTAGACTCCAATTTGATCATCATTGATCAGACAGATGTGTAATAAAAACCTACTACAGTAAAAAGTAGCTGTAAAAACACAATAGTAAATAAATAATTCATTAATTTCACTTCGAAGTGCAAACTTAAGTTCTTTTCAAGTTTATTTAAAAGTGAAGCTGCGAGAGCTGGGATAAAAATGCAATAAGTTAGTCTAATGCTCTGAACCGCTAATTTATAGTGCAAGTAAGAAAAATACTAGTGCTTACTAAGTTCACTAGATTGGATTATACCGTCTGTGTCAGTTTAGTGCGTATTTTTAAGAGTTATACGGTTATTTGAAAATAAATTTCGTTTTATACATTTGGATAAAGTCATGAGAATTTAAAATGAATACTTAGATGTAAAGACACAGGCATGGGCGGCATTCGGTGCATTTTACTTTTATTTATTTTTGCTTTATTTATTTTTCAAAAAAAAAATGGTTACTCATTATAAATGTGACACTGCATCCCACACTATGGTACTCTGTGTTGCAGGATCCATTGCAGTTCGACACGTAAATGACATCGGTTTAAATACAACACTAATAAGTGCCTTTGTACTATTCATTTCTATGTATTTTATTATTATCTCTGTGTGTGCATAAATTTAATAATAATAAAAAAATATAATAAAAATTGAGGTAACAGTATGTGTGTGGAGTGTACGTGTGTGGTGTGTGTGAGGGGTGGGGGTGAGGGGTGTTGGTGAGTGTGGAGTACATGTGTGTGTGGTGAGGATGACGAGCGCGTGTGTATGTCCGTTGTTAAGAAATAGCATGGATGAATAATTAGTTTATTTGTATATGGAAATAGTGATAAGGTCTTCCGATTTGGATAAGGAACCCTAAAAAAGGAAAGAAACTCACCTCAGCAAGAATGTGCCTTAACATATTAAAAATACAGTTGCCAACTTATTTGAAAGTCGAGTGAGACCAAATTAAAGGTCAACAACTCTTTCAAAGGCGTTTAATGAATACAAGAACAATTTAGAACGGACTTTTCGTTCTACTTCATAAAGGAAACTCTTTGAGAGCCAACTAATTAAAAAAAGTTATTAAAAAGCTGAAAACAGCGAGTTGTCGAACTCGATGAATTAATTTCGTTAAAAAATTATACCTTTTTTCTTGTCACTGGTGTTTTTCTTCGACACTTTTTAGAAGAAAATTTTATAACGTTTAATTAATATATAACTGTGTAATCCAGTAAGTAAAATTTATATAATTTTTGCTTCAGTTTGGGGATTAATTAAGTAGGTAATTGAGGTGGTTTGAACCAAAAGTTGTATGTGTGTTTTAAAATGTTTCAAATAAACTATTTTATACAGTCCCAGGGCAGGTCAAAAGACTTTTGAAGCGGAGCTTCTATAGCGTCGTTGCTTGCTTGGCCCCAAACGAAGAAAAAACGTCGCGCTTGCATATGCGTAGAAGCTATGCTTCTGTCGAGCGTCCTCAGACGTCACGCGTTTTTTTATAAGTACTTTTAATATAAAGTTTTCTCACAATATCTGTACGTAAAGAATAATTATGTTTTTACTGATATAATAATAGTTGAACATTCTGGGATGCATAATCAAAACAGATATTATATTTGATATTTTTTTATGAATAATAAAGAGACAACAAAAGAGTGTGGGATTGAGATTAATATACTCCTTGGTGTGGGATGTTTTCTGGGAAATGTTATTGAGTTGAGTAGTTCGAGGGTTTACGAAACTGCTACCAGAATGGAAAACATGCTGGCTAGGGTATTTATTCTCTTAAATGATGATATTGTTAATCTTTGGTATTGGTCGATATTTTTGGTGTTGCAGCCAAAATTTTTAAAGAAATGTTTCATGGTTTTTGGCGGAAGTTACTGAAACGATTAGTGCAGTGGCTGAGAGGTCGGGTTCTGCGCTAGGGGTCATGGGTTCACTTCATGCACAGAACAAATATTTGTGTAGTCTAAAGATAGATTTGGGTCCGGGTGTTTGCGCATGTGAGATTTGTATCTCCAAACGCATCCATGATATACGATGAAAACCTAGTGAAGGGACAACATAACTTATCTTACGCCTGTATTAATCGAAAGGGTAGGCAGTGGTAAATAGTATACACATATTTCGCCAGTTATGTTATAAGTTACATGTGGCCAGCCCCGGGCACAAATACAGATCCCGGGCTAACACTGAGAATTTCCTAATGAAAAAACCCAATAACACTTTGCCCGACCCGGGAATAGAAACTCAGGACTCCACGCTCAGCAATCACGCTTGCGACCACTAGACCAACGAGACAGCAGTCCAGTATTGTATACATATAGAGACGACATAAAAAAACGGCCAAGTTCGAGTCGGACTCACGCACTAAGGATTTTATGATTCTAGGTCAACGGAAACTATTCTATTTTAGTTTTGATGAGTCAGTGAGATAGATTTTTGAAAGGTCGTTGATTTGTATTTTTTGATTTAGTTGGTTATTTACGGGAATATTGATCCAATGTACCCTTATTTTACATGTTAGTCCTAAGTTTAATAATGTTATTGGTGTACAATAAAGAATATTCTATCTATCTATCTATTTGTTTCGTAATCGCGGCTTTTTGTCGTACTATGGGTGCGAATGTGTGCGTGCCAGCCCGTACTTTTAAGCGAGCCGTCTTACTATGGATACTTCACTTATTATTTAGCGAGATTCCAAATTGAATTGGATAGAAATTACCATAGTTTTACAGTTAGAACTAATATCTTAGGTAGGTACCTAGTTGTTTTGTTTTTGAGGACATTAGGAAACAATATGTACTTACATTTTGTGGTACAAAAACATTAATTGCAACAACATTAATCATGGGTTCGATTCCCACAGAACACAAATATTTGTGTGATGAACATAAGTGTTTGTGTTGGTCTGGGTAGGTTTCTTATGTATAATAAAAAAAATAAAAAAACAAAAAATATTAAAATTCATTTATTTCGGGTTTAACCCATATCATAAAAAACATGTCGTACAAAATTAAATTCAATTAAAATAAATGCATACATAATTAAAATCATGCCAGAAGTAAAGGGCACTAGATTATATTTAACATGTAAGAAAATTAACAAAATAAATAATAAAATAAAATCAAAACAAAATTTAAATCATGTCAGTTAGTAAAGATTTAAATTGTGAATAGAAAAAATCGCTCACGAGCAGGTTTTTTATAAGCATGTATTTACAAAAAAAAAGTATATAAGTATTACATCCATTGTCTAGTACCCATAGTACAAGCTCTGCTTAGTTTGGGACTAGATGGTGCTGTGTAATGATGTCCCAAAGATATTTATATTTATTTATTTAAAAAATAGACATAGTCTGAAAAGTAGACTTTTCAGGGGCTAATTTATACTACCAAAATTAAATCATAACACGCTGTCGGAGGTTATCTAAGAACTACGTCATACACAAACTTACCAAAAACATGCATACGTTGCCTCCGATAGCATGTTATGATTTAACTTTGATAGCGTAATTTTGGATAAAAAGGTTTGATTATAAATACACCATGTTTAAATCTTTTCAGAAAATTTTACACGCAGTCGGGTTTTTTGGTTTTATTAATTAGTCAATATTTGAGACATTTTACACAGCATCATCTAGTCCCAATCTAAACAGAGCTTGTCATGGAATACTTGAATCATTTCCTCTATGGAGCTTGTACTATGGGTACTAGACTAGGATATAATTCTTAAATACTTTTTTTTTTGTAAATACTTACTTATACCTAATACTTAATATAAGTATGTGAAACCAACACAAACAAACTACACTACTACTATATACTAGTGTACTATATACTACTTATGTACATCACAGAAATATATGTGCCCTGTGGTAATCGAACCCACGATTAATGGCTGTTACAATTAATGTTTTTATAAAGAACCACAAAGCGTAAGTACTCATTGTTTCCTCATGTCCTCAAAAACATAACAACTACCTACCTACTACATGCCCACTTCTGTACACATATTTCTAAACACCAACCAATAATTACAGGCGACGCATGCCCCTAATGATCACGTTAAAGTGCTTACCAACATTTTTCACACTATTATTAAGTGTTATTTCGAGTAGTTATCAAGCCACGCAGGCGGGGCTCGGGGCGATCGCTGGCTCATAAAGGCAGAGCGTTGTGTGTTATTTTTGTTTTCCAGAGTTAATAACACTTCCGTGATAAGTGTACAGAAGAAGTATTCTGGAAGCACTCGAAATTTTTTCGTTTATGTTTGATGCTATTTTTGTGTTACCACACCTAAAAAAAAACGGAACCCTTGCATCCGTCTGTCTGTTTGTCTTTGTATCTATCTATCCGACTATTAACTCTCGTTTTTATCGAAAACGGCTAAAGGTATCGAACCGAAATTAATATCAAATACTAATGTCAATTGCTCAATATTCCCGTAAATAACCAACTAAATCAAAAAATACAAATCAACGACCTTTCAAAAATCTATCTCACTGACTCATCAAAACTAAAATAGAATAGTTTCCGTTGACCTAGAATCATAAAATCCTTAGTGCGTGAGTCCGACTCGAACTTGGCCGTTTTTTTATGTCGTCTCTATATGTATACAATACTGGACTGCTGTCTCGTTGGTCTAGTGGTCGCAAGCGTGATTGCTGAGCGTGGAGTCCTGAGTTTCTATTCCCGGGTCGGGCAAAGTGTTATTGGGTTTTTTCATTAGGAAATTCTCAGTGTTAGCCCGGGATCTGTATTTGTGCCCGGGGCTGGCCACATGTAACTTATAACATAACTGGCGAAATATGTGTATACTATTTACCACTGCCTACCCTTTCGATTAATACAGGCGTAAGATAAGTTATGTTGTCCCTTCACTAGGTTTTCATCGTATATCATGGATGCGTTTGGAGATACAAATCTCACATGCGCAAACACCCGGACCCAAATCTATCTTTAGACTACACAAATATTTGTTCTGTGCATGAAGTGAACCCATGACCCCTAGCGCAGAACCCGACCTCTCAGCCACTGCACTAATCGTTTCAGTAACTTCCGCCAAAAACCATGAAACATTTCTTTAAAAATTTTGGCTGCAACACCAAAAATATCGACCAATACCAAAGATTAACAATATCATCATTTAAGAGAATAAATACCCTAGCCAGCATGTTTTCCATTCTGGTAGCAGTTTCGTACAGTGATATATACGAGCGTTTATTGCACCGTGAACGGATGACATTAAAAACCGCTTAGTGGGCCCCCCCACAGCGAAATACCGACAATTTCAGTGCCCACTTAAAAATATAGAAAACATACACTGTTGTAGCGTAGGCAGAGTTTGTTGCAAGTATTTCTAGGTAGGTACTTATTGTCTTTGTTTTAATTTTGTGCCTGTTCATTTGTCCAATCGTAATGTCAAATGAAGGGAAAGTACTCGTGCAACAAAAAGTTCGAGTTTGAATTTACTTTAAATATTGAAAATAGCTTCTAATTTTACTTAAAGAAGACTTTCATTTAAAAAAATAAAAAAATATCTTTGGGACATTTTTACACAGCATCTAGTCCCAAACTAAGCAGAGCTTGTGCTATGGGTACTAGAAAATGGATATAATACTTATATACTTTTTTTTGTTTATTTTATTATTAATTAAATAAAAAATCTACTCTCACAGATTATTAAAAAACCTTACCTGCTCTCCAATTCACACAACACTTTAATGAGCAGTTGTCGACCGACTCGGTTTGTTATCTCGTTTCGTCTACGATTCACCGAGATAAAAAGAAATAAAATACCGAATCGTTCGACAGCTGACTTATAGAATACTTCTGAATCAGGCCACTGATCTGGGAATCGAAATAACACAATCGCGAAGAAAGCCTGTATTCTATGGGCTCTGATTATGCGTCCACGTGACCACTACGCGTCCACGTGCCACGGTATATCGACTTTCTATCTCCTTCTGCACCTTGAACATAACCTGTTTTCATTACGATGGGACACCCTCTATATACAGTAAACTTAAATCTAAGTTTTATTGTATTTTTTATATTGCATGTTTTATACCTATTATTAGCCATACAATACTGTAATACACATATACTGTAATTTATTATATGTATCGCTGTTGGTTTTCTAAATAAAAATAATAAAAATATACTTATATAATATTATATAAATATTTTATTATTATAATCTTTTTTTTTTTTTTTTTTTTTTAATAGTAAAGTCTATATACCGCAAAGTTTGAAGACAAAGGTCTTCAATCAGTGCTTCCTGCCAGTCATGACTTACGGTGCCGAGACGTGGACACTGACAGTTGGGCTAGTCCACAAATTCAAAGTCGCTCAGCGAGCTATGGAGCGAGCTATGCTTGGAGTTTCTTTGAAGGATAAAATCCGTAACGAGATTATCCGGAGAAGAACCGGAGTGACCGACATAGCTTGTAGGATCAGTAAGCTGAAGTGGCAGTGGGCTGGCCATGTCTGTCGAAGGACCGATGGCCGTTGGAGCAGACGAGTCCTTGAGTGGAGACCGCGTATCGGCAAACGCAGCGTAGGGCGCCCCCCTGCCAGGTGGACCGACGACCTAAACAACGTGGCTGGGGGGTCTGGATGCGGAAGGCAGAGGACCGAGCGTTGTGGCGCAACTTGGGAGAGGCCTATATCCAGCAGTGGACTGCGATAGGCTGAGTTGATGATTGATGAGGAGTGCAAACGAGCATGCGGGTCACCTGATGGTAAGCAATCTCCGCCGCCCATGGACATCCGCAACACCAGGGGAGTCGCCGATGCCTTGCCGACCTTATAAAAAGACGTATGCTCTTTTCTTGAAGGCTCCCATGTCGAATTTGTTCGGGAAAACCGCTGACGGAAGTTGGTACCACAGTTTTGTTGTACGAGGCAAAAAGTGGCGTGTGAAACGTACTGTAGTTGACCACCAACCATCAAGATATACAATAAATATTTTTTCTTTCTTTCTTCCTTCTTTCTTTCATTTCCTGGATTAACACAGGACTTGTTATCAACATACCATGGAAGCGAAGCCGCGGCGTCATTGTCAGCTTTAATATCGCTTAAATTACGAGGAAATCTATAAGGCTGGTAAGTATATTACTTACCAATAATTCAATATAGTTCAGTAACAGGAGTAAGCGTAATTACACACAGCAAACCGATAGTGAATTTGATACTCTGTTGCGTCACTGGGTGATTACGTCATGAGCTCGCTTCATGTACAGAACGTAATTACGTCACAGATTCACTGTGTTTACTACGAAGTAGATTTAAATTGAGATTTCCGTTAATTATTTGACTTTGGAGTGTTGAATATAAAAAACCGGCCAAGTGCGAGTCGAACTCGCGCAATAAGGGTTCCGTACCTCTCAACGACCTGATACCCCATAAAAACTGATTTAATTTACAAGAGTTTATCAAAAGATATCAACGCACAGTGCACGAAATATGAAGTTTTGCATGTCTTTCTTACGCAGGTACCACCACATATGTATATGTTTGTCTTATTTTTAGTATTTGTTGCTAAACTACATAATATGCACTATAATCTGACCAAGTTTGACGCTGGTATATATTACCGTTTTGAAGAAAGAGCAGGAACAAAAACGTTAAAAAAAATGCATGTTTTTTGAGGTTTCTTGTATGAGGACCCCCTTTGGTTTTAGACTTTTTTTGTTTTTAGTATTTGTCGAGATACACCTCATAGCAACACAATTTCTGCGAAAATTTCAACTGGTTACCTATTACCGTTCAAAAGATACAGCCCTGTGACAGACAGACGGACGGACGGGCGGACAGCGTAGCGAGAGTAATAGGGTCCTGTTTGGCACCCCTCGGGTACGGAACCCTAAAAAGAAAATTTTGAATTTCATTTTGACAAATTTTTATGTGATGAACATATGTGTTTTTGTTGGTCTGGATGTTTGTTATTGCAGCGTCAATGAAAGGCGAGGGTTAGCACCGAACTGGTTTATTGCAATAGTAATATTGTCTACCCACCACCATACAATTATTAAAGAAATCGTCGGTACATTTCTCCCTCATAAACTAAAGGCTTAATCTAAAATCTAATACAACATGAAAAATGCAGTTTATTGAGCCTCTGCTGCTTGAGACCGATTATAAGCACGCAGTGCACGGGCAGACGCGCCTGACGGTGGCTCCGGCTTAGATGCCGCTTCAGATCCAGTGATCTCTAACTTCTCACCAGTGCCGTCAGACACGTCTTCAAAAGTGTCCTCAGCCTCCTCACTGACCAGTGGAACCTCCTGCTCTGAGGTTGAATCTTTACCTACGGATACTATACTAGTTCGGGATAATGAATGGCGATTCTTGTTTTTCACGGGAATAATTTGATCGACATGTCTACGCCACTCAACACCACGTCCTACGTCTACTTTGTACGAGACCGGTCCAGTCTTCTCGACGATTCTACCCGACAACCACTTATCCCCCCTCGCGGTGTAGTCGCGAGTCAGCACCTCGTCGGCAGGCGCCAGGACGCGCGGCTTACCGCCTGCAGCGGCCACTTGCCGCTCCTGCGCGGCTCGCACTGCCACTGACACGTCCGGCCGCAGCGCGTCGAGGCGCCCGCGAAGCCGCCGTCCTTGTAACGCCACCGCTGGGGATACCCCAGTAGTTGCATGTTGACAGTTGCGATATTGAAACAAAAATTTATTTAAGGCTGTCGCGACGTTCTCGCCCTCGTACAAAGCTCTTTTTATCGCCTTTTTAACTGTTTTAACCGCGTTCTCCGCAGCTCCGTTTCCTTGCGGTCTGTAAGGAGCTGAGGTCACGTGCTTTATACAATTTTTAGTACAAAACGTTTTAAACTCATGTGAGAAAAATGGAGGGCCGTTGTCAGTGACGAGCAGTGACGGTAACCCGAACCGAGCAAAAATACTTCTCATTGCCGCGATAGTCGACTCCGCGTCTGTTTTTCTCATTGCAATAGCTTCTATCCACTTTGAGTTCGCATCTACAATAATTAAATACCGTGTACCTCCGCAATCCGCGAAATCTGCATGCACACGCTGCCACGGATGCAGGGGGAACTCCCAGGGGTGCAGGGGGGCGTGCGGCGGCGCGTCGCGCACTGCGCGGCACGCTGTGCACGCGCGACATAGCTCCTCTATATCTCGATCTAAACTGGGCCAGTACACATAATTTCGTGACAAATTTTTCATTTTATTTATGCCTAAATGCCCGTCATGTATTTCATCTAAAACCTGTTTTTGTAACGCATTCGGTATAACGATCCTATATTTATAAATGAGACAGCCCAATTCTACTACTAAATCCTGCTTCCGAGCAAAGTACGGTTTCTCAGAATCATTCACTGTCAACGGCCAACCAAAAGTCACATAGCCCTTTATCTTACATAACAATGAATCTTTTTCCGTCTGCCTAGCAATATCCTTAAAACTAATAGGAAATGACTCCTCAATCAAATTGATATAACTGACCATGTCAACTGAGCTACCCTCCTGGGGTAGCGGTAGCCTCGATAAAGCATCAGCCGGCCCATTGTCTGCTGAACGAACAAATTCTATAGTGAAGTCGTATGCAGCCAAACGCGCCGCCCACCGCTGCAGCCTGCTGGCAGCGGTCTGAGGGATGCCACCCTTAGCACCAAATATGTGTGTCAACGGCTGATGGTCAGTGCGTAAAATAAAACTTCTACCAAACAAGTACTGATGATGTTTAGTTACACCAAATAATATGGCTAGTGCCTCCTTATCAAGTTGACTGTAATTCCGCTCGGCTGCGTTAAGCGTGCGAGACACACAACTGACCGGGCGCTCGCTGCCATCGCTGTAACGGTGGGCCAACACTGCCCCTAGGCCATAAGCACTACTATCGACCGCAAGTACGAGCGGCCGCCCCTCCTCATAATGCGCTAATACCCGCTCACCCAGGAGGACATGCTTAGCTTCCGTAAAAGCCTGCTCACAACTTGGATCCCAATTCCAGCGAACATCCTTTTTTAATAAATTGTATAAAGGATGCAACAATGTGCTCAAATTACTAATGAACTTCCCATAATAATTTAACATTCCCAAAAAACTTTTGAGTTGGGTAATATTCTCTGGTCTGGGTGCGCTGGAAATAGCATCCAATTTAGCAGTGTCTGGCCGTAAGCCCTTTTTGTCAATAACAAATCCCAAGTACTTCACACTATTTTGTAAAAAACTACACTTACTTAACTCACCCATTTTGCGCAGCCGCTCAAGTACAGCTCTTAAATTACTGATGTGCTCTTTATCATTAACCCCCGTTGTACAAATGTCATCCAGAAAAACAACACAACCCGGTATGCCACGTAGGGTCTCTTCCATCAACTTCTGAAATTTTTCGGGTATACAAGCTAGACCGTAGGGCGTACGACGATAGGCATACGTACCGAGGTGAGTTGTTATTGCGGTATACGGTTGAGATTCCTCCGTTAAAAGACACTGTTCGTAAGCATGCGTGAGATCAATTTTAGAAAATTTTTCTCCACCGCTTAAGTTCGCAAATAACTCGTCAATACGCGGCAGAGGATAAAAATCACGCTTTAATTTAGGATTAATTGTAATCTTATAGTCCCCACATATGCGTATATCGCCATTCTTTTTGACCACTGGCACAATCGGGGTTCCGTAGTCGGAATAGTCGACGCGATATATGGAGCCATCGGCCTCGAGCCGCGCTAGCTCACGCTCCACGCGCGCACGCAATGCCAGAGGCACGGGCCGCGCACGCACGTAAACCGGCTCATCGTTAGACAGCTGTAGTCGAATGGCTCGCTTACATGTCCCCAACTTATCAGTAAACACCTCTGGATATTCGGCACATAAACGGTTCACGAATCTATCGTCGGTTATTTTATGAAGATTTATTTGAGTAATTTTAAGCGCACGCAACCAGTCTCTTCCCAGTAAAGGACAAGCTCCGTTTTTAATAATATAAAGCGGTAATAATTTTACTTCAACATCTCGTAGTCTTACTTGAACTTCTATGTAACCAAGCGATTCGATGCGTGAACCGGAATAACAACTGAACCTCAAATTATCTGTTTTAATCTTCTTGTAAGAAAATTTACTTCTATACATCTCTTCACTAATAGCTGAAACACGACTACCGGTGTCGATTTCAAATTTGATCTCAAAACTGTCTACAGTGACGTTTATGAAATACGGTTTGCTTTTCTTACCTCCAGCCTCAATTTTAAACATATCGTCCGAATCGTCCTCGCTACTGATAAAATTTTGCCGACTGTCCGCACGACTTCCACCACCTTTCAGTAACTTGCACATCACTTTCAAGTGTCCTCTTTGTTTACACTCATCACAATTGTAATTTACGAAACGGCATCTCTCCGGGCGATGCGCCTTACCGCAACGCCAACATGCTTGCGCAGCTGCCGAGCCGCTCCCCCGCGGACGGTCCGTGGCCGCCGCGCCGCCCGTGGCCGCCGCGCCGCGCCCGCCACGAGCGCGCCCGCGGCCTCCGCGCGTGTAGTGCAGGTCTTCACCCGCCTCGCCGCCAGCACCTGAGGTCGTAGTCGGCACCGTGCTGCCGCTCACCTCCGCGTGCTTCTCTGCAGCCTCCAGAGCTAGTGCTAACTCCACAGCCTCCTTATATTCTATTTTCCTTTCTGCAAATATTCTAGAACGCATTGTATCGTTCGTCAGACCCGACACAAATTGGTCTCTAAGATTTTCCTCGAGCGTCGAACACTTTTTGCACCTTCCAAAATTGCACGTTGTTGCCAGGTGTTTAAGTGCCTGTAAGTATTCCATCAAGGGCTCGCCGGCGCGCTGTCGACGTAACCTGAACACGTGTCGCTCGGCGATTTCTGATCTCTGCGGTTCTAGATGGTCGGCCACTAGTTTCACCAATACCTCGTAGGATTTGTTTTCGGGAAAGTCTGGCGAACACAAGTCACACATCAACGAATAAGTGGCTTCACCTACGATCGTAATTAACATCGGCACTTTCAAATTATCTTTTACGTCGTTTAGTAGAATATATTGATTTACCCGACGTATGTAAGCTGGCCACTGTTTAGAACTTAAACTAAACGGTTCTAACTTTCCGATTGGCATCTTACTAGATATAACTAACAACTGCACGCGTTATGAAAAAAATAAAAAATCCCGTACTCGTCGCCAATGCAGCGTCAATGAAAGGCGAGGGTTAGCACCGAACTGGTTTATTGCAATAGTAATATTGTCTACCCACCACCATACAATTATTAAAGAAATCGTCGGTACAGTTATGTATTATAAGTATGTATTTACAACAAGAAAAAATATATAAGTATTACATCCATTGTTTGGTACCCGTAGTACAAGCTCTACTTAGGGGGGGCTCGGAGCGAAGCAAAGACTGCGCGGATTGTACGATCTGCAAGGTTAAGCTGCACTTGCCGCGGTCAGTCTGTGGATGGGTGACCGTTTCGTTACACATCGAGACCCCTTCGTGCCTCGGAGAGCACGTTAAGCTGTCGGTCCGGTAGTCATACGAATATCTATGGCAGTCGTTACGGGTAGTCAGAAGCCTGAAAGTCTGACAACTGGTCTAGCCTCCTGTCAGTATTACCCAGTAACTGGGTTGCGGGGGTCTGATGGCAGTCGCTCCGTGTCAAATACTGATGTTCAGCCGCATCTGGCTAGACTGGAAGCCGACCCCAATATAATTGGGGAAAGGCTCGGAGGATGATGATGATGATGATGAGTACAAGCTCTACTTAGCTTGGAACTTGATGGTGCTGTGTAAACGTAATAGGCATACATATAGCGAAGAAGAATGAAGATCTTCGGAGATAAAGAAGGGAACTCTTCAATGGATGACAGCAAATAATTGGGGATCGCAGCAATCGCTTGCCTTTCTATTGTTAATGCCACAAAAAAAGTAGTCGAAAAAAAGCAAAGCCAATTTTTTATTAAATCAAACCGAATCAAAAGCACCTACTTCCTAAACGGTTTCACATGAATTATTTTAGTCTTTTTGAAGTCGGTTTTTACTTTTTTTAAGTTCATTTATTCTAGACGCGGTTTCTATGCGTTTTTGGGTGTTGCCACTGTCATGCGGTCAACTATACTTTTCTTATATTTTGTATCGACTGTCCCTTCTTAATTTTTTACCTATGTGTCTTTTGTTTTTAATTTTTATGTAACCCCACCTATAAGTTGCCTGCTTGTGTTTATCACTGTGTTTTAAATGTTGCGCGTCGTTAACTGTGACAATAAACTATTTTTCTTTCTTTCTTTCTTCTTCTTTCTTTATTATTCTAAGCAGCACACATTCCTCTTTCTTCTTTAACAAACAATCTTAATATTATCACAGATAATATAATACTATTATTATCATGCATGGTCGCTTTCCACTAAGTTTTCACTTTTTAATTTCGCCCTCCCAGAGTTCCGGTCTAATATATTTTACATATAATAAAACAAAGCAATAACCGTAAATCACTTTCTCCCCTTTTTTTACACGCGCGAAGAAAATGCACGCGATTTCTCTTGTTTACTGTTCTAAGGACGAGTTCACACAGGGCTAGTTGCTTAGATGGATGGCCAGGAATTTCCAAAGGAAAACTGGAACTTTGTATGGGCAAATAACCCAGAGAAAAAAAGCTTTTCTTTATTTCGGCTCCATCATCAGACCAGCTTTATAGTACCATAATATTGCATTGTCACCTAACTTACACAGTAAGTTCTAAATTCAAACGTACAAAAACTGGTTATATAAAAATTGTTCTAAAGTAGGTAAGCTCATGGTATAATAAGATGTTTCACCAGGTATTCTCTTCCCACGATGACAGCGCGTTACCTGCAAGCTACGTCACGATCAGTGTTGCCATTAATTGATATCTTCAATATATTTCAGGAAATTTTTGTTCATAATGAATATAAAATAAATTCCTAACTAGCCTAATTATTTGTTATCTCGTGTTATTCATCTAATAAATATGTTGGGACATTTTTACACAGCACCATCTAGTCCCAAACTAAGCAGAGCTTGTACTATGGGTACTAGGCAATATTATGGATGTAATACTTAAATACTTTTTTTTTTTTTTCTAAATACATTCTTATAATACATAAACAACATCCAGACCAACACAAACACCTTTATGTTCATCACACAAATATTTGTGTCCTGTGGGAATCGAACCCAGAACCTCGTGATCAGCAGTCCGACACTCAAACCACTAGACCACAGACGTTGTCTAGTGGTTTGAGTAAGTAATAATACGAAAAGCATTGTTTTGAAACTGCACTGCAACTGCACTGCAACGGCACTGTAACTGCACTACAACTGCACTTCTTTATTTACATGAATTGGCCTACTGTTAAAGAGTGATAAACAAATTGCCTTCTCCAAACCGCACAAATAAGGACATAAAACGCCACATAACTTAAACCGAAACCGCATAGTTTCTCCATCTTAAAATATAGGAGCAACAGTAAATCGCATCCTAAAATATTGTTTCTAAAAGGATGTGAACACCTACCTACTATTCCAGTAGCTGTGATCTTGGCACCCTTAGCTGGCTACAGAGACTCATAAATTTTCAAGTTGGCAATATATTTTTCTACACTCGACACTGAAACCATATCAATAATAAAATTAAGTTTGGAAACGGTTTTATGTATCTATTTGCGGGAGAAGTGTGTGTTTTTACCCGACTGCCTCAGAAGGACAATAATAATATTAGTAATGTTTTTAATATATATATATATTTGTAATATTTCAAACGGCGAAAATATAATAACTTAATTGTGCAAATAAATATATTCTATTCTATTCTATTAGCAATAATTATATTTTCGAGCCGTTTGGGGTTTAAACCCTCGGGTCGTGGGGTCAGAGTGCTTAGAAATATTTAGAAATATTTCTAAAGGGTTAGTCAACACTTCACGTGACCAGAAGGCTGGCCTTTACTTTGGTGCCATACAACGCCGGCAATGCTGCCAGTCTTCTGGGCACATTACCAGTTGAAAGCGGCGCGGAGGAATATTTTGATGCTCTTTTTTAGTGTTTAGGTTTAGGTTTAGTTTTATTTTAGGGTTTTTTCTAGTGATAAACGTTTTTCTAGCTCATCTACATGACTCAGCTCGTGATTATTTCGGATAAGCATTAAACTACATGCAAATGCCAAATTTAGTCCAGTATCAGTTGTTTATAGCAGTCCTGTCCCACACCGTTTTTTTTCTCCGACCTTATTTTTTGTCAGTTTATATTTAAAGTATCATTGGCATGTTTTGTACAAAACAATAAAGGTTTTTAGAGAAGTTGGCATAATTGATCATTGGCTCCTAAAGAATAGCTATTGGTATACTGGGTGTCAGGGAAACGCTTCCGAAAACGAAGATCGGTGATAGTGCTGGTGATTACTGATACGATACCACAAAAAAAATGCGGTTCTTTTTTTAGATTATTTCATGTTTTTTTTTGCATTTTTCAGCTTTTGGCAGTTAGATAAAACTGATTTGCAAAAAAACCCTTACCTAATTTTTTAAAGTTCGCAATATAATTCAAATAAAATATCAGCTGGCGCTAGGGGTGAACGACATCCGCTCGCATACGCAGTCCGTGTCGTAGCGAGCGTAGGTATCCCGAGTTTTGTACACTTTTCATTGCGGGTGTGCAAAATACCAAATCATTAAAACAATGAGTATAAGGTTATTGGTATTCGATTGTGTTTAGGTAGTATAACAATAGCCTTTCACTTTCGGGAGCGTTTCCCTGACACCCAGTATAAAATATTATTAGAACCCTGGAAAAAAAAATTCAACAAAAATATCATAGGTAGCTTAGCATCTTATGTATTATAAGTATGTATTTACAAAAAAAAGTATAAAAGTATTATATCCATTGTCTAGTACCCATAGTACAAGCTCAGCTTAGTTTGGCGCGCCGCCTTCAAAATGTTGGTTTATGTTCAGATTTTAAAATACATACAATGATTATTTTTTACTTTTTAGTTAAGGTTTTTGAAGTCGGTTTTATTTTTTGTTAAAAAGTTTTTATTTCATACTTTTTAGTTGATAATTGTGAGGGTTGATTCATAAATGTTTATAGAACTAATTTGAGAATATATTTTTTAGTAATCTTTGCTATCCCACTGCTGGGCAAAGGTCTTGCTCATGTTCTTCCAAACGTCAGATCACTATCGTGAAAAAAACACGCAAATTGGCCAAAAATTCTCATAAAAACGAACCAATGAGCAGATCATCTAGATAGGCGAAGCTAAAATAAACTGATTTATTGAAGCTGGTTAAAAAACTGTTCAACCTAAGTCAATAAAATTTCTATGGGACCACCGCGCGGGCTTCCTCTACCAAATAAAAAAACAACCACGTTAATCGGCCCACAAATCTCGGAGAAATCGAAAAAAAAAAAAAAAACCGCCGAATACATAACCTCCTCCTTTTTTTGAAGTCGGTTAAAAAAAAGGCACCTACTTTAATCGGTTCTATATTACGTACGTCTCATTATTTAAGTTAGGACCATTGTAAAGTTAGCAGCCTGTCTGACCTTTGAACAGTGGTTTAGGATAACACGGGCTGTGACTACGTGATACTAAACCGGGCTAGAAAACTCGCGGGAATCTGAGCTCATAGATAATAACTAGGGAAAACTAAAACAAATATACACACGGGTCTCTTCTCAGAATGAGAAGCAGAAGCATTCAGGTCTTAGTTCACCACGCTGCGTTGGCTTACTGCGGATTTGCAGACTACACACAACATCAAGATACAAATACGACACGATTGGCGTAACGGATGAGTTATCGGCTTCTGCGCTAAGGGCCATGAAGTAAATTAGATTCTAGCGCAAATGTGGTTACTAAAAGTAGTAGTTAGAAGTTTTTTTTATTATAAATTAAACTTCAAATCATGTCAAACTATAATCTGAGGCCTGAAACTCTCAAATATTATTGTTAAATGTGGATATACTGTAAATATCATTGACTGTACCTATTTCTGCCGCCAAACAGTAAATTCTTCGACTGCCTCGTTGTTCTAGTGTTTGCAAGCGCGACTGCTGAGCGTGGGGTCCTGGGTTCGATTCCCGGGTCGGGCAAAGATTTATTGGGTTTTTTCATTAGAAAATTCTCAGTAGCAGCCCGGAGTCTGGATTTGTGCGCGGTCAATGGCAATAGGCTCGCCCCCTATTACATGGGACTATAACATAACTGGCGAAATGTGGGTGTACTATACACCTCACCTCTGTCTACCCCTTCCGGGAAATACAGGCGTGATGTTATGTTATGTTAACAGTAAATTCTTGCATTGTTATGTTTCGGTGCAAAAGGGAAAGTTACGGGTGCCGGTTAAAGTACAATCACAAGAGCTTATTAATTTTTTTGCCTCAGTTTGGCAAACGCAACCTGCATTGCCATTTAGGCAACAGCCTAGGTGATATTGCAGTTTATGGGCAAAGGTTTAACATCAGGTGGATCTTTAGCAAGTTCCGCCATCCTATTAAGGTACATACCATAAAAATATTTAAAATCAAATAAAAAATATGAATAAGATAAGTAACAGACATAACTGGCAAATATGGTCCCGCTCCGTTTCAATACCCGCCATCTTCATAGCCCCATTATTGTGGTATTCACCCAAAGCAGTCAAACGCTACCATGACAGAGGTCTCAAAATTACTACGCCCTTAGTGTAAGTTACACTAAATTGAGTTTAGGGTCTGACTTAGCGTCCACGTTTCGCCCACTTATGGAACATTGCCAACTTGATAAATAAAGGTGTTTTATGGAAGGACTCTTGATATTATTCACGGTTATTGAAACCCTCTGTTTGGATTCTGACTGTACCTACTGTTTCTTGTTTGAGTTTTGAGGGTCAAATTAATAAAAAGACTTGGCTTCACCCGGAAAGGAAGGATAAAATTTGTATGCAACGCTTTGATACCTTAAAATAAAAGACCATCATCCTCCGAGCCTTTTCCCAATTATATTGGAGTCGGCATCCAGTCTAGCCAGATGCGGCTGAACATCAGTATTTTACACGGAGCGACTGCCATCAGACCCCGCAACCCAGTTACTGGGTAATACTGACATTCAGAGGTTAGACCAGTTGTCAGACTTTCAGGCTTCTGACCCGTAACGACTGCCACAGATATTCGTATGACAACTGGGACCGACAGCTTAACGTGCCCTCCGAGGCACGGAGGGGTCTCGATGTGTAACGAAACGGTCACCCACAGAATTACCGTGGCAAGTGCAGCTTAACTTTGCAGATCGTACAATCCGCACAGTCATTGCTTCGCTACGAGCCCCTTAAAATAAAAGATCATACTCATTTAATCGATTTACAGTTATCATAGGTGGCTTTACACGGGCAACTCAAGCAGTTAATCGTTGAACATCGTACACGGACCGCTCGAGCAATCATTGTCAACTGCTCGAGCAGTCGTTTTTAACCACTGGAGCAGTCGTTATCAACCGTTGGAGCAGTTTACAATGGCTGCTGTCAAAACGGCGGCTACAAAAGACGGGTGAAGAAGGGATAACTGCACCAGAGCAGTCGACAGCTCGAAAAATCCAGAGCAGTCAGTATATACAACTGCTCGACTGCACGACGGAGATTTCCAATAACAAATTTAATTAATTTATTTATTTATTTATTTGTTATTGGTACCTTCACAGCTTACAATATTATAATCAATTCATTAATCTAGACATTACGCCAATTACGAAGCACACAACTAATTAAAATCACAAACCTATGCAGAGAGCCTCATGAGCATTTAAACAATATCTAGTTAATATTGGTAGTGAGAGTGTGTATGTACTGTGAGAGTGTGAAAAATGTGTGTGGTGAGGTGATGGGTAGTGAGGTAAACGTGTCAGTCGTGTAATTTCGGGCACTAAGCGGAGTTGACCTGTGATTACGTTTGAAGGATTTGTTTTTTTCACGTTATTTTAGAGGAGTTAAAGGGGTCTAGCGACGAAAATTTGTTATTGTACAATGCTGGTATACGAATGAAAGGTGACATCTTTAGATAATTAGAAGAAACTGAAGGGTCTGCTAATAAATAAAGGGGTGTGTCTGGTGCGCTTACGCGGTACATTAAAATGTATTCTACTGAGTAGATGAGGGCAGTCAAACTTGTTACTAAGAATGTCATGTAGTAACATCAAATCGTTAAGTTGGTGTCTATCTTCAAGAGTATTTAATTTATAATATTTACAGTCTATCTTCAAGAGTATTTAATTTATAATATTTTAATTGTAAAATGAATCAAGTTCAACAAAAAAATATCAACATTCGACAAAAATGGAAGTCAAAAACAATTGGCGACAAATAAGTCCTTTTCAAAGTTACTCCAGTATTTTATTATAAATTGTTTATTTTTCTCCGAGGGAACAGCGTAAACAGAAAATATTGCTAAAGGTCTCAGAGAAATTAAAAACTTTTAATTGAATATTAGCCAGCTGAGCGGTTATGGAAAGTTACTTTCTTCATTGGAGCTCGTTCACAGTGTTAAAACTTGCCCAGATTGAAGTTGTACCGAAAATATACATATTTGGAAAAAAGTAATTAAATTTGAAGGATCAAAAGTTTTGAAATTAGCGGCAGAGCAAGAGTCTTTGCTGGCTGAAAATGGTTGAGCCGTGCAGTTTTCTTCGAAAAGCTTAAGTATTCAAGTGGGCAAAGCTGACTTCATTCAAATCTTACTAATATTTTGAACGCAAAAGTGTATTTATTGGTTTGTCCTTCTTTCGTGCGGCAAAGAGCAACAAATCGACGTGATTTTTTGCGTAGATGTAGTTTATGGGCCAGAGAGTGATATGGGCTACTCTATCACGGATAATCTATGGTTCCTGTGGCATTAGCACCACAGAAGTGAAGCCACGTGTATAAGCTACTAACACGATAAACGCAAAAGTGTGTTTGTTGATTTGTCCTTCTTCCACGCAGCAACAGAGCAATAGATCGACGTGATTTTTTGTATAGAGACAATTGATGGACGGGAGTGTGACATGGGCTACGTTATCACGGAAAATGCATGGTTCCTGTGGCATTAATTACCACGGAAGTGAAGCCACGTGTAATAATATGACATGACATGATTATGTTGACGGAGTTCATCATCATCATTGTTTTAGTCGAAACGTCCACTGCTGGACACAGGCCACCCCAAAGGGGGGGGATATGCCATAATTGCCACGCTTGGCAGGAAAGTTGGCGATCGCAGTTGGTTGGTTAAATACTCAGAGAACACTGCAGCCCATCCTCTGGTGAATCTCTTAGTCGCTTTTTATGATGCCCATGAGAAGAGATAGGGTGGTGCAATTCTTCATGTCCGGCACCACACGGTACGAGGTATAAGGTTGACGTAGTGAACCGGAGCAAACGAACAAATAAAATTCTTAAATAATAATAATTGATAAAAACAGTAAAATAAACTTATACTTACTTGATTTTTTCTTTCCACAATTTAAATCTTTAGATTTCGCTTCGGATGCGTAAATGCGTTAAAAATAATTAGTAAGGGTAGGCATATCTATACGACTTTGAATTAACTGCAAAGTTAGTCGAGTCGGTTAAGAAACACCCAAAGACGTACCAGAGTGGAGGATAATTTCGATACCACGAGCAGTTTTCACGGTAGCTTAGTGGCTAAAGCACTGTCGTACTGAGCCAAGAGTCGCAGGTTCGAATCCTGCTCGTGAGCGATTTTTTATTTCCACAATTTAAATCTTTATAAACTTATACCACAACCACATAAACAGGAAATTTGCGAATGAGTCAGAAATTTATAATTAAATTTTATTGTGACGGATAAAAATCATCAGCGCCTGAAATAACTTTGGAGAGGATAAGTGCTCAAAATATAGTTCCATATTATACCAGGCCCCTCAGAAAGTATTGCGAAAAAAAGTTTTTATATATGGGAGACTGGCCAGTTATAATGTTTTTCGAAAATATGATTATTTATAAGTAAAAATAAGTAAGTTCCAATTTCAAAATTTCCCTCCAAATTTTTTGCGAGTTAATTCAAAGTATTGTGTCTCACTGAAATATGGATCTGCGCCGGGAACATTTTAGAGCTATGATTTTATACGATTTCAAGTGTCGCCTGAAACCGGATGAATCGTACGATAGACTTCAAATGGCATTCATGGATGAAGGCCCTTCCAAGGCAACCGTGTATCGTTGGTATAACGAATTCAAGCGCGGTCGACCAACTTTGGGGGATGACGAAAGAAGCGGTCGCCCTTTGACGGCTGTTACCGAAGAAAACGTGCTAGCAGTGAAAAATTTAATCCAAGACAATAGGCGAATTACATATCAGGAGATTCAACACATATTGAAGATTGGATCGGGAAGCGTTCACGAGATTCTACACAGCCATCTTCGCGTGAGGAGGATAGTATCACGCTGGGTGCCGCACAACCTCACCGATGCTCAGAAGCAGGCCCGGGTGGAATGGTGCCGTGATATGCTTAACAAATTTGAAGCAGGCTCGTCTCGGCGTGTTTACGACATCGTTACAGGTGATGAGTCCTGGATTTATCAATACGACCCAGAAACCAAGCGCCAGTCGACTGTTTGGGTGTTTCAAAATGAGCCAACGCCTACCAAAGTGAAGCGATCTAGAAGCGGGGGTAAGATTTTGATCGCTAGCTTTTTTAATTTGACTGGCCACTTGGTATCAATTCCCTTACGGGATCAAAGAAGCATTAATGCCGAATGGTATACTACCAAATGTTTTCCAGAAGTTTTCTCTGTTATAAGCAACAAGCGACCAAACACAGGGCTCCGCGGGCTACTGCTCCACCACGACAATGCACCTGCGCACACCGCACTCAAAACGAGGAACTTCCTGGACAGCACGCCAGTCAAACTCCTGGGTCACCCTCCTTACAGCCCTGATCTAGCACCGTGTGACTTCTTTTTATTCCCAAAAATAAAAAATCAGCTCAAAGGGATACAATTTTCGTCGCCGGAAGATGCGCTGGCTGCGTTCGAGCAGGCTGTAAACGAGGTGTCTGCGGCGGACTGGAAAAAGTGTTTTGAAAACCTGTTTAGGCGCATGAATCTTTGTATAGAGGCTGGTGGAAAGTACTTTGAAAAGATTTGATAAAAATATATGTACGTATAGAACAATTTTTTTTAGTTTCGCAAAACTTTCTGAGTGTCCCACGTATATATATATTTTTGTCACCAAATTAACATTAATTTGTGTTATAAATAAAATAAAACAATTTATTTTATTTTAATAGTGGATTTTATTTTCAAATTTAAATGGGACTAATTTCGAGATATACCCTATATATTAAAAGAAGAATCATCAAAATCGGACTACTCTGTAAAAAGTTATGCGTGGTGCGTGGTCATACATAAAAAATATGCATCGAATTGAGAACCTCCTCCTTTTTTTCGTCGTCGGTTAAAAAGTTTTTTGCTTATCATTTAAAAAGAAAACCAAAGTGCAACGATTGCAATTTACTTTATAATTTGTATTTTGTTTTCTTATCACACGTTTTTAAATGCCATTGCTCTTGCAACATTTACTCATTACCGATAGCAAAATTATCAAAATGCAGTATAGTATCGTGATTAATACTATGTTGGTAGGTATTGTTGTTACATATTATTAGACACTGGAAGGAAAATATGGAATAGACTTCAAAGTCCTCATAAACCAATAATTTAATAGGTATATTATGCACACTCAACAATTAATCAGCTGCAGGAAATTATAATTATTAATAGACATTACAATAAATTTCATCATCATCATCATCATTTCAGCCGAAAGACGTCCACTGCTGGACATAGGCCTCCCCCAAGCATCACCACAACGACCGGTCCTGTGCCTTCCGCATCCAGCGGATTCCCGCGACCTTCACCAGGTCGTCGGTCCACCTTGTGGGGGGCCTACCCACGCTGCGCCTTCCAGTACGCGGTCGCCACTCCAGAACTTTACTGCCCCATCGGCCATCCGTTCTGCGAGCAATGTGCCCCGCCCACTGCCACTTAAGTTTGGCAATTCTTCGGGCTATGTCGGTTACTTTCGTTCTCCTGCGAATCTCCTCATTTCTGATTCGATCACGCAGGGACACTCCGAGCATAGCCCTCTCCATTGCCCTTTGAGTGACTTTGAGCCTTCTTATCAGGCCCATTGTGAGCGACCACGTTTCAGTACCGTAAGTAATTACTGGCAACACACACTGGTCAAAGACTTTCGTCTTGAGACACTGCGGTATTTTGGACGAGAAGATATTGCGTAGCTTCCCGAACGCTGCCCAACCGAGTCGGATTCGACGATTGACCTCTTTCTCGAAGTTGGACTTACCTAGCTGGACAGTTTGTCCTACGTAATTTGTTACAATAAATTTACAAAGATCAAATTGGCAAATACTAATTACAATATCCAGCTTTGATTACTATCTGATACCAATCAATCAAGTCAGCTTATTGCAGTCCACTGGTGGACATATGCCTCTCCAAAGTTACGCAACAACACTCGGTCCACTGCCTTCCACATCCAGTCTCCCCCAGCTTCCTACTTCAGGTCGTCGGTCCACCTGGCTGAAGAGCGCCCTTCGCTGTGTTTGCCGATTCACTGTCTTTACTCATGTATATCCAACGGCCATCAGACCTTTGACAGACATCAAAATCAGATATATCTTTAAGGAAATTATAATTATTCATTATGGTCAGTAATTACTTACGGTACTGAAACGTGGTCGCTCACAATGGGCATGATAAGAAGCCTCAAAGTCACTCAAAGGGCTGTGTCCCTGCGTGATCGAATCAGAAATGAGGAGATTCGCAGGAGAACGAAAGTAACCGACATAGCCCGAAGAATTGCCAAACTTAAGTGGCAGTGGGCGGGGCACATTGCTCGCAGAACGGATGGCTGATGGGGCAGTAAAGTTCTGGAGTGGCGACCGCGTACTGGAAAGCGCAGCGTGGGAAGGCAGACCGACGACCTGGTGAAGGTCACGGGAATCCGCTGGATGCGGAAGGCGCAGGAGCGGTCGCTGTGGCGATGCTTGGGGGAGGCCTATGTCCAGCAGTGGACGTCTTTCGGCTGAAATGATGATGATGATAATGATTATGGCTAGTTTTTTGTTCACCTCATAAGATAGAAAGAGTTTGAAGACAACTTTTGCATTATATCACACATTCGATGACCTAGCGATGACAATATTATTGATTTATTGATTGATCTGTGAACTCTGTTGCACATTATAACTGTTAATAGATAAGATAAAAATTATTACACGTAAATAATAAATGGATTTTTCTGGATTGTAAACATACAACTACAATATTTATGTTATTGTTATTATTTTCAGCCATGTTAATAATTAATCTGCATGGCCCGCCTTCTTACCCGTCCTTGTCTTTTGATATAGCTTCTGAGTTGTGGTATTAGCTCGTCGATTTTCCATTTCTTTATCGTTGGCAACAAGATTCAGGTATAATCTGAAACTATTTAAATCCATAACTAATTGTTTTGGTAAATAAAGTTATAATAAGTCCCTAAAATAAATAAATTCAAAGTAGCTAAATTACAGAAAAATTATAGGTATAACATTTATCATTTAAGTATATTATTTTTAGGCGTAGTATACAGCCGTAGTATTTACTATATATATAGAGTTCAAGAAACAGAGCATTGTAATTGTAACGAGCATGATAACATGATAACGGCTTTAGCTACAAATTCAAGTCAAATAGAATTAACAGCTAATGAAACTGTTGCCATGCACAAAGAACACCATTTACTTATTACATAGGTACTTAAACGACTATGACCAGCCAAATAGGTCAGGTCAGGTCAATCTTAGGGCTTTACTTAACCAATAAAACAAAAAAGTGGTTTACTTATAGAATTAAGCTTAGACGATGTAGATAATGCGGATGGAATGATAACCAGTTAAATATTAGTTTTTATCAAGAAGGAGCAACGTAAAGTCGGGAATACACACACAAACTGTTTGTGTATAACTTACATGAAAGGAGCTTGCAGATACGAGCTACTGACAAGTTAAAACATTAAAATGCATGCCTTTAGAGAGATACAGGCATGTTACGTGTACAAGTTCCAATAGGTAGTATGGTATATTTGCATGTAACTGTACAAGCACTACAATTTATGTAAGTCCCAGCTATAAACCCTAGCGCCAGTAACAAGACTAAGTAGCTACGCAGAAGTTCCACCCTTGAAAGATCGCAAGCAGATAAACATAAACCCTTATAAACGTTCTTGAAAGACGGTGTTTTTATTGCGTATCACTAATTATAGTAATTAATTACAGCGACGACGAGACATTGACCCTATTATGGTTATCATATGACCCCTGCGTCACGGAACACACCCACGCGCGTCATTTTATAATCTTTTTATGGATGAATGGGAAATATTTTATACATAGTAGAAGACATACATATTGAAATATATACAAGGGTGTAGCAATAAAGCCCTCAGCTTATAAACTTGACTATTAGAAATTTCAGCTTGTTAAACCATTTATTCTTGTCAAAACCAATATGGTTTCTGCCTCGTGGAAAGTTTAATGTTTATAGTTAAGAATTTGATGATTGTGATATTAGCCCACATATTTCAAGTGAAAGGGAAATGGCTCGCCTTTCAGTTCATCATTCTGCCTTTTCCCAACTACATTTAGGGGCAAGCTCTTATAAATACTAGATTCTCCTAATTAATGGAAAAACGATTTTTATCAACCTGGGTGTAGATCAGTTCCATGTAAATGTTGAGATTGGCTTCCGATCTACCAAATACGGTTGAATATGAGTATTTTACACAAAGCGACTGCCATCAGATCTCCACAAATCAGTTACTGGGCAATACTGATATACTAAGATTATACCAGCCCCTCTAGCCAAGTTGACAATCTACAATCGTCAACGCTACAGAAAACAATCAAAATGTAATGGAATGACATATCTCAACGAATGACTTGGCTAGGGGGCAGCAGACGTAGAATGACGACTGTAGACAAGGGTATTTTTCTACAAAAGAATGGTTAAAATTACAAGTTCAATTTTATATTTACAATGTCACAAGAGATTTGTCTACTTTTTTTAGACAAATCTCTTGTCTAAAATGGTGATGCTACGCCTGCTGTTGTCAGCCTTTCGGCCTTCTGACTACCCGTAACGACTGCCATAGATATTTGTTGCTCGCCTTTCAGTTACGAAGACCAATTTATTTCTGTAAAGTAACTAGATACAACCACTATGTACAGCTAAGTTCTTTTTTAAAATAATCAGTCTTATCGCCCCCAAGTGTGATGCAAGAGGTGTTTTTTTCTTTTGGGTATTTAATAGCCGGTATTTTTTAAATAATGTTAAAAACATGTTTTTACAAAAATCGAACATAGTCACTAAAAATATAAGTAGATCATCATCATTCTTCATTTCAGCCGAAAGACGTCCACTGCTGGACAGGGACCTCCCTCAAAAGTGGGGGAAATGCCATAATCGCCACGCTTGGCAGGCGGGTTGGCAATCGCAGTTGGTTAAATACTCAGAGAACGCTGCTGCCCATCCTCATCCTCCAGTAGATATCACCACAAAAATATTTCACTACTTCATAATAAAGTGCATAAAGATTACACATATACACAAAGGGCCCTAGGATTGACCCCTGTCGCATGCCACGCCAACGTGACTAGCATGTGCTTCGCGGCTGATCCGGAAAACTACTTTGTTGACGTACTTATATATTTGTACATACATTTACGACTAGATTTGGTAGATCTATGACTAATAAATAAAATTGTTGCACGAAAAATAATTTGATACAATAGTGATAAAGTAAAATAATTTGACTTTTGTTAACCCAATGCCTGCCGAAAGCCCAACTCAATACAAATAATGAATCAAAGATGTTGCGAACTTGAAAGAGACCATGTTCACAAAGTTTTTTTTAAATTATATTGATGTTAACAAATAAAGCTTGGAGTACTTAAGTGTTATTAAATTAATAATAAGTTATAAATCTAGTAAAAATCTGCAAATGATGATGAAATTTTATCACTAAGTCTTACTGACGGCCGATGAACCGTTCTTACGTCAGAGTAAGCTTTCAATGAATTTTAATAAACATCTGTTTATTTCCAATGCTATAATTAGCCTAGTGATAAAAAAGTTGATAAGTCTTAATGATCTTGCATCATGAGAATATCAGCTATTTTACATGCTAAACCATCCGCAACGATTAAAAACTTTTTCTTCGTGTATTTCTATTTTGAATTTTACCAGAATTTTAAATCTTTTTCACATAGCATCGGTACGGTCACAGCAAGATAAATAAAAGAGACCACCACAAAACATACTATTATCAGATACTATTTCACCTTATCGCTTGGTAATTAGAAAACTATGGTAAAGAAAAGAAAGAAAGAGAACTAGGTACTTACATCAATTACTTAACATGCTTTGGCCGGTGTTCATCAACGTTAATTATCCGATTAAACAGCTGATCACTCGAAAAAGTTACTGGAATTGTGGGTAAACGGTCGATTAATCAGAGATTTATCGTTGGTGAAATAAAGCATTAGTAGAGGTTCGTTAAACCAGCAGCTTAATCGAATATTAAAAAGTCGTGATTTGTTCGTTGTGAAAACGAAAAGCTGGCAAACGAACAAACATGACTGATGATGACAAGTAAAAGCAGAGTTTTTTTTTTTTTTTTTTTTTTACGGGCTTGCGTTTTACCGCCACCTCTCCTGGTATTCCTCTTTTTCCTACTTCTTCGTACACACTTCAGTCAGTTGCTTCTCGGTTCTAACTAGAGATAGATAACCTCCAATTCGGGATCTTAACGCGGTAGTAAGGCTAGGCTCCCAAAATGAGGTGACTTTTTGAAAACATATGCTTCTTCTTCGTGTCGACATGAGCTACATAATGATTATAGCTCATGCCGTGGGGAAAAGATTAGCCAGTCAGCAGGTTGGTAGCGGGGCTGACTGCCCAGGGTGCGCCGGACGATCAATTAAATATCGTCACTCGTGGAGGCTCTTTTAATGCACATATGCTGAGTCGAACACATGCTTGATGAATGTCAAATTTAGATACATGTTTTATTGAACCTTTTTCCATCGTTTGACTAGACAGTTACATAATTAGTTAATTTTTGTTAGATACTTTTATTTTTTGAAAATCATGCGTTTTTAGAGATTTTTCGAATATTTATCCTTTACTATTTAACTTAGCTATATAAAATATATGCAAATAGGAAGATAATAAAGTTTATTAAATACTAGCTAGAGGAAATTTGTATAGATTGTTTAGTATTCTTGTAATAAAAAGAAAACTGTTTTGAGATTTACGACATTTACTTCCGTGGTTAAACACGCGAGAATGATTTTCACGAAAATGAGTTCTATTGCAACTTGCATAAAATTGACGAGAGCGGCCCGCAGTTGCGGTGTGTAAGGGGAGTGAGAGGGTGGGAATTACGTTTTGGGAGCGTCCTCTACGGGTAATGTTAGAAGAACGGGTAAACCAAGTTTTACTCGGGTATACCTACTCAGGGATTAACTCTTTGGATAAAGTCCGTCTTTAAAATCAATTCTGATTCGGCTTTTTTTTTCCTAATGGGCTTACGTTTGACCGCCACCTCACCAGTCTGATGTTAAGCGATGGTGCAGTCGACGCTGGATAACGCTTGCACAAAAAACCTATTCACTCAAGCCTTGAAGACCACGAGATTATACTTATCGGGAAACACAGAAGTTGGCAAGGAATTCGACTCCATAGCGGTACGCATGATAAAGCTATTAGCACAAATCGCTTCGTGCGAAGGGTGGAATGTCTACCAAGAGTAGCATATCGCCGTGCGTCTGGTCGTTCGATGATGGAAAGGGCTTGGGGGAATTAGATCGTGCAATTCCAATAACGCACACCCACCGAAAGGCATGCGATAAAAACCGATAGACTAGCAACTGCGCTAGTGCTCGAGACTTTGTAGTTACTGGCGTCGACCATCGGCGCATCGTTGGCAATGAACCTCTTGACTTCTTGACACGCCTCTCTATCGACTCGAGAGCTGGTATTTGATCGAACAGTCCCAAAGATGAGAGCAGTCCATACACGACCGAACTTGTGCTTGGTACAAATTGTTACTGTGTTCCGGTGTAAAGTACCGTCTCACCATAGAGAATTCCTAGCTGCTTATAACCGGATAAAACTAGGTTTACCCGTTCTTCTAACTTTACCCGTAACAAATATAAATATGTAACGTATGTATGTACGATAACCTTAAAATTAAATATGATTAAAATATTCCATTAATTATAACAATGAGGTAGGTATTTAACGTGTTATCTACATTTTACTGTGTGTGTGTGGGTAGGTACACTAAACGGAATATTTTTAAATAACTTAGGTACCTAATGTTCATGTTCACTTATCGAAACTGATATCACCGATTAGCAATTAAAACGATAATTTCGACGTGAAAATGCGATGATTTGAACTTTTGGAGTTGGCAACACTGAGCAGTATGTAAACGCTCCCTGCCGTCGATGCTGCCACATAATTATTTCGGGAAATATTGCCGGCAACGGCTGAATGTAAATGTGGCATAAGCGGTTGGGAGCATATTGGTGAAATATGTGCTCACACTCTGGAAACACCTATAGGTGTTTTCCTACCTATAGGTTAGGTACCTATACTAACCCATCAACAGGCGTAAAGCCCATAGACTACTCGGCCGCGAAACAACACACAATGTAAAGGAGCGTACTCACCGCGAGCATTCGCGTATGTGTAACAATTCAAAAATCGATGTTGAACATTAAATTACATTACAATACGTCAGCTCAACGGCAACGTACTGACCGAGGAGCATAATTCACTTTTGTAACCGACAATCAACAACAGTTGTTACAAAACTGGGAACATTACAAATTGCGAACATTCGTGTAACATTGATTAATTTGTTCTGGCGTTAGTTCAAGTATTGCTTGGCTTAACGTAGGTACGCAGTACGCACGGCTCAACGCACGAAACTCAAGCTTTGATCATTGTATAAAACTAGTTCAGAGTTGAGCTTTAATTTTAAAATATTTCTCAAGCATAGATTCATTGATCATAGTAACAGTTCAGCTTTATTCTAAGGTGTTGACTACTCAGTTGTAGTTACCTATATTCGTCTTTGAGCAGAGACTTTGATCTCTAACTTTAATCACAAAAGTGTGCTGGAGAGTTCGAGACTACGCTTAAGCACAGTTTTTTTTTTTTTTTTAATTCTTAACGGCCTTACTTTTGACCGCCACCTCACCTGATGTTAAGCGATGGTGCGGTTCGACGATGGTACACGCTTGCCCAGCAAAAACCTATTCACTGGAGTCTTGAAGACCACCAGATTATATTTCTCGGGAAACTCTTTGGCGGTACGCATGATAAACCTATTAACAAACCGGTTCGTGCGTAAGGGTGGAATATCTACCATATAACGGTGGCGCATTGCCGTGCGTCTGGTCGTCCGATAATGGAAAGGGCTTGGGGGAATTAAATTGTGCAATTCCAACGTACACTCGCCGAAATGCATTCGATAAAAAACCGATAGGTTAGCAACTCTGCGCCGATGCTCGAGACTTTGTAGTTTGGCATCGACCAGCGCATCGTTGCCAACGAGCCTCTTGGCATCGAGATTTCCTTGTTATTTCAAATTAGGTATGTTGTTGTTGAATTGAAGTTTATAATTACCTTCCAACCCTATTAGAATAAAACAGATCCTCAAGTAACGGTTCTATCATCATCATCATTTCAGGCGAAAGACATCTACTGCTGGACATAGGCCTCCCCCCAAGCATCAACACAACGATCGGTCCTGCGCTTTCGCAACCAGCTGATTCCCGCGACCTTCACCAGGTCGTTGGTCCACGATTCTATGCTTAAGTAGTAATCAGGTGATTCAAAATCAAACTATACCTACCTACCTACTTGAGGAATATTTTAATATTTTTTAATACGGACCTTAGTCTACGTGGCAAAGAGAAATTTAATAGTTCTTTCCTGCGCGCTGTAGGAATATAATGCTCACCTCTAGGAGTTATTCCTTCAAGGCTCACCTCGACGTACCTATTCACCATTGGGTAAGTACATGCACGGGAATGTCAAAAGTGAGTATGTACACTCCTTTACATAAATAATATGTCGCAATTTTTACAAATCACTCGTGAATATTTTGTATTTAGGTATAGGTATTTTATATTCTCACTATAGAATAAATACTACGTTTGTAATCTTTATTTACTATTCATTTTAATAATAATAATATTATATTTCTCTATCGAATTACGTTACAAGACTTGTCGTTATCTCTAAAAATATTTTACATAGATGATTATAATAAAACTGGTGGTAAGTTTTTATAGGCACGAATTAAACGCGTCATACTATTCCAAGCGTCATACCTACGTCATATCAGAGCAATAACATAACGAAAAAGACGTATATTAATTTGTCAAATGTCAAAAAAGAGGTGCGTTCTATGATCTGAAATAAAAACACTGACGATGAAAAATTTAATATCCTGAACGTTAATATGAAATAAATTGATTACCATGCATGATAAGTTAATATTAATAACTATATAAATATAATATATAAATAAAAACATTTCTGCTATCCAAACATTTTTAAATCAATTTGTGTTATTATAATTTCATAAATTTCATAACATTAGGCTTGATGCGTTTAGAAACCTAATTTTTTGACGTTGACACTTGACGTGACTTGACAGTCTTGCTGTCTTGACACGAACACGATCCACGTTTGTCTCGGTCTCACATGCGATCTTTTGCAACAAGTTTTGATTTGATTTGGTTAATGAAAAAGTAACCAATAAAACCGTAATCTTCAATGATTGAATAGGAACTTTCCTTGCCAACAGCAAGATTGTGTATACGTGGTGGTTAACTCCGTATCAAATTTTAAATAGGAATCTATAAAATCTGTAAGTAGAATTTTATTATTTTGCCCCCTTCAGTAGATGCCCTATTTAGCTGCTTTTGTACAAAAGTGATGTGTAGTATTTATTAAAACGTCCTTCAAATGTCTTAGCATGGTTTGGAACTTCATATTACAAAGACCAGTGTTTGGTCTTCAGTAAAGTAAACATGGGGAAGTTTATAACCATTCTTCGGTAGTTAGGTTTATTCAACATGTGTTCCCCTCAAAATAGATATTACTTTGGCATTTGGCATACATTATTGCAGATGAATGTCCATTATAAGTAATTCAATTAAATTAAGGTAGGCAACCAATTTTTTTTATTATACTAACTATTGACAAAGTCAGCCAGTATGCATTATTATTAAAGTTTCCTATCGTCATTTTAAATCCAGTTTTATTTGACATGACCGCCAAAATGAGTGGTTTAGAGCAGTTTACACCTGACCTGGATATCGATTGAACTTCTTAACCCCATGTTGTCCTCATCTTGAAACTGTAATAATCTGG
Source organism: Asteroscopus sphinx (assembly GCA_949699075.1). Taxonomy (NCBI): domain Eukaryota; kingdom Metazoa; phylum Arthropoda; class Insecta; order Lepidoptera; family Noctuidae; genus Asteroscopus; species Asteroscopus sphinx. The sequence goes on from OX453016.1 coordinate 6,738,120, forward strand.
TTTTATTTAGATGTTTCCATATCTCGGAGTAATAATGTTATCTGTGTAGTAAATTAAGTTGTTTGGCCATGTTGACCTAATGACCTATGTACGTTGGCAGTAAGCGATGAGGCAAATCCTTCGCCTCCGTGTATTCAGTTCGCTACTGACATCCACAATGAGAAGTCACACGTACATTGATTCTTTGGGCTCGGCCAGGTAAAATTTATTGAGAAATTTGTGTTGTGGCTTTCAACTGACTTATGTTTTGATTATTTGTTATACCTTTTTATTTTCACACCTATGTTTTCTTAGCTTTTCTCATAACAATATGGGTGTATGTTGTCCTTCTCTTTTTTAGATATGTGCTTCATTAATACTTTTGATATTTTTAAATCCATCAATACTATGTAAACCAATCTGTACTGGTTCAATTCAAAAAAATCTGTAAAACAGATTATTTTTCATGAGTTTAAATACTTAATTGCATGAGTTTTCAAATTAATAGACTCAAATAATATTTATGAGTATTCAGTGTGTTGTATTAATTATTCTGAAACAATATATAAGTAGTTAAATAGCTAGTTATAAGATTGAAGTAGTTAATTTGTCCTAAAAATATTGTTTTCTTTGAAACAGCATAATGGCCCGAATCCTCGATGGCAAAGCTTTAGCAGAGGAAGTGCAGAATGAATTAAAAGAAAAAATTGCAAACTGGGTAAACCTTGGTCACAGAGCACCTTCTATCCGGTGCATCTTGGTAGGAGACGACCCAGCCAGCCACAGATATGTTGGCAACAAAGCCAAAGCAGCAAGACACGTAGGCATTGATGCTGAAGTGATTAAACATGAAAGTACGATAACTGAGGACGAGCTGATTCAGGAAATTCAAAGACTGAATGCAGATAGTGCTGTTGATGGCATCCTAGTACAGTTGCCAATACCTGAGACAATGAGTGAGAGAAAAGTGTGCAATGCGGTTGCCCCTGAGAAGGATGTTGATGGTTTCCATATTGTGAACATTGGACAGCTATGTGTTGATATGCCAACGTTAGTGCCTGCTACTGCTTTAGCTGTTATAGAAATGCTGAAAAGGTGAGTTTCTTAATTTATTTTATGAAGACCCAATTTCAATTGCATTGTTACCAATACACATACTGTACCATACCATTGTTACAATTGTTTTAAATTTTTACCATTGTGTGATAAAGCAATTTAGTAATATTTTTGTTGAAGTTACTAAATGCAGTCATAACTCACACATCAAAAGGAAAAATATTATAAGAATCAAAATGTTATAATAATTGTCTTAAAAAAAAGTCCAATCTGATTTACTTTTAATATAATATAATCTTTATTGTGTCAACAGTGGTACATTACAGTTCTTATAGGTACAAGTTTGGATCAGCACAGTTTACCTATTTGGGCATACATTACTTTACATTATTTTGGTTTACTATTTTCGCCAAAGATGCAACTAGCACATATGACAATATCATACTTTTTCAGGTTTAACATTGATACTTTTGGACGCAATGCGGTAGTGGTTGGCCGATCAAAGAATGTAGGTTTGCCGATTGCTATGATGTTGCATAGTGACAAGAAACACGACAGCGGGCTTGGCATGGACGCAACTGTCACTATCTGCCATCGTTACACGCCAAAAGAGAAATTGGAAGTCTTTTGCCAAAATGCCGATATTATTATTAGTGCTACAGGTAATTATAGATGGTCATTCTGACTCAAATACACTTCTAAATTTGGTAGTTTTTACCACATTCTTATTAACTCGCTTTTCTTCCTGTCTGCCTGTTTGGTACAAATATTGCAATCGATTTTAAACTAACTTCCCAATGAGCTAGAGACTTGAAACTTAAGCATAGCTCAAATTGATGACAATGCAATATTAACTTGCTTTCATTTTAATAATATTTTACTTGTATTAGTAATTATTATTCTATGATATTTTCAAATACCTATTTAGAATTTCAAAATATACTTTGCACATTTTTATATTTTAAAGTAACAATTTATAACATTCATTTCAGTTTATAATTTCATAGGCTTTCGCAATCACCGCCATATTATAATAAAACAAGTTTAACCGGATTACATCGCGTATATTATTTAAATTGGTTTTCCTGACGTTTCGGAAGCTTTGCAGCGTTTGTGATCGCAGGAAGACTAAGATGACAAGCATCTTTACAGATATTTAAAAAAAAAATTGTTAGTGACTACTCCATGCATCAAAATGATTTTAATTAATTAAAAATTGCATAGATTATAAAAAAAAAAAAACTTTAAAGACACTTGTCATCTTAGTCTTCCTGCGACCACGAACGCTGCAAAGCTTTCGAAACGTCAGGAAAACCAACTTAAATAATAAGCGCGATGTAATTCAGTGTGATGTGATTCAGTTAAACTGGTTGGATTTCAGTTACCTATTTAAATAAATGGATATTTTCATGCACTGTTTAATATTTGTTTTATTTTTTTATTTTCTTAGGTGTTCCAAAACTAATCAAAGCACATATGATCAAGCCGGGTGCCACAGTTATAGATGTAGGGATCACCGTACTTCAAGACGAAAGTGGAAAGAACAGATTAGTTGGAGATGTCGACTATGATGGTGAGTGTTTATTCTTATTTATATTTTTATTTGTTTATTAATATTGTGTCCTAATAATACTATTATCAAATTAATTCAATTAATATTTTCTTAGGCCCGTATTACAGAAGCTTCCTCAAGTATAGTTTAAACTCCAATCACCTGATCACTACTTAAGGATAGAATCGTTACTTGAGTATCGGTCTTATTCCAGAACGGTAATTATAAACATTAATTCAACAACAAAACACACGAATTTGACCTGAAATATAATAGAAATCTCTACTCAAGCGTAGTCTGGACCACGCTTGAGTGATTACAGATCAAATATCTGCCCAAATACCGAAACAGGTGACAATATAAAACGAAACTAAACTCAGCTGATCTGTGATCAACAAATCTCTGCTTGAGGGACGTTCTAAAATCAAAGCTCAACTTAAAACTAGTTTTAAACAGAGATCAACGCTTGAGTATCCTTCTGGAATATGGGCCTTAAAGTGGTTTCCTTGTTTTCCCATAAGTGGAAGTTCGCTGATGCCTGTGACACAGTGTTTTGCATTAGTACAGGCACCAACCGTTCAAAATTAGTGATAATGCCCTTTTAGTATGTACCTACCTACTTAAACTCATTTTTGAAAAACCATTTTTAGTGCCAATAAATAATTTATTTATTGTTTATTTATTTGAATCCATAAAGTTCAATGTTTTATATTTATTTGCTACGGCATATCGTCAGTGAGACTGCAATAGTGCGTAACAACATTTTGTTATAAGGTCTAACTTTGTATTGAATAACATTGGAAACTATGCCTTATGACAAAATGCTGTTATGCGGTATTGCATTCTCACCAATGACAATATAGAAATCATAAACCAAAGGAGGTACTGGAAGACTTTCTTTAGCATCGACCATACAGCCCAATAGACGCATAATGTTGAATATAATGCGTACAATAAATTCTGCCACCAGCTGAGGCGGGGTACTGCAATCCGATTGGCTCTACCAAGGCGGCTATTGGTTAATCACTAACGCGGTAGTTTTGATGGCTTTCATAAGTGGTTGAAACTGATTTGAAGATTTCAAGTGTCGAATAGTGGCGACCTACATTAGTGAAATTTCATAGATGAGTGGCAGACATCGGTCGCCTGTTATGAGGTGTCTATGGGGTGTATGGTCGATGTTCATTAGAGAAACTTGCCACATTTCTTTTCATAAGATTTGCATATAACTTTTTTTGGTCAAGCGCGAACTTTCCTTAAAAATTTTCTTTGTTTATTCGTTCTGACGTTTGTTGTCTTTTTTTTCTCTACCAGAGGTAAGCAAAATCGCTGGAGCCATTACACCGGTCCCCGGCGGCGTGGGTCCCATGACTGTTGCTATGCTGATGCACAACACTTTCCAGGCTGCAAGGCAACTCAGAGAGAAGACCCAGTTACAGTAAATTGAATTTTCAGTACGTTATAAATATGTGCTATTTCTCCTTAAAAACAGACTTAAGACTAAACATAAGATATATACAAGTAAGCCTGTGTCTCATAAGGGTAGCTACTTTGTATAATAAATCGGAATGATATTTAAAAAATATTCAAGGTTAGACAAAAAGGGAATCAAATAACACCAAAAACTCCTTAAACAATAACTTATTTTCGGGTTAGCAGGTAATTCCGAGTAATCTTTTATTTAACGATTTAAATTGTGGAAAGAAAAAAATCGCTCACGAGAATTATTCGAACCTGCAACTCCTGGCTCAGTACGCCAGTGCTTTAGCCACTAAGCTACCGTGAACAATGCTCGAACCTCGAAATTAACCTCCACTTTTGGTACGTCTTTGGGTGACGTCAGCGATATCTTATTAAGAAACAGTGTTTCTTAAAGTGGAGGTTAATTTCGATACCACGAGCAGTGTTCATGGTAGCTTAGTGGCTAAAGCACTGGCGTACTGAGCCAGGAGTCGCGTTCGAATCCTGCTCGTGAGCGATGATTTTCTTTCTACAATTTAAATCGTTAGATTTCGCTTCGCATGCGTAAATGCATTAAAAATAATAAAATCATCTTGTATTTACTATAAGGCTAAGCCCGCATAGCGATTTTTATCAGCGCGATTTTCATTAGCGCTGTGTTTATTCGCGCACTGAGTCTTACTACCGCCGCGATCTTAAATCGTCAGTGCTAGCACCTGCATAATTGCATATTATGATTCCGTGTCTTACAGATTTAGCGAATAAAAATCGCTGTGCGGGTTTAACGTAAATTGGACGTAGTTTAGCAAAAACGTTCCAATCTACAAAATCGAAAAAACGAGATGTTATTGTTTGTACAATTACATGTTTTAAGTCATGTAATTTTTTTTAAACAGTTATGAGAACTGGCTCAAAATTTACTTGCAAGATTTGTAGCAGATACAAACAGACGAATAATCAACAATGCAATTTTTTTCTCAATAACTGTTTGTGTAAAAACTGGTTTGGAACGTTTTTGCTAAACTACGTCCAATTATTAGCAAATTACACAGTATAAAAAAACGCGTCGAATTCATAACCTCCTCCTTTTTTGAAGTTGGTTAAAAAAAGTAAACACTTTATACCTGTTGCAGTCTTCCAAACGCTACTATTTTGCCTATGAGTCATACCTATCTACAATTTATTAGTCTTTGGTTGTTTCTTGTTTGTATTAAAATTAACTTTAAACTGAAAAGAATCGGATATCCATATGAATTGATATTGGATTAATTTTAAACTCTGAAATCTACTTATTTGGAATCTCTAAATCGAAATATTTGTATTTCTTAATATTTAAAAAACAGATTCCAGTGCCTTAAAATTAATTAAGTATAGGATATATTATTATAGTACCTTAATGGTACAAAATTAATATTAGTATGTAAGGATCATTGAGTATTAAAAAGGTAATTAATATTATTATAAGCGGGTATGTAAGATTATTATTATTACTTTAAAGAAATAATACTAGTTGCTTTGTTATTATATTATTATTATTCAATTATATTTTGATTATTCAACGTGTAACAGACAGGTAAAATAATACTTTAGGGGATTGGAACACTCATCAATACCAACAACAAAGTATGGCAGTAAATCTGAAATCGCGAAAAAAAACATCTGTTCCCATACTTTTTGCCAATACAGTACGCGTTATACATGCTGAAATTTGAATCAATTATTTACCGAAAAGGGGACATTGTACTCATCATTATGAACGACTTTTACTATGGAACCAAACCTGAAATCGCGAAAAAAAAATCAGGTGGTCCCTACATTTTATCGATTTAAGTGAACACAAATGTAGGGACCAACTGATTTTTTTTTCGCGATTTCAGGATTGGTTCCATAGTAAAAGTTGTTCATAATGATGAGTACAATGACCCCTTTTCCCAGTTGTGGAATTCATTGCCGGCATCTGTATTTCCGGGCACTTATAACCCTAACGCCTTTAAAGCTGGAGTGAATCGGCACCTAATAGGTGTGCTCGCTCCATCGTCGACCACATCCTGACAAAGCTGTCTAGATTGTGGTCAAGAGCAGATCTATAAATCATAAAAAAAATAAAAAAAAATAAAAAAAATAACCGATTCAAATTTCAGCATGTATAACTGTACCGCTGTTAAGTAAGAAACAGGTGGCTGCGCAGTAGTCAATTTTACAACCAAATCAGTAGGTAGCGCGCATTCGCGGTAATGGCGGCAAGATGGCGGGGGACCGCATGTTCTCGCTGTCTCAGTCGTTCGTTGGCGTTTGATTCATCCTTATGTCCTGCTCACACTTTTTACGCGACTGTACCAGCGCGGCCCTACGCAAAGCCTGGTTTTGGTTTAAGAGCGGCACGGTTACATTACGCGAACTGTACCTATGGTAATGTTTCCATAGAACAGTTTTTTTAAATCCAATTCAGAGTTGCTATAATATTAAAAGTTGTTTGTATCAATGAGTGTTTTCACCCCCTAAAGTAGCCTTTGTCAAACTTTTTGACGACGGAACCCTTTTGACATGTTATTGTATTTGACAGAGCCAAAATAAACAATTAACCTGGTTTTATGTTTATTCTCATACAATAATAGGTACTTTATATAACATTGTACTAATTCCATTGTAAGTTGATGAAATTGTTTCATCATCATTTCAGCCGAAAGAGGTCCACTGCTGGAAATAGGCCTCCCCTAATAGGGGGAGATATACCATAATCGCCACGCTTGGCAAGCGGGTTGGCGATCGCAGTTGGTTGGTCAAATACTCAGAGAACGCTGCTGCCCATCCTCTGGTGAATCCCTTAGTCGCCTTTTACGACACCCATGAGAAGAGATAAGGGATAAATTGTTTGCATCATTCTATTTTCGGCTATTATGTGACAGGACATGATGTGCTTCTTCAGTTGATATTATTACTGTGGAGCCATCCCAGAGGCCTTTCGGAGCCCTAGGGCTCCGCGGAGCACACTTTGAGAATGGCTGCCCTAAAGTATTATTACACCTTTTTTGTTACACGTTGTATAGATTTTATACACATTCCTCAATATGAATGTGAACTAACAGATTATGAGTCCTGCTCAAGGCTAGAAATCCATGGAAATTTATGGTGTGCAATATTGACCTTTATTTACAATAGAATGAAGTGTTTTTTCGTTTGAAGTAAATCGAGGCTTATGCAATCCAGTTTGAAAGTTTGAAGAAAACTAATTGCAATCTTAATGGTTTGCAAATAAGGTTCAATATTGTGCCTTAGGATGCACAAACTCGGTCGTTAAATCTGATTCGCAAATTGTTGATTTAATTTATTCCATTTTTAGAGCAATAAGATTTATAAAAGACATAGTACCTACCTATAAATATGTTTAACTATAAGTTATTGTCTAAAGCGTATTAATTTGTTTAAGTAATGTTTTTTGTTGAATACAACTAATTAATTAAACACAGTTTGTTTTTATTTAAAACTTTTGTTTCATTATTATTATGTCAGTTTTCGAGTAAAAACAATCTGTTGCCACTTATTGCAGCCAATGTAAGTAAGCCAATCTTAAAAAAGGTACTGTAAAAAGTTTGAATAAGTAAGTTAATTTATTGGGTGAAGACATTTTTCTACATAACAAAAAAAACCTTTATGCACGCTGAAATTTGAATCGCTTATTTCCTGAACCCCTTTGACCCCTTGTCATTGTACTCATCATTATCATTATCATTACAGCCGAAAGACGTCCACTACTGGACATAGGCCTCCCCCAATTAAGGGGGGGATATGCCATAATCGCCACGCTTGGCAGGCGGGCACTCATCATTATGATCAACTTTTACTATGGGACCAACTTTTTCGCGATTTCAGGGTTGGTCCCATAATAAAAGTTGTTCATAATGATGAGTACAATGACCCCTTTTCGGGAAATAAGCGATTCAAATTTCAGCATGTATAAAAACTGTTTATTGGTCTAACTTATTCGGAATTAGGCAGTATGGTCCATAAGAAAAAACTTTAACAAAACTTGTTTTAGTAGGTACCCATACCACGGAGGCACGGATATCGAACCATACCACCCATATACCACAGAAATAGATAGAGTAGAATGGTTGTAAATGTTGTAATCACAATTTTACTTGCGATTCATGCGTGGCAACTTTCGAACAAACTACGCCTTACATATTGACGTCATTAATTTTTATAAATTAACTTTAATCAAATGTACTTCACAGCTTTTGTTTCTGTAGTTAGAAACAGCACAATAAGGCATTTTTGCGGGTTTTTGTTACAGTATTCACAGAAACAAGTCATAAGGCGTACTGAGAAAGGCTTTGAAATGCCCTGCACTATGGTGCAGAGTGTTGGCACGCGCGCCCTACCCACTATTCCATTCTATCTATTTCTGTGACCTATACTCTAATTTATTCATTGAAGGAAAAAAAAAAATATAACCAACATATATTATGACTATGAATTCTTGAAATTACTCTGACACCTAAGCGCGCCTTTTTGTGTTATTTTATTTTGTATTTTAAAATAATTGTTATAAAATGTAATCTACTTAAACATTTGAAATGGGTAAGTCTGGAATTTTTAATTGCGTAGTGTTTTATTCCACAAAAAAAAGACGTCATGATAAGATTGTTTACATTTAATTTTTTTATTCAACGAACCCGATATAAGTGCGTGGCAGGGGCGATCGAATGTCGTCACATACAGTAATTATTAGCCTTATTCAATACAGTTCATAAAAACGTCAGATTCCACTCAGTTCCTGCAGGTATACACCATAAAGGCATACTTTCACACTCGAACATATAAGGTCTGTTAATAAATAATTAGCATGTTCTGTATTAACGACGAGAACATTGTCTTGTACAGCTCACGGTTTTGTGGTGCCTTGTACGTAACCACATCCGTTATCAGGGCCGTCTCAGGCATCAGAGATACTTCGGCAACGTCGAGGCGCCCCCGGCCTTCTATGGGCGGGTGCTGGGGCTTCGAGGGCCAAAGGACATAGCTAATAATAGCCCTAAGTCTGTACAACATAAAAAATGTACGACTATAACATGCGTATTTTATCATTACTTACCTACTATTCATCGTATTTAATGCGGACAGTACAGTAAACATTTTTTATTTTAAAGAGTTAATCAACACAAAAATAACGTGTGTGGCTATGATACTCCATTTGACTTCATATTTTTGACCAATCCCCTGTAATCCTCTATGGTTTTATAATGTATTACGTTGGCATAGAAGAGTAAAGAGTAAAACGGTTTAGTTGCTAGGCAACCACTTATTTGACATCAGTTTTGAAAGCAAAAAAATAACCTCAAAATAGTTAATATTTTAATGGATTAAACATCTGTGGAGTAGGTACCTACTGTCCGTTTATTAAAATAGATTGCAACACATTGCCCTCATCAAATTGTATATGGTGAGCATCATCTTTTATTCATAAAATCCATAGGCTGGGCTTTAATGGAACTTTAGCAATGTCAATGATGTTAAATCTTAATTTAAATCTCACAAACGGTAATTTTAGAACACATGCCGCCAGGCGCGCGCTGTGTAACAGCCGTTACCAAAACCTACGGGGGGTGAAATGACATGGGGCGCCTAAGCTGGGTGCGCCCTGGCGCCAGCTAGATACGGCCCTGTCTGTAAAAATAATAATTATGTTGCTGATATTAAACCAGATAGGTATAAAGGCTCTGATTAAATTATGATTAGTAGAGATCCTACCTCCGAGCCTTTTCCCAGTCATGTTGAGGTTGATTTCCAGTCTAACCAGCTCCCCGATTCAGAACCACACGATAACCAGTTGTCGACCGATTCGGTTTGTTATCCCGTTTCGTCTGATGATTCACGCAACGAGAGAAAAAGCGATAACAAACCGAATCGATCGACAAAAAAGAGATAACAAACCGAATCGATCGACAATTGGTTATCGTGTGGTCCTGAATCAGGGGGCAGATGCGGCTAAACATAATTTTTTTCCACTTTTTTGGTACTTTTTTCCAAAAACAACCGTTTTAAGAGCTCCGATTTTCAAAAAACGAATTACTTATCATCTAATATCGATGTTTTAAGGTTCTTGAATTATTTTTACTTCGGCTTGGTTTTGTAAGGCTAACATCGTAGTTAAATAAGTAGTTATTTCTGTTGTTGATGGTAAGCTAAGTATTCAATCGATTCGTTACGATATTCAGGCGATCGGTCGTAACGGAGTGATTGGAGAAGAGATGCAGCAAAATCAAACTTTAAATCACGCGAATATTATTCACAATGAACGAACGGATTCGGGTGCGACGTCAATTTAGTAATTTTTATTATTATGTACTCGTAACACATTCAAACATTTATTCATTCATTGTATATTCATTTAGTAAATTATGTACACAGGAAAAAAACTGTGGTTGACCTAGGCCCAGGGGGGGGTCATGACCCCCATGACCCCCCCCCCCCCCTGGATCCGCCCTTGCTAGTAGGTAGGCTGCCCATTTTATTTTCATTAATATGTTTGTATTCTGAAATGTTCAATGGAATTTAGCCTAATTTTAGTGCGAAAGAGCTAAGTACTTAAAATCTAAATCTCTTTCCATCTAAACGTGTAAGTAGGTACGTTTGCTGGCTTCAATTCACATAGCATTATAACATCACGCCTGTATTTCCCCGAAGGGGTAGGCAGAGGTATAGCACACCCACATTTCGCCAGTTATGGCTTCAATTCAATTTATTAAAATTAATGGCTTCATCGTTTTTCAATGATTTTGCCAACGTCAAGGTAGGAAAATACACCTTACATAATTCTGATTCGATGTTTAGGCACAGATTAAAGAAGAGTTAGAAACTGATGAACCACTCCCTTTATAAAATGCCGACATTTTATGCCTACAACATTTTATTGATAACAATCATGCGAATTTGAACTTGTTGTTATCACATCTTATCTATTCCAAATTCCAAGTCATTGTGGGAAATACTGTTCGATGTTCAACGCGGTTCGAGATTGCGTGTCGTAGTAGGTACCTAACTATTAAATTATTATTAAGTAGGTATACTTACGTCGCATAACCAAAGCCAAGATAATAATTAATGAGCGTTGTAATCAACGGTTGTAATCGATTTTCTATTCTTAACCCTTGCTAGGTAATATTACTATAACAACTATAGGTACTATGCACGCCAGTCAGAAGTCACAACTAAGCAGTGGCGTAGCTAGACCTAAATGGGCCCTGTATCAAAAAAAATTGGGGGCCCCTTTTTACCCGACTGTGGCGATGCCCAAAGGGGGGGGGGGGTTATGTTTTATGCAAATGATTAATTTGTTCTAGTTGCTATAGACTAAACACTACATTATTGTCATTACACATTCATTACAGGCCTCTTGTCAATAAGATTTTGAGATTGTGGAAATCTTCTGGGCCCCTGCAGCTCAGGGGCCCCGTATCATTGATACGGCTGGTACGGCGGTAGCTACGCCCCTGCAACTAAGTACAGTCAGAAATCTTTCCGATGAATGAATGAATGAATGATATATTTATTTGCAAGATCACCACTAAGGCTAAAATCGTTGGCACTCAATGTTCGCCGGCAGCCGTAGGTAGGTACCTACGTGTAATGTAGCAGGCAGGATTCGTTCATTTCGTCCCTGTGAAGCTTCGCTTCAAAATCTTTATTATTCTCAGTGGATATAATAAAGTATTCATCTAAATTAATTTGTTAATTGTAAAAACAACTGAAGTAAGTAGGTACGCCACGCGTTTAAATTATAATTACTGAAAGGTTCCCCGGAACATGAGTCATTCGAGAAATATTATTTTAACAGGAACTGCTTTTAGTTTTATAAAAATAAAAATAAAATAATTTATTATCAGACAGCTTAGTCCATAGGCACAATTCACAATTTTATTATACTAGAATACACTCCGTCTGCACAGTAGGCTCACTTTACTCCGAACACATGGAGTTCAGTAAACCTACTGAGCAGTACGGGCTAACACTGTTCGGGCTCCCTCGCACACGCCGCAACACCGACGCCACCTTTTTACGCATAATGGCGTAGAAGTCATCTACGCTGGCGTCCGCAAACATACGCACTGCAATATCGAGGGAGCCTGAACAGTGCCCTGAACACATTATTATACAGGACGCGCAAGGCATTGTAGGCTCTCTGCGTAAAGTTTGCCCACAGGCCACCAGTGTAAAACGTCTGACAAAATGCCTAAATGAAATAAATAAATGAATAAATATTAATGAATAAATGCCTTTTTATGCCTTCTTAAATTAAATTAATTTTGTTATAAGAACTTTACCATAAAAAGTTAATAATCAGGTTAATATACCTACATCGTACAGAGCAGGCAGTGATGGGCCAAATAAAGGTTCTACCGAATACGAATAAGCGGCCGAAGGTTCGGTTAAAAGTTTACCGAACCGAATATTCGGCAGGATGTGGCGCGCTCTTTCGTGTATATTCAAGTCTGCGCTTGTTGAAACGAGCGACCGTTCCACCCGCTGACGACACTAGCCATACCGCCGGACTTTTATTGTGTCATCTGGTTAGCGACGAAACATTGACACGTGTGTTTGATTTTCTATGCTGAATTGTTAAAACTGTATGTAATATCTTTAGCTAGGCAGAATAAATGATAAGACACACTTGACAACTACCTACACTACTACAACTCAAGCATAGAGGCAACTTTTTAATGAAAGACTATTCGGTGGAATGTTCGACATTTCTGCCGAATAATCAGCCGAATATGAATGTTCGGCATCTTAAGCAATCACACACACTCCCACACAATCTACGCACCCCTCACACAACACACACATATACACACATTCACTCCTTTTATTTATGTTATTAATTAATAATTTAATTTAATTCTCAGTAGCAGCCCGGAGTCTGGATTTGTGCCCGGTCAATGGCAATAGGCTCGCCCCCTATTACATGGGACTATAACATAACTGGCGAAATGTGGGTGTTACTACACACCTCTGCCTACCCCTTCGGGGAAATACAGGCGTGATGTTATGTGTGTTGTGTTGTTGTTATGTTAATAATTTTAAAAAAGTGTTAAATTTTATTATCTTTTTCTACACCCTTACTCGTAATAAAGTAAAAGGGTATAGGTATCCCTAAAAGTTAATTTTTAATAAAGCAAACTGTATTTACTTGCCTGGTCTGGAGGAAGGTGACGGCGCTCGTGATACAGGTCTTTCCAGTACGAGCGCCAAAGCACTCCTTTGACATTTAAATGTAGACTTACAAATTAGTGTACCGACTCATATTTAAGGCGATATACTGTCAAAAAAAATTCTGCAATAAATTATTTATGATTTATTTATACTAAGGCCATCCCTAAGAACAAGTACATTTTAATTTCACGCGTGTTTCTAGGTTAATGCACATAAGGTTTTTTTCGTTACTATATTTTACTTTAGACAGGCCTTTTTTTGCAAAATCAGGCAATTTTAGACAAGTAGACAGACTCCATTTTGAAATGGTAATCATACCCGTGATCGTTTATTTGAACTGAAGAGGCCAATATCCAAAAATTGAAGTTTACAAACTAAAAGATGATGAAAAGTTATTTGTCAATAACAATTTTACTTAGTAAATGATAACCTCAGGACAGTGTTAAACCTTATCTTAACTACCACGGTCCCCTGCGAGGGGTCATGTAGATAGGTATGACCCCTATCTTGTAAGTACATTCATCAATAATGCAATAACAAACAGTTATTGTAAGAATAATTATTATATTATGATATCAATCTTACGTTGAACGTCAGTCAGTTTAATTTGGTAAACACTAATTTAGAATTTTTAGGGTTCCGTACTCAAGAGGCCTTTTACGTTTCACGCCGCCGCGCCGCCGCGCCGCCGCCGCCGTCTCGCTCTAACATTAGCACTTTTTTTTAAATCTCAAATAATAATCAAATGATAATTCATTTAGGGTAACACATTAAGCAACACGGAGCGGAGTTGCGGTTGCTCTATGCTTCCGGTTGCTCTATGGGGTAACATTACGAAAATTTAAAACATATTGTTATCTTATAAAGAGGAAAGCAAAAAAACATATTTCTTTGTTTTTCTTTGTATATAAATCATATATAGAAATAATATACCAACAACATTACTGCTGCCTATAAAAAAATAAAAAAATATTTTGTGACATTTTTACACAGCACCATCTAGTCCCAAACTAAGCAGAGCTTGTACTATGTTATGGTTATCTATACCAGCTACCTATTACCGTTCAAAAGATAAAGCGCTGTGACAGACAGACGGACGGACGGACGGACAGCGTAGCGAGAGTAATAGGGTCCCGTTTGGATACGGAACCCTAATAAAAAGTATAAATCTGAAGGAGTTCCCCATACACGAAATCTCGAACAAAACGTTCTTTGTTGAAACGCAACAGCAAACAACATGTACAAACGCAATTATGAATAATTGACGTACTTCATAAAAAAAACTGAGCCCAAAAGATAAAGAGGTGCATGATTTTATTAACTTTATTTATATTCAAAAGTATTGCGTTAGACTTGCTTAAGATAACAAAACATTAAACACTTTTGTGTCCGTATTGCGTTAGATAAATTGCGTCAACATTTTTCTCGAAGACAGCCACGTTGAGTTACTAATCTGACTTGGGCACGATCATAGAAATCGAATTAATGAGGTAATAGAAATGTTATGGCGAAAATGGTGAAATGTGTAGAACTAAAATTGTTTGTAACACTTACTTGTACCACATTTAATGCAAATAAAATAAATAAATAATAATAAATATTTTTGGAACATTTTTACGCGGTACCATCTAGTCCCAAACTAAGCAGAGCTTGTGCTATGTGCTTGTGCTAAAATGATTTGATTTGGTTTTTTTTATTTTCTGTCTTTTAATACCGGAATACATGTCGCCGGTTTTCCGCTACCAACATTTAAATACGCAATTACGTCCACCATGTTTCTTGCATTCAATGCAAAATAAATGAAGCCTAAAAAATTCTACTATTACATATGCTGAAAAATACATTTTTGGTGACTCGGTGTCCAAAATAGCACTGATGATCAAGCAAACGATTCGCGTACCTGTACGCGGCGACAAGTCACGTGCCTTTGCCACTTCTATTATCTTATTATTTAAATTTCTATGGGCACGGTAGATAAACGGATCAAAACGACATTATGAGCCAACAGAAAAGAGATAGTTGTCATAAAGATACAAAGAACAAGAGTACAAGAGTATAGTCAAGAGTCAGGATTTAACAAATCTATTAGACGTCTTGAGAAAGTGGACTAGGTAAGTGCTTAAATGGGGCAAAAATCCTCAAAATGTCTCGACAAATTTTTCATGGCTACGCCTACGGCTGACAATAAACTGAGATACAAATCAGTCAGTCCTCTTACTATTGGATAATTTAATAATTAATTGAAATAATTGAAATTAACTTCAAAATTAACATTCAACATAATGGTCAAAGCCTGGACACAACAAATGTCACTCAATTCCTAGGTGTCAAGATTGACAGTCAACTGACTTGGAAACCACATGCTGAGGATGTGTGTAAGAAATTGAGCAGGTCTGCTTATGTTCTTTACAATCTTTCAAAGAAAGTAAGTATTGATACAGTTTTATTAGCATACCAGGGTCTGGTGGCCTCTTTTTTAAAATTCGGAATAATTTTCTGGGGTAATTGTTGTGAGAGGGAAAAAATATTCAGAGCCCAAAAGCGTTGTATAAGATCCATATCTGGTCTTAAAATTACAGACAGTTGTGTACCTGTGTTTAGGTCCTTAAAAATACTTACCTTTCCGTCATTGTATATCCTGGAAGTAGCCATATTTGTTAGAACCAATAAGCACTTATTTCCCTAAATAGCCGATACTAGGATACGCCCAGGTCCCTTACGATCTCAATACAAAAACTATTAGATACAGGTTGTTACAAAACGGCATTATTAAAAAAAAGTATTATGTCAATGGGACCGGTTCTACCACAAAATATAAGAGAACAGACAATAAGGACATTTAAAAACAAATTAATGACATTGCTAATCAATAAATGTTATTATTCTGTAGTAGATTTTTTAAGTGATAATGACTTGTGAACTATTTAATTTTGATGTTGATTTATTTATTTTATTACCTACCTATTTAATTTTATATAATAACACTCCTAACCAATAATATTAATTATCATAGGTAGTGCCAAGTATTTATTGCATTGGATAATTGAATTTTAAACTATACTTGAAATTAGATGTATTTTTTATTATTATTATTAACAAATAATTGATAAGTTTGCATGCCGTAAGGTAGAATGTACATACATACATACATACATATTATCACGCCTGTTTCCCATTGGGGTAGGCAGAGACTATGGATTTCCACCTGCTACGATCCTGACACACCTCTTTCGCTTCATCTACGTCCATTAACCTCGTCATGCATGCTCGTCGGTTTAGAGAACTCTTAACCTGGCATTTTTTGAGAACATCCGCGATTTGATCGCGATACGTTCGCCGAGGTCGTGCCCTTCCAACTCTTCCATCCACACTCGCTTCGTATACTTGTTTCGTCAATCTCCTCTCGTCCATCCTCTCTATATGTCCAAACCATCTTAACATACCTTTCTCAATCTTTGTCACTACATCTTCTTTCACTCCACAACGCTCCCTTATCATGTTATTCCTTACTTTATCTCTCAAAGTTACACCACACATACTTCTCAAAGCTCTCATTTCTACTGCATTTATTCTGCTTTCATGTTTCTTCTGCCATACCCAACTTTCACTACCATACATAAGTGTAGGCACTAACACTCCCCCATGAACAGCCAGCCGTGCCTTTTCCGACACTTTGCGGCTGTTCATGAAGGTGTGTAGTGCCCCATTCACCTGATTACCAGCACTCACTCTCCTTTCAATGTCCTTCACATGCTTGCCATCTCTCGTAAACATGGAACCCAGGTATACAAAATCTTTCACTTGTTCCACCTTTTCGTCACTTATCAAAAATAATAGAAAAATAGGTAGAATGTACTAGGGTCTATTTTTTTCTTTTGTATTCCATCTTATGTATGTACCTACATTGAACGCAAATAAATATGATTATGATTATGAAAACTTCTTAAGGGCTCCATACATTTATATTCGCAACTCCACAAATAAATAAAATATTTTTTTCGCAATTTCTGGATTGGTCATAAGGACATACAATGAGCCTTTAAGGGGAATGTAGCAGCCAAGTGGCGCCCCCATCAGTAAAAAAATTATTACTTGCTGAATACATCATTTATTGAAATTACGAATTTAACAATTGAAGTACAGGTACTGTTAGTTTAATCAGAAACTATTAACTCTGTAAAATATAGTTCGCTGTAGTTGTAGTTAGAAATAGTGCCAAAAGTGGCCGTTTTTCGTTTTACAGAGGTAATAGTTTCTGAATAATCTACAGTACCTGTACTTCAATGACTAAAAACAAATATTCGATAAATGATGTGTTCAGTGACAAATATTTTTTTAGTGATGGCCACTTGGCTGCAACATTCCCCTTAAGAAGTTTTCAGTTATTTCAATTACACCTTGTATAGTATACCTCCCCCAATAAGATACACCAAACTAATAAGAGTTGTCCACATATTTTGATACATACATAATTACGTGAACCACGCCTCTTTGATTTGAAACGTTTTGCAGTACGAAACGACACTAAGACACTAGTAAGTTCCAGTCCTTTCCTTTTCAAGGTTTACTGCCAGTCTGTACGCGGGTAATCTATGGGTCAATTACATTAAAAGATCGCTCGATGTCCCACGCGTCCAGTATAATAACACAGCTTTACAGCTTTCAGGATGTTGTCGAGACTGCCTCGTTACTGCAGTGCATCGGAGATGTTTGCGTAAGCCCATACCGACGATTTCACGCGATTATTCGCAAAAAAAAAACAGCTTCACTGCTGATTAGAGTGAGAGCCAGTAACAACAGCATCCTGAGCTTCGGCTCTCCTATTGCAAAGCAGTTTGTAAGGAGGGTGATAGGTACTTACTAACACAAGGTAATAAGCTATTTTATGCTACTAACACACTTACGGATACTTTGACCCGAAATAAAAATTATATTATTATTATAATTTATCTTATCCAATTACGTAGACCAGTAGGCCGCCCCAGATATCAGTGGGGAGATGCTGTGGAGGCTGATCTACGTGAGCTTCAAGCTACCAACTGGCGAGATATCGCACAAGATCGTGCAAAGAGGGTGGTGGGGTATAGGTGAGGTGAGGTGAGGCGAGGCGAGGCGAGGACTCGGCTGGACTCGACTCGACTGGACTCGACTCAACTGGACTGGACTGGGCGGTCTGAATGAAAGGATGGATGGATAGAACTAGACTGGACTGGCCTGAACTGAATTTACAGGATCCGTCAAGTGGGTTAACAGAATTTAACGAGAGCGGAGCCGCGGGTAAAAGCTAGTTCTACATAAAAATACTAGTTTAAATATATATTTATTTTCAAGAAAACATGGTTTTACATTATTATAAATATGACACTGGATCCCACTCTAGGATACCCTGTTATGCAGGATCCAGTCTCTTTCTAATGATTATTAACTAGCATTCGCATATCTGTAAGTAATCCCAGACAAAGCATACGTGTCTGAATAGGTATTTATCTACTTTCAAAAGGTTCTTACTTAGGCAGATCCCTGTTTCAATGAAGGGTCAGTACGCAGCCATTTCACATAATATAATAATTAAATCGTGAGGCCAGACCCCTAGGGCTACACTTAGGTCATTTATACACCCATTTCATTAGTATACTGTTAGCCGTAGGTACAGTAGGCAAAGTAGATAAGTATGCAAACAATTCACTACATACACATTTTAATAATATCGTGACACTATTTTGTCTGTACCGTTGCTTATCTGAGCTTGAATTGTGCTTAAACCCCTCTTTTAAATTTAATTGGCTTAATTTGGTTCATGTCAGTCAGTGCAACCAAGCTCATTGTAAGCCCATTTGTTAAAAATATGTGATATAGATTTTAATTTTGAAATCTTAAGAGCTTTCCCTCACCCGTAGTCTAAATTAGTAGGTACATTATATATTTTTTTTATATTGTGACATTTTACACAGCACCATCTAGTCCCAAACTAAGCAGAGCTTGTGCTATGGGTACTAGACAATGGATATAATACTTATATCCTTTTTTTTTGTAAATACATACTTATAATACATAAGAAACACCCAGACCAACACAAACACTTTTGTTCATCACAAACATATTTGTGTTGTATGGGAATCGAACCCACGACCTCGTGATCAGCAGTCCGACACTCGAACCACTAGACCACAGACGTCGTCGAATGTGGCATAATATAAAAGCATTGAAAGTAAAAAGTGATATAAAAGCCACAAAAATCAATTTGGAATTAATTATATAATTTTTTTAATTCTTTCATCTATCGTTCCTGTTAACATTCAAAATACAGTATAACACCAATGATAGTTTTCTATGTAGTGCATTGCCGTTGTTAGCCTGTATACTACTTACCTCTTTTGCTGTTAGTACAAACATAGCGACTAGAATAATCTTAGCAATTATTTCTATTGCTAATGGACTGCCTACTTAGTTTATATTGAAGCAACACCAAGTTGATTAGTCTAGGTTATTATGTGTTAGCACATAATAATATTACTAAATGGATTATATAATGTCAGGATTATTAGTTGTACGTGTTGTCTTATATTTAATTCATGTCGACGTTTCGAAGGTGTATAGACTCGAGAGGTAGCAACGCGGCGGTGGTTTACTGGAGTTCCCAGGTCTCCTCTATTTTGCGCTGAGGATGGTGACCTTGTGGACTTAGTCGGTAGGAGTCCGAAATAGGAAGGTACCTCTCCGGAACCTGAAGCCTGTCTTTAGAGAGATAGACAGATAGAGTATACTTTATTGTTTGCACACCATAAAAATAAAACTAAAGTTATAACAAAATGCTGAGCACAGTAATAACAATTAGTGGTCTTATCGCTGCAATTTCTTACAGACAACCTAATACGATAGACTTGACTTGTCTTTCCCAGACGGATGGTATCCTTGAGGAATTCCACGAATAAAAAAGGTAAAAACAAGGAAAAAAGGTGCAGCGGCATCTGCCATAGAATGGTAAGTATGGTAACATTGCCTCATCATGATGATGAGGCAATTATACGATGATAGCAGCCTGTAAACGTCCAATACTAAACATAACCTAAGTAGTGGCTCCCAATCATGAACCACTACTTTTAATAATGACCGCCACTTTATACAATAACCACTTCTTTTGACAATAACTGCTACTTTTAACAATAACTACTTACTACTTTCAAGAATAACCACTAAATTTAACAATGATTTATTTTATTTTCAGTTTTAAAAATGACCCCTAATTTTTTTCTCATTAGAAACGTACGTAAATGAATCACACGAGTTCCCAAACACTTCATTACAGCTTCATCAACTAATTAAAAGGATGGTTACAAACGAAAGGAAAGTAACTCCCCAATATGTCCCTTCCGAGGATCTTAATGAACGTAATGTAAGGAAGGGTTCTCAATTAGTATGGTTGGCAATCTACGTAATCTTATTGTTGGATTCATCACTGAATGAAGGGTAGAAAGGATGTGCTGTCTAATTACTCGTACGCTAGCGGCTTTGCTACATCTTTAAATATTGTTTGTGCGAACTTAGTGTTTTTTCGTTAATTAAGTGTGAAAGAACATTTAACACTAGCTAAGTACTACAATAATATGCTGAATAGGCAATTTTGATTCCGGTAAATCATCCTAAGCAAATCATCAATCCCTTGAGATGAGATTGTTTACCCTCTTGTACAAGAAAGTCTTCTGCTTGTTGGTAGGTAAAGAGTCTCGTCTACTAGTGGCAAGACGGGACGTGTCGGGGATGGATGGAAAATGCAGAGTATATCTCACGCTCCCTGCCAAAGGTAGAAAGATCACCGTGGTGGTTTTAGGCGGTAAAAGTCTGGCACTAGCTCCTTCCTCGGACAGATTGCGTTCATGAAGATTTCCTTACTCAAAAAAAGTATTAAGTTGGCTGTGAGACATTTGACCGTTTATGACATCGCATGTGGACTTATAATTGTCCAATTTAGTAATTACACAATTCGGGGAAGGAATACAATGCGAGGCTCACTTTTGTTGCACAAATAATTTACCTGGTTATTTAATTAAGGAAACAGGCTCAGTTATACATCTTAGCCACAGGTGGTGACTAATTTTACTTAGATTACTGAAGATCACATTCTAAACGCATTTTTTTTTCTTCAATATGATTTTGCCATTGTTCTTTAATTTTTATCTCAATTTTGCTTCTGAAAACATTGAGAACGATATCCTCTTGTCTATGCAGAGAGTATCTTGGTGATCTGTAAAATAGGGTTACCCATAAAGGTATTATATAGAAATGTCTTTGGGTTTACCTACTTCAGACACACTCTATATACTCCAATACTGTCCTGGCGATGATTGCTAGGCGACTGGACTGCCCTTACATCAGGCATTGCTGTAACTGACATGTTACTTGGTGTGCCTAAATTTAATAATTATAATTTATTTATGTCCAGTAGTGGACGTCTTGCAGCTGAAATGATGATGGTGATGAATGTATTTATGTATATCTTGTGTGTGTCTTGTTTGTATCTTTTATTTCTGTTTTTTTTTTCGTATTGTGTTTTATGGGTGCCAAAAAAATGTATGTAATTTAATTAAATAAATGCATTTTTTTAAATAATTTGTTATACTTTACTGTGACTTGTACCGAGATGATGAGAAAATAAACATACTATGATTATGATGATGATAGTTATCATTATGTGCCGAACAGAAGGCCCAGTGCGAGTTTAACCCCGCAGTCTATATTCCATCGAATTCGTCGTCTTTCATTCATGAGTCAGTAGTTCCTCCTTATATCCACCAGGGGCGCTACTGATTAATTAATGAAAGTCATCGAATTCGATGGCAGTATCGGTAAGTATCTAAGCTGAACTAGGTTCTCTGACGATTTTCTTTTTGAGCGTTTGAGAACGCCAATAAAATTGTATGAAACAAAACGACGTAAGTAAATGACGTTCTCAATAATTAAAAAGAACGTCACCGCGTCGTCTGTTCAACGCCTAAGTACCATAACACGGAGTGATTAATGCATGGGTGAATAGGAACAAAAATGGGCAAGGATTTTAAAATTGAAATAAGATATCTTGTTGCACACAAATACTTCAAAAATGGTCAACATTCATCATTTCAGCTGAAATTCGTCCACTGCTGGACATAGGCCTCCCCATTTGGGGGGCCTATGTCAAATATGTGTGTATAATTAATATGCCATAATCGCCACGCTTGGTAGGCGGGTTGGCGATCGCAGTTGGTTGATTACTCAGAGAACGCTGCTGCCCATCCTCTGGTGAATCCTTTAGTCGCCTTTTACGACACCCATGAGAAGAGATAGGGTGGTGCAATTCTTTATGTCCAGCACCACACGGAGCTATACGAGGAGGGATCAAAAAGTAAGGAGAATGAGATAGAATATAATGACTATTGATAACTTAATAATTTATTTTTCTACATAATTTCCGAGTCTCTCTACACACCGAGTCCAGCGCTTTTTCAAGGCTTCAATCCCTTTCACAAAAAAAGTTTTGTCTTGGTCCTGCAAAAAGCTCTCCACGGCATCCATCACCTCGTTATCGTCTTCGTACCTGTTTCCCCTTAAATATTTTTTAAATTTGGGGAACAGATAAAAATCGCTAGCCGCCAGATCTGGTGAATAAGGGGGGTGGTCAACCAATTCGAAGCCAGCTTGCTGAATGGCAGCCATCGCAACTGCCGACCTGTGCGCGGGTGCGTTGTCGTGATGAAACAGCACGCCCCTTCGAAGTTTCCCTCTCCTTTTCTCTTTGATGGCATTCCTCAACTTGGGAATTAAAGCTGCATAATATTGGCCTGTAATAGTGGTTCCACGCTTCAGGTAATCAATCAACAATATCCCTTCTGAGTCCCAAAATATTGAGGCCATAACCTTGCCAGCCGATGCCACGACACGAAACTTCTACGGGTCGGTGATGATGGCCGTTTCCATTGCAAATATTGCTGTTTTGTCTCGGGATCAAAATGATGGACCCATGTTTCGTCCATTGTTACGAAACGAGACAAAAAGTTTTCAGAATCTTCTTGAAACTTGTCCAACAATATCATCGAAATGTCAAGTTGATTTTGTTTCTGACGGTCGGTTAACATTCTCGGCACCCATCTTGTGGAGACTTTTCTCATATTCAAAGATTGTTTCAATATGGATTGAATACTTCCATATGAAATGCCCGTTTCTTGAATTAAGTATCGGATGGTAACTTTTCGATCGCTCAATACAATTTTCTCGATTTTTTCAACATTTTCTTGGGTGACTGACGTCGATGGACGGCCGCAACGATGTTCGTCTTCCGTGCTCGTTCTCCCTACTCGAAATTGAGAAGCCCACCTTGCGACATGTGGAATACGGCGGAACAGACTCTCCTAATGTTGCCTCCAAATCGCAATGAATCTCTTGCGTCATAACTTTTTTAAACAGAGGTATTTAATAACGGCTTGCACTTCGTTTTTCTCCATTTTCGAGAACACGTTTCGACACGAAGCAAACAAATGACTACATTCAGAAAAAAACAAAAGAGAATCGAAGATTTTTTCCTTTATAAAAATAAATATAAAATAAAAACTTTTTTTTTTAAAATATGTATCTGAGCTATGCCTGCCAGTATATTTTTTTTCTTACCAAGGAGTATGTCGTTCTCACTACTTTTTGATCCCTCCTAGTAATTTGGTAAACATTCTAAAGACTTTGTGGGCAACAAACTATCTTATTTTAATGTTAAAATCCTTGCCCATTTTTAACCGACTTCAAAAAAAGGAGGAGGTTATGTATTCCGTGGGTTTTTTTTTTTTTTTTTTTTTTTCATGTATTTACACCGATTACTCCGAGATTTGTGTGCCGATTTACGTGGTTGTTTTTTATTTGGTAGAGAAAGTCCGTGTGGTGGTCCCATATAAATTTTATTGACTTAGGTTGAGTAGTTTTTTAACTAGCTTCAATAAATCAGTCTACCTAGATGCCTATCTAGATGATCTGCTCATTGGTTCGTTTTTCTGAGAATTCTTGGCCGATATGCGTGTTTTTTTTTCACGATAGTGATTGGACGTTTGGAAGAACATGAGCGAGACCTTTGCCCAGCAGTGGGATAGCAAAGGTTAATAAAAAATATATTCTCAAATTGGTTATATAAACATTTATGAATTAACCCTAAACTAAAAAGTATGAAATAAAAACTTTTTAACAAAAAATAAAACCGACTTCAAAAACTTAAGGTTTTTGAAGTCGCTAAAAAGTAAAAAATAATCATTATATGTATTTTAAAATCTTAACATAAACAACATTTTGAAGGCGGCGCGTGATTTCATGTACGTTCACATAAACTGTTTTTACTATAGATATTGCGCTCGACTGTACATTACAAGCCGCAAAGGGTCAACCACGCGCCGCCTTAAAAATGTTGTTTATGTTAAGATTTTAAAATACATATTTTTTACTTTTTTATTTTTTACTTTTTAGTTAAGGTTTTTGAAGTCGGTTTTATTTTTTGTTAAAAAGTTTTTATTGTACTTATTCACCCCTTACCTGGTAGAGGTATTTTAGTTTCCGTTTTCAGGAAATTTTGTCAATAAAGTATAAACCATCATTCTATACTTACAAGTTTCTAACCCGCTGAATGTTCAACAAAGACAAGGCTACTCATTTGATATGCACCCCTTTCTACGCGTAGGTGCACTCCACTAGCGACAATAAAGTTATTACTGGGCAAACACGCGTTAAACCCAACTGTGGGTTGGCATGCAAAACAGTCTGACGAAGTACTTGAATCTAATTGTGGTTCTGTACAGTGAAACTCCCCTTTAACGGTGTGCCTTTACACGCCTCGTGTGCTGTGGTTTCTCGAAAAGAATAGGGTATTCCATTTTTTCTCCGCATGTATCGTATAATAGGCAAGTAATAAATTACGTCGAGATGATTGAATGATGGAACTAACATTCTTTTATGCATTTTATAACATTTTTCTTTGAACCACAATTGGTCCTTCTTACTAATATTATAAATTCGAAAGTAAGGATGTTTGTTTATCCTCAGTCACGCTGAAACGGCTAAACAGATTTAGATTAAATTTGACATACAGGAAGAACAAAAATTAACATGTAGTTATAGAAAGATAAATTGTTTATTGTCCCAACAGCGTACAACATTTAAATAAACTAAACACACCAAACTAAACTATAATGAATTTATAATTTATATATTTTTTCCAGCATAAGAATAGCCTATATTTTAATTTGGGTTATGGTCTATCTGTGTGCTAAATTTCATCCAAATCTGTTCAGCCGTTTCAACGTGATTTTGTAACAAACATCCAAGCACCTTCACATTTTCACAAACTTTCACTTTTATAATATTAGTAGGACTAAAGATGTCACATAGGAGGCCTACATTCAACAGGGTCCATCTACTGCATGATAACAAATCTGAGTATTCGTTACAAAACTGCTAGGTATAAAAAAAATCCCATTAAAATTACTCATCATCATCATCATTTCAGCCGAAAGACGTCCACTGCTGGACATAGGCCTCTCCCAAGCATTGCCACAACGACCGGTCTAGTGCTTTCCGTGTCCAGTCGATTCCCACGATCTTCACCTGGAATCTCCTCATTTCTGATTCGATCACGCAGGGACACTCCGAGTGACTCTGAGCCTTCTTATCAGGCCCATTGTTTGTGTGGTCTTATTCAGTGCCGTAAGTAAATTTACTCAACTTAGTATAAATCTTCACACTACATTTTCACAGCTAGATTTCATTCAAAGTGCTCCAAACCTAAATATCAAAATAAAACTAAAGTTACGAATTCAAAGCTACGCCGCAAAGCTACCGTCAAGTTCTTCGTAAAAATTCTTCAGTGAAATTATTACAACTTTAACCACTTAAGTCATGAATCCGGGGGAAGGAGGTGCCTATAAAAATACCTGGGAACTCTGAAAGCTTCTTCTGAAAGTACTTGCAAGGCTCACTTTGAAGACAACGAGAGTATGAATTTAAAATTCCGTATTTTGGATCTTTAAAAAATATTCGCATTGAATGAAAACTTCAACACTCGCTTAAATAACTGACCGACCGGAATGATGACTTAAATAAGTCAATTAAATATAATAAATAATCACTGCATATTATAATAAAACAAGTTTAACCGGATTACATCGCGTATATTAATTATTTAAATTGGTTTTCCTGACGCTTCGAAAGTTTTACAGCGTTGATGGTCGCAGGAAGACTAAGATGACAAGCGTCATTACAGGTATTTCAATAATAGTAGTTTATGAAACTGTTGCATAATAGGGGTTATTAAAACACGAGTGTGAGTTTAAAAACCGAGCCGTAGGCGAGGTTTTTAATAGTATCACACGAGTGTTTTAATACCTAATTATGTCAGTTTCATACACTTTTTTATCTACACTCACACAATTTTAAATAAAATACCAAAGTCAAAATCTTGGTAACATTGTCTTTGTTTTTCTTGATTTCTCTGGTAAATAAAAGATTGTTCGTCATTTACGTTGCTGCATCCAGAAATTCAGGCGGGGTCATATTCTCCTCAGTTCAGTATCACTGCTGTAGTCAGATATTTTTGCCCAGAATAAAACTTTCGACATACAAAACCATAATAATAACGTAAACAATAACAATAAATTTACAAGTAACGATAACCAAATCCAGTAGGCCGAGGCGCGCGGCCGCGCACGTTCGCTGGTGCGCGCCTACACAGATAATAAAATATAGTCTGGCGAAAACATTATAATCGGTACTAATTTTCTATCCTTCTCAGGATTCCGTCAAATCTCTGTTTTATCATACAAAAAATATGCCTGCCTGTAAACACTTAAATATAATTAAAAGCAATATGACAATCAAAGGTTCTGCCAAAAACGCGATTTTAAACGATAAAAATTTTCAATGTATGACAAGTGGCGCCACCCTGAATTTTGTGTACTCATTGGTGCCAAACTGTACGACTGCTAAAAAAAACGTTTGAAAACTCCTTGGTTAGGTCGAAGTGGCATTAAAAACTCCTTAGTTGGGCTGAAGTGTGCGGTTATGGAAAAAAAATTAAATTACCACATTGTTTTGTTCAGCAAACTGTATCGTAATGAAACTTTTTAAATTCATTACAGGTGCATGTGCGTAAAGTATGTCATTATGACATTACTTTCGAGTTCATAATTCGAATTTTACGATACGAGTGTAGATTTTATCTATATTTTATTATGAACTCGAAAGTAATGTCATAATGACATACTTTACGCACACGCACCTGTAATGAATTTAAAAAGTTTTATTACGATACAGTTTGCTGAACAAAACAATGCGGTAATTTAATTTTTTTTCCATAACCGCACACTTCAGCCCAACTAAGGAGTTTTTAATGCCACTTCGACCTAACCAAGGAATTTTCAAACCTTTTTTTTAGCAGTCGTACAGTTTGGCACCAATGAGTACACAAATGGAGCGAGCTATGCTTGGAGTTTCTTTGAAGGATAAAATCCGAAACGAGATTATCCGGAGAAGAACCGGAGTGACCGACATAGCTTGTAGAATCAGTAAGCTGAAGTGGCAGTGGGCTGGCCATGTCTGTCGAAGGACCGATGGCCGCTGGAGCAGACGAGTCCTTGAGTGGAGACCGCGAATCGGCAAACGCAGCGTAGGGCGCCCCCCTGCCAGGTGGACGGACGACCTAAAGAGCGTGGCCGGGGGGGACTGGATGCGGAAGGCAGAGGATCGAGCGTTGTGGCGCAACTTGGGAGAGGCCTATGTCCAGCAGTGGACTGCGATAGGCTGAGTTGATTGATTGATTGATTGAGTACACAAAATTCAGGGTGGCGCCACTTGTCATACATTGAAAAATTTTATCGTTTCAAATCGCGTTTTTGGCAGAACTTTTGATTGTCATATTGCTTTTAATTATATTTAAGTGTTTACAGGCATATTTTTTGTAGGATAAAACAGAGATTGACGGAATCCTGACAAGGATAGAAAATTAGTTCCGATTATAATATTTTCGCCAGACTATATTTTATTATCTGTGTAGGCGCGCACCAGCGCGCGTGCGCGGCCGCGCGCCACGGCCGCGGCCTACTGGATTTGGTCATCGTTACTTGTAAATTTATTGTTATTGTTTACGTTATTATTATGGTTTTGTATGTCGAAAGTTTTAATCTGGGCAAAAATATCTGACTACAGCAGTGATACTGAACTGAGGAGAATATGACCCCGCCTGAATTTCTGGATGCAGCAACGTAAATGACGAACAATCTTTTACCAGAGAAATCAAGAAAAACAACGACAATGTTACCAAGATTTTGACTTTGGTATTTTATTTAAAATTGTATGAGTGTAGATAAAATAGTGTATGAAACTGACATAATTAGGTATTAAAACACTCGTGTGATACTATTAAAAACCTCGCCTACGGCTCGGTTTTTAAACTCACACTCGTGTTTTAATAACCCCTATTATGCAACAGTTTCATAAACTACTATTAATCAACAACCTCTGTGGGCTAGTGGTTCGAGTGTCGGACTGCTGATAACGAGGTCGTGGGTTCGATTCCCACAGGACACAAATATTTGTGTGATGAACATAAGTGTTTGTGTTGGTCTGGGTGTTGCTTATAAGTATGTATTTACAAAAAAAAAGTATATAAGTAATATATCCATTGTCCATAGTACCCATAGCACAAGCTCTGCTTAGTTTGGGACTAGATGGTGCTGTGTAAAAATGTCCCAAAAGATATTTATTTATTTAATCTACCGTATTTGTAAAATTATTAATTAAAATCATTTCAACCATCGCTGTGTCCAAAGTAGCCGAGTATTCGCTGAAAGCAAGTTGTAGTAGTTGTCTCTTTCCACCGTATGTGATGCTTTATGATAATAATGTAGGAGGAAGGATCCAATAGTTTTTAGTAGATTTTGGCACTCTTCACGGTGCTAAGATACGGAAGATGACATTCAGATCAAATGATCAGTCATATGAAAAGTGTTAAAATTCTAAACGTCTCGGACCGTGCCAGTAAAATGCAGAGGTTTTGTTATGGCACCGAAACATGCGGATTGTGTATCTACCGATAAAGATGACTTCCCTATTTTTTTATAATAGAGGGGGCAACGAGCAAGCAGGTTACCTAATGGTAAGCAATCATCGCCTGCGACATCTGCAACGCCAGGGTGAGTCGACGTCGCGCTGAATTGGCGGGGGCTGCGGTAGCGTTATTTAGCTCAAAGGTCTGGGATAACCTCGCCTTAAAAAGACAATATGCTGACGATAATTGGTTCTACAATTTTGCTGTAAGAGGTAACAAATGGATTAAAGTTTGTTTTACTAAATTAATTAGTTATTTATTTTTGTATTGTTGTGGTTTTAGACAATTTAGTAAGCTGAATTTATGTGGCTATGCGAAAAAGATGAGGCATCATCTGTGGTTACAACATTCGCCAGTCATTATGGTAGTTGGTCATTATGGTCATTATGCAAAACTGCGGTGCGGCGGGTGGTAGTCAAGTCTCGTCACTCGCGGAGGCTCATTTTCTGAGATACGGGCCCTTTTTGGCTTTGTGTTGTTTCTATATTAAAGCATTTAAGCATAAAGAGCGAAATCTACAGATATAAATTCACAATTCACAATACACTCAATCACAATTACTCTATCTAGATCTATAGGTTTCTTTAATATTATAATAATCTGTTTGTTATGTTTTTTTTAATTATTGTAATTATTATTAATTATTGTATAATCTATGCATGTCAAAATAAATATTTTTCATTGTTTTGGCAATCTATGGATTTTTAAATTGTGGTGATCTTTACAATGCAGCAAAAATTATAAAACTGGCAGCTAACTGTGACCAAATCACTTCCCCAGCACGAAATTATAAGACTAGAAACATTTCGTATACTTAAAATAAAAACATCCCATTTAAATTAAAACAAACTTGTCTTTAATTAAAGCAAAAGAATACCAGAACAAAACTAACGAAAGCTTTAATTTTCTTAAAAAAGATTTGCTTTCACTACTTCCTAATTAGTCCTTGAACTAACAAGAAGAAAGAATTCCAGCGCTAACGAGTCCAAGGAGATAAAAAGTAAAGGAAATTTTTGCTCAGTTAGATCGCTTACTTAGTGGACCTACAGGGGGAAGGTACATTTGCTGCCAAATCGCCGCGTTTGTAAATTGCTCGGGATTATGATTTCCGTCCGTCCGGACACCGGACAGTGTTAGACTTGAACCATCTGAAACTATTTTTCGCTTTGCGACTAAAGATGTATGAAAGGCTAATAAAATGGATACTTTACAACATGTAAGGTCAGAATAAATGCGTCTTAACCTCGTAAGACCCAACGACCTAGTTTAAGTACATATGGTCAGTAGTCGTTCAGACCCAAGCAAGCTTTTTATATCATCAAATATCGACTCAACGACCTAAAACAGAGACATCAAAATGTCCCTTTTTTAGGTCGTAGGGCCGATTAAGCTTATTTTTTTTACAAATTGAAGTCTGGGCCGCAACTACTTGCACCTATTTTAAGTACATTGGGTCGTCATTTATATAGACCTAAATTTAGGTTGGGCCTTACGAGGTAAGTAATTTGTTCAGAATCACTGGGAGAATCGATTGGTATGGTTTTATGTTACATTTTATCCATTTTATTTTTGAATAATAAGTACCTTACTTGTATATCGGCAGATCCCGAGTAGGTACTTGAGGTCCAAGAAGACCAGCGAAATGAGTTTCCGTGTGTCAGGTTACCCCTAAACGGTATCCTGCAGTTATCCAGCAACCAACTTGAGAACTTACTGATTTCTCAAAACCATGTAATTTTGTGATTTCGAAAAAAAAAAGTACTGCCGGATAGTACGTGGGACACTCAGAAAGTTTTGCGAAACTAAAAAAAATTGTTCTATACGTACATATATTTTTATCAAATCTTTTCAAAGTACTTTCCACCAGCCTCTATACAAAGATTCATGCGCCTAAACCAGTTTTCAAAACACTTTTTCCAGTCCGCCGCAGACACCTCGTTTACAGCCTGCTCGAACGCAGCCAGCGCATCTTCCGGCGACGAAAATTGTATCCCTTTGAGCTGATTTTTTATTTTTGGGAATAAAAAGAAGTCACACGGTGCTAGATCAGGGCTGTAAGGAGGGTGACCCAGGAGTTTGACTGGCGTGCTGTCCAGGAAGTCCCTCGTTTTGAGTGCGGTGTGCGCAGGTGCATTGTCGTGGTGGAGCAGTAGCCCGCGGAGCCCTGTGTTTGGTCGCTTGTTGCTTATAACAGAGAAAACTTCTGGCAAACATTTGGTAGTATACCATTCGGCATTAATGCTTCTTTGATCCCGTAAGGGAATTGATACCAAGTGGCCAGTCAAATTAAAAAAGCTAGCGATCAAAATCTTACCCCCGCTTCTGGATCGCTTCACTTTGGTAGGCGTTGGCTCATTTTGAAACACCCAAACAGTCGACTGGCGCTTGGTTTCTGGGTCGTATTGATAAATCCAGGACTCATCACCTGTAACGATGTCGTAAACACGCCGAGACGAGCCTGCTTCAAATTTGTTAAGCATATCACGGCACCATTCCACCCGGGCCTGCTTCTGAGCATCGGTGAGGTTGTGCGGCATCCAGCGTGATACTATCCTCCTCACGCGAAGATGGCTGTGTAGAATCTCGTGAACGCTTCCCGATCCAATCTTCAATATGTGTTGAATCTCCTGATATGTAATTCGCCTATTGTCTTGGATTAAATTTTTCACTGCTAGCACGTTTTCTTCGGTAACAGCCGTCAAAGGGCGACCGCTTCTTTCGTCATCCCCCAAAGTTGGTCGACCGCGCTTGAATTCGTTATACCAACGATACACGGTTGCCTTGGAAGGTCCTTCATCCATGAATGCCATTTGAAGTCTATCGTACGATTCATCCGGTTTCAGGCGACACTTGAAATCGTATAAAATCATAGCTCTAAAATGTTCCCGGCGCAGATCCATATTTCAGTGAGACACAATACTTTGAATTAACTCGCAAAAAATGTGGAGGGAAATTTTGAAATTGGAACTTACTTATTTTTACTTATAAATAATCATATTTTCGAAAAACATTATAACTGGCCAGTCTCCCATATATAAAAACTTTTTTTCGCAATACTTTCTGAGGGGCCTGGTATTAGGTAACAAATAATATTTTAATTAGGGTGTCTGAGATCACTCAGGTCATTCGTTCATTTGTATAATATTATTGATTATTGTTATGTTATAACATAACTGGCGAAATGTGGGTGTACCTACTATACACCTCTGCCTACCCCTTCGGGGAAATACAGGCGTGATGTTGTGTTATGTTATCGATGCGAAAACGAGTGATCACATTTTCACGACTTAATTTTCTAACCAATTTTGATGTTTTAGTAGAGCAGTTTCTTAGTAATAATAAAACAAGTTTAACTGGATTACATCGCGTATATTATTTAAATTGGTTTTCCTGACGTTTCAAAAGCTTTGTAGCGTTCGTGGTCGCAGGTAGACTAACGGCCAAAATTATATCCAATCTATCCACGATTTGCCCTACTAGAGATAGGAATTTGACATAAGTTCCATACAAAATATGTCAAATTTCTATCTCTAGTAGGATAAATCGTGGATAGATTGGATATTAATTTTGGCCGTAAGATGACGAGCGTCTTTACAGATATTTCAAAGAAAATATTTTAATCTACCGTACAATATTATTAATTAAAATCGTTTCGATGCACGCAGTAATCTAATTTTTTTTTAATTTTTTTTTTAATTTTATTTATTTAATTTTAAGAAAAAGTGTTACAATTGATTAAATATAGCACTGAACCTCACACTAGGATACCCTGTGTCGTGAGGTCCAGTCTCTTTCATCATAAAAAAGGTACTAAATAATAGGTTTAGGTTTTCAAAGTACATAATATCATTATACCTATAGTTAAGTTGTTAATAGCACCCCATTGTTGGCGTAATAGTGTTTTGTGCAAGTAATAGTGTGAGTTTATGTTGAGTAGTAGTAGTGTGTGTAGTATGAGTAGGTGGAGAGTATGTAAGTAGTGTTAGTAATATATTGTAATATAGTTTGAGTGTAGTATGTGTAAAGTGAATCGGTGAGGGTGAAAGAGCGAGAATTGATGGCTTGAGTATAACATGATTCAGGAATTAGTAATCACTCTTTCAGTGTCCGCATAATCCAAATCTAATAGCCAATTAGTTAAAAAAAAATTGCAGCCAAATCTAGTCATGCAGAGAATATTGTGGTCCTTGTTAATTTTATAGTATAGGTGAGGACCCATAAAAGTAAAGGCATTTTGGCCAAAACTCAGGTTGCAGAAAGGTTTGTTCCATTTGCGTCTCCTTTGTGAGCGGTCACTAGTCATCACTCACAACGTCATTATCTTTGTGAGCGGTCACTAGTCATCACTCACAACGTCATTATCTTTGTGAGCGGTCACTAGTCATCACTCACAACGTCATTATCTTTGTGAGCGGTCACTAGTCATCACTCACAACGTCATTATCTTTGTGAGCGGTCACTAGTCATCACTCACAACGTCATTATCTTTGTGAGCGGTCACTAGTCATCACTCACAACGTCATTATCTTTGTGAGCGGTCACTAGTCATCACTCACAACGTCATTATCTTTGTGAGCGGTCACTAGTCATCACTCACAACGTCATTATCTTTGTGAGCGGTCACTAGTCATCACTCACAACGTCATTATCTTTGTGAGCGGTCACTAGTCATCACTCACAACGTCATTATCTTTGTGAGCGGTCACTAGTCATCACTCACAACGTCATTATCTTTGTGAGCGGTCACTAGTCATCACTCACAACGTCATTATCTTTGTGAGCGGTCACTAGTCATCACTCACAACGTCATTATCTTTGTGAGCGGTCACTAGTCATCACTCACAACGTCATTATCTTTGTGAGCGGTCACTAGTCATCACTCACAACGTCATTATCTTTGTGAGCGGTCACTAGTCATCACTCACAACGTCATTATCTTTGTGAGCGGTCACTAGTCATCACTCACAACGTCATTATCTTTGTGAGCGGTCACTAGTCATCACTCACAACGTCATTATCTTTGTGAGCGGTCACTAGTCATCACTCACAACGTCATTATCTTTGTGAGCGGTCACTAGTCATCACTCACAACGTCATTATATTTGTGAGCGGTCACTAGTCATCACTCACAACGTCATTATCTTTGTGAGCGGTCACTAGTCATCACTCACAACGTCATTATCTTTGTGAGCGGTCACTAGTCATCACTCACAACGTCATTATCTTTTAGTGTTGCGTGCTGTTTGGCACTTGATTATTTTTAGAACTGGGTTCTAGACAGGTGGTAGTTGCGTAGTAGATCTTCTCTATTAAAATTAGGTTTTTTTTTTAAATTCAATAGCCTCACGGAGCATTCTAGGTACATATCGGTTTTCTTTCGCCAGAACTTGTGGTTTATCAAATCGAAGAAAATGGTTGGGTTTGTCTAGGGCATGTTCACACACTGCAGACTTTGTGGAGCGTCTGTTCTTGACGTCAGCTATAGTAATATGTTCTTTAATTCTAGTGGCTATAATAGTACAAAGCGTAGGCTTTGTTTGCCCTATGTATGATAACCCACAACCACAATCAATCTTGTAGACCCCTGCATCTTGAACACTTCACCGGTCTGAGGTCATTGAGTCATTTCCGTCCTGGAATATTAAAAAGTATTTAGCGAGCACAGCACATTAAAATGCAATTGTAACTTCAGCCGTATTCACATTATTATAAAGGCGAAAGTAGGTAACTCTGCCTGTATGTTTGTTACCTCAATACGTCTACACCACAAGACCGATCGTAATTAAATTTGGCAAAGTGGTAGGCTGGGACGTAAAAAATAACATAGGTTACTTTTTATTCCAAAAAACCAAACGGTTTCTGCGGAATATGTGATAAACGATATCCACGCGAGCTATCTCTAGTGTATGATACGAGTGTCGATGTGAACATCGGATTCCAATCGTCACATTACACGCAAACTTTTCCCTACAAAACTTTGCAAAATCCTCTGCATACGGCACTTACTTCCATATAAATATCCCCTATAACTTCAAAGCGTTTGTATCTTGAACTTATACGTTTAATATTACATCGCTAGACTAAACCCAGGAACGCAATTTACCAATATATTAAAGAGACGATCGATCGTCTAGCTCGCGACAATTGCAGAAGCCAACAAATGCAGGAACTCGGATGCAAACCGGTATTGTGTAGTATTGCTGCCTCGGGATGTGCAATGAGACGATGGTAAGGCTTAAGAGGCAGCGGAAATGAAAACTAATTTTGATAAAAGGTTTTAGACGAAAAAGTAGGACACATTAAAGACCTGCACAAACCAAAAGCAGGGCAGTAGCAGTGCGGGGCATGAGCAGCGCGGCAGACATCACACTTAGGCAGTTTTCAAGCGTTTTGCTGGGGGGCGCCATATAACTGCTTTCAATATGATATGTTGTGTCGGTTGTCAAACAATACAACAGCCTCGTAACAGCTTTGACGTGAAACTAAGGTGCCGCCCTGTCCTGCTCCGGTGTGGCCAGTTAGTATAGCGGTCATAGTGATACAACGCAACCGCACCGCTACTGCCCGCGCACCGCACTGCCTGGTTTGTCGCCGGCGGATTCAGAGCAGGGCAGGAGCGGCGCAGTTTGCCAGCGGGCCACGCTAATATTTGGTGTGTTGTGTTTCACATCGTTCCTTGTATTACAACTTGCGCGGATCCGCCTTCAACCTGCGCTCCTACTGACCTACTTTTGGTTTGTACGGGCCTTTATATAGGTACTTGGTAGCCTATATCTACGCACGGCTTTGCTCCAATGGTACCAGAAGTAAAAAAAACTGTATATTAATCCAGAATATGGTATATCTGTGTGTCAAATTTCTTTGCTGTATAAATATGGCCATTACAAGCCGCAGCTGTAGCTTGATGGATTTACAGTCAACAAAGATTAATTTATATCTTAGATGTCGAAGGTGAAGGGCCGTGTTGTGGTACAACTTGGGGGAAGCCTTGATATGTCCATTGTCTAGCACGGAACTACTATAAGCTGTGTTGATTCAATCCGCACTGCTAAGATAGTCAAAATTTTCAATCGCTGTAGCTTAAAACTTGTCCCACACATTAACATCCTACGGAAGAGCCGATACCTAACAAGCATTACGAACGCAATAAGCTACCAAATAGCAGGTTGTAAATGTTGCAACACGCCACATCGCCGTGCACAGCGCATACCAACTGTGCATCAATATTTTCATTGCGCTTTGCATATAAAATGAAATATGCATAGTTGTTCTTTATGCTACAAAAAAGGCTATTTCACCTCTTTTTGTGGTCATAAGAGTTAGTTTGAGTTTTTGAAATTGTCACTATTTGCGTGAAATTCAGCAACGTTGCTATGCTGATGATACTTACTTTTGTGAGAGCGTAGAAAGTAGGAAGCAAGTACTACCCTAGTCGAACCAATACATTTATTACCTGTAGGTAGTGTTACCATCTCTAAAATCTGCGAACCAGGACAAGAAGTGTGAAAACCCTGGATTTTGTACCCTTAAACCCGGACATATCAA
This sequence comes from Asteroscopus sphinx, assembly GCA_949699075.1. NCBI lineage: Eukaryota > Metazoa > Arthropoda > Insecta > Lepidoptera > Noctuidae > Asteroscopus > Asteroscopus sphinx. Next base: position 6,775,028 of record OX453016.1, read on the forward strand.
CAGTGTTTTGTTTAATGTTAGTCATTAAAATAAAAAATAGTTTTAATTGTTATTAATCAACTTTTTATTTATTTTCAAACAATTTTTAACTAAATTTATAATGTTCTAAAGAAAAAAACAGCATCTTATTAAAGTACATATTAACAAATAATTAGCGGTCTTGTATACAGATACATCGATGCCAAAAATATTATCAATATAAAATAAATACTGTAACGCGTTAGCAGTAATTTCGGCTGCGTATTTTCGGTAGATGTGTCAGCAGCCTAACCCGTACTACAAATGAAAGACCCGACGCTTTCTAAACTAGGATAGTTCCGGGGAAACCCGGACGGATGGCAACCCTACCTTACCTAAATCTTAAACGTAAGATTTCTAAGGTTTTCGCGATCACTACACATTATAATAAAACAAGTTTAACTGAATTACATCGCGTATTTTTTTTAATTTTTTTTTATTTATTTTTTTATAGTATAGGATGGCGAAACGAGCTAAAGGCCCACCTGATGTTAAGCGGTTGCCTTTGCCCATAACAACTTTAATACCACATATATATTAAAAATATATATGTGTTATTATTATTATTTTATCTATTATATTATTAAAATTGCTTTTCCTGACGTTTCGAAAGCTTTTCAGCGTTCGTGGTCGCAGGAAGACTAAGATATCAAGCGTATAAGCCCTATAAGCTTATGAATCTACTTATATGTCCAGTAAAACTATAAGTGAATAAATAACGACAGCTAATCTATATCAAGATGAAAAAGTGAACCAAATTGATTTATAACACGAAACACGACTTTTATACAATTTATTAATAAACCATGCCAATGTATCACTCACTGTACAGTCCGCATCAGATATTCATGAACTACAGGCGAACTCTAATTTGTGTGGCGTTGTAACAATTGCAACTGGCTCGTGATAAAATCAGAGTTTTCATACAACATCTATTCAAACTGACATAAATTTTGAAACGTTTGATATTCCACTGTTATTACAGGTGTCGGGTTTACCAACCTTTGTTGGACCAAAATCAATTCCAACAATGCCGACAGTATTATTGTTGTTCAAACTAGTCCAAAATATTCAAATAGCGTTTTGTTTTGTGTCAATTATCTGATACTAGCAGTACACAAATATCCCACAGGACACAAATATTTGTGTGATGAACATAAGTGTTTGTGTTGGTCTGGGTGTGTTGCTTATGTATTATAAGTATGTATTTACAACAAAAAAAGTATATACGTATTATATCCATTGTCTAGTACCCATACCACAAGCTCTGCTTAGTTTGGGACTGTGTAAAAATGTCCCAAAGATATTTATTTATTTATTTATTTATATAGTGCAAATTATTTAAAATTGAATCAATATTGTCGCTGTCTTTCTCAGAACTGTTTCATATCGTGTCAAACAACATAAAATGCACATGAAGGGTTCGAACACAATTAACTTCGAACACTTCTAATAGCAGCAAAGGGTTATTAGAGCAAAATTAAAAGGAGATGGTGTTTTATATTTTCCAATTACACGATGTCCGGCTATAGATACTCACTTTCGTCCGATGGGCGCATTCATTTAGATGTCACAGACTTTAATTAAATTGCGCATTCATCCGAGCTGTGGGCCTTGTCAACATAACATAAAGTTTGTAGTAGACAATCTATTGACGATCCTACTTCTTACAGTACTACCACTTGTATAAGTAAAGCAAGTCTCTTGCGACAAAAATCTAAAAATATTTTGTTTCATCATCATCATCATCATCATTTCACCCGAAAGACGTCCACTGCTGGACATAGGCCTCCCCCAAGCATCACCGCAACGACCAGTCCTGCGCTTATAATAATGTTTTGTTTAAGCAAATCAAATCTGGCCACGTAGCCTACCTCACCTGATGTTAAACGATCGAGCGGTTGACAATGGTGCAATCTTGCCAGTCTTGCCTAATACAAACTTATTCACTATTATTTTAGTAGTAGTAGAGCTTTTTTGTGAAAGAGCTCGTCCGGGGAAGTACTATCACCGTATCTACTTCTCCGCCAAATAGTGATGCTTGCATTGCTGTGTTTTGGTCTGAAGGTTACGGGTGCCGGTGAAATTACAATCACATGAGACTTTCCATCTTCATTTCTCAGTTTGGCGAACCGACTTGCGGTACCATTTAGGCAATAGTCTAGGTGGTATTGCAGTTGTTATGAGCAAAGGTAACCGCTTAACATCAGGTGGGCCTTTAGCTCGTTTCGCCATCCTATACTGTAAAAACTCATGCAGCGCTACCGCAGTTCGGTCCGCGACTCCACCGCACAACCAGCTCATGATTAAGGGTTCCGGTCGAGCTCGAAACCAGTCGGGCTCACCTGATAAAACCACGTGAGAAAAACCATAAATAATGACCAACTATTCACTCGTGCCTTAAAAACCACCAGATTGTAGCTTTCGGGAAACATAGACGCCGCGCAGGCACGAAATTCCACTTCTTAGTGATTCACGCTTCATGCGAATCCATAACCACCCTATCACCACCACCCATACCACTTGAACTTCACCACTACACTTACCTTGTGTATCGGCAATCCGATTGTCTGGTACAGTACACCACGCAATTTAACTTGGCCGGAGTGAAGTTGTCACAAAACCGCCTCAATAATCATTTTATATCAATATTTTTTTTATTTTTTATTTTTTAATTATGACATCTCTTAAATTTATGACATGCTTATTTTTTTGAATTTTTATTATTTTGTGACATTCGAATTTGACATCTATTAGCTATTGTGACTTTTATTTTATTTTTCTACAAGATTATATTGTGAACATTATTACTTATGAATCTACTGACGTGTAAATTAACTTTATAAATAAATGAATATGAATATGAATATATGGGTATCAGTTGGAGACGGGAGGCAAGACAAACATGAGCAGTAACTAACTTCACTCCTGCCAAGTAATTTTGCGCGTATTTTACAAGTTGTAAAGCAACTGCCGCCTGATCTTTTACAAAGCAATCAATAAAATTACAACACAAAAATATTTCTACAACAACCTTAAATAAATAACAGAATAAAATAACCACGAATACGAGATATTATGTATTGTATTCCGGTTTCACACAAATCTCTGGAACCGAACGCGATATATCACACAGCAAGTACTTTTTTTTTTTTTTTTTTTTTTTTTTCGAATGGGCTCTCGCAGGTGGGACCGAAGTCCCATTTCTGCTTAACCGGACTTAGTTGGCGGAGAGTCCCATGTGGGACTCCATACGCCGAAGGTTTTTTCCCTACATACTTACAAACTAGATGCGCGCGGCATCAATACCGCGCTTAATCGGGCGGGCGCCCCCCAAGGGGGGGGCTCGAACCTCGCTAGGGCATTGCAGGGGGACCCCGCAGTTCCTATGTCCCCCTAGCAGCCGTTGCTGCATCGAATTGGTTACCTCGAAAGTAGCGGACTTTCGGTCCCTATCGGGTGACGTGCTAAACGCCGTGAAGCGGCAAGCCTCGCCGGCGAGGCTAAGACCTACCTAGAAAACCTAACCAGTGGCTACGCAATAGCCTGCTCCTAGGAACTACTCTAGAGCATAGGGCCGGTCTCGCGTGACGAGATTATCTCCGGTTGCTTACACCGTGAGGGCGTCCCCAGGGGGGAGCTCGGACCTCGACTCAGGGTGCAGCAGGGGGACCCCGCCACTGATCCCCCCAGCAGCCGGTGCTGCGTCGGCATGTGTTACTGTTTCTCGAGAGTCGGACTCTCGGATTCTGTGTGTGTGTCGCGTCGGTCCTCGCCGGCGGGGACGATATTTTGGACGACGGCGTCGGAGTGTGCTTGTACTTTTATCTGACTCCTGGAGGAGTGTGATATCGTCATCGGGCTCAATGAGTGTGTGTCTGGGACGTCGGGTTTTGCTGATAGCGGATGGCTGGTAGACGGTGGCCGCCACGACCAAGGGGTTGGGGTGCTTGGGAGCGGAATCGAAATAGCGTTTTGAGGCACGCTTGAAAAACTGCTTGATGGTCGGCAGTTTGAAGTCTAGGTGGAGGTCGACGTTGCGTACGTACCAGGGGGCGTCTACAGCCCTACGCATGAAACGGTTTTGGATGGTTTGGAGCATGTGAATTCTCACCGGCTTAACGTGTGCGAACACAACGCTAGCATAGGCGAGTATGGGGCGGATACAGGTGGTGAATATCCTTACTTTGAGATGAGTGGGCAGCTTACTGTGCGCATTGAGAAGGGGGTGGAGACGTGCGAGGACAAGGGCGGCACGGTTTTTCACCCTGCGGATATGCGGACGGAAAGTCAGTCTACGGTCAAGGATCACTCCGAGATATTTGGCTTCTCGTTGCCATGGGATCTGTTTTCCGAACATTGAGACTGGTACGCTCAGTTCTTTACGGTACTGTGACAGGGGTCTCTTATCGAAGAGGACCGCTGCACTTTTTTCGGGATTTACTTCGATTCTCCATTTCCGGAACCATTCACCTAGGGTGTTGGCCGCGGATTGGAGGGTACGAGAAATAGCGACATGGGTCATGCCGGAGTAATAGATTGCCGTGTCGTCGGCGAAAAGGGCCATACGGGCTGCACCGCATTTTGGAATATCGCTGGTGTACAGCGTGAACAGTAGGGGGGAGAGCACGGAGCCTTGAGGCACACCGGCGTGAATGGGATGGGGGGAGGAGAGAGCCCCTTCTATGCGATAGCAAAAGGTACGATTCGACAAGTAGTCTCGGATGATGAGCACGAGACGATGTGGCACATTCATAGTGTACAGCTTATATAATAAGCCGTTGTGCCACACTTTATCGAAAGCCTTTGCTACGTCGAAAAAGAGAGTGCCGGTCATTTGACCGCGTACGAAGCCTGCACTGATGTGTTCTACAATGCGGTGCAGTTGATTAACGCAGCAGTGCTTTGTACGAAAGCCAAACTGCTCGTCGGGAAGGAGTTTATTTGAGTCGGCGAAATCTTTGAGTCGCTTATAAATAAGCTTCTCGTAGATTTTACCGAAGACATTGAGGAGACTAATCGGCCGGTAACTACTCGGCTCGGCTTTTGGTTTGCCCGGTTTGGAAATACCGATTACCGTAGCCTGTTTCCAAGCCTGGGGAAAGATGTTGTTTTTAAATGCCGCATTGAAGATGACGGTCATTAGAGCGATTAGGGTGGCAGGGAAACGTTTCAGCACCTTATTGGTGATGCCGTCTGCGCCGGGGGCTTTTTTGGGCTTAAGATCCTTGACTATAGAGAGAACTTCGTCAGGGGTGATCGGTGGGAGCTTTTGTCTCTTTAGACAGAGTTTCGTCAAAAACGTAGTGTCCCTTCAGGAAAAACCCACTTATTTACTGTGGTCCTCAGTGGATACCTAACGGTGCTAACGAACTGAGGGGCGTTGACCCGACACGCCAGCTGCGCTCCTTAAGGGCAAAGCAAAATTGGAAGAAGCTAGGGCCAGAAGGCCTTGGGGGATCTCCTAGTCTTCCCTAGCTTTAACCCCGTTTCGTCCTATCTAGCACTCTCTAGGGGTTTACACCCATTGCACACTAGAGACTTAGGGACCTGGTTGCACATTAAGACTGGCAATCAGGAGTGCAAGCTTAGGGCTCACCAGTAGGCACACAACCTCCCCGTCTATACCCGACGGGGAGGGTTTGAACACACTCCCGGGAAAACCCACCCGAGGAGCAAACCCCCATGGTAGTACGCCACTAATTTTCTCCCCTCTCATTGTTGCTAGGCGCTTGGCTTAGTCACCGTCTCTAAGATGGTGTCTGATGCCGAGTTCCTCAGCATTTTAAAGAACGTCCTCTTCAAGGACCCAGTCTTTATCGCCAATCATGGCGACTTGTTTGGCAGCGCTTTTGCCGCCAATCAATCGGACGTCCCCGACTCTCCAGAGTCGCCCGACCCCCCCCCACCCCTAAGGAGGAATAGGCGCCCCGCCCGTTCCGACAGCGATGAGGAGAGGCCGAGGTCTCCACGTGGTCCGCCTAGGCGTTCAGCCAGCCTGGACCATAAGGACCGCACCCCCTCACCTCTCCCCACCCCAGCCCCCACTCAATACCCTGATCGCTCCCCTATCCCGTCAGACCAAGAGATGTCCTCGGACAGTGAGGTCAACTCGGACGCGGCCGATGCCTTTACCACAGTAGTGGGTAAAGGCAAAAAACGCAGCCGCAAAACCAACAAGGCCGAGGCTCTCGCCTCAAAAACTCTTAAACTCTCCGAGGCAAACTCTGCCCCGGCCCCTACCCCCCGTCCCGCCTCTTACTCCTCCTCGCAGGATAACAGGCCCTCCTCCCCTCATGATCACGAACATACCTCATCTTCCCAGAAGAAGGTACCCATTCCGCCTCCCTTATTCATCCAGGATAAGGCTTATTGGACCAGGATCTCCGACTGGTGCAACCAAAATAAGATCAATTTTACTAGTGCCCGCCCCACACAGCAGGGCATTAAAGTAGTTGTCCCCACCCCCACTGATTACCGCAACCTTACCAGGTTGTTGCGCGAGCGTGGTGTGTCTTTTCACACCTACGCACTCCCAGAGGACCGACTCCTTAGAGTTGTGATCCGAGGGATTCCGACCGAAGTCAGCTGCACGGAAGTGCATGCCGACCTCGACCGTCAAGGGATCCCGGTTGCAATTACTCACCGTATGTACCGTGGTAAGCACGGCGAACCCTACAACATGGTCCTCGTCATATGCCACCCTGGCGAAAACGCCAAAAATATCTATAACATTAAGACCGTATGCAAATTGTCAGGCATCACGGTCGAACGCCCCCACAAATCAAACCAGCCTGGACAATGTCACCGTTGCCAGCTGTATGGTCACTCCCAGCGTAACTGCTACGCAAAGCCCAGGTGCGTTAAGTGCCTAGGCGATCACGGGACTACCGAGTGCGAGCGTCCCAAGGAGAGGGACCAGTGCACGGAGCCCCCTAGCTGTGTCCTTTGCGGAAAATCCGGGCATCCAGCGAATTATCGCGGATGCCCCAAAGCCCCCAAAATGCGCAACGCCAAATCGGCGAAACGCGCCTCCGACCGCGTTGCGAGGGAAGCCCCCTCCTACGCAGCCCCCTACCAGTACCAACCACCAAACCCTAGAGGCCCACTCGGGCCCTCCCCTAATTTCCGCGGCCCACTCGGGCCCAACCCCTGGTTTAAGGGAAACCAAAAGCCCCAATTCCCACCTCTTCCGCCCTCTCGTCTCGCGCCCCCGGCCTCAGAGCCCCCTGCGCTGATGAACATACCCATCCCCGCACCTTCTCTCAGGCCCAAAACTGCACCAGCAGCCAAAGCCCCCCCCCCCATGAGAACCCCCCCTCCGGTAAACTCCCCCGGCCTTCTGCCGAGAGAATACCTCGAACCCCAATCAGGGGAGTCCCGCATTGACGCCTACTCTAGACTTTGGGCCTTTACCCAAGGCATCCATGAGCAGCGCCTTCAGGTACTTACCAAGTACCAAGACATTTATAGAATACTTAATTCCAATTATAATGTATAATACGGCCCCACCCAAAAGATTCAAACCCCGTTCCCTAATTTTAGGCTTTTTTAATGCCCGAGGCATTAGTGGTCAACGCGACGACGTAGCCGTCTTCTTGCGTGAGCACCAAATCGATATTTTACTCATTCAAGAGTCTTTCCTCAAACCCCATAGTCGTAATCCCAATATAGCCAACTATAGGCTGATAAGAAACGACAGAGCACACACCGCACTAGGCGGAACGCTCATCTATTACCGAAATTCATTGTATTGCATCCCCATTGATCCCCCAGAGCTAGCATGCCTGGAGGCTTCAATCTGTCGCCTAGGCATGACAGGGCACCAGCCCATCACCATTGTCTCGGCCTATAGATCCGCAAACAAACCCGCGAGTCTGCTCGAGGACGACCTCAAATCCCTACTCGATCTTAGTAACTCTGTAATTATTGCAGGCGACTTAAACGCCAAACACCGTTCATGGAGCTGTGTCTCCAATAACGCCGCTGGCACTCAATTAGGAGCACTTAGCGACAAACTTTCCTTCGACGTCATCGCCCCGATGCGTCCCACTCACTATCCTGACACAGTAGGGCACAGGCCCGACATCCTAGATATAGCCCTCTTAAAGCGCGTAAACCTCGGTATTCGCTCTATCGAGGTAATCCAAGAATTAGACTCAGATCATCGCCCTGTGATCATTCAACTGGGTCCCCGAGGTGGTCCCTCGGATCCCGGTATTCCACCCATAACAAAAACGATAACCGATTGGAGGAGATTAGAGGACCGCCTCAAATCTACCTCATCCCCCCAATTAGATTCAATCCCTGACTCCATTGAGACAGTCGCGGACACGGTGGCCGCGATCACCTCGCTCACCAACCATGTGCAGTCCGTAGTGGGCGAATGCTCACGGCAGGTTCCGATGCTGGATGACCAGCGTCTGAAACTGCCGGACGATGTAAATGAGTTGAGGACCGAGAGGAACGCGGCCATCCGTGCCTATGACGCTTTTCCCAATGAAGCCAATCGTGCCCATATGCGCTCCTTACAGAATTCTGTAAAGAGACGTGTAGCTCAGGTACGGGAGGAGCATTGGGACAAGGAAGTCAGCGCAATCCAACCGTCTCATGTAGCCTTCTGGGCCCTTCAACGCAGACTTAAATGCGAGACCACGGCAACTATGCCCCCCCTAAATCGACCCAATCAAAGGCCGGCCTTTGACGACGACGAAAAAGCCGAATGCTTAGCCGACAGCTTGGAGTCTCAATGCACTCTCAGTACGCTTCCCGTAAGCCAAACCCACAGCAAGTACAGTCGTCGTTGCTATTTATAGACAGCGAGCGGTCGCAATAATCTGTGCGATGTGCACAGACTAAGAAGTGTACTACGTACAGACGACCCACTCCCATACAAAAAAATGGCCCGTAGTAGTTGGAAAAATTGAACATGACAGTTCGTTTTTTTTTAAATTCTTTTGTTGAATTTTGGGCAAAGGCTCACACTGTATGCCTTATTTAAGCTGTTGTATATTGTTATTTCAACTTTAGTTCGTAAAATATAGCTAGAGTCCTGTAACAGATGTCAAATACGTAAAAATACATTTAAAATTTACGTATTTGACTTCTGTCACAGGACTGAAGCTATATTTTACCAACTATACATTTTCGAAACGAGAACTGAGAATATGTAAATGAAACAACATATTTTGTTCAGATTTTTATTGATTAAATTATAGTTTTTAATACAATATGTCTTATTTTGCATTCTCGGAAGAGATTTTCTAATCAGCCTAGATAAATCTGTGCCTTTCAATATTTTATATGAACACCAGTTGAAAATTAAAAAAATTACCATGCCAAGGAAGAGCACTTCAGTTTTTTACCCGACTGCGCCAGAAGGAGGGTTATGTTTTTCGTGTGTTTCACAAGAAAGGAAGTCAAATGAGTAGGTACTTAGACAAAGTTTGGCTTGGTATGGTGAACCCGATGTACAGGCTACGTGAAAGTTTCGCTCTTGATGTCTTACTATTCAAGCTAGCACAATTCTCCAAGTTGAAAAGATTGTCAAAAAAGATACTGTTTCAGCAGTATTTTTTAGGATGAAACTATCTTCTTTTCCATCAGCATATTGAGCTAGAACAAATGACACTTGAATCAAACTTGGTACAAATGGTAAATTAAAGTTCGAGATTTAGAAAAATATAATTATATTATATTTTTATATTAACATTCATGATGATGAGACTGGTTTAAATAAATTAAAACACTAATGTTTACTTTTATTTCGTAATAGTAATTAGCAGGTACTGTCTCTTCTCATGGGTGTTGTAAAAGGCGACTAAGGGATTCACCAGAGAATGCCCATCATTCTCTGAGTTTTCAAGCAATCAACGGCGATCGCCAACCCGCCTGCCAAGCGTGGCAATTATGGCATATCCCCTTTTTGGGGAGGCCTATGTCCAGCAGTGGACGTCTTTCGGCTGAAATCATGATGATGAATCAGCAGGTACCATATAAATAGAGATTTAAAATAGTTAATTAATCTTACCAATTTATAATGGCAGATGGGTAGATATGGTCATCATGTTTCCTTTTACAAGAATAATTATTATCACGATTCTGACATACATCTGAAAAAATAAATACTTTAGTATTCTATAAACTATTCTATTCTTTATTGTACACCAGAAAAATAGAAAAATGCAGTACCTATTAAATTATAAATAGAAATTAGGTACATGTATGTACGAGCGGGCGAGCTTAACTCAAAAATTAGTTTTCTACCAGCAAACCTTTGAGTGATAGAGATAGATTTTAAACTATCTTGTAACACTCATTTTACATCAATATGGGATGATGGATCAGTGACCAATACCGTTTGGCATTAACTTTGCAGGTCTCAGTCAGTCTACTGCGTCAACAGCATATATTTCACTACAGTAAGTTTGCCAATAGTACATGATACCTGGTCTAGTGACACAGCCTGTTAGAAATTCCAATAAAAAGCAATAGGTACTCGCTACCAAACTTGAGCGGGTTGGAGTGGATATGAGTATACTCATTTTTTTACTACATTAGCTGTACACCTAACATTTTATAAGTAGATTACTGATTACGTACGAACCTTCATAAACTTTTGTATTCCTGTAGTTATTTCATCGGCCAAAAACAATGTAGGATAAGCACCAACTTTAAGCCGATACTTCTCATTGATGAACCTTTTTTCAATGCTTCTGACACAAACATAGTTTGTGAAGATCTTGCATGCTAAACTGCGCAAATAAGCCACTTTAAGTCCTATCTCACTAACGGGAAGCGAATACATCTTAGCGTCCTTTCGTTTGCTATCACAATGTTCGATACAACAATACAACACTTGTTGTACATCTTACTTGTACTATCACTGCAAAATATCACAGTTAAGAAATCATTAAGAGGATAAGTACAGAAATTAATCAACGCAAACTTTAATCAACAACATTATATGGAAAAATCGAAATCTTACAAAAACAACCAAAATTAACGTAAAAAATTAACAATGACCTCAGACTACATAGAGATACTACGTATGACGGTCGAAAATTATCTATGGTCTTGGCAAAGGGCCTAAACGGGGTGAAGACTGTCACAAGGGGGCGAGGGTCTCCTGTCATGTATGAAATTTCTAACCATAGAGTACATCTGTATACGGTTGAAATTATTTGTTCCAAGTTTATCACCCGTGGCGATGTGTTGCGATCGCGGCCGGCCCGATATTAACGTTCGCCGATAACGCCACGATTCGCTTCGTTGCAGTAACGTGCTGCAAAATATATTGAGTAGGATTCAAAATGGTCGTGCTCTTTGTAAAAGAGATGTGTCAGAGAAGAAATATAGTGATTAAAAAATAATTAAATACTCAAAGAATAAAATGGACGTAGTGCGTAGAACTGTGACTAAAGCCAGAAGATGGATTACTAACTAGCAAAGGAGTAGGTATTTTATAACTATTATTCCGTTCGCAATGTTTGCGAGCTGCGATCGGGAGCGTGCGTCTAATCCTCAGACCAAAACAATAAGGTTGGCGTCTCGGACGAATAAAAAAGGCGGATGGTATCTCGCTAAACAATAAGTGAAGCATCCATAGTAAAAGTACGGGCCGGCACGCACAAATTCACATCCATAGTATGCCAAAAAGCCGCAAAAAATCTAGTGTGACGGTAGTCATTGTTGTAGTGTCACAAATAAAATAACAGTACAAAATTAAATGTGGTGTGTTAAAATGCTTTCAAAATTATAGTGGGTTTAGGAAAAAAATAAGTGCTTCAGTCATTGTTTCGCGAGATTCCGTCCGCCTTTTTTATTCGTCCAAGGTTCGCGTACTCCCGATCGCGGTTCGCGAACACTGCCGGCGGAAAAGTACTCCTTTGCAATTTTTTTGTCTTGGGGATATCCTCATGGACGCACTCCGCCCGGGACGGCTGAGCCAGTGTCGGACTCTTATCGACTAGAACCACCACGGTGTTCATTCAACTACCTTTGGCCGGGGGCGTGGGGACCCTCTGTATCCGCACAACCACCCCAGACAGGTCCCGGCCCGCCACAAGTAGGCGAAGGTAAAGTGTGGCCTAACATCAGCCGCCACCTCCCCGGCGGCATACACGGAACGCCACCTCACGGGCCCCACCATGACGCAGCTAACACCCCGATGTCACGGCCACGCCAGCCACGCCTGCCTCACCAGCCTTGCTAGCCACGGGGGCCACGCCAGCCACGCCAGCCTTGCTAACCACGGGGCCACGCCAGCCACGCTAGCTACACCAGGCAGCAGACTCCCGTAATTTTTTTATAAAGCTTTTCTTCCTCATATATCATCCTCCACTGTGCCTTCTGCTAACTTCAGAAGAACACGTAGAGTCACGCCCCATTGTCCGAGATCGAGCTCCTCCCGCGCCAGAATATTCGCCACAGGCAATACGATCCCGCGAAGGATAATAATGTCCCTCGAAACATTGAGGTAATATGTACTACGCCTCGAAAGGATATTTATTGCCCGTACCCAGGATGCACCGGCCTAACAACTGCCGTTCCCTCCAGACGTGTCCAAAAGGACTAGCAGCCGTCAGGCACACGTGGAGGTTTTCTGGCCAGCAGCCCGGCTTCAGTCACTAGTTCTGCGCGCTCCATTTACTTATCTTATTATTTTGGTCTGAATCCTCAAAGTATTCGAAACATAATCGACATCAAACTGAACAAACAGCAATACTTTTAATATTAACACCGTCAGAGCCTTCTTTCATACATGTCGGAACGTGTTTCGGAATGATTACGAAAACGACATCTTGTTAGGAGTCCTACCCTCGCTATTACCCTACATCGCGGCATTAATATGTCGTTGCTACCATTAAGTATTAAGCCCGCAATATTTTATAACAAAGAATAAAAATATTTATTTTAGCTTATAACATTCGATATATCGAATGACAGCGTATAACTGAGAGGACGACGTACTTCCAAGCTCTTTCCACTTGCACTAAAATTTTCATATCCTATCATAAAATCTTTGAGACAGTCTTCGCTCGTCTCAAAGATAATTCTCTAGAATAAAAGCTGAAGAGAATCGTAAAGAACCTTTTAAAGAACGTAATAATATGTCCCTTGCCACGTTTTAAATCGTTACATTTTAATTTTACTTGGATGACCGTAATAAGAACGAACCTTTCACTTGCTTTTGACTTTTTGTCCCAAAGGGTAAACTAATTAAAATATTATGTTCTCTTTCTCAACAAGTCGAAAACTCGACCCTTGGCGTAGGGACTGTCAGACCATCCTCCTTGAAAGAACTGTCAATATTTTTATGAATTTGAATCTAACCATGGTATAATAAGATGTTTCACCAGGTAGTCTCTTCCCGTGACAGCTAGGTCACGTGATTGCCTCTGTACTACGTCATCGGCCGTGGAGCCAATAGCGGGCTGTTAGCGTGACACTTGTCAGTTTGATGTGCTGCCACTTTGTGAAAATAAATTACCCGAGCAAAACGCATTTTTTCATTTACTTGCCTCTATAAAGAATCGCTGTTAAACTAGTAATTTTATACAGTTTCCTTTAATAACTAATTAGATGACACACACGAGATAACAAATTCTTTATTAATAAAAATCTCTTTAATTGTATTGAAGGTATCAATCAATGGCAACACCCATCGTGACGTAGCCTTTGGGCGATCACGGGAAGAGAATACCTGGTTAAGCATATTATTATACCATGAGCAATATCAAGCATGGCTTGCAGTTTATTTTGAAATAGCTAACGGTTGACTACACCACGCCCTTCAAACCAACAGTTTCTGTAAAATCTTTATTACGCCATCGCGCAACATTTTGCATAAATTACTATGAAGGAACACCAGATTGCTGGCTACGATTAAATCAAGACTTATACAGGTACATGCATACATTTACCTATAGAGTGTGGAGATTCTATCAGATCCCACGAAATATATTTTTACCGGGAAAAGTTCCAACTTTTGGATATACCTACTTAATGTTATATTATATGTGTAGATAGATATGCAAACCCGGTTTTGTTAATTAAACCCAAGATACTACTCTTGAAAACAATTCCAATCTAGATCCAATTCAGATTGCAAAAAATGTCAATTTGGTGCCAATTTGGCATTGAAAATTACGAACTAACGTTCCAGTTCAGTGATCTATTGGAATTATTTTCATGAGTCGCCACATTTTCATATTTTCGCCATATTTTCAGTTTGATATCAGTAGACTATTGAGGCCAACATTATAAAAATTGAACCAAACATATACGATGCACTGGCTTATATTCAGAGACGAATATAAGCGTGAGCTCCTGCTTCCATCTGTCAAAATGCAGTGCTATTTGTCAGTTGGAAGGTTGGAAGCATGAGTTGAAGCATGTCAAACGTAGTGAAGGGCGCCCCCCAGCCAGGTGGACCGACGACCTGATGAAAGTAGCTGGGGGGGACTGGATGCGGAAGGCAGAGGACCGAATGTTGTGGCGCAATTTGGGAGAGGCCTATGTCCAGCAGTGGACTGCGAAAGGCTGAGTTGATGATGATGTTGATGAAGTATGAGTTCACGCCTTACCGAAGCCTTAGCGTCTACGTCAATCCCACTTCCCCTTATCAATGGCTTAGTTATCAGAATTCGTAATTCCGTTTTGACCAATAAAATGTATTTATTTATTTATAATCTATGTACACACAATAACATGTGAAAGGAGACAGCATTAAAAGTATTTATTACAAAGGTACCGCTTATTTCAAAGAAATTTCTACCAGCAGACCTGTGAGAGGAGAAATAAGTAAGAAATGTAGACAACAGTGTGTAAAAAGATAAGAAACTTAAAATTAGTTCTAATAAAGCAATAGGAACTTAAATAAATACATTGTTAATAGGAAAATATGATATACCTAGGGATCTTTAGAACTAAACAATGAATATCTTTAGAACTAAATTACTTGAATTTTTGTTACATAAATGTTATTATTCTATAAATGACTTCCTAAATGACAAATTTGATTCGCATTCAGTTTTAAGCTCTATTTTATGTTAAAATTATTATTATAAATTGTTATTGTTAAATAATTATTGACAAAATGTAATGTTGTAACAAAAATTGTATTTTAAGTATTTTAATTTTCTACGATTATTCAATTATAAAGTATCTGATAATTGTAGTATAATCAAATTTCTGTATTCAAAAATTATTCCAATACCATTAAAAAAATTAAATATTTGTACGCCGGAAACGGCACAATATGTTGGACCCAATTTTTTTTTTATAACAACTGTGTTGTACCATATTCTGACAAATAAATGATCTATCTATAAATATGCAGTTACTAATTAAGAGTAAAGGTAATGCACCTTTACAAGTCTTTTGAAGACAGATATAGATTGTGAATTCCGGATGTTAGGGGGGAATGTTATGATGTTTTTTAATCTTACTGCATGCACAGAGAAGGCATACGAATAGTAATCCGTTCTTGAAATGAATTTACAATTTATGTAGTAAATAGTGCTTTAACTAGATATGTTTTTCTTCCTCCTACAAAATTGGCCAAAACAGAGTCACAAAGTCTGATAACTAAGCCATTATTATGTCGGTCCCTTCTTTAAATACAAAAAACAGGACGGAAGCAGAACAGCAATAATTTAATTATCCTCCCATCGTAAAAACGAATCAAATATGTATACAAATCTCCACCAGTCCAAGTCATCATCAAAGTAAAAACTTCAGTTAAAATTGACAATTGCTGCAGAAGTTTACGAATTACTCTCCGGAATGAAAATTGCCTTCTAATAGAAATGTCAGTCGGCGAATGTAGGGGGATCCTCGTCAGGGAAACTGTCACTCTTGGAGCTTCAGAATTAGAAATGTAGATTATATTTTATTTAGGAAGTTATTGTGTAGAAGATATTTGGATGTTATTTCCTGGGCTGTTGTCCGTGATTGCGTTTGTAATGAATCTATTCTCCAGTGTATTGTCCCTTTTCAGGGTCGGTATTCAAATGAATAGTGGAGGGATTGTAGCGTTTTGATTTAATATTTAAGTTTAGGATTGTATTTGGAGATATTTGTCTTTTAGTTATAGTTGTACAAAACTTCTATCATCTTAGTTCATTGTAAATGTCATTATGCTTCTTTAAAAGTTTAATTGAAAGCTGCTACAAATCAAAGTAAATATTAAGCAATGTTACACAGCGACATATTCAAGAATATAGTGGAATGTGCGTACACAATGTAAAATAAACCACGGTATATTACGAGTACAATTTATTGCTCGCACACGCTCTGTCTGAGGTCTGCTAGATAGTTGGCCTGTACAAAAAGCGGAGACGCTAGAAAAGATGTACACTGCCGTGCTAGGTGCATCACCTCACCGCATCCAACTTTGATTTGTTAGCACGGAACAGACCAAAGCCAGGGGGGTTTGAGGGTTCAAACCCCGCTCCGAAATCCCTTAATGTATTGTTAATAAATTAAATGTATCATTAAATTCTTTCGTCGAAATGTATTTTTCATTCGTGCCGCGCCGACACGTTGCCGTTAAAAAAAATGAAGTTGTTACAGTAGTACACATTTTATATGGCCCACCGATGTACTCCTGCGCAGATAACACAATTTAAATACGCGGGAAATTACTTAACCAATCAGAAAACACCATTGCTGCGCGCCAAAAGTCTGTCAATGCGTTACATAAGGTTGTTTTTTTTTTTAAATTTCTGGTTTTTTCGTCGGTCATCTTTTCGTGTCTGCGCGACGGAAGATTGACGACGTGCCATATCTTTTGTGTCAATGATCACCTTTCTGAATGATTTAAAATTGTTTTATTTGTTTATCTGACTGCCTCGTTGGTCTAGTGGTTGCAAGCGCGACTGCTGAGCGTGGGGTCCCGGGTTCGATTCCCGGGTCGAGCAAAGTGTTATTGGGTTTTTTCATTAGGAAATTCTTAATAGCAGCTCGGAGTCTGGATTTGTGCCCGGTCAATGGCAATAGGCTCGCCCCCTTTTACATGGGACTATAACATAACTGGCGAAATGTGGGTGTACTATTACACCTCTGCCTACCCCTTCGGGGAAATACAGGCGTGATGTTATGTTATGTTATGTTATGTTGTTTATCTGAACGCTGAAATTAACTATATGTAAAAATAGATCTATACTAAAATGAATAAAACTAAACTAAACTAAAAAATAATAAGTATGTATTTCTTAATCTCATGTACCTAAGTAAATGATTGTATTCTTGTGAGCATAAGTATAAGTTATTATAAACCTCAAACTTTAAATATCAATGAATAAAGACTAAACATGCTTCTCTAGTCCTTTAGAGCTAGCTTAGTTTACCTTTATCTCTTTTTGTCGATGTATTGTAGAATTGTTTTCGAACGACAATTTTCCCGGTGTATCCCGGATTTGGTCTGCGCTAGCAAGGATCAAACCCAGCGGAATCCGCTCGTGTTGGATTCCCGGAATTTTTCTGGGACCCCGGAGTGTTACCATTATCAACACCTACTCTCAAAACAGGTTTGCGTTCCAATTTTAAAGGGATTTAAGGATCACTGCGTCTTTTACAAAATATTATATTTGTATGAAGATTTTATTGAATTGTGTGTTAAGTACTTCACGTCCTTTTATTATTAGTTAACATAACATAACATCACGCCTGTATTTCCCCGAAGGGGTAGGCAGAGGTGTAATAGTACACCCACATTTCGCCAGTTATGTTATAGTCCCATGTAATAGGGGGCGAGCCTATTGCCATTGACCGGGCACAAATCCAGACTCCGGGCGGGCTATTATTAGTTATGGACAGCAAAATGCTTATGACCGTTAGAGTAGACGTATCCTTAAGTGGAGTTAGTGGAAATGTCGCGTGGGACCCCCTCAGACTAGGTGAAGTGAAGTTCTTCGCAAGGTTGCTGGTAGAAGCTGGATGAGAGTGGCTCATGTCCACCAGAGTGACTGTAGAGAGGAAACGGCTCTTCATACACTGTCCTGCTTGGGCGGCGCAGTGCCTTGTTCTCACTGCAGCAATTGGCAGAGACCTCTCACTACCGGCAATGGTCAGGGCCATGACTGACAGTGGGGGCCTGGAATGTAGTCGCGTCCTTCTGCGAGGATGTCACCTCGCAGAAAGAAGCGGTGGAGCGGGTCAGGGAGGAATACTCCCTCGCTGATCCGATCCGCTGCAGGAGGACGGGATGGCGCAGGGGGCTTTACGTCGACCTGATGCCGTCCTAAGAAAGCCCAGTGGGTGGTATATTGGGGAGTCTATCATCCGCATTGCACGGGCTTCGAGCTGCGGTGACGTCCCAAGTGTGCCTGGACATCGCTGAAAGAGAGTTAAAGGTGGAAGGCCCTGAAATAGGCCGTGCTTAATGTGTCGCGAATGCCATGTATAGCAGTCCTCGTGGCCCATCATTAGATACATTATTACAGTATTAACTGTAATATATTCTTATATTATAAACGTGAAAATTTGTTGTGTGTGTTCTTGTGTGAAGTTGTGGAGTGAAAGAAGATGTAGTGACAAAGATTGAGAAAGGTATGTTAAGATGGTTTGGACATATAGAGAGGATGGACGAGAAGAGATTGACGAAACAAGTATACGAAGCGAGTGTGGATGGAAGAGTTGGAAGGGGACGACCTCGGCGAACGTATCGCGATCAAATCGCGGATGTTCTCAAAAAATGCCAGGTTAAGAGTTCTCTAAACCGACGAGCATGCATGACGAGGTTAATGGACGTAGATGAAGCGAAAGAGGTGTGTCAGGATCGTAGCAGGTGGAAATCCATAGTCTCTGCCTACCCCAATGGGAAACAGGCGTGATAATATGTATGTATATGTATGTGAAAATTTGTGAGGATGTATGGATGTGTGGATATTTGTTACTCATTCATGCAAAAACTACGATATGGATTTTAATGAAATTTGGCATACAGATAGAAAATAACCCGGATTAAAATATAGGCTACTTTTTATCCCAGGAAGATGAATACTTTCCGAGGGATGCGCGATAAACGACATCCACGCGGGTGAAGTCGCAGGCATAGGCTAGTTCAACATAAATGCGTGTGTTCTGTGCACATATTAAATACCTACTACCCACAACCGGTTCCCATTATTCTTGTCCACCCATAGGTTGTCTGGAAGAGATTGCCTTGTCCGATGAAACCGGTCATTGTACGTACATAATCTTTCTGTAAGCTACTGTCGTCTTTTTCGTTTGGTGTATGTACAATAAAGAGTATAATGAATAAATAATAAATATCACATTTCCCTATTAAGTCGCGATTCCACTGTTCCACAAAGTTAATATTATTAGGTCCTTACATATGAAATTGGCGTTTTGTACGGGAGGAATATAAAGTTTTTTTTTTGTAAAATATATTTAATTAATCAAAGTATCCACCGTTTTTATCTATGCACTTTTGCCATCTCATAGGTAGTTTATTGATCCCTTTACTAAAAAAACCATGGGGGCGAGAATCAATAAACTCTTTTAAGGCGGTTTGGACTGCCGCCTCAGAGTTGAATTTTTTTCCTTGTAAGAAGTTGTCCAAATTCCGAAAAAAAAATGGTAATCAGTTGGAGCAAGGTCCGGGGAGAACGGTGGATGTAATCGTTTGGCCAGATTTTAGAAAGCTGTAGTGAACGACACCGGCGCTAGTCCACCAAACACTCACAAGTAATTATTTTATTATTTTTAACGCATTTACGCATGCGAAGCTAAATCTAAAGATTTAAATTGTGGAAAGAAAAAAAAGATAAAAAAAAAAAAAAAAAAAAATTTCTTTCCACAATTTAAATCTGTAGATTTCGCTTCGCATGCGTAAATGCGTTAAAAATAATAAAATAATTAGTAAGGGTAGGCATATCTATACGACTTTGATTTAACTGCAAAGTTAGTCGAGTCGGTTAAGAAACAATGTTTCTTAATAAGATATCGCTGACGTCACCCAAAGACGTATAGTGGAGGATAATTTCGATACCATGAGCAGTGTTCACGGTAGCTTAGTGGCTAAAGCACTGGCGTACTGAGCCAGGAGTCGCAGGTTCGAATCCTGCTCGAAAGCGATTTTTTCTTTCCACAATTTAAATCTTTACTCACAAGTAACTTTTTCTGAGCCAATTTTCGTTTAGGGCAGGCCCAGTCAAATGGGTCTCCAGGGTTCAGCCATTGCGACGAGCACTTCCGATTATTGTACAGTATCCACTTTTCATCACAAGTAATGATTCGATTTAAAATCTCTTCATTATTGTGTCGGTTGAGCAAAGTAACACAGCAGTCGACGCGTGTTTGCAAGTTCGATTCACTCAATTCATGAGGTAACCATCGTTCAAGTTTTTTTACTTTCCCGATTTGCTTCAAGTGGATTAATACAGTTTTATCACTTACCCCGAAGCCTGCAGCTATCTCTGAAGTGCTTTGTGATGGATCCGCTTCCACAATAGCCTTTAATTCTTCATTTTCCACTTTGGTCTCCGGCCGTCCACGGGGTTGGTTCTGAAGGTCGAAATTTCCAGAACGAAAACGTTGAAACCAAAAACGTACCGTGCTTTTTTTTGCGACACCAGCGCCGTACACATCATTAATCCTTCGAGCTGTTTCTGCAGCACTGGTGCCACGGTAGAACTCGTACTCGTAAATATACCGATATTTCATGTTTTCCATTGTGCGGTAATAAGCGACGCCAAAGAAAAAAATAATTAGGAAAAAACAAATGAATGACTGTTTTCAAAACTCAAATGTACCAGCTAAATGAATTTATAAATTTGAATTTGGAATTCTTAACCAAAGAGGAGATATTTCAGATCAAAGTGGTCAGTACGACAAAACGCTAATTTCATATGTAAGCACCTAATATTAGCTAGCATTGTACAGACGCCATTATTATTAAATGAACGCTAAAATGTCTGTACTAGGACCTCAGAATAATGGAAGTCGAGTTCTGTTACGGATAGAATGTTACGTGTCGTGAATATTGTTCGTTTAATTTTACTTCAGTTATGATATTTTTATTTGATGTTGTAAATAGAAATAGAAAATATTGTCAAATTCATTATTTATGACTGTCTGGCTACTTCACTGGTCCAGTTACCATATCAGCTCGGCTACCGAGAGTGTGGCCCGATTCTATTCCTAGCTTGGATAGTTTTTAAAAGTTGCTACGCGTTGCTCTAGAAATTTTGCTGTGCCGTTGGTTGTGTTATTTACTCAAACACAAAAACACGATTTAATTTCACATCGATCTAAAGGGTTCACCAGAAGATGGGGGTGCATTAAAAGAGTCTCCACGAGTGACGATTTTTAATTGATCGTCCGGCGCACCATGAGCAGTCAGCCCTACTACCAACCTGCTGATTGGCTAATCTTTTTCCAACGGCATGAGCTATTATCATTATGTAGCTCATGTCGACATGATAGAAGAAGACCGGAAGATGGTTAGCAGCGTTCTCTAAGTATTTAATCAACCATCTGCAATCGCCAGCCCGCCTGCTAAGCGTGGAGATTATAGCATATTCCCCCCTATTAGGGGGGAGTTGTCGTAGGGACGTCTTTCGGTTGAAATGATGGTGAGATATTATAGTGGGAACGCTGTTGACTAAGATCATGTAGTGTCATGGTCTGAGAAAGATTAAGTTAGGAAGAGTAGTAACAAAAACTGAGAAAAATATGTTAAGATGGTTTGGGCACCTACCTACAAGTTTCTTTTTTTTTTGGATTTTTTTGTGTGTTTATCCTTCAATCGCGTTGAAACTTCTGAACGGATTTGGGTGAAGTTGGTCATACGTCATGTAGACCTAGGATTAACACAGTTTTTTTTTCCACAAATAATGAAAGCGAAGTCACAGGTGACTACTAGTATATTATACATATTTGAAAGACAATTGACTTAACAAATGACAGTCAAAACTTATCGTCTCCAACGCGTTTATATTTTTATCACAATAGCTACTACACTACCAAAAACAAATAACTACAAATGTACATAAACTTAATTTGAAATGCGTTTGGACACAACCCTAATAGAATATAAGGACAAAGTAACATAAAAACACTATTTCATGCCCAGAGTACGCTAGTTACGCTAAAACACATTCAAAGTTTGTAATGTTGATACTTTAACTAATAAACTAGGGGTTGGCTAGCGAATGCCAAACTTCGAGTAATTGAACTCATTTTGATTCTGATTTATAAAATAGTGCTTTTCTCTTAGCAAGGGTAAGTTGAGACGTTATGTAAAATATTAAATTATTTTCAACAAAAATATGCCAAACAGTAGCTAGCACCTAGTCTGAAAGTAATAACAATGACCACTGCAAAATATCGATTATTGTTGAGTTATGAGACGTTTAGATAAGTACCCCTTTCCCGCTTTTTAGGCTATTGTGGAAAACAACTACAGAACAATAATAATAATAAATAATAGATAGATAGATAAAGATAATTGGTTAATAACACAACTTATAATGCAAATTATTGTAAAACGAATAGGCAATAATTCGTATCGTACATTTCTTATGCTTCTCCCAATAACAGGGTTATAACATTTATCATTATTTTTTCATTTATCATTATTTTAAATAACACCTGCCTGTTACATTATTAAAATAGTGAAATAAAAAATAAAATAAAAAAAACGTCTTTATTTCAGGCATCAGCCCATAAGTTGTTAGTGATGAGTTAGTAACAGATTGTAATAGGCCAGTCTTAGTTTTTAAATCGTTTCATGCGTAGCACGAAGCAATTAAAAAAATACGAAGCACTTTAACACATTCTTCTCACAATCATCATCATCATCATCTCAGCCGAAAGACGTCCACTGCTGGACATAGGCCTCCCCCAAGCAACGCCACAACGACCGGTCCTGCGCCTTCCGCATCCAGCGGATTCCCGCGACTTTCACCAGGTCGTCGGTCCACCTTGTGGGGGGCCTACCCACGCTGCGCCTTCCAGTACGCGGTCGCCACTCCAGAACTTTACTGCCCCATCGGCCATCCGTTCTGCGAGCAATGTGCCCCGCCCACTGCCACTTAAGTTTGGCAATTCTTCGGGCTATGTCAGTTACTTTCGTTCTCCTGCGAATCTCCTCATTTCTGATTCGATCACGCAGGGACACTCCGAGCATAGCCCTCTCCATTGCCCTTTGAGTGACTTTGAGCTTTCTTATCAGGCCCATTGTGAGAGACCACGTTTCAATACCGTAAGTAATTACTGGCAACACACACTGTTCAAAGACTTTCGTTTTGAGACACTGCGGTATTTTGGACGAGAATATATTGCGTAGCTTCCCGAACGCTGCCCAACCGAGTCGGATTCGACGATTGACCTCTTTCTCGAAGTTGGACTTACCTAGCTGGACAGTTTGTCCTAGGTATACATAATCGTCAACAACTTCGAGTGTAGATTCTCCGATGTTTACGGGAATGGGATCCTATGTTTTTTTCTTCTCACAATACTCATCTGCAAATAAATAGGTAGTGATTGCTAGTATAACCTTTTTCCTGCAATTAAAATGATTATGTTGCCTGAGAAAACAGCACTTCCTTGAGCTGCATCAATCATGGCACGATCCATATATTGATTTTTACAAAAACAAAAATGATTTTTATAGAAGTTGGAATAGTCTTACTATTGATCCTTGGTCCCTAAAGAATAATTTTCGGCATTTAAAATATTTTTAAACAGTTTTAAAAGCAATAACATAACATACTTAATTAGCCCATTATAGTCCCACTGCTGGGCACGGGCCTCTTCTCAGAATTAGAAGGTAAAAGCCTTCTTAGTCCACCACTTAGTTCGAGTGGAACCTTCTTGAACTGAGAAGAAGCCCGTGCCCAACAGTGAGACAGTAATGGTATTGAAACACTTCAGTATTTCTCTGTTGAACTTTACGGCATTATAATCAAATTAAAAGTCTATCCAAATAATGATACTAAATATCGTTTTTTCCAATCATTTTTAGAACGAGTCCCAAAACGCCTTATGATTCGGTATAATAATAACACTACTGGGTCAAATAGCACGGCCTTAATAACAAACCTTTCTACTTACTGGAGTTAAAGCTTCCCTTGGGGTCTGGATACATTAGTCTGGTGGGCCTCGGGACCCATTAAATACATGTACAGGCTTATTTTACTTAATAGCCAGATATAATAAAAATATATTTTGTTTTTGTTAATTCAGGGCCCTAATTCACATAATTTCATGAGGCGCCGATCAAGTTGCAGTGACGCTTCAGTTCGTATCTGACAGCGACTGCCGAAGATAAGAGAATACGAAAAGCGATGTTTTGATCAAACTTAACTGCAACTGTACTGCAACTACACTTCTTTAGGTAGGTACCTACAGGTATAGAATATATACTAACGACAAGAAGCGACACTAAAGCATGTGTGCTCGTAAAATTGCAGGCGGCTATGTGTGCGGGTCGGGGCGAGCGCGGGGGCCGTGCGCGGTGCGCGGCATGTGGAACGGGCAGTCTCTCGACTACCCTAGCCAAAGATCGCTTCTCTCGGTATTTTACACAGAGTACTTACAGTAATTACATTATATTGACAACGGAAGAAGTACGTCACACGATTTGTGTATTTTAAAGTCACACGCTGGACGGTCATTATTGTTGCAGTAAAAAAAACAATATTTTAGGTGTTATCTTACACATATTGTTGAACTACTTGACGCTGATTGCACCTACTTACTAATAAAAAATCAGCCCTATCGATTTCATCGAGATTTGATGTTAGTGAACATAATCTAATTAACATTAATAAAACTTATCTTTCATGTACATCCATTGCACACCCATTGATATTAAAAATTACTTTTAAATATGTACACCTATATCACAAATTAATATTCATTCGATAATTTCCTTGCACGACATTATTTTTTGGTATCGGCCCTATTGCATACACGCGCTCCCTCAAGGTCACCGGCGAGCGAGCTAACACGTACAGGGGAGTGTCACCGCTGTGCTACAGGTTAGTGTGTTAACACGTTCGATGCGGGAGCTAATTTGGAGGTATTTCAGCTAGTGCGTTACTGGACTCATATGGTGGGTA
This sequence comes from Asteroscopus sphinx, assembly GCA_949699075.1. NCBI lineage: Eukaryota > Metazoa > Arthropoda > Insecta > Lepidoptera > Noctuidae > Asteroscopus > Asteroscopus sphinx. The sequence continues at coordinate 6,800,125 of OX453016.1, forward strand.
CGACGTAAATTTATAGTGCAGGTTAAGAGGTTGACATAACGAAGCACGATCATAGAATATATACTAACGACAAGAAGCGACACTTAAGCATGTGTGCTCGTAAAAATGCTCGCGGCTATAAGTGCGGGTCGCGGCGAGCGCGGGGGCCGTGCGCGGTGCGCGGCGTATGAAACGGGCAGTCTCCACAAAGTACATTTGTATATCGGCTGCCTCAGCCAAGGCCTATTGCATTCACGTGCTCGCTTAAGGTCACCGGCGAGCGAGCTCACACGTACACGGAGTGTCACCGCTGAATTTTTACTTCTGCCAGACATATAAAACAAATAAATATTCTACATTATAACTACGACCTAAAGTAGTTTTTTGGTAGGAGTCCTATTAATTTTAAATACTATTTACTACCAAATAAGTCCTGTGGTACCAAATAAGTGTACCCTATCTCTTCTCATGGGTGTCGTAAAAGGCGACTAAGGGATTCACCAGAGGATGGGCAGCAGCGTTCTCTGAGTATTTAACCAACCAACTCCGATCACCAACCCACCTGCCAAGCATGGCGATTATGCCCCCCCTTTTGGGGGAGGCTTATGTCCAGCAGTGGATGTTTTTCGGCTCAAGTGATGATGATGAAGTACTGTGGAAGTTTGATTTTTTGGGCTGCAGCCTTAATGAGATTTGATCAAGGGTTACTATACCTTTCAATAAAGCGCGTGACGAGCACATGTAAATAATCTTCGTACTTGTTTGTTACATAATAAGCTCATTACTGTCCCTCTGCTGGGCATGGACCTCTCCTCGGAATGAAAAGATGGCGGACTAGGTTCCCTACTTGAAATCGAATGCCGTTGGATCGAATAACCCTTGCTTGAAAACGTTAACTCGATAGTACTTGAAATCGATAAATTAAGAGCGTGACAGTTCACTACCTCGATGCATCAAAATCTCGATCGACTATAAGTTCGAATTATCGGCAGCGCGAAAGCCCATTAACTTGGAGCATCATTTCTCGAACGCCCATCACGTTTAGCTAAGTCTTTATGTTGCTCACTCTAGTAAAGTGATTGAAACTTTCTGTACTAGGTTTCTGAGGGGATGATGAGAAAATACGAAAGTCACTTTTTCAATATTATATTATTTACCTACACTTGTTAACGAGCACTTAAAATTTAGTAATCCACCATTATTACGCATTAACACTTGAAGAAACACAAATGGAAAATAATACGAAATCCACAACACTACCATTCCGAATTTTCCCGCCAACTCCAACAGCTAATGTCATTGTGAGTTCATTATAGAAAACTTACAAAACAGAGCTTGTACTATGGATACTAGACAATGGATATAATACTTATATACTTTTTTTTCTGTAAATACATACTTATAATACACAAATACATAAGAAACACCCAGACCAACACAAACACTTATGTTCATCACACAAATATTTGTGTCCTGTGGGAATCGAACCCAGACCTCGTGATCAGCAGTCCGACACTCGAACCACTAGACCACAGATGTCGTCGAACTCTTATGTATTCTTTAATTTTAAATTCAAACTAACTTAATAAAACATACATCAACATGGCGTATAAGGTCCAGTCCACAGGGAGTCCATTAGTGGAACAAGTGCAGCAAAAGGTCGCATTGTAATGGACTTCTCATGTCCTTGTAAGGTCCTCGATTTAATTTCAGAAAGTGCTACTCGTAATTAACGTTAAGAAAAAGGTTTTTTCTACTAAAACGGACAATTGCTTGCATCAATTAGGTTAAATTTTAGGAAGATTTCAAGTTGGGTGTACTTTTCTTTGTTTGTATTCGTTTCCTTGTTCGTATATTTAAATGAACGAATTGTTTGATAGAAAGGTAAGTAATAATTTAAATCATCATCATCATCATCATTTCAGCTGAAAGTCGTCCACTGCTGGACATAGGCCTACCATAAAGGGGGGATATGCCAAAATCGCCACCCTTGGCAGGCGGATTGGCGATCACAGTTGGTTGGTTAAATACTCAGAGAACGCTGCTGCCCATCCTCTGGTGAATCCCTTAGTCGCCTATTACTAAATGTATGTATGTTATGTAATGTTTTTTTATGGTGTACAATAAAGCAAATATAAATAAATAAATACTATTTGATTCCTCTGGCGTAAACTTTTTGTAGCTTTTGGCCGTACACCGACCGTAGTACACGCTGCCATGAAAGTAACCCTTGTAAACAAGAAACATATTATATATTATTTTATCAAATCAAAAACACTAACAACACTGCCATTTAGAAAAAAAATAGCCAGAGGAATCAGACAAAGAACATGGCCTTGAAGCATCACCCTGCTGCACCAAATGAATTTCTAAAACTCTTACAGAGTTTGACTTTAATTCTGTTATGTAGTACAGTTTCACCGCTCATTAATTCTCCGTAGTGCATATGTGTCCAAAGTTTTCAAGTAATAACAATTTGTCCGCCCATTCCTGTGATTACGGCCCGGAACAGCATACATTAGCCAGCGGGCGACTGCAACGCATTTTTCATATTTACTTCGGAAACCCTGCTGCGGACCCTAAATGGATTGTAATTTCCGACACTTCTCCATAGGACCAACTATTTTTGAAACCGTGAAATTAAATTATTAACCTTTCAAAAATGTATGTTATTTATTGCTTCAAATTCAAAAATTCAAAATTCAAAAGTTTTCATTTCGAATAAGCTAATTTTTTTTTTTTTTTTTTTTTATTCTTTTTTTTTTTGAGGCTTTAGTACACCGCGGTGACTATGCCAGCCTCATAGGTACCTCATATTATTGTTACATTAAAAAATATACAAAACTATACTATGTACAATAAATAATATCAACATATATCCTCGGACCTTCTTAAAAAAACATCTTTTATGAATTTATATACAGCCACTGCATTTTTAGATAAAGGTTGGCGTAGAATGATGTTAATTCCACCATTGTAAAAATCTGTACCAATACAACTATATAATAAATCCCTAATATCGGCGTATGCATCGCACTCGACCAAGAGGTGATATACGTGGGACACTCAGAAAGTTTTGCGAAACTAAAAAAAATTGTTCTATACGTACATATATTTTTATCAAATCTTTTCAAAGTACTTTCCACCAGCCTCTATACAAAGATTCATGCGCCTAAACCAGTTTTCAAAACACTTTTTCCAGTCCGCCGCAGACACCTCGTTTACAGCCTGCTCGAACGCAGCCAGCGCATCTTCCGGCGACGAAAATTGTATCCCTTTGAGCTGATTTTTTATTTTTGGGAATAAAAAGAAGTCACACGGTGCTAGATCAGGGCTGTAAGGAGGGTGACCCTGGAGTTTGACTGGCGTGCTGTCCAGGAAGTCCCTCGTTTTGAGTGCGGTGTGCGCAGGTGCATTGTCGTGGTGGAGCAGTAGCCCGCGGAGCCCTGTGTTTGGTCGCTTGTTGCTTATAACAGAGAAAACTTCTGGCAAACATTTGGTAGTATACCATTCGGCATTAATGCTTCTTTGATCCCGTAAGGGAATTGATACCAAGTGGCCAGTCAAATTAAAAAAGCTAGCGATCAAAATCTTACCCCCGCTTCTAGATCGCTTCACTTTGGTAGGCGTTGGCTCATTTTGAAACACCCAAACAGTCGACTGGCGCTTGGTTTCTGGGTCGTATTGATAAATCCAGGACTCATCACCTGTAACGATGTCGTAAACACGCCGAGACGAGCCTGCTTCAAATTTGTTAAGCATATCACGGCACCATTCCACCCGGGCCTGCTTCTGAGCATCGGTGAGGTTGTGCGGCACCCAGCGTGATACTATCCTCCTCACGCGAAGATGGCTGTGTAGAATCTCGTGAACGCTTCCCGATCCAATCTTCAATATGTGTTGAATTTCCTGATATGTAATTCGCCTATTGTCTTGGATTAAATTTTTCACTGCTAGCACGTTTTCTTCGGTAACAGCCGTCAAAGGGCGACCGCTTCTTTCGTCATCCCCCAAAGTTGGTCGACCGCGCTTGAATTCGTTATACCAACGATACACGGTTGCCTTGGAAGGGCCTTCATCCATGAATGCCATTTGAAGTCTATCGTACGATTCATCCGGTTTCAGGCGACACTTGAAATCGTATAAAATCATAGCTCTAAAATGTTCCCGGCGCAGATCCATATTTCAGTGAGACACAATACTTTGAATTAACTCGCAAAAAATGTGGAGGGAAATTTTGAAATTGGAACTTACTTATTTTTACTTATAAATAATCATATTTTCGAAAAACATTATAACTGGCCAGTCTCCCATATATAAAAACTTTTTTTCGCAATACTTTCTGAGGGGCCTGGTATATCCTCGACTTTATTAGAGCATGTGACACAAAAAGGAGAAAAGCTAATTATTTACATGCACTTTCAAATCGTTAAGAATCTAGTTGCACGGTTACAAAATGTTGGTCCTATGAAGAAGAGCTAGCATGAAACTCCATGGAAATATTCTTTTCATGTTAAATAGTACAAAATTAAATGAATGATTTGATAAGAATTGTGCTTATTGTAAATAAAAACTTTTCTATTTGAATTAAGTGCATTGTCAAAGTGTAATCAATCTTTTAATACACTCGTAATAATATGAGCATTGAAGTATGCCCAACGGTCTGCCTATTGTACAAAAGTTACAACCACTAAATAAGTACAGCAAGTACCAAAGTGCTAATATATCACACGCGGGTACAATACACAGTACTATAACAGAACCCAGCCGTATTCCCTCAACTGATATAAATAATATCTGTAATCGTATATCTCAGTAGGGCGCCATACTTCAGCGCTACGTTAGGACCCCCGGCTAGATCTACATTGTCTTTGTAGTTTGTGGTTACAGCTTATTTATTTGCTAAAGTATCAACAGTTACTAAGATAATCTTATTTCTTCACTAACAGGCGACCATAGATTCCTATTTGAATACCTCTGAGAAGAAGTTCCGAAAGAAACTCAAGGGTCCAAGTATATTTTAATGTCCTGACATTTTATTATATCGCCTTAATACCCATAGTACTGCATGACAGTAGTAACACTTAATTTAGAAAACCGTTCTTACTGCTTAAGAAATAAAGGCGTTGTCAATGTCTAATTATTACCACTGACGTGCAGACGACCGTACATGCTCTGCTTAGTTTGGGATTAGATGGTGCTGTGTAAAATGTCCCAAATATTTATTTATTATAGCCGTGTGCTCGATAGGATTTCCCATCGGTAACATTTCAGGAACCTTCTGACTTTTTTCACCCTATTTAGCCCCCTAAAGGCGACGATAAGAGACTTTTCATGATTTTAAACTCAAAATAACGTCTAAACGAGCAGTGTTTTTGATTTAAAAAAAATATATGACTGGCGAAATGTGGGTGTACTATACACCTCGGCCTACCCCTTCGGGGAAATACAGGCGTGATGATATGTTATGTTATGTAAACTAAAACGTTTTTCTAATAATTTTGTCATTCGATATTTTTGATTATGTTTATATTACATAGTGTAATTAATTTGTAAAGTTATGTCTAACGCAGACAAAGACAGGAGAATAACACAAAGCCTATCGAGCGTATTTTTATGAATCCTTCACCATTTTAAATAATTCATGTGTCTATCTTTCTGTCTTTCGTTTTTTGTAAAAAGTCAAAGAATAATATCCGATTTTGATTTTTAGACAAAATTTTGAGCGCGGAAGATCTGAAGGGCGACGGGCGGCAGTCCATCACCGACCACTGTCACTGGTAGACGCTGACGCTCAGAGCAAACACAAAACTATTTCATTTCAATAAAATCTTCGCGTTATTATGGCTGGAAAATTCAAATTACTAAAGAAGAAACGACTTATACTCGAAAAAAATTGATAACTATAAAAAAATGCTGAATGGTAATTATTTTAATTACTGTGCAGTAGCGTTACCATATTTATTATGTCCACAGTATAGGGACTGTTACCGTATTTCATCATCGAGTCCCGTATTTCAATTTGCCCTTCTTCATGTGTATCATAGTTAGTTTAATTTGATTTTCTCCCACTTGCTCAGAAATTGCTTCACTAGGTATGAAAAAAAGTTGCGGCAAGTGGCGTTCTCTCGTTTCGGAGGCCAAGACACATTTTTGGTCGCTGCGCCAGCGGAGTAAGTAGTAAGTAAGTAAGTACAAAAAAAAAGTCAGGACTGGGCTTTGATCTATTGATCGAAAGGTCTGGGGAACCTCGTCAGGAATGAAATTATCCTTAAAATTCATATTTTTTGACCGGTTCATCATCATCATCAGCCTATTACGGTCTCACTGCTCGGCACGGGCCTCTTCTTAGAATGAGAAGGTTAAGGCCTTAGTCCAACATGCTGGCCTAATGCGGGTCGGTAGACTACACCCATCATCTTTAAATAATTGACAACACCGGACTTGTGGTTGATGTGGTAAATAAGAAGTGATAAATTACTCACGTACCGTCGACCGCACGTCAGTGGTAACATTTTGACATTGACAGCGTCTTTATTTCGTAATAAGTAAGGCAGTTTTCTAATTCAGAAAAAATGCTCGTGCAAGCTCTGTCTGCTTGCTAGTACAAAATGCGGAGAGGGTGGAAATAGTGACCGATGGACACTGCCATGTTAGGTGCATCTCCTTACTGCATGAAACTTTGATTTGCAAGTGCGGCCCAAAGTTATTGAAGGAATTCAAATTTGCAAAAGGTACAATTTTTTATACATATTTTTTGTACAGAAAAACCTAAACTGGTTTATGTTCTACACTGTATCTGCCAAATGTATGTATATTTAATAAAACAAAGTTTAACCGGATTAAATCGCAACGTCAGGGAAACCAATTTAAATAATATACGCGATTTAATCCGGTTAAACTTTGTTTTATTATAATGTGTAGTGATCGCGAAAACCTAAGAAGTTATTGTATGTATTTTTTTTTTTGTGGAAAATAAATAAATAACACGAATCAAGAACTAAATACCCCCCTCAATAAGTTCTCGTCCAACTAGTCATTGATGCTGAAATCCCGGAATTTAAAATCAGTACCAAAATACGACAAAATTGTGAACAAGGGTCAAATAGTTATTTACTTCACTTTAAGAGCTTTCCTTTGTTATGTCTCGTTCTAATTAGAGCGGAAAATTTATTTATGCCTTGAATTATTTTGTTTATTTGACTACCAACTGCCTAATTGACTTTTTGAAGTACGGTCTTTGAATATAAGGAGTACGGTCGATCGCAATAAATTATAGAGTATGATTGTTTTTCCCGATAGGAATACCTAATCTAGTGGTCTTCAAGGCTCGAGTGTAGGGTTGTCAGGCGTTCGGATAGCCTTTTTAAATGCTTGTCCAGCCAAATGAGACGGTGTCCGGCTTGTCCGGTTTTTATTAGGCTTTTATCTTATCAGTCAGTTCTTTATTAACGCAAGATTTGACGACCTCTGTGGTCTAGTGGTTCGAGTGTCGGACTGCTGATAATGAGGTCGTGGGTTCGATTCCCACAGGACACAAATATTTGTGTGATGAACATAAGTGTTTGTGTTGGGCTGGGTGTGTTGCTTATGTATTATAAGTATGTATTTACAAAAAAAAAAGTATATAAGTATTATATCCATTGTCTAGTACCCATACCACAAGCTCTGCTTAGTTTGGGACTAGATAGTGCTGTGTAAAAATGTCCCAAAGATATTTATTTATTTATTTACGCAAGTGCATAACTTAAGGTTTACTTAAAAAATATTGATCCTTAAGTAGTTATAATAATTTATTATGTATTCTACGGTACTAGTGAGTGCTCAGTATGCAGGTTCTTTATTTGAGTAAAATGACAAAACAATGGGTTAAAAGTGAAAACAATATTATTTTTATGTTAAATGTTATAGCTAATAAATCCTTAGTTTTTTAAGTGTGCAGCCTTGTTACCCAAATGTCCGGCTAAACTGGCTGGTAAATCAGGTTTTCTAGTTTCTACACCTAGCAACCCTAGTTCGAGTGAATAGGTTTTCGCAGGGCAAGCGTGTACAGTCTAACAAAGCAATTGTTACCCATAAAAGAAGTTTTCTCAGAAGATTATGGATGTTTTCGAGTGAAATATCATTTTAATAACGGACACAGTTAAACTGTATTTATATATATCAAACCATTTTATAATTATTTCCTGAGAAATCTTCATCTATATCTGGCGACCCTGTATACTAATTAGTAATTGCTTTGTTAGACTGTACTATCGTCAGCCATCGTGAATCGTCGAGAGAGGTCAGTCGATCTGCAAGGTTTGGGCATACATTTATTACACAGCATGATTGGGTGACCGGCGGACATATTCAAGAATATTGTAGACTGTGAAAAAATAAAAATAAACTGTAACTAGGCTGCATCAGAAACAACGCTTAAAATATACGGGTCGCCAGATATAGATGAAGATTTCTCAGGAAATTATTATAAAATGGTTATATAATGGTTTTATTAGGGTTTTGTGTAAATACAGTTTAACTTTGTCCGGAATAACGGACATACGGACGTATTTTAATAAAAAATATATTTCACTCGAAACAATCTTCTGAGAAAACTTCATTTATATCTCTCTACCCTATATACCAATTGCTTTGTTCGACTGTACAGCCACATATGTTACATATTTTTACAGGCCACGAAGAATTAAATTTGTCACAACGGAATCCAGTTATACTACTATCAAATTATACTACTATCAAATTATACTACTATCAAATTATACTACTATCAAATTATACTACTATCAAATTATACTACTATCAAATTATACTACTATCAAATTATACTACTATCAAATTATACTACTATCAAATTATACTACTATCAAATTCAAATTCATTTTCCTTAACAATTTCCTACTTCCTACTTACCTACGATAAACGCGAAAGTATGGATGTTTGTTTGTTTGCTCCCAATTTTTTTTGTTGTTTGTTCTTCAATCAAGCTGAAACGGCCGAACGGATTTCGATGAAATTTGGCACACAGATAGACCGTCACCCAGATTAATTTAAAAGCAAATATTCATCCCGGGAAGATAAACAGTCCCTGAGAAATGCGCTATAACGTCCTTCTGTGGCGGGCGAAGCCACGGGCACAGGATACTTTATATTTTCCTAGACTTTTCCCGCGGATTCAAACGCGTTCTGAATTAAAATAGGTTCAGTAGTTACAGAGTTTATCCATTATAAACAAATCTTTGCTCTTTATAATATCAGGGGCCTTTTGTCCCGGCTGGATCGAGTGCTGTATCAATCGAATTTGAATTCGAGTTAGTGTCAAATCGTACAGCATTTTTCTAGGAATTGACATTAGCTCGATTTAGTTCAGAGCTTGAACCAGTCGGGATTAAGGCCGCCGCAGTATAGATAGTTTAGCAGTAGTAGAGCTCCTTTGTGAAAGAGCTCGTCCGGGGAAGTACTACCACCATACCTATTTCTCCGCCAAACAGTGATGCTTGCATTGCTGTGTTTCGGTCTGAAGGGTACGGGTGCCGGTGAAATTACAATCATATGAGACTTTCCATCTTCATGTCTCAGTTTGGTGAACCGACTTGCGGTGCCATTTAATTAAGGCAACAGCCTGGTTGGTATTGAAGTTGTTATGGGCAAAGGTAACCGCTTAACATCAGTCGGGCTTTTGGCTCGTTTCGCCAACCTATACAATAAAAAATAAAAATAAAAATATCGACGCTAGTTTACATGTCGCTTTGTATTTTTTCCTTTCAAGCGTCGACTTATATTTCATAAACCTTTTCCACATTACCGAGTATCTGCATCGCGTGTGGACCAGCCTTAATCGAGGACCACATGTTAATTCAATAGTTCAATTTCAGACAAGAAAAGATTTTTTAGACGCATGACACGTAGTCAATTTTCTTAGTCAGGAAGAGGCTTGGGGTGAGGGAATTAGAGGGGGACGCATGATCATCCATCATATTCAGTTTGACAAGCACATGTGTTCTCTGAATTGAACAGTTTCTTCTCCAGAGGCGTTAAGTTAGCATAAGGTGTGAGAGAATCACGGTTGATACTTTTTTATTGAAATCAACTTCTTTAGGCTAAGTTTTTTTTATAGTATAGAATGGTGAAACGAGCTTAAGGCTCACCTGATGTGAAGTGGTTACTTTTGCCCATAACAACTGCAATACTATACTACTAGGCTGTTGGATAAATGGTATTGCAATTCGCGTTCGCCTAACTGAGACATGAAAATTAAAAATCTCATGTAATTATAATTTCACCGGCACCCGTACCATTCGCACCGGAATACAGCAATCTAAGCAACAGGCTAAACGTATGCTGAGATGAAGACGACATAGTTCCCCATAGCACAAGGCAAAGCAGATTTTGTATCGTATGAACAAACATGGAGCTGTGAAAGGCTGCGACGCAGGCACGTAAAACGCAGACATGTTCCATCATCATCATCTGTCTGATCATGTGTCCTGCTCTGTGGCTTGTAATTACGGCCACACAGGCAACTGAGTTTCACAACCAGTTGCCATAAAAGAAAAAAATTAAACGCAGCCAGTTTCCAAGGAAGATATTCTGTTCTTATTTCACAGACATATTGTAAAAGTTTCGCAACCAGCTGTGACAAAAGAAAAGCGTATTCGTGCTACGCAACCCGAAGATTCTGTTAATGTATGACTCGTGGACCCACCAGTGCTTGTGGTCCCACCAGCTCAAAAACTTATGACTCGTGGACCCACCAACCAGTGGGTCCACAAGTTGGTAATAGTTGTATTTCGTGTTATTCGCGTTATTCAATTTTTACCGGCACAGGTTTCTGCGCGACGCTGGTCTTCGAGACACGTTTTTAGTATTTTGTGGCAACAATGACAGAAAATATTGCGTAATGTACCTTGATTGTATAATACAAACCATCCCGACTATTCTAAAAACCTACTAGGACGTGAATGTGTATCTGTGTCATTTAACTGGGTCGCAGCATATGCTCCTGGCCTATGTCTGCGTCAACTGCTATGCCCTGGCAATTATTTACTATGCTAAGCTGCATCGCCTGCATCTCAGTACACGCTTAGCTTTATTGTTTGGTGTCAGTAATAAGTACGGCGGTTGTAGGTCGATGGCGCTCGTGACTTGAACCGTTACCTATATCTGCCTGGGTTTGTTTGCTTGTAATCTTTCATACCGCGTGACGGATTTGGATTTTAAGTATGAACCTTTTATCTTCATTGCTAAAATCATCAATATTTACCTCGAGAATCTGTGTTTAAACAAAGCGATGCTTTACAATTGGTGGTCTGAGGGAACTGTTGGTCGTCTGTGAGAGATATGCGGAGGCTCATGGCTTGAGGTATAATGCCACCAAGAGTGAAATAATGCTTTTTAAAGTACGTAAAAACACACCACAAAATATTCCACCTATATTGTTACGCGGAACTCCGCTGTAGGTTGTCACTCAATTTAAATACCTCGGGCACGTGGTCACGGATTGTCTCACAGATGACCAAGATATTGACAGGGAGCGCAGGGCGTTGGCAGCCCGATGCAACATGCTTGCTCGCAGGTTTGCACGGTGCACTATGGAGGTAAAACTGACTCTTTTCAGAGCGTATTGTCAGTCGTTCTACTCCTGCAGCCTGTGGGTAAAGTACACGCAAAAGGCTTACAACGCTCTGCGCATTCAATATAATAATGCGCTGAGGATGTTGTTGGGGCTGCCTCGGTTTTGCAGTGCATCGGGCATGTTTGCTGAAGCGAGATTGGATGATTTCTACGCCATTATGCGCAAGCGATGTGCCTCGATGCTGAGGCGATTCCGGGGTAGTCCTAATAGTATTCTAGCCACACTGGCGGACAAAATTGATGGACCATTTATCAGGCACTGGGCAGGTATACATGTACGGAGAGACATGTATGTCCCTAATTAGGAAATTTTGTGTTTAATTATATTACTAACTAGCTGTGCCCGCGACTCCGTCCGCGTGGATGTCGGACAATAACATCGTGTCATAATTATGAACACAATATCTTCAAATATAAGTGCCTACACAGACGATTACACTATTTACCGACCATACTATATTTTGTTTTTACAACCAACCGGCTAAGGTGATGGAATTTCATGGAGTTAGCCCTAAACTAAAAATATTTAATTAATCGTCCGGCGTACCCTGGGCAGTCAGCCCCGCTACCAACCTGCTGACTGGCTAATCTTTTGCCCACGGCATGAGCTATTATTCGCCAACCCGCCTGCCAAGCGTGGCGATTATGGCATATACCCCTCTTTTGGGGGAGGCCTATGTCCAGCAGTGGACGTCTTTCAGCTGAAATGATGAGCTATTATCATTATGTAGCTCATGTCGACACGATAGAAGAAGAAGAAGCCCTAAACTCCCTCATTCTGAGCAGACGCTCGTGCCCAGCAGTGGGGCAGTAGGTAATGAGCTGATTATGTTATGATAATCTATTACACTAACAATATCCAGTTCCTTAACTCTTCTCATTCCAAGAAGAGGGCCATGCCCAGCAGCGGGACAGTGATGGGCTATGTTATGTTATTCTATATTTTCTATAATACTAATAGAATCCAGTTGTATTTTTAGGAACCTGCAACCTGCATCCAACCAACAATCATGACCTCTACTTTGTATGCAACTTAATACAATAGAGGGGTCAAGCTGTATCGCAGGATCTACTCAACCGATTCTGATAAAACATACCCTATATTTTAAGTTAGACTAATACCAATACAAATGCTAAGTTTCATTACGATCCATTCAGCCGTTTTCACGTGATGAGGTAACAAACAGACAGACAGACAGACAGACAGACAGACAGACAGACAGACATAAATTTTTTAAACGATGGATTCGTGTTCTATAGCTTATTTCTAGTCCCCCTAGCCGGTTTTCGCGAAAAAAAACTCAATGTACAGACTTTTTGACCTTTACAGTTTTATTATAGTATAGACAATAGGTTAAGGTCATACTAATATTATATGGATCTGTGATCTGAAATAAAGATTATATTATTATTATATTATTTACCTTTGCTGTTATAAAAAAAAGATTGAAATATAATACACGAAATTCTGTTTTCCTAACCATCATAATTTTTATCTGCGGAATCAGAGAATTGAATGTAACAGTTTTAAAAGCAATAACATAAAACACATAATCAGCCCATTTTAGTCCCACTGCTGGACACGGACCTCTTCTCAGAATGAGAAGATAAAAGCCTTCTCAGTCCACCACGCTGGCCTAGTACAAGTTGGTTGATTATATACGCCAACGGCCAACGAGAACTATATGGAGCACTCTCAGCTGTGCAGGTTTTCTCACGATGCTTTGTTACCATTAAAGTAAGCGATTATCAAATTCTGGTTCGCGCATGAATTCGAAAAGTCAGATGTGCGGACTGATTTCGAACTCAGACTGACTGACTGACTGCAAAAGCACTCACTACTTAACGCAATACGAGGCCTGAAATAAAGCAATTGATGAATTGACGGCCGAGTAATATTAGAAAGACGAGGCGAAGCCGAGTACTCCCGAAGCGATTTTAAAAGGACGAAGCGCTAGCCGAGTCCTTTTTAACTAAATCGGACGAGAATTTTCTCATTTGCGAGGAAACAATACACAAATTAATTCAACAGTACCTAATTTTCATTCGCGCCCGCGCGCGGTTCTTGTTATATTTTCAACCCGTTGAAAAAAAATGTATATTCCATTCAGCCTTTAAAATAATAAGTATCGTGTACCTTAAAATACCTAATTTATGTAAGTGTGTACCTATAAAACCTCACAAGCATGATTTTAAAAAAACTGTCCAGCTATTTCTATTATTGTCGTGTTGGAAATTGCTGGCGTGTTATATAGTTGCGAACGGAAAAGAGCCGATTATTGTATACTTTAAAAAAAAAAAAAGCAATTTCCGAGCACGTGGGAGAAAAAGGCTTAATTGCGGTGCTTAAAAGGTCAGAAATCAAGTCAAAAAAGTACAAGTCTAATCTTATGATTTTTTTTTTCTGACAACCCTAAATCATACCAAGTTTAAGGCGACGTCTGGTAACTGCAAGGGAGCCACAATACAAAAGAAAAAAAAGAAAACTGTAATCATTTATTACGTTACAATTCTCCGTTTCCATTTCTGCCCCACCGATTTGAAAAGCAAAGGTGCAGAAAGATAGGAGCGCTGTAGGTTAGATATTTCAAAACATGAGCGTATAAATCACACAGGTAGTTGAAAAGTACTCGGCATCCCAGCAGATAAATGAACGCAGTGCCTGCTTGTGATAAAATATAGTTTTGTAGGGATTGTGCTTATTGTGCTGTTGTAGAAAATATAGGTAGTATTTTTGTATCTCTTTGTTTTGGTGCGGCAGTAAGGTACGGTAATCGGGATCAAGGAGCGGGCAAACTGTTGACAATAATAAGACCAAGTCTCCTAGTAAGGCTGCCTATCCATAAGTGCGGAGAGGAGCCGAGCGGAGAAAATTTGTGCAATCCTATTGGTCAATGTTTCTCCTCTCCAGTGGCCTGTCCACTGTCCATTGTCGACACAGCCTAAAATTTCCTATTCGTATCCATCAGGGGTGCTACTAAATTTTTATTTTATTTATTTATTTATTTATCTTTCTTATAACTACCATTACAGGATTTTTTTTTAACCCAAAGCGGCAGTGTACGGAATATAAACATGATAATGTATTAATTAAATTTTGTAACATAAAACAAATAATGCTGTTCTTGTGAATTCACTCAGAGAACAACAGAATAGGTCCGTCTCCCCAGCTATGAGGTTAAGAGTGCGGAGTGCACGCGTCAGCGGCGCCTCCCTCAAAAGGTTAGTCCGACCGCGCGGCTCCACCAGCAGTTGTGGCTGCCGTCGTCGCCACACGTACCTGTCCGGCACACACAGGCTCACCTGCCCTAACATGTCCGCATTATGCACCTTCCCTCTCAGTATTTTAAATAAATACGAGGTGAGTGCCAGTTCCCTCCTGACTTTTAACTCATTGTACCCTACCATACCCTACATAATTTGTTAATACTTAAATTGTTAATGGATGTTATCGAACTCGATGAAAGTATTCGTAATTGTCAAACTCGTATTAGGGGTACAGAAATGAGGAGTGCAGCTGATTAGATAGATTTACTCACTTACTTCACTCAATCATTCACACTCACTCAATACACTCACCTAATCACTAACTACACTCACCTAATCACTCACTACACTCACAATCATTCACACACATGCAGGAAAACCGCTTTCTGCATCAAGCCCTTGACCCAGCCGCCTAACGAGAGCCTCATGAGATGCCTTATTGTTCCTATTATTATTAATAATGTTGCTCGAAAATATGTATGAAACAGCAATTTTTTTCGGAATTTTAGTAGTAAAATTATAATAACCCTTTCCGACTAACCTTGTATAATTTTCAGCTACGTTGCCTCTCACAGAATTTTCGAATTGAATGGGGCACTCTATTCATTGCCAAGGACAACTGCCAAGTCTCCCAACTGGCTGTTACCATTTCTAAATATAACCAAGTTTTGATTATAAAATGTTTGTCCCATTTAGTTGTGAACTTTTCGAACATCTGTAAGTAATTAGTATTGAAATTAATTTGTTTCCATTACTTGGTGATTATGCCTTGATTTAAACTTTCATTTTCTGTTTTAATCGATGAAATTTAATATTATGAATCGCAAAGTTTTGCTTTGTAATTTAAACATCAAACCGTTCAAAGGTCAAGGTTTCCGGAAAAGAGCTGACCTTTTTCTGTTTCCACTTGTTTAAATGGCAGACATTAGGTATGTATGTAATTAAGGAGATGCACCTATTTTGTGTGAGTCTGTGTACCTATATTTCTGTGTATTTTACTTTGCGTTATTATACGTTTTTTTACATGATATTTTAGTACTTTGGTACAATAAACAATTATTTTTCTTTCTTTTCTTCGTATGTCAAGAGTAGGAGTGGCAAGAGTCCTCCTTTGAAATTCATCATCGACATTAATTTAAGAGCTAAGCTGTTGCCGGATTTAGGCACGCGTCCATCTATTGGTGCAGTGGTGTCGTACGCATCGGACGGATCGCATTGTATTCAATAATGCTGTTAACGTTATCCGCATCCGAATGTCAATATTGAAAATCCGATTGCTCATAGAAAGTCGTTGGTAACCGTACGATACCGATAGGCCGACGCGTTCCTTAAGATGGAACATACTCCATATTTTCCATTTATCTCTGCATTTCGCCTCCCTTTTGACTTAATGACAACCTTTTTTTCCTTTACTTGTTGCTTGAAAGTTCTTCTTGGTCTAGAAAGGTTATTTACGATAGTAATAAGACTACAATCAGAGGGCCAATTCTTGTAAATTAGAATATTTAAAATGTATCTAGTCAATGTCCTAGATGTCACAAATAAACGTTGAACAGGACCATCCACTGTTGAGATTGACATTTACAATACTGAGATACTCTATGGTCTTTTACTACTGAAATCTATAAAATAATCATCATCATTTCAGCCAAAAGACGTCCACTGCTGGACATAGGCCTCCCCCAAGCATCGCCACAACGACCGTGAAGGTGGACCGATGACCTGGTGAAGGTCGCGGGAATCTGCTGGATGCGGAAAGCGCAGGACCAGTCGTTGGTGTAGTAATGTAATAGTAGTGATTTAAGTATCAATCAATCAATCAACTCAGCCTATCGCAGTCCACTGCTGAACATAGGCCTCTCCCAAATTGCGCCACAACGCTCGGTCCTCTGCCTTCCGCATCCAGTCCCCCCCAGCCACGTTTTTTAGGTCGTCGGTCCACCTGGCAGGGGGGCGCCCTACGCTGCGTTTGCCGATACGCGGTCTCCACTCAAGGACTCGTCTGCTCCAACGGCCATCGGTCCTTCGACAGACATGGCCAGCCCACTGCCACTTCAGCTTACTGATCCTACAAGCTATGTCGGTCACTCCGGTTCTTCTCCGGATAATCTCGTTACGGATCTATTATTTAAGTAAAACATATTTAATTACGAGAGTTGGACTGCAAAATGAGACAAATATTGCACAATCTTCCCACAATTTTCAGGGTTTCAAGAGGATCCTGTTCAGTAATAAAGTGGAAGAAAGAAAGTGAAGGGAAACTCTTAACTGAAGTATAATTTAACACTAACCCAAAAAACTATTCGTAAAAAACACGTCCAAATTACTCAATATCATCACAAATATTGTACTACCCACAAAAATATAGTTTTATACCGCATGTAGAAGTTTTGAGAAATAAGTTAGGTGACTTACGAGCTTAGCAAGAGTGAAACACTAAAAAGAGGTATAAAAGTTTCGGCACTTTCGATAAATCGGTTAGTTTGCTGTCTCATGCCCTCGTAAATGCGTGCACTATGCCCCTAGTAAGAGATTGACACTTATTTTACGAAATTCATGAATTTGATGACTTTCATTCACAATTTAGGCATAGCTCCACCTTCTGTACGTCGGGATAGCGCATGTACATCGCAGAAATCTAAACAAGAGTCCGATCACCGACACCACCTCTTTGGACACCAACTCCCAAGAGCCCGGCTGAAAAGTCGTAAAAGTTTTATGCGCTCCACACAGGCCTCACAACTCCATCCAGCCGTAATGAGGACAGCGCTGTGGAAGGAAAGACTCCCACCACCACCTGATTTTGTAGCACCGCAAGAACACCTGCCCCCAGGTCACGATCTCCCATGGCCAGTCTGGAAGTCCCTGAACCGACTGCGGACTCAAGTCGGTCGCTGCAGAGAGAATATGTGCAAATGGGGAATGCGAGACTTGTCTAATACTGAATGCGATTGCGGGGCCCCCATTCAGTCCATGGCCCATTTGCTCACTTGTCCCTTGTGCCCTACTACCTGCACAAGAGACGATTTAAACAAAGCCACAAACAACGCCATAGAGGTGGCCAAATACCACATGAATACAGTGTGAAGTAAATAAGAACCATTGACACGAAGAAGAAGAAGAATCGTCTGTGGCAAATATAACTCACATTCAGTTTCTGAAAAGCTCGTCAACGAAACAAATTACTATTAAAACGTTGGATAACCATCTTCAAAAACACTTTTTTTATTAAGTTAACATAAACATAATCCCCATTATTACAAAAGCTTACACCAATTTTAGACCCTTCTGTAAACCGGATCTTACGTCAAACTCCATAAATAAAAAGGCTTTTAAATCCGGCTTAGGCTAAACCCGATTTTGTAATAAGGTAGAATATGTTACAATTTTTACTAACCAGAACTTATAAATTAGAAAATAGTTAATTTTTCGTGTTTCGAGATAAAAATCGTACATGCAAATTGACTATATATATAAACTATATATTGCCACAATATTCTGTAGGTACAAATCGAGTAACCTTAGTCACAGATAATATAGAACTATACTACCTTAGTTAAGATTGACTCCATTGTCAATATTGCCACACAAAACAGAAACATATTGCTTTAACAATACAACACTGAAAGATCTAAATGAAATAATATTTCATAACAATCATGCGAGTCGTGGTGCAAAAACGCTGCGAGAATAACAAAAGGGGGTGAAAAGACGCGGGAATACAACCACACTTATCAACTGCGTCCAGGGCGACCGCTTACCACCCACTAGAGCTGTAACTTCGTAGGAAGATAGTAAACTGAGCTGCTTGAAAGCAAAGAACTATTAATATTTTGAGCATTTTTGAATTATTAATTTTCTCACGTGTTAGGCGTGTTCACGTGTTTAAACACGTGATTAAACAGCCGATTATTCAAAAAATGTACTGGAATTGTGGGTAGGTAGGCGGTCGCTTACCCAGAAAATTTTCATTGGTGATATCAAGCTTTAGTGTGCCTTGCTTATTAAATAAATAAATAGAAAAAAAAAGTCAGCTGAGGAATCTAATGATAATGTAAATAAAAAAAACGTACCTATGTAACTCTAAAAAAATACAGTAATTAGATAACAACTAACGAATATGGTGTAGTGTAGTGTAGTTATAATCAAATCTTTAAAATGTCGTCTTGTTTACATATTTTCAGGTCTGTTTACACGCAATCGGTTTATTTGATTTTTTTATCAACTTTTTTGTATGTAAATAGTGGCGTTGGGGGACGCCCGACAGAAGCAAAGCTTCTAAGCAAGCACGGACAGAACGTGTGCGCGCAGTGCTAGTGTGTGTATTCAAGACAGTAATATAGCCGCGCACTAATGGAGGCAGAAGTTAACGATGACGTATTTTCTCGGTGACTGAGCGCGCAACGAAGCTACAGATAGAAGCTTCGCTTCATAATATGATTTCGCTTTAATGCGCTGTCTATTAGTTACTTGTCTAATAAAAATCTTTTCCCACTTTTAAAACTCATAATTTTTTATTCATCTTACAGCGATGTACACAAAAATAACCACACAGTGATGTAGGTATACTAACAGTAGAGTAAATTGGAGTTATTATTTGAATGAACGTACGCACAAAAACGTAATTTGAAGTTGAATGTACAAAATGGAGTTGGCTGGTTTGCGAATTAAGGTATCGTAACATTCGTAACTTATCAGTGCGACATGAAAAATCTTTTACATTAGTACAGTTTTAAACAGTTAACCTAATAGTTTAGTACATCTGTGTCCATTATGCAGAATGTGGTAGGAGAATGTGTGAAATAAATCTTTTAGTGCGGCGACTCATCTCGGCCGAGGTGACAGAATCTGGTGCGCACACTCCACGGGACTTTATTATTTAAAAACTCAATTTTATTCACTAACTTACTAGATTTATTGCTGGACATTAAAGTTTATTGTTTTTGATCAGTGATAGAGTGTGGAAGCGAAATGGTTAAATAAAACGCTTTTGTGGTGATTTTAATTCTTACGATCCTTTGATGACCTGAAAATATAGAAAAACTAGTTGAACTAGAAGGACACTAGTAGGGAAACTAAAAAACAGCCAAGTGTGAGTCGTACGTTTGTATGCATTACTAATTTTTAAGATAGAGCAGGAACAGAAAACGTTGAAACAATGGACTTTTTTAGGTTTCTTTACTGACCCGCTTTTTATTTAAACTTTATATGAGAATATTTTCCATGACAGAAGCTAATTAGTAACACATATTCTGTGAAAATTTCAACTTGCGACTTATCCCTAAAATTGCCTTTGGTATCCATCCTTTTGACGTATCCCCTTACAGCCGAAATCAATAATTTAATCTAAAATCTTTAGATTTAAGTATCACGTCTGTTTTTCTACCTGCCTTGACTGCCTCGTTGGTCTAGTGGTTGCAAGCGCGACTGCTGAGCGTGAGGTCCTGGGTTCGATTCCCGGGGCGGGCAAAGTGTTATTGGGTTTTTTTCATTAGGGAATTCTCAGTAGCAGCCCGGAGTCTGGATTTGTGCCCGGTTAATGGCAATAGGCTCGCCCCCTATTACATGGGACTTACAACATAACTGGCGAAATGTGGGTGTACTATACACCTCTGCCTACCCCTTCGGGGAAATACAGGCGTGATGTTATGTCTGTTTTTGTTTGTAACAACATTTATGAGAAAGGTTTCATGAAAAGATCGCAATTTCAATCTGCGGATGTGTTAATGGCCCGCTTCAAACAAAAACAACTGACATTTTCAAGCTAATCTATACGGTTTGGGATTGATTATTAATTGTCACAGTTAGTTGCTTTTTACGGAAGTTAAAAACGAGTAACTCCTTTATAGGGATCCACCGGGTTTCAACGGGACTTTATTACTTAAGCCAACGCTGTCTGTTTGCCCGTCCGTCTGTCACAGGGCTGTAACTTTTTAACCGTAATAGGTTGCCTGTTGTAATTTTCGCAGGATATATCTCAATAATAGTCTCTATCATGGCAAACACCAAAAATAATAAACTTTTTTTAAATTAGATATAGATCTGCTCTTGACTGGAATCTAGACAGCTTTGTCAAGATGTGGTCGATGATGGAGCGAGCAAACCTATTAGGTGATGATTCACTCCAGCTTTAAAGGCGTTAGGGTTGTAACTGCCCGGAAACACAGACTGCAATGATGAGCAATGAATTCCACAACTTGGCTGTGCGCATCTATCGTAATCTAATCGCAAATGGGTTCTCCTCACAAGAAACCTCGAAAAATATCTATCTTAAAAACGGCAAGACATACAAGCATCAAATTTGTTTTGATTGTTAACATAAAAAATGACGAAAAAGAAATTCATAGCCATGTGTGAATAGTACTGAATCCTTAGTGCATGAGTACGATACCCACTTGACCAGTTTTATTCAATGTATGAACAAATAAACCGGTGATCATGAAACGATGAATCAACCTACCAGAGCTTCTAGCCATTAAATAATTAATTTAGCTTCGTTATCAATTACAAAACAGACCATGATTACAATAAATCAAAGCCTGATAATTGGGAATTGGCAACAAAAACAAATTCCTAATTACAGGCGTTTGGTTACGTGATGCATTGTCAATTTTAATCACTTGTAATGCTAGAGTAACATTACAATTTGTGACCATCAAAGCGGATCAGATTCGGTAATAATAATCTTTATCATGAAAACGGCACGGCTGGCTGTTCATATGGGAGATGTTGGTGCCGACACTCACTTACGTATGGTAGTTGGGAATGGACACAGAATAAGTGCAATAGAAATGAGAGCTTTGAGAATTATGCAGTAATAGATGTATAGTTAAATCACAGTTAAGTATGTATTTTTTTTTTTTTTGTATGGTATGTTTTTTGTACCGATACCGTAGCATTATAGTAAGTAGTATTTAACAGTTAAAGTTGTATAGTTAGATTGTATAATAAAATTGTAGATGCCTAGTACAAATATAGTTAGTGTTTATACAGTAAATTTTTTTTGTATAGTAAAATTGTAGAAGCCTAGTTAAAATAACATTTGTTTTTATTTTATTATGTGTAAAATATTCTTTATTATTATGTAGTAAAATATCTATGCTAACTAGTTTTGTATAAATTCAATTTGATTTTGTATAAGTATTATAAATTAATAAAAACAAGTTGTTTTGATAGGTATATTATGTATAGAGTAATATACCCATCCCTAATCTAGTCAGTAGGTAGATACTGATTATTTATACAATATAGGCTTCGCAGCAAAAGGCCATATAACCTGGTCAGCAGGTACATAGTGTAAATATTAGATATCTATACAAAAGCAGTTATATAGATGGAATAGCACTAAACAGCTGTAGAATAGCATGTACACCATGAACTAGAATTTAGTGTATAGTATAGGGTACACTCTAATCCGCATGAGATGTGGTTATAACCGTAGATCGGGTGAGTTCCCATTGACACAGTAGAAATACACAAAAACACAGAATTTAAATTAAAGTAAGCAAAAGAAAGACTTAAATCTATACCGCTGAGATGTTAAGCGAGCGGTGTGTGCGAAAGCTCAGTTTGGAACGCTAGCGAGTTAAGAAATTAGATTGGGCGCCACTGAAACGGTTAGAGTCTACGCAGGTAAGCTGCGCAGACCGCTACAAAAGAAAAGGTGTCATAACGGTGTTAGGCACCGCAGTGACATAAGGAAGTGTGTTGAGAGATAATTAGATAACACTTAGATATTTAATACATATATTGAAAGACACTCGGCTAGGTCACGGGTAACGCTATTGTTCACTGAGCGTTCGCACACTTCGGAAGGAAGGTGGAAAGGGTACCGTCCCTCGTCTCCGCCACGTGGATGGTACGGCAGGCTGGCGGGCAGCAGGTAGACGCTGCCTCGTGGTTGCAGCGGGTACGCCTCTTGCCGGAACGTAGAAGTCCAGCCGGAAGGTAGAAGTCCAGCCGGAAGGTAGAAGT
This sequence comes from Asteroscopus sphinx, assembly GCA_949699075.1. Taxonomy (NCBI): domain Eukaryota; kingdom Metazoa; phylum Arthropoda; class Insecta; order Lepidoptera; family Noctuidae; genus Asteroscopus; species Asteroscopus sphinx. The sequence continues at coordinate 6,822,979 of OX453016.1, forward strand.
CCAGCCGGAAGGTAGAAGTCCAGCCGGAAGGTAGAAGTCCAGCCGGAAGGTAGAAGACCAGCCGGAAGGTAGAAGTCCAGCCGGAAGGTAGAAGTCCAGCCGGAAGGTAGAAGTCCAGCCGGAAGGTAGAACCCCGAGATTGGGGATACAATATGTATTCCAGAAGGAATAGTTACTTCCTTGGAAGCTGCTGTGTTGAAAATGCTAGAGGCCAACGCGATTACTAGTGTTGTGCACACATTTTAGGGATGCGCAACACCGGTTAAGTTTTATATCGTTCACTCGACTAAACTAATGAGATCCACAACGCTACAGTGTGGTGTAACTTTGAGAGAAAAACTGAGGAATAGCGTGATAAGAGAGCGTTGTGCAGTGAAAGAAGATGTAGTGAGAAATATTTTGAAAGATATACAATGTTATGATGGTTTAGGCCTATCCTCTCTACATTGATGGACGATAGGAGATTGACGGATCAAGTTTACGAAGTGAGAGTAGATGGAAGAGTTAGAGGGTGAAATGCAGTAGAATCGAGAGCTTTGAGAAATATGTGTAGTGTAAATCTGTGAAGTAAAATGAGGAATAGCGTGATAAGGGAGTGTTGTGGAGTGAAAAAACACGTAGTGACAAAGATTGAGAAAGGTATGTTATGATAGATTGGGCATGTAGATCGGATGGATGATAGGAGATTGAAGGTGGTCATTAAAACGTGGTATAAAAATATTTTTATTTATTTAAATTATTTTTATTCTCTGGTTCCAAGTAGTGAGTATGTTTTCTCCGAACTGATTCAATAACAACCCCATTAAAATAATTACAAGTAGGTGAGTTTTAATGATAATAGCAACTTTTCAATCAACTTGTTCCGCTAATTCCAGGAAAATTTGTACAATTTCACTGAAGCCCCTTTCACAAATTATCCGTGTTGAATAGAAAATTTCAATTCTTAGCAGTAAGATTTTATATGATAGCGGAACTTAAATATGAAACCATATGTATAAATATGATGAACCTGTGTTACGGAAAACAAAAATACAACTTTTTATCAAGACACTGTTCAGTAACCTTGTAGCTATTGAAGTATAAAGTAATTGAATGTGTGAAACAGTGCAACATAAATTTAACAAACTGGCCAAGTGTGAGTCAGACTTACGTACTGTATATTTTCTACGGCCTATCGACCTGATACCCTGTAGAAACCTTTTTTCGGGTTCTGTAGAGTACTACAACTTCTTGTGGCAAGGAATACTTATAAGATCGTTCCGTCTATCCTAATCCTTTACAGCTTAATAACTAAAACAAAAAAAAAAACAAAAAAAAAAAAAAACCTAAAAAAAAAAAAAAAAAAAAAAAAAAATTGTTAGTTACAAACGTAACTGCATGAAATTTACATAAAAATAGTTTAGGTATAGTTCTCAATTTTAAAAGATTTTAAAATGGGGAGGTTTTTTGGTGCACCCCGTTGTATGGGATATCGTTGAATAGTCTATTAAAATTAAGGTAATGTTTTAATAAATCACATTTTTATCAAGTGTACCTACCATTTGCGAAATAATAATAGTGAATAATAAATGATCTTTTTATTCATGAAAAGAGATTGTAGTAAAAACATTAGCAATTTCTACAGAATAGGTGAGTACAATCATATCTTCAATCAAGTGGGTGAAGTGCTGTTCTCCTAGCTAGGTTATACAATAACCTGTATTAAGGAGTAACAGTCCCGTCAAAGTGTCTTGGAATATGTGTGTGACCCTGCTATTTGTAAACTGTATAAGTAGATAACGTAAAAACTTAAAATCTTGCACGTTGATAAAGCTTAGTAAAAACTCTTTTAAAATAATTTCTATCATAATGTGATTATAAATTTTCGAATAACAGAGTGAAAACTGCAAGATGCTTGAGACGGCCTAGTTTAAAGGTCATAGCGTCGTTGATAGTCCAATACCGCGTAACTTCATGTTGCGATACGCCCTAACTTTGAATAGCATAACATTGAAAATTGGGCCCTATAATAAAATGAAGTTACGTGGTATTGGACTATCACCAACGATAGACCTTACAAAAAAAATTGTTTAGCAAAAATTGCTCCTTTATTACCCTTCCTTTGATTACACCATACCACCTTTACCATTTTCATTATTCTAATTGATTCGTTTGTAAGATTACAGCTACAAAAGCCTATAACTAAGCATTATTAAGCTTGGCCCGGAGTGCTCTTTGCCGGTTTTATTTATTTTTAGTATTTGCCATATAATAGATGGCATCGTAACACATATTCTTTGAAAATTTCAACTGGATACCTATTAGTGACAGACTGACGGATGCACAGCAGCATAAGCATACGGAACCCTAAAAAAAGACACTTCCCTTTTCCACACACTTTTAATTTTCCATACTCCTATAACTCACAACGTAGGCCACATACAAAAGCAGCGAAAAGAAACAAATGACAGAAAAAAAACAATAAAGCAAAACGAAAAATAAAACAATATTCCCGCCCGAATGCCATGTAATTCGGCGATAAAGTTGGCTGCGGGAATCAAGCCGCGATTAAAAACCTCCCAGTTCTTTTTTTGAATTTTCGTCGGAAAGAATTAACTCGCTTTAGTACTAACTGTACCTAATGGCGGGCCTAAAACGGGAATCATTCCTTCCGCCGCCGGACGTTGGAGATTTTTAAAAGAACATTTGGCAGCAATTATCGTTAGCGCGCCAAGTCCGAAATCCGTTTTTAATACTTTCAATTCTTAATCATTTTGCATATTTAAAACATTTTACTTTGGATTTTTCTACAAAAACTTTCACCTTAGCGGCTACTTAATTTCAGATAATAGAAAGCATTTTGTGAAACATTTTAACACAGATCTTTTAAGTATCTACGAATTCCTTATTAATTTCAGATATACTAACAATACATACAGGGGCGTATCCAGGGGGAGGGCAATGGGGGCAATGACTCACGCCTGATATTCAGCCTTCGTATGGTCTACATCATCAACTCAGCCTATCGCAGTCCACTACTGGACATAGGCCTACTTGCACTTGTATGCTTACTTTACTTGTACGCTCTACATTTTTGGTGTATATTGTAAGCAACTATTCTGTTACATTTATTTATTTGAACGAGGAAAGCCCGAAACCGCCAAACAAATAAACACAAACTTAATCTTATATCTTCGTTTCCTTTGTGCTGGCTTAAAGTTGACATCATTCTTTTGCAATACATCCAAAATAAATTCGCGCTTGCTAACTCACGCACTTTCCTTTTCAATTTTGGGATGCGTCTGTATGGTCATATCAATCCATAATTAATAAGTAAAAAATTGATCTTATTTTCTCCAAAATTCAGCCCTCGACTTCTTTGAAGGTCGTCAAAGAAGTCGTGAACTGAATTTTGGAAAAAATAAGATAAATTTTTTGTAATTTTTAAAAGCTGGCTTAGCCGAGCATCCATGAACCTAATTTATAAGATTAGGTATATCAAAAACTAGTCTACTTTGCTATGCTCGGTTTTTCTTTATAATGTGTATTTGAAAAAGAAGTTTCCCAGAGGCTGACTAGTTCATAGAAATAATTATGAAAATTGCCCAGAGCGAGATCCTGGATCCGTGCCTGTATATACCTATACTAAATCTATCACCTGCCTCGTTAACAGTGACGGTTTTTTCTTGGTTTACTCCCCAGCGGCCGAGCCTGCAATGACGCTATAGAAGTTTCGCTTCAAAACTATAAACATTTATTACAACGTTACAACATCTATCGCCAAAAATAAAGTACTAGCTACCTACAAGCAATAAAAATGAAATTAGAACCAACTTTTTTAATATCACGTCAGTTCAGCCTAATAAATATGAAACAAACTGACATAAACCGCGGCTAACGACAGTTTTAACCAATCCGTTTCACATACTTTATACAACACGTAACATAACATAACATCACGCCTGTATTTCTCCGAAGGGGTAGGCAGAGGTGTATAGTACACCCACATTTCACCAGTTATGTTATAGTCCCATGTAATAGGGGGCGAGCCTATTGCCATTCATCATCATCATTACAGCCGAAAGACGTCCACTACTGGACATAGGCCTCCCCCAATTAAGGGGGGGATATGCCATAATCGCCACGCTTGGCAGGCGGGTTGGCGATCGCAGTTGGTTGGTTAAATACTCAGAGAACGCTGCTGCCCATCCTCTGGTGAATCCCTTAGTCGCCTTTTACGACACCCATGAGAAGAGATAAGGGTATTGCCATTGACCGGGCACAAATTACAAATCCAGACTCCGGGCTGCTACTGAGAATTTATTACTGAAAAAACCCAATAACACTTTGCCCGACCCGGAAATCGAACCCAAGACCTCACGCTCAGCAGTCGCGCTTGCGACCACTAGACCAACGAGGCACACACGTATTATTATAAAAACATGCTTTTTTAAAACGTTCCTAACAACATTAAGAAAATGAGGCGGGTTACTTGCTTTTTTTTTTATGTTAAGGCCTGTAGCCAAAAACGAGACATTTTTACAATATTTAATGTTCCTTTTGGTTTTAGATAGATGTTCGTGTCTGAGTCTTTGATCTATGTTTCCTTTCGTGCAAGAACTTTCTTACTAATAATCTGACCCGGTAACTACTGATGAGAATATAATCAGAAGGCCAATTCTCTTCTCTTAATTAAAATCGTTTAAAATATAGTTCCAAACTAACCTCAATGCTTTAAACCTTAATCTGCTGATAGTAGATGTTTATCAGAAACACGGTACCGTTTATTGGTGACATTATTGGCCTAATTGTAAAATGGGCATGGTAATTTTTTTTTTCACTTCTCCCTTATATCATTGAATAGATATACTGAAATGAAAGTAATGTTTCATACATCACTTTTTTATCAGATTTTCCATCTTCGAAATACATGCTGAAATTTGAAGCGCTTATTTCCCGAAAAGGGGTCATTGTACTCATCATAATGAACAACATTTACTATGGGACCAACCCTGAAATCGTGAAAAAAATATCAGGTGGTCCCTACATTTTATCGATTTATGTGAACACAAATGTAGGGACCAACTGATATTTTTTTCGCGATTTCAGGGTTGGCCATAATGATGAGTACAATGACCCATTTTCGGGAAATAAGCGATTCAAATATCAGCATGTTTAACCCACCAGTGGCTTACAATGTGTCCTCCCCTCTGCCATTTCTAAGCTATGGAATGTAGAAACTTATAATATTTAATGTTGATAGATCTTAATAAGAAATCACTTTTAAAATTATTTAAAGTATAATGTGAATATAAGTTTTCGAGTAATTGATAGAAAACTTCAAAATACTTATGACGTCCTAGTTCAAAGGTCGTTGACCTTAGATAAAAATATCTTAGCAATCAATGCTCCTTTAGTTAAAATCACAAAAAGAACTCATGTGTTATGTTGGCATGACACACCTCTGATTAATTTGGCCTGCTAGATGGCGCTGTACTACCGCACACTATACCAGGCCCCTCAGAAAGTATTGCGAAAAAAAGTTTTTATATATGGGAGACTGGCCAGTTATAATGTTTTTCGAAAATATGATTATTTATAAGTAAAAATAAGTAAGTTCCAATTTCAAAATTTCCCTCCACATTTTTTACGAGTTAATTCAAAGTATTGTGTCTCACTGAAATATGGATCTGCGCCGGGAACATTTTAGAGCTATGATTTTATACGATTTCAAGTGTCGCCTGAAACCGGGTGAATCGTACGATAGACTTCAAATGGCATTCATGGATGAAGGCCCTTCCAAGGCAACCGTGTATCGTTGGTATAACGAATTCAAGCGCGGTCGACCAACTTTGGGGGATGACGAAAGAAGCGGTCGCCCTTTGACGGCTGTTACCGAAGAAAACGTGCTAGCAGTGAAAAATTTAATCCAAGACAATAGGCGAATTACATATCAGGAGATTCAACACATATTGAAGATTGGATCGGGAAGCGTTCACGAGATTCTACACAGCCATCTTCGCGTGAGGAGGATAGTATCACGCTGGGTGCCGCACAACCTCACCGATGCTCAGAAGCAGGCCCGGGTGGAATGGTGCCGTGATATGCTTAACAAATTTGAAGCAGGCTCGTCTCGGCGTGTTTACGACATCGTTACAGGTGATGAGTCCTGGATTTATCAATACGACCCAGAAACCAAGCGCCAGTCGACTGTTTGGGTGTTTCAAAATGAGCCAACGCCTACCAAAGTGAAGCGATCTAGAAGCGGGGGTAAGATTTTGATCGCTAGCTTTTTTAATTTGACTGGCCACTTGGTATCAATTCCCTTACGGGATCAAAGAAGCATTAATGCCGAATGGTATACTACCAAATGTTTGCCAGAAGTTTTCTCTGTTATAAGCAACAAGCGACCAAACACAGGGCTCCGCGGGCTACTGCTCCACCACGACAATGCACCTGCGCACACCGCACTCAAAACGAGGGACTTCCTGGACAGCACGCCAGTCAAACTCCTGGGTCACCCTCCTTACAGCCCTGATCTAGCACCGTGTGACTTCTTTTTATTCCCAAAAATAAAAAATCAGCTCAAAGGGATACAATTTTCATCGCCGGAAGATGCGCTGGCTGCGTTCGAGCAGGCTGTAAACGAGGTGTCTGCGGCGGACTGGAAAAAGTGTTTTGAAAACTGGTTTAGGCGCATGAATCTTTGTATAGAGGCTGGTGGAAAGTACTTTGAAAAGATTTGATAAAAATATATGTACGTATAGAACAATTTTTTTTAGTTTCGCAAAACTTTCTGAGTGTCCCACGTAAGTCGCCAATGCTGCCGTCTATTGCAAAAACGAAAAAACTAAAATTCGTTTGTAATTATACCTACCTACACAACCCTATACTAAGCATTAATAAGCATGGCCACGGCATGCTCTTGGCCCGTTTTCAAATTAAAAACAACACAAAAATCAAACCCTTAACCACCGATGTAAAACAAAAACACTCAAGCTCAAGCGTCCGTAATAAAAAGCGTTTTAAAAACGCCCCATAATAAATAAAAAGTACATATGTCGCAAAACAATGTACACACATTACCATTGTTTTCGATTGTGGCCCGTATTAAAACCGGTCCGGTTGGAATATCTGACGCGTTTCCGTGTCCGGCGGGTTATTATCGTGGGCATTACAATCAGGATCCCTTTGTTTGGCGATCAGGAGGTGTACTGCATTTATTTTTGGAATGGGTATAAAATGTATAAATAGGTACTTCCTTCTGATACTGATTGGTCGATTAATAATGAAAAAAATCACCATGACATATGTGGAGTTCGTTTGTAGGTAAGATTTTTGTGTTGAAACCAAACAAGTCGTTTCTGAAAGACTGAAGCCAATCCTGCGTCGGGTGCTGGGCCAGAAAACCTCCTCGTATGCCTGACGGCTGCTGGTCCTTCTCAATACGTCTGGAGGGAATAGCAGTTACTGGGCCGGTGTACCCTGGGCACGGGCAATAACTCTCCTTTGGACCGGGGGACCTTATTGCCTGTGGCGAATATTCTGGCACGGGAGGGGCTCGATCTGGGCCAATGGGGCGTGACTCCGCGTGTCCCTTTAAAGTTAGCAGAGGGCATAGTGGAGGATGAGGGAAGAGGAAGAAAACCTCTATAAAAAAATACTCGAGTAGTAACAAAACCTATTAATTAATACAGTAACGTGGTTATTCACCTTTGAAGCTGCGTAAACACAATAGTAAATCTATGGATTAGACTCCTGGGAGCCTTTCGGGAGCTATGCTTGGAGTTTCTTTGACGGATAAAATCCGTAACAAGATTGTCCGGAGAAGAACCGTCATAGCTTGTAGGTCAAGTAAGCTGAAGTGGCAGTGGGCTGGCCATATCTGTCGAAGGACCGATAGCCCCTGAAGCAGACGAGTCTTTAAGTGGAGACCACGAATCGGCAGACATAGTTTAGGGCGCCCTCCAGCCAGGTGGACTGACGACCTGATGTAATAAGCTGGGGGGAACTGGATGCGGAAAGCAGAGGACCGAGTGTTGTGGCGCAATTAAGGGAGAGGCCTATGTCCAGCAGTGGACAGCGATAGGCTGAGTTGATGATGATTCATTGATGAGCCTTTCGGGTGCTTAATGAATTGCAGGTTATCTAAAATATGGTTATTTTCCTCACCAATCGAAATCTTGGATTAATTTATTATTTATTTTAGAACCTCCTATACAAGTTTATTTTTTGTAGGTATAGTGAAAATAAGTCCATGCTAGCATTAGGACTTGCTTATAAAAACACCCCAAAAAGATTTCCATCAGAACTATCTGAGTTTTTATTACTTAATCATAAAATGATATGCTTTACCTAGTTAGAATTACTTCAAGGTACCCAGCAGGAAGCAGAGATAGTGAAGAATGACGAGCAGAGGCTACCTGATGCACGGAAACTTGTCAAACTGGACTTACTCCCTGCACTTAAAGACCTATTCACGACCCGCTGAGATTTTTATTAGTTTACACGTAATATGGTTAAAAACTTACCCAATCGATTCTCTTAGTGATTTTGAAACACTTTTACTTTAGCACCATAAACTAAAAATGAGGACCTAATGACTATAACCTGCAAATTAGCATGCTTAGCTGTACAAAAAGTAACAAATTTAACCTTATGTTCATTAGGATTTTAACTGTTTTTGGAAAGACGTTCCTCAAAATAAATAACCTAGTACGTGGGACACTCAGAAAGTTTTGCGAAACTAAAAAAAATTGTTCTATACGTACATATATTTTTATCAAATCTTTTCAAAGTACTTTCCACCAGCCTCTATACAAAGATTCATGCGCCTAAACCAGTTTTCAAAACACTTTTTCCAGTCCGCCGCAGACACCTCGTTTACAGCCTGCTCGAACGCAGCCAGCGCATCTTCCGGCGACGAAAATTGTATCCCTTTGAGCTGATTTTTTATTTTTGGGAATAAAAAGAAGTCACACGGTGCTAGATCAGGGCTGTAAGGAGGGTGACCCAGGAGTTTGACTGGCGTGCTGTCCAGGAAGTCCCTCGTTTTGAGTGCGGTGTGCGCAGGTGCATTGTCGTGGTGGAGCAGTAGCCCGCGGAGCCCTGTGTTTGGTCGCTTGTTGCTTATAACAGAGAAAACTTCTGGCAAACATTTGGTAGTATACCATTCGGCATTAATGCTTCTTTGATCCCGTAAGGGAATTGATACCAAGTGGCCAGTCAAATTAAAAAAGCTAGCGATCAAAATCTTACCCCCGCTTCTAGATCGCTTCACTTTGGTAGGCGTTGGCTCATTTTGAAACACCCAAACAGTCGACTGGCGCTTGGTTTCTGGGTCGTATTGATAAATCCAGGACTCATCACCTGTAACGATGTCGTAAACACGCCGAGACGAGCCTGCTTCAAATTTGTTAAGCATATCACGGCACCATTCCACCCGGGCCTGCTTCTGAGCATCGGTGAGGTTGTGCGGCACCCAGCGTGACACTATCCTCCTCACGCGAAGATGGCTGTGTAGAATCTCGTGAACGCTTCCCGATCCAATCTTCAATATGTGTTGAATCTCCTGATATGTAATTCGCCTATTGTCTTGGATTAAATTTTTCACTGCTAGCACGTTTTCTTCGGTAACAGCCGTCAAAGGGCGACCGCTTCTTTCGTCATCCCCCAAAGTTGGTCGACCGCGCTTGAATTCGTTATACCAACGATACACGGTTGCCTTGGAAGGGCCTTCATCCATGAATGCCATTTGAAGTCTATCGTACGATTCATCCGGTTTCAGGCGACACTTGAAATCGTATAAAATCATAGCTCTAAAATGTTCCCGGCGCAGATCCATATTTCAGTGAGACACAATACTTTGAATTAACTCGCAAAAAATGTGGAGGGAAATTTTGAAATTGGAACTTACTTATTTTTACTTATAAATAATCATATTTTCGAAAAACATTATAACTGGCCAGTCTCCCATATATAAAAACTTTTTTTCGCAATACTTTCTGAGGGGCCTGGTATAGTTACAATAAGTACCATGTAAAAAGATATTTGTGTTAATATCTTTCAGCATTAAACTCAGCAGTGCTGGCGTATATCTAAGAATGGAAGCAATACGATTGCAGTATACAAGCTATTTCACGGGCAGTAGCTTGTGTTGTCTTAAAAAGGTACCCATCCATTGAGAAATACGCTGAAAATTTTAATTATTTAATCTAAAGTTATTACTTCTCGGAAAGATGACGAGTAATCGGTGTAATACTCGTAACTACATTAACGATTATTTATAAAAGAAGGTTCATATTGTCATTACTGTTTTTTTATTTGACATTAAAGTTAACACAAAAAGAATACTATTTAATCTGGATGACCTGTAGAGTTTATAAATAATTAAATAACCATATTACTAAGACCCAGTTCAGTAAGATGGTATTGTCAGTGGTTTTTCAATTGTTACAAAAACTTTTGATTGTACACAAAAAAAGCAACATACATGACTTACATAGAAGATAAGTACAATAAGCGGTCGGTTTAACCCTCTAACCGCTCGGCTGTTTTTTTTTTTTTTTTCGACAATTACGCCCACAATTACGCCACATGACGTCATTTGCCGTGTTTAAAAAAAACTGGGTTTCTGATGTCTCAATATGTGTAAAAATAAATGTATTTTCTTTATTTCCTAAAAAGATAACACATAAGTATAACTTCCCAATGGATGCTAGTCTAACCACAGACGCTGGCAACTCAATCCGTATATTAGTAGTCCAGTCACGCAGCCCAATCGCTGCACTCAGACAGACCAGAATAAATACTGTAAGATAACTCGGCCGGATCCGAACTGAACATGTATAGATATAGAATATAGAGTTTCTAATTCGTATTATTAAAAAAATTGCATTGTTGAAAACAAAGACTTATAGAGATTTTAACACGCTTTTATTAGGTCGACCTGTATGTAACTATGTAATGGAATCTAAGGTAACTAATTTAACCATCTTCCAAGAGTAGTAGCGTAATGAAAATTGGCAGCTGTATGTAGTTCTGATGAAAATACAATAATATGGTACTGTCGAACTGATCTGATGATGGAGCCGGAAGGTATGGACTGGAACTTCATGATGGAATATCGTATCATAGCTGTTTTGGATTTCTTAGAAAAGTCTTGTAATGAACTTTGACCACGATTAGGTTTCAAGGTCTGATGATGAAGCCGGAAGATAGGCACTGGCATTCCATGATGGAAAATCGTATCATAGTCGTGTTTGCACTTGTGAGAAAGGCCACGTAATGGACTTTGAACACGATCAGGTTTAAAGGTTATAAGCGTGTTTTCTAGTGTTTTTTAAACTATTAATTTATTTAAAGATTAACTAAAGAATCGAACAACATATCCTAATTGAAACGTGAAAGTCGAGTTCTACAACGTGTTATAGAAACTTAAAATCTCTTAATGGGTCACAATGACTCATCGGTATGAACAACTTTGACTATGGGACAAACCCTGAATACGGGGAAAAAACAGGTGTTCCCTACATTTTGTCGATTTATGTGAACACAAATGTAGGGAACAGCTGCTGATTTTTTTTCGCGAGTTCGGGATTGGTTCCATAGTAAAAGTTTGTGTTGCTTATGAAGCCTTCGCTGACCACCAATTAAGAACCACTGCCCTAGACAGTCAGAGCGTGCATGAGCCACTGAGGTAATTATGTACTACGTACTAGAGAAGACACCGCGAACAAAATGTTTGTAGCACGTTTCTAAAACGTGCTACAAACATTTTAAGCTCAGCTCAGCTCTAAGCTCCTGCACTCTCACTCGCTTAGCCACGCTCGCGCCGCGCGTGCTCCGCGGCCAGCAAGTTGCGCGATATTTTTTGTTCGTAATGTCTACTCTAGTGCGTAATACATATTACCTCAATGGCGTGAGCATAAATTTTATAATTCACAATTTTGCTCCTAAACGCGTGTATCCTATGACCTATCGGCCACACAAACAACAGCCCTTTATGAATATAAACAACACAAAGATCCTACAATACAAAATTCATATCTGACTTTTCACGTAGGCACAGTCGGTCAAAACACTCCTGAGTTCCGCGATGAGTTACATCACACTCTGTACTTAAAATGAGATTACATTAAATATTTATAAGCTCCCAACATTTTAATATCAAAAGCTTTTGAATAAAACCATACGTATTCTTTGCAGCTTCTCCTGAAAAGACTCACAAGGAAATTGCTACCTGCGTTTAAAAGAATTAGTAATTTATATAATTTTATACCTAATTTATTTTGCGGAACATTTTGTACGAGTTAATAGTTTTTTAATGACTTACCAGACTATTGTGAGGTTTTTTTTACTTCTTAATTAAAATAACTAAGGCATTAAGTGCCATGGAAGCAAATTTTTTTACCAACTTCAAAAAAAGGAGGAGGTTCTCAAGTCGACTGTTATTATTTTTATTTTTTATGTTTATTATCTCAGAACTCCGTCATTTATAAACTGATTTCGAAAATTCTTTTTTATTTGAAATTATATACTTCCAGATTGGTCCCATTTTTATCAAAATCCAGTTTTGATGATGGGATCCATGTGGAATTGAGAGAACTCAAATATTATAGGCATACATAATATAGCGATTTTGGTATTTTCATCAAAAAGTCAAGCATTTGCATTCAGAAAGTATCATTTAGTGAAGATGTGATGAAGATCTTCGGAGATAAAGTAGGGAACTCTTCAATGGATGACAGCAAATCATCTGGGATTGCAGCAATCGCTTGTCTTTCTATTGTTAATGCCACTTAAAATAGAAAAATAAAACAAACTTTAAAAAAAGTAAAAACCGCCTTCAAAAAGGATAAAATAATAAAATTTTCGTGTAACAGTTTTGGAAGTCGGTGCCAATTTCAATCAAACCAAATCAAAGGCACCTACTTCCTAAACTGTTACACGAAAATTTTATTATTTTATTCTTTTTGAAGTAGTTTTTACTTTTTTTTAAGTTTATTAAGTCCACATTTGTTTCTACTGTTCAAATATTTGTACACCATACAAATATTTTTTCTCCCACTTGCTCGGAAATTGATTCATTATTAAAAAAAAAGAATACAACAATCGGCTCTTTTCCGTACGCAACGAAATAACAGGCCGGTAATATCCAACAGGACAATAATAGAAATTTCTGGACACTTTTTATTTTTCAAATTATGCTACCGAGGTTTTTAAGTACACACTTACATAAATTAGGTGTTTTTATGTACAAAATATTTATCATTATACAGGCTGAATGCGCATTTTTTTTTTTCAAAACTTTGAAAATAGAACAAGATCCGCGCGCGCGCGAATTGGTGTGAATGAAAATGAGATACTGTTGAATAAATTTGTGTTGTGTTTCCTCGCAAATAAGAGAAAAGTACTACACAAGTCTTGGCCGAAATAGCAATTAACGGCCTCGTTTAGTTAAAAAGGACTCGGCTTGCGCCTCGTCCTTTTAAAATCACTTGGGAAGTACTCGGCTACGCCTCGTACTTCCAATATTACTCGGCCGTAAATTGCTTCATTTCAGGCCTCGACAGTAATGTACTATTGCCGTGCGAGTATTGAACTAGGCGCTTAGCCTTGGTTCAGATCGGGTTTACGAGTACTGTACAATCGACGTGAGCCTATAAAAGGTACCTGACAAATACGAACAGTTTTGATTTTTCTTTTACTTCTATAGTTTTGACAACGTCTGTGGTCTAGTGGTTCGAGTGTCGGACTGACTGACGAGGTCGTGGGTTCGATTCCCACAGAACACAAATATTTGTGTGATGAACATTAGTGTTTGTGTTGGTCTGGGTGTTTCTTATCTATATCTATCTATCTATACTATAATAAAACTGTAAAGGTCGAAAAGTCTGTACATTGAGTTTTTTTTCGCGAAAACCGGCTAGGGGGACTAGAAATAAGCTATAGAACACGAATCAATCGTTAAAAAAATTTATGTCTGTCTGTCTGTCTGTCTGTCTGTCTGTTTGTTACCTCATCACGTGAAAACGGCTGAACGGATCGTAATGAAACTTAGCATTTGTATTGGTATTAGTCTAACTTAAAATATAGGGTATATTTTATCTGAATCGGTTGAGTAGATCGAGCGATACAGCTTGACCCCTCTATTGTATTAAGTTGCATACAAAGTAGAGGTCATGATTGTTGGTTGGATGCAGGTCGCAGGTTCCTAAAAATACAACTGGATTCTATTAGTATTATAGAAAATATAGAATAACATAACATAGCCCATCACTGTCCCGCTGCTGGGCATGGCCCTCTTCTTGGAATGAGAAGAGTCAAGGAACTGGATATTGTTAGTGTAATAGATTATCATAACATAATCAGCTCATTACCTACTGCCCCACTTCTGGGCACGGACCTCTTCTCGGAACGAGAAGAGTTAAGAAACTAGAAAATATAGAATAACATAACGTAGTCAACCCACTACTGTCCCACTACTGGGTATGGCCCTCTTCTCAAAATGAGAAGAGTCAATGAACTGGATATTATTAGTATTCTAGAATAACATAATCAGCCCAATTACTTCCCACTGCTGGGCACGAGCGTCTTCTCAGAATGAGGGAGTTTAGGGCTAATTCCATGAAATTCCATCATCTTAGCCGGTTGGTTGTAAAAACAAAATATAGTATGGTCGGTAAATAGCGTAATCGTCTGTGTAGGCGCTTATATGTATACCAGGCCCCTCAGAAAGTATTGCGAAAAAAAGTTTTTATATATGGGAGACTGGCCAGTTATAATGTTTTTCGAAAATATGATTATTTATAAGTAAAAATAAGTAAGTTCCAATTTCAAAATTTCCCTCCACATTTTTTGCGAGTTAATTCAAAGTATTGTGTCTCACTGAAATATGGATCTGCGCCGGGAACATTTTAGAGCTATGATTTTATACGATTTCAAGTGTCGCCTGAAACCGGATGAATCGTACGATAGACTTCAAATGGCATTCATGGATGAAGGCCCTTCCAAGGCAACCGTGTATCGTTGGTATAACGAATTCAAGCGCGGTCGACCAACTTTGGGGGATGACGAAAGAAGCGGTCGCCCTTTGACGGCTGTTACCGAAGAAAACGTGCTAGCAGTGAAAAATTTAATCCAAGACAATAGGCGAATTACATATCAGGAGATTCAACACATATTGAAGATTGGATCGGGAAGCGTTCACGAGATTCTACACAGCCATCTTCGCGTGAGGAGGATAGTATCACGCTGGGTGCCGCACAACCTCACCGATGCTCAGAAGCAGGCCCGGGTGGAATGGTGCCGTGATATGCTTAACAAATTTGAAGCAGGCTCGTCTCGGCGTGTTTACGACATCGTTACAGGTGATGAGTCCTGGATTTATCAATACGACCCAGAAACCAAGCGCCAGTCGACTGTTTGGGTGTTTCAAAATGAGCCAACGCCTACCAAAGTGAAGCGATCTAGAAGCGGGGGTAAGATTTTGATCGCTAGCTTTTTTAATTTGACTGGCCACTTGGTATCAATTCCCTTACGGGATCAAAGAAGCATTAATGCCGAATGGTATACTACCAAATGTTTGCCAGAAGTTTTCTCTGTTATAAGCAACAAGCGACCAAACACAGGGCTCCGCGGGCTACTGCTCCACCACGACAATGCACCTGCGCACACCGCACTCAAAACGAGGGACTTCCTGGACAGCACGCCAGTCAAACTCCTGGGTCACCCTCCTTACAGCCCTGATCTAGCACCGTGTGACTTCTTTTTATTCCCAAAAATAAAAAATCAGCTCAAAGGGATACAATTTTCGTCGCCGGAAGATGCGCTGGCTGCGTTCGAGCAGGCTGTAAACGAGGTGTCTGCGGCGGACTGGAAAAAATGTTTTGAAAACTGGTTTAGGCGCATGAATCTTTGTATAGAGGCTGGTGGAAAGTACTTTGAAAAGATTTGATAAAAATATATGTACGTATAGAACAATTTTTTTTAGTTTCGCAAAACTTTCTGAGTGTCCCACGTATATTTGAGGATATTGTGTTCATAATTATGACACGATGTTATTTTCCGACATACACGCGGACGGAGTTGCGGGCACAGCTAGTGTATTATAAGTATGTATTTCCCAGTATTTCCAAAGAAAAGTATATAAGTATTTTCATCAATTGTCTAGTACCCATATTACAAGCTCTGCTTAGTTTGGGACTAGATGGTGCTGTGTAAAAATGTCCCAAAATATTTATTAAAAAAAACGAAAAAAAAACAGTTGTTTTAAAATATGAACATTTTCGGCGGGTTTTTTACTTTGCCAATCATATCGTTCAACATCGTATTCTATGTATACGTTTTCAAGTGTCATTTTTAAGAATCAGTTGAATAAAGAATTTTATATTAGGTATTGATTTTGACATTCACAGATTGTACACAATCTAAATATATAAAACAGAGTCAGGTTAGTTACACCATTTATAACTCAAGAACAGCTGGATCGATTTTAATGAAATTTGGCCTACAGATAGAACATATCCCGGATTAACATATATGCTACGTTATATCCCGGAAAGATGAACAGTTCCCGAGGGATACGCGATAAACGACATTCACGTGGGCAAGATCGCGGGCATAGGCTAGTAATAATAATAAAAATTACAATTGAAAAAATACGATCGTTAATAAACAAAACGAAAATAAAAACTAATTTTAAAGGTGGATATACTAATAAAACTGAACAACTTTATCTAAGAAACACGGGTCGTCATATATAAATATATGTTTTACTTCCCATACAAAAACCTCATTTATCGCTTTGGTTTTCTATGGGTATTTTTTTTAGATAAAATGTGCATGCGACAAATTTTAAAGGTAGATTACCTTTAAAATTTGTCGCATGCACATTTTATCTCAGCGGATATTGTAACAACAACGTACAACAACACTCGTTGGTCTCAAGACATCTTCCTGCCCTTATTTCAGTTTAGTTGGAGTCGGCGCAGCATGTATTTTTCTTCGATACATATCATGTTACCTCAGTGTTCACTTTCTTTTTATTCATATAATCTTTCACACAATCCATCCATCTTTTCGATAACAGTCCGTGTGGTGCCGGACGCAAAGAATTTCACCACCCTATATCTTCTCATGGGTGTCGTAAAAGGCGACTAAGGGATTCACCAGAGGATGTGCAGCGTCCTCCGAGTATTTAACCAACCAACTGCGATCGCCAACCCGCCTACCGGAGATAATCTCGTCACGCGAGACCGGCCCTATGCTCTAGAGTAGTTCCTAGGAGTAGGCTTAACCGCCACTGTATTAGGATTAGGTAGGTCTTCGCCTCGCCGGCGAGGCTTGCCGCTTCACGGCGATTCGCGAAACGCGTCACCCACCCGATATACCGAAAGTCCGCCACTTTCGAGAAAACTATTCCCGATGCAGCAACGGCTGCCAGGGGGACATAGCGGCGGGGTCCTCCCGCAATGCCCCAGTAAGCCGAGGTTCGAGCCCTCCCTGGGGGGACGCCCTTATGCGGTTTTGCAACCGCGTTTTTAGTTATAAGTTAGGTTTAGGGAAATTTTTCGGCGGATGGAGTCCCTAACGGGATTCTCCGCCACCAGTCCGGTTAAGCAGTCAGGGTATCCATTTTGGGTACAAACTCCGCGAGAGTCCATTCGAAAAAAATATAAAAAAATCGCCAACCCGCCTGCCAAGCGTGGTGATTATGGCATATCCCCTCCCCCTTTTGGGGGAGGCCCATGTCCAGTAGTGGACGTTTTTCGGTTGAAATGATGATGATCCATCTTTTCTTTGGTCTTCCTCTTTTCTTATAGCTCTCTCATTCACACTCAAAACTTTTTTCGTAACATGCTCCTCATTCCTCCACATCACATGTCCATACCATGACAATCTTTGTTGGTCTCAAGTAACAATTACGAATCTCAATTACCACGTAAAGTCCTGTAACAAAAGAGAACAGAATCTTTAATTCTCTATTCCTAATCCAATTCTCGAGCAAAGGGGTCAGCCCCCAGATTCCCTGTGACCTCCAAACGTTAGATACCATTATTAAGACGCTTGAACCTCGCTCTCTGTTCACCGGCAATTTGTCAAACCGATAAGTCGTTACGTGACCAGAATTATCTTAAACAGTATTCATCATTTTGAATAATTACAGACATTTTTAGTAAAAAGAGAACAAAATGACTATTTCCTTTATTTATGATTCAGTTTTCCTGGTATAAGTTAGAAGGTGGGTTCTGCGCATAGCTTACCTTAGAAGTGCCAGAAAATATAGCTCTTTTGTCTGTTTAACATACTAAAAAGGTTTTTTTTGTGACATAAAAACGCAAACGAGCAAGCGAGTCCTGAGGATGACAGACCGCAGCCCATGGATCATCATCATCATCATTTCAGTCTTAAGACGTCCACTGCTGGACATAGGCCTCCCCCAAGCAAATGTTGGGGGAATATGCCATAATCGCCACGCTTGGCAGGCGGGTTGGGTTGGTTGTTGGTTAGCCCATGGATAACACCACAGAAATAGATAGAATGGCCATGTGGGCAGGGCGCGCGTGGCAGCACCATACACCATAGTGCAGGATATTTCAAAGCCTTTCACCAGCACGCCTTATGACTTGTTTCTATAAATACTGTACAAAAACCCGCAAAAATGCCTTATTGCGCTTTTTCTAACTGCAGAAACAAGAGCTATAAAGTACATTTGATTAAAATTAATTTTATAAAAATAATAACGTCGTCCGTGTGGTGCCGGACGTAAAGAATTGCACCACCCTCTTTCTTCTCATGGGTGTCGTAAAAGGCGACTAAGGGATTCACCAGAGGATGGGCAGCAGCGTCCTCTGAGTATTTAAACAACCAACTGCGATCGCCAACCCGCCTGCCAAGCGTGGCGATTATGGCATTTCCCCCCCTCCCCTCGGAGGGAGGCCTTTGTCCAGCAGTGGAAGTCTTTCGGCTGAAATGATGATGATGATGAATGACGTCAAAATGTAAGGCGTAGTTTGTTCGGAAAGTTGCCACGTGAACATGTAAATATTCTTTTAGAGAAATTAATTCTAGTAGATTTTTCAATGAGCATCTGGATCGAGTGATATTTTTTTTTACCGACGAAAAAAAGAAGAGGTTCTCAATTCGACGCGTATTTTTTTTTATGTATGACTACGCGTAACTTTTTACAGAGTAGTCCGATTTTGATGATTCTTTTTTTAATGGGTAGGTTTCGAAGTTGGTCCCATTTAAATTTTAAAACCAAAATCCACCCCTAAGGGTAGGAAAATGAGTGCTTGTTCACTTACTGAATTCTTACCTGTTAACCGATTCTGTTGAAACTTGGCACACATAAATGTATTTCTAGACACTACAACATTATTTAAGGAGACCTGGAGTTGGATTTTAGCCAAAAAAATTAAAAATAAAACTTAAACAAAAAATTGAACCGACGAAAACAGAAACTGAAAAGCAAAAATAAAATGAAGCATTTTAGTCTAGTCGGCGCCAAACAAACAATCAACGAAGATAATTAAATTATTATTATTATTATTATTTTCAGCCTATATTGTCCCACTGCAGAGCAAAGGCCTCCCTTTCCTTATTCCACTCTTTCCGGTTTAGTGAAATTGTGAACCAGTCTCTTCTATACGAGTCCAGCTCGTCCCGCCATCTTCGCCTGGGTCTGCCGCGATGCCGTTGCACGTTTTTCGGGACCCACTCGGTACAAATTTTAGCCCAAAAATTTACCGACATTCGGCAAACGTGTCCGGCCCAGTCCCACTTAAGCTTGGCAGATTTTTGAGTGACGTCAGCAATCTGTGTTTTGGAAATGGAATTAAATTAAATTACTTTAAAGAAATAATAAAACGTGAAATTTTCAACGATAAACAATAACTTCCCAAAAATGCGTTCTCAGCTCGACATTCACACTACATTAGTTTAGTTAGGAGAAAAGTTATTAAGACTAAAAAGCTTCATTTTATTTTTCCTTTTCAGTTTCTGTTTTCATCGGTTCAATTTTTAGTTAAAAGTTTTTTCAGTGATGTAATTAAAGTACTTCTTTCTGTACTTCACTTTAAATTCAAATTTTTATTCCAGAACTAGATTTCTAGACACACAATCTCACATTAAAATGGCCGCCAAGCTCATAGATCTACGGCACTCGTAAACGAAAACTCATTCCACGATGACACGTCCCTATATTAGTTATAAAATCAAAACGAAATTCCGATTGTGTCCCCGCATCGTATTTACAAGAGCCGAGGAAGCTATGAATAAATTTCCAAGTTCGTTACGAAGGATCGGCTGCAGTGACTCCCGTAAGAAAGCGTCAAGTCTCGACGCAAATTATTTTATGGGCTTCCTTACCACTTCATAGATAAATATATTCAAACGCTATTTATTTATTTTTTTATCTATTGCCTATGTATCCAATCCCTATTTTAAATTGTAAGATTATCTATATAATTTATAAATATTTATGATACCCATATGTGTAATATATTTTGTGCTATTTATTTATTTTAGTTTAGTAACATGCACGTAGTACGCCACGGACTGCCCCCATTATCTAGATCTTACGTCTTCTTTGTCCATCCAAAGGTTGTCTGGAAGATATCGCTTTTAGCGAGAAGACCGCCCATGTACCCATAATTTATACGATGTTCCTGTTTACTACTATTTTCATGGTGTATAAGTATATTCTATTTATCTATCTAAATACGTAGTTATTGCGAGAGGGAATGGAGTTTAACTGTTCACAGAATACCAATGTTAGAAAGAAATAAAGAAATAATTTATTTAAGTCCCACTACAGGCGTTTTTGACGTCCTCAACCAATAAAGGCCTGCATCAGAATCCTCCATGTTATTAAAAGATAAAATTAATAATTTTACTTTTTGCTGTCCATTCCATTATGCTACCAGTAATGGAATTTTTGTGCCATTAATATAAGTATGAATTTTCATGTCATAACTTTTTCGCTCGAATGCTTTCCGAGTATTTATTATAAATGTTGAAAGCTTTTGCTGTTGCAGCTTTATTAACATCAGCATAATTACTGGACGTGGGTGGGTACCTTGGAAATCAAAGAATGGTTTTGGCAGGGTACTTATAATTTTTTTCTTTGATTTTTACTAACTGGGAGACTGACGTCTACTGCTGGCCATAGGCTTTCCCTTATACAGAGTGATTCATTTCAATAGGTCAGTGAGGAGAAATCTTAAACTATGATAACGAGATAAATTTTTTCGAAGGAACTACGACTTCGATTTTAGAGGAATGAAAAACTGCTTTCAAGGAAAAAAACCTTTTCATCCCCCCATCTCGGAAAGAGTATTTTTGGTCTTCGATATCTGAGTGCAAAAGCCGTTTTTATCCCCTAGAGGATAAAGTAAATTGAATTTAGAACGTCGTGTGCACTAAGTTTGTGAATTCAAAACATCATTAAACCTATTTACTTCTCCCTCCATGGTGCCGAATTTATCATACAATCTTTTTTAATTTGTTAAAAACTCAGACTCGGAACCTTCTTGGTGTACTTTTTTTTTATTTGCTTTGCGCGCGCCAGTTTCTTTTCACGTCATATTGTTAATATTAGGTTAAAAACAAGAAACTTGAAAACAAATGAAAAACCTAAAATGCACAGATCTATTACCCTAAAATGAGTGGTTCTAGCGACGAGGAAGTTTATTTGACGCAAACAGAATTGACTAAAACTGTTAATAATGCACAAATGAGCTTTCTCCCTCAACAATCACGCGAGAAGTATTTGAAACAATACGACATGTTTAACATGTGGCGACTAGATAAAGGAACCAAAACTTTCTCAGAAAACGTTTTGCTCATTTACGCCAAGGGAATCCGATGAATCGGTACAAATATTAAGTATGACAGATAGTTTACCGAAAAACAGTACACAAGTCACTAACACCAACATTACAGTACCTAACAAAAATATTACTCTCAACTTAAGTAACTGTAGCAACGTTACTTTGATTTTTTCTTAATTAGGTTTACCTAATAGGTAAACCTAAGGTTTAGGTATTATTTGTTATAATTTAAAGATTATTCTGTAATACTTACCTATCATAATGTAGTAGTTAATACCTAAACTGAAATAAAAGTATCTTGTGATTGTAAATGTTTTTTTTTGCATTTATTCATTTCCTCGCTGAGGTGGGATGAAAAGTTACGTGTTGCACTCGAGTGCAAAGATTTTTCACCTTGTGCTCTTTTGATTCCCTCGCTAACGCTCAGGATTCTAACTTTTGAATCCTTCGCTTGCTCGGGCATCAAAATTGAGCACGCGGTTAAAAAGCAACTTTGCACTCTTGTATAACAAATAACTATTAACACAGCGCGGGAATAGATCATCAGTAATTCTCTTGCAAAAAATTTCGTGATGGTGTATCCTCCAGTTTATCAATCAGATTGATTTCGGTTTTTTTTTGCAAAGCCAAAGGTAAACATATAAATACGTTCCCCAACCAATAACCAGAAAACACATTAATATTATAAAATATTAATGTGTTTTCTGGTTTTTTATATATAATACTAGCTTTTACCCGCGGCTCCGCTCGCGTTAAATTCTGCTAACCCACGTCAGTCCAGTCCAGTCCAGTCCATTCCAGTCCAGTCCAGTCCACTGTCCCGCTGCCCCGCTGCCTCACTGCCCCGCTGCCCCACTATCCCACTGCCCCGCTGCCCCGCTGCCCCACTGCCTCGCTGCCCAGATGCCCCGCTGCCCCACTGCCCCGCTACCCCACTGCCCCAGTGCCCCGCTGCCTCACTACCCCGCAGCCCCACTGCCCCGCCGTCCAGCTGCCGCGCTGCCCAGCTGCCCCACTGCCCCGCTACGCCACTGCCCCGCTGCCCCGCTACCCCACTGCCCCACTGCCCCGATGCCCCACTGCCCCGCTACCCCGCTGCCCCACTGCCCCGCTGCCCCGCTGCCCAGCTGCCCCGCTGCCCCGGTGCCCCACTGCCCCGCTGCCCCCTATCCCACTGCCCCACTGCCTGCCACGCTGCCCACCACTGCCCCGCTGCCCCGCTAACCCACTGCCCCACGGACCCGCTACCCCACTGCCCCACTGCCCCACTATCCCACTGCCCCGCTGCCCCGCTACCCCACTGCCCCGCTGCCCCACTATCCCTCCGCCCCACAGCCTGCCCCGGTGCCCCGCTTCCCCACTGCACGGCTGCCCCACTGACCCACTGTCCCGCTGCCCCACTGCCCCGCTGCCCAGCTGCCCCGCTGCCCCGCTACCCCACTGTCCCGCTGCACCACTGCCCCGCTGCCCCACTATCCCACTGCCCCGCTAACCCACTGCCCCACTGCCCCGCTGCCCCACTACCCCACTGCCCGACAGTATGCCCCACTTCCCCACTGCCCCGCTGCCCCACTGTCCCGCTGCCCAACTGCCCCGCTGCTCCAATGCCCTGCTGCCCAACTGCCCCGCTGCCCCACTATCCCACTGCCCCACTGCCCCACTGCCCCGGTAACCTACTGCCCTGCTTCCCCGCTTCCCCACTGCCCAGCTGCCCCACTATCCCACTGCCCAACGGCACCGCTGCCCCAGTAACTCACTGCCCCGCTTCCCCGATGCCCCGCTGCCCAGCTGCCCCGCTGCCGCGCTACCCCAATGCCCCACTGCCCCGTTGCCCCACTATCCCACTGCCCCGCTGCCCGACTCCCCTACTGCCCCGCTACCCCACTGCCCCGCTGCCCCGCTGCCCAGCTGCTCCGCTGCCCCAATGCCCCGCTACCCCACTGCCCCGCTGCCCCAGTATACCACTGCTTCGCTGCCCCGGTACCCCACTTCCCCGCTGCCCCGCTGGCACGCTGCCCCTCTGCCCCACTGCCTCGCTGCCCAGCTTAACCGCGCCGCCGCCCAGCTGCCCCACTGTCCCGCTGCCTCGCTGCCCCGCTGCCCCACAACCCCACTGCCCCACTGCCCCGCTACCCCACGGACCCGGTACCCCACTGCCCCACTGCCCCACTATCCCACTGCCCCGCTGCCCCGCTACCCCATTGCCCCGCTGCCCCACTATCCCACTGCCCCACAGCCGGCCCCGGTGCCCCGCTTCCCCACTGCACGGCTGCCCCACTGAATCACTGTCCCGCTGCCCCACTGCCCCGCTGCCCCACTGCCCCGCTGCCCCGCTACCCCACTGCCCCGCTGCCCCGCTACCCCACTGCCCCGCTGCACCCCTGCCCCGCTGCCCCACTATCCCACTACCCCGCTACCCCACTGCCCCACTGCCCCGCTGCCCCGCTACACCACTGCTCCACAGCCTGCCCCACTTCCCCACTGCCCCGCTGCCCCACTGTCCCGCTGCCCCACTGCCCCGCTGCCCCAATGCCCCGCTGCACACCTGCCACGCTGCCCCATTATCCCACTGCCCCACTGCCTCGCTGCCCCGGTTACCTACTGCCCAGCTGCCCCGCTTCCCCACTGCCCAACTGCCCCGCTGCCCCAGTAACCCACTGCCCCGCTTCCCCGCTGCCCCACTGCCCAGCTGCCCCTCTGCCGCGCTACCCCACTGCCCCACTGCCCCGCTGTGCCACTATCCCACTGCACCGCTGCCCCACTCCCCTACTGCCCCGCTACACAACTGCCCCGCTACCCCACTGCCCCGCTGCCCCGCTGCCCAGCTGCTCCGCTGCCCCACTGCCCCGCTACCCCACTGCCCCGCTGTCTCACAATACCACTGCTCCGCTGCCCCGGTACCCCACTGCCCCGCTGCCCCGCTGGCAGTTTTAGCGTGATACTGGAACAAACAAACAAACAAACTAACAAACAAACAGACGTTTACAATTTTATAATAGTTAAGGAAGATTATAATATAAAATACCCATCGTTTCGAAAGATCGTTTTGTAAACTTAGCCTTATAAAATAATATTTCACAATGAAACTTTATACCAATCCCCTTTAAGATCTGCTCAAGAGTACTCCATATCAGTTCAAACCATTACAGCAAGTCCGGAGTTTATTTTGGTCTCAAAATGGACTTCACCGACAGTTGCCCGAACTTGGGATGTGGCCAATACAATCTCATTCAAAGTTTCTCGTTCCGGAAAAGCTGGAAACCGTTTGATTCTTCACGAGAACATCTACACATAAGATTGGTTATTTGGAAGTGTTTGTTTGTGATATAATATAAAAAAGTCAGGGCCACTGTGAGGCCACTATAATAGAACATTACTGTCGAGGCCTGAAATGAAGCAATTGATGGCCGAGTAATATTGTTTTTAAAACCTTCCTTTAATTTTTCCTTTTTACCTAAACGAGGCCGAGAATTACTATTTCGGCCGAGACTTGTATAGTACTTTTCTCTCATTTGCGAAGAAACAATACACAAATTAATTCAACAGTACCTAATTTTCATTCGCGCCAATTCGTCCGCGCGCGTTTCTTTTTCTATACTCAAAGTTTTGGAAAAAAAATGTGCATTCAGCCTTTATATTGATCAATATTTTGTATCTAAAAAAACCTAATTTATGTAAGTGTGTACTTAAAAACCTCGCTAGCATAATTTCAAAAATAAAAACTGTCCAGAAATTTATATTATTGTCGTATTGGATATTACTGGCGTGTTATTTCGTTGCGTACGGAAAAGAGACGATTGATGTATTCTTTTTAAAAAATAATAAACCAATTTCCGAGCAAGTGGGAGAAAAAATTATTATCATCGATGACAGGGTCAGTTGAGTCCTGATATTTGGAATAACTAATCTGGCAACGCTAGTCAAACTAATCTGGCAAGGCCAATAGGTAGCCAGTTGAAATGTTCAAAAAATAAAATAAATAGTAATGTTGTAAAAATAATAATTATGGTACGGAACCCTTAGAGCGCGAGTCCGACTCACTCTTGGCCGGTTTTTATATCTGTTAAATTTATTTACAAATAACAGCGAACCTTTTGTTTATTTCTTGTTAAGCTCTATTTGTATCTGTTTTTTGATATCAGTACTAAAAAAAGTTGAAGGATAAAACTTAGGGAAATAAACATTTTATGTTTTTGTCGATTTGGGGGCCCTAACAATGTTCGGTGACGAGCAAAAGAAAATGTAAGAGTATAATAAACAAAAAGACCTAAAGATTTGTTTTATTTGAATGGATATTGCTTGAAACGTATGTATAAGAAAATATTTGTTGGTTTATCAAATATTTTCAACACCATTGTCAATGTTATTTACTGGTGACACAGACCAGCAAGCCTCTAGACGCCGATTAGCCGGACACCCCCGGTCACAACGCTTATGCAGTAGCACTGCATATGTTACGCCCCGCGGCCAATCAGGACGTCTGTCCATCAGTGAGTGGCACCAATCATACGATATCGCACCCCCGAACTTTTGAGCCGACCAATCATAACGCACCGTCTGCCCCCCGGTCCCCGCCAACATTTTACGACTGTGTTCTCATGCAAAACTTTGTCTAAGCGGCGTCTTGAGGCTTACTGGTCTGTGACTGGTGATAAGCCGAACTGCACAATAATGGGGCACTGGGTACATCTACATAGTGCATGTAAGTCGCGAAGCATCAAGCAGTCCTGCCCCCCTAGCCAAGTTTACAATCTACAATCGTCAACGCTAATAGAAAACAATCAAAATGTATGGGAATGACATATCTCAACGAAAAAGTCATTCGTTCAGACATGTCACAAAATGTATGGGATTTTGATTGTTTTCTATAGCGTTGACGATTGTAGATTGTCAACTTGGCTAGGGGGGCTGGTGAATATCTCAACTAGTTTTATAGGTACTAATATAGCTATAGAAAGAAAGAAAGAAAGAAAAATTATTTATTGCCACAACAAGACGACATGCGGTAGGTGCACATAAAAAATACTTAATTAGGTACATTTCCTGAATCATTTTTTCATTTCTTTAGTCTTTACTAACAAAATATGGGCAGTAATGACTCAAATCAGACATGGTACTAATGTTTGATGACCATCTGTCATGTCAGCATCATGCTGAGTGGGAACCTCATTGTCGCGGCTACGTCGTCCAATTGGCCAAATGTCTCAAGAATTAACGGAGGTTTTTTAATTTTTTTTACGTCATTTTAGGTACGGTCGACCTCTCGTCAGTAGGAAAAGTTTGACATTGACAGCGTCTTTATACGTCGTAATCAGTAAGGGCGGTTTTCTAATTCAGGTGTTGCCGCTATCATGCGGTCGACTGTACTTTCCTTGTATTTTCTGTTTTTCGTTTTATTTTCTTGTATACCTATCTGTTAGTTACCTGTTTGTGGTACACTGTTCAGTTATTTAGATGTTGCGCGCCGTTAACTGGGACAATAAAACATTTTTCTATCGTTTTTTCTTTCTGAATAAAATATTTTATAACATAAACAGACATTTGAAAAAAGTTTAAGCTTTTTATTTTATAAGTAGGTAATACTGAATTTGACTTTTGTTTTTTTTAAGAATAATCTAAAAGTCACCACGATACATTTTCGCAATAGATCAATTTGTATGCAATTATTATTCAGAGGCAATAACTATATCTGAAATACAAAGAACAACAATACAATACACACACAAATATTTGTGTGATGAACATAAGTGTTTGTGTTGGTCTGGGTGTTTCTTATGTATTATAAGTATCTATTTACAACAAAAAAAAGTATATATGTATTATATCCACTGTCTAGTAGCCATAGCACAAGCACTGCTTAGTTTGGGACTAGATGGTGCTGTGTAAAAATGTCCCAAAGATAATTATTTATATTATTTAAGTTTTAGTGTTCTTGTAACACAAGTATAAATAATACAAGTATAAATTAACAATAATTTTAAATTCAAAGCCGAATACTAAAATGAAAAATGTAGCAAGCAAACCTGCGACATCCACCTAGTCTTTAATAAAACAATTTGAAACAGTGAGTGATTGATCATCGTATAAAAGTTTTTAATACTCCTGTGACGTCATCGCTTATCAATACTGAGGAAATTTAACTTCGCACAGCTTTACCGTCATACGACTGGCTACGATACTTTTGTACGCGTATCTTTATCTGATGGGACGTCATGTTGTACTTCTAATTTCTTTTGTACTTGTTGAATTCTGTTTGAGATTGACAGTTATGGAAATGACTGTTCTTTTGTGATATTTTAAGTAAGAAAGAAAGAGCCTACTTACGCATGATTTTTTTCATAATGATGCGTTTCACAAATTTCACATTTTACCCGTGTACCACAATATAAAATGGAGAAATTTAAATCTCTTAAAACGTTCTTAAAATTTCGTAGTTTTTCTAAGTCAACGTAAAAGTATTTTAATTCAAAGTTTCAATAACCAATCTATCCACGACTTTCCCTACTAGAGATAGAAATTTGACACAAAATGTATGGAGCTTATGTCGTCTTGTTGTGGCAATAAATCATTTTTCTTTCTTTCTTTCTAAATTTCTATCTCTAGTAGGGCATAGCGTTTCACCGAAATACGATCCACTGGGTCACGTTTTACCTACAACTATTCGTCAAACGTATCAATGCAACATTTGGTCGATAGTACATTTTGCCGACGCACGTTTTGCAATTTTTTTTTCGTCTAATCACGATTTTCCTACGCCTTCTTTTACTGAAACACCTTTGGCCGAAGGTCGGTTGTTCGAGTTAAGGTTATGGTATATCTAGAGTAGCAAATCCATCTTTTTTTATTAACAGAGGCAATCAACTCAGCCTATCTTGGTCCACTGCTGGACATAGGCCTCTCCCAAGTTGCGCCACAACGCTCGGTCCTCTGCCTTCCGCATCCAGTCCCCCAGCCACGTTCTTTAGGTCGTCGGTCCACCTGGCAGGGGACGCCCTACGCTGCGTTTGCCGATTCGCGGTCTCCACTCAAGGACTCGTCTGCTCCAACGGCCATCGGTCCTTCGACAGACATGGCCAGCCCACTGCCACTTCAGCTTACTGATCCTACAAGCTATATCGGTCACTCCGGTTCTTCTCCGGATAATCTCGTTACGGAGTTTATCCTTCAAAGAAACTCCAAGCATAGCTCGCTCCATAGCTCGCTGAGCGACTTTGACAACATAGGGGCAATAAAAAAAATAAAAAAATACGAAATGTCATAGAGCCAACATCATTCCAATGTAAGAGAAGGATGGCGCGATACATCCTTTATTGCTCTTGTACCTCTGTAGTATACTTAAATTCCATAAGTCAGGATTTTTATTATTATTAAATAGTTACCTACGCAATGTTGTCAACCCAATGAATGATTCATCGTTTATAAAATCACTTAGTTTTAAGTTGGTGTGCATTAAATGGCGTGTGAAAAATTATTATTTTTTCTTTTTTTCTTACTTTCTGTTTCTTTCTATCGTAAGAAAACAATGATGGCTTTATCATTTCATGATACGGCCCCTGTAATACCATTTAAAGTGCCAAAAGACCAATAGAAACGAAAATACAGAACATTTAACACTCCAAAACACAGCGACACAACCATAAAAATGTGGCAAATTTACCGAAATTGAGAAACAGCTTGCAGTCATGGCGGTATTTAAAACTTTAACTCGTTTTCAGTTTCATTAACGGTTATACCTCAGCTTAACTGCTGTAATTATGTACGCAATTTGGCCAGGCTTTAACTACAAGCGCTGACATGGCTTGCAAGAGCGCCACATAATCGCGAGAGGTACGTGGGACACTCAGAAAGTTTTGCGAAACTAAAAAAAATTGTTCTATACGTACATATATTTTTATCAAATCTTTTCAAAGTACTTTCCACCAGCCTCTATACAAAGATTCATGCGCCTAAACCAGTTTTCAAAACACTTTTTCCAGTCCGCCGCAGACACCTCGTTTACAGCCTGCTCGAACGCAGCCAGCGCATCTTCCGGCGACGAAAATTGTATCCCTTTGAGCTGATTTTTTATTTTTGGGAATAAAAAGAAGTCACACGGTGCTAGATCAGGGCTGTAAGGAGGGTGACCCAGGAGTTTGACTGGCGTGCTGTCCAGGAAGTCCCTCGTTTTGAGTGCGGTGTGCGCAGGTGCATTGTCGTGGTGGAGCAGTAGCCCGCGGAGCCCTGTGTTTGGTCGCTTGTTGCTTATAACAGAGAAAACTTCTGGCAAACATTTGGTAGTATACCATTCGGCATTAATGCTTCTTTGATCCCGTAAGGGAATTGATACCAAGTGGCCAGTCAAATTAAAAAAGCTAGCGATCAAAATCTTACCCCCGCTTCTAGATCGCTTCACTTTGGTAGGCGTTGGCTCATTTTGAAACACCCAAACAGTCGACTGGCGCTTGGTTTCTGGGTCGTATTGATAAATCCAGGACTCATCACCTGTAACGATGTCGTAAACACGCCGAGACGAGCCTGCTTCAAATTTGTTAAGCATATCACGGCACCATTCCACCCGGGCCTGCTTCTGAGCATCGGTGAGGTTGTGCGGCACCCAGCGTGATACTATCCTCCTCACGCGAAGATGGCTGTGTAGAATCTCGTGAACGCTTCCCGATCCAATCTTCAATATGTGTTGAATCTCCTGATATGTAATTCGCCTATTGTCTTGGATTAAATTTTTCACTGCTAGCACGTTTTCTTCGGTAACAGCCGTCAAAGGGCGACCGCTTCTTTCGTCATCCCCCAAAGTTGGTCGACCGCGCTTGAATTCGTTATACCAACGATACACGGTTGCCTTGGAAGGGCCTTCATCCATGAATGCCATTTGAAGTCTATCGTACGATTCATCCGGTTTCAGGCGACACTTGAAATCGTATAAAATCATAGCTCTAAAATGTTCCCGGCGCAGATCCATATTTCAGTGAGACACAATACTTTGAATTAACTCGCAAAAAATGTGGAGGGAAATTTTGAAATTGGAACTTACTTATTTTTACTTATAAATAATCATATTTTCGAAAAACATTATAACTGGCCAGTCTCCCATATATAAAAACTTTTTTTCGTAATACTTTCTGAGGGGCCTGGTACACTTTCGAGGCGTTTTTATGCCTCATTTTGTAGATAAGTGATACTTGCTTATTGTTAGGAATTTCTGCCGTCATTTCGATATGAAAACAGTGTTATTTAGGAAATAAGTGGATATTTTTCTGTGAACACGACCAAGAAGGAAATTGTAACCCGTCAAAACTCCCTTACATGCCAATATTTGCTTGCCTTAAGGTGCTGCATTGAATTTGAAACCGTCCCTTACTAACACACGGCGAATTGCGCGTGCGAGAACAGAGCGGAGTCGCGCTGTTTTGATGTTTTTTTACATTTTTGCTAATATCTCAGCGAATAAACATGTAAATAAAATCTGGTATAACATAATCTAGTTATGCACAAGACGTATCTTATTCGCAAAAAACAATAGTAAAAACTATTGGGATTTCCAAATGCAATGCAAAATAGTGGTAAAACGGACCTTACTTTGGAAAATAAATCTATCGAGCAAATTTTATTGAATCGTGTTTTCCATACACCAAAATCTAGTAAATATAATGAAAAATCAATATATAAAATTAGATCTACGTCGTGTCCACAAATAAAAATGTTTTGATTATAAAATCCCTATTTTTCTCAATCATCATCATCATCATCATCATTTCAGCCGAAAGACGTCCACTGCTGGACATAGGCCTCCCCCAAGCATCGCCACAACGACCGGTCCTGCGCCTTCCGCATCCAGCGGATTCCCGCGACCTTCACCAGGTCGTCGGTCCACCTTGTGGGGGGCCTACCCACGCTGCGCCTTCCAGTACGTAGTACGTAGTTTGGCGGGTTTATACAATGTGTAAAAAAGTTTTGGTCCTGAATGAATTAAGATCTTCTGTACCAAAATCACACCAATAAAGATTCTATTCTATTCTATTATAATTTTTTTTTTTTTTGTATTTTTCTCAATTGCCCCTTAATTGCCTGTAATTTCCCATTTTATGCAGCTTGTGACTGGCTAATTACTGGCTGTTAATAAGGCCACTGTACCTACAATGCTACCTTTATCCCAAAGAAACGGATTAGTACAGTTTTTTGTGTACTTACTCGTAAAAAACGAGTAACAGTAGTCGCATATGATATGATGTGTAACACCCAAAGACATTTGTCCGTGTAGACGTCCGTGTGGTGCCGGACGCAAAGAATTGCACCACCCTATATCATCTCATGGGTGTCGTAAAAGGCGACTAAGGGATTCACCAGAGGATGGGCAGCAGCGTCCTCTGAGTATTTAACCAACCAACTGCGATCGCCAACCCGCCTGCCAAGCGTGGCGATTATGGCATATAATCCCCCCCTTCTGGGGAGGCCCATGTCCAGTAGTGGACGTTTTTCGGCTGAAATGATGGACCCAAAGACATTTGTATACTCACGTAAATAGTAACTTTATGGTAGCCTGACACCCATCTCTGCAACTCACGAAATCATAAAAATTAAATTAGAATTATAAATATTTAAGCAATTGTTAATATCAATGAAATTATCCGTGTAATTAATTAATTTTTTAACCGACGTAAAAACAGGAGGAGGTTTTTCTTTATGTATGACCACGCATAACTTTTTACAGAGTAGTCTCATTTTGATGATTCTTTTTTTAATGAATAAGGTATACCTCGAAGTTGGCCACATTTAATTTGAAAATGATTTACATTAGTTTAGTTAGGAGAATAGTTATTAAGACTAAAAAGGTTCATTTTATTTTTCGCTTTTAATTATTTTTTTTCGTTTTTCAATTTTTTTGTTAAAAAGATTTTTTTTTTTTTTTTTTAAATCAAAATGCAACTTCCATCACAATACCAACACTGGCCAGATGAGGTGTATTTTGGTACCCAATACAAGCTAGAAAGCTTGGAATATACTACCTAATTAGAAAGATTTAAATCGAATAACACATTGTCAACCGACTGACAGAATATCAATAGAAACGGAGAACACGGCAGAGGCGGTACGGTGCGACACTAGCATTTTGCGAATACCTACATTGGAATTAAAGCTGTCACAGGCCTGCACTGCTGATGGCTGACAATACCAACCTCTCAAAAAATGGGTTGGTACCATCTGACGTCCAACTCTAGCACCGCGCGCGCTCATTGGTCAAATCAAACAGCGCGCGCTTCCCCGGCTTCCTGTAACACACTTCCATCCCTTTTCACGAAATCACTCGCACAGATTGCAGAAAAGCGTGAGGAAAGATGTTACACATCAAAAATATAGCCCGTATTTATATTAATTAATCTACAATACAGTTCAATAAGCCAAAACTCGTACTAATAAAATCCAAAACCGCCACCGAATAAATCATGACGTGGCAACAATAAAAGCGTAAAATCTCGACTTGAATTAATTGGCCCACCATCACACGCGTCGCCAATAATGTTTCACAAACATAATATCACATCACGTCGACCTCACAGACGTTAACTTGAGAATTTCACGAGTTTATACGAAAATTTCATAGGACGAGTACACATTTTCGACTTGTTATAAACAATTTTGTCTATTGTCACGCTTTCGCAGTAGAGTTAACTTGAAGTGGTGTTGTTAGCGTGACAACTGAAATGTGGCAGTAAAATCGAATAATATTATATAAGCATAAAATGCTTCCCTGAGTTCATAACTAAATAATTACTCCATAAATTAATGACATCAATCGTCGTCGTCCCGTCGTCGAAAGTTGTGGGGTCTTGGGTTCGATTCCCGGGTCTGGCAAAGCAAAGTGTTATTGGGTTTTTTGATTAGGAAATTCTCAGTAACAGGCCAGTCTGGATTTGTGCCCGGTTAGTAGTAATAGGCTCACCCCCTATTACATGTAACCTAGAATATAACGACCTAAGCAACGCTGGGTGGACGAAGTCAAATAGACTGCCGGACAAGACTGGCCTAAGATAGCGAAAGAGAAAAAACGATGGAAAAAGTTGGAGGAGGCCTATACCCGAAAGGGGCCTTAACTGTTGAATCTATGTACACCAATATGAAAAATGTAATTTAATTGTCAGTTAAGGAAATAAAAGGCTTGATAATAATAAGAATAAGAAGATAACTGGCGAAATTTAGGTGTACCATACACCTCTGCCTGGCCCTTCGGGGAATACAAGCGTGATGTGAATGAGTTAATAAAATGAAAGAAAGAAAGAAAGAAAGAAAAATTATTTATTGCCACAACAAGACAACATGCGGTAGGTGCACATAAAAAATACTCCGCGCATTAAATGCGCTCCGTACATGGGACCAGTAGGCCAATTCACGTAAAACCAATGCTTTTCGTATTCTCCTGTGTACGGCAATCGCTGTCAGAAACGAACTGCGGCGTCACAGCAACTTGATCAGCGCGTCATGAAATTATGTGAATTAGGGCCCAGTTTGCGTTAGCCTCGTGTACGAAATGCAAGAGCAAAAAAAAAAAAATCGTTGTAAAATCATCCTTCAACATTAATTCAGGTAAATGCTTTATTCACTGTCACTCCATGTGACAGGTCGTGCTAACACAGTAAATTCCACTTTGCATAATCCAAAAACGAGATAAATAAACTACCTATGACAACTGTCATGGCATTCCACATTTGTAAACTACACTAAGGCGGGTTCCACACGTTGGCCCCAACGTTGGGGCGAGCGTTGGCCCATAATTATGAGTAGCGTCCACACGCTGGAGATAATTTTAGTTTAGTTCCGTCAGAGCCAATGTAAAGACGTCTAAAAACCGTACGTCAGTGGTAACAGTTTGGCTCTGGCGGCGCCTTTATTTCGTAAGCAGTAAGGGCGGTTTTCAGACTCGGGTGTTGCCACTGTCATGCGGTCAACTATACTTTTCTTATATTTTGTATCGACTGTCCCTTCTTAATTTTTTACCTATGTGTCTTTTGTTTTTACTTTCTATGTAACCCCACCTATAAGTTGCTTGCTTGTGTTTATCACTGTGTTTTAAATGTTGCGCGTCGTTAACTGTGACAATAAACTATTTTTCTTTCTTTCTTTCTTAAAATAAATGTTGCACTGCGCACTTTAAGGTTATTTTGTGCTTAAGAGCTGAACTGTCAATTAAAATAACACAATAGATAAACAATGGACGTCGTCTTTGAAAAATGTTTTGACAAACAAGAGAATATAATTATTATTTTGTTAATAAACATAAAGATTATTTTTTAAATTTCTATAACTATTGCGTCCATCCACGCGGATGACATTTTCAAGACGCGGTGACCGTATGAACAAGCTCATTCGATGCACTTTACTGCATGGGTGCTGCGGCAAGACTGAGCAAACCACCAACGTGTGGACAGATCGCCAACGTTGGCGCATAATCCCTTTGATAAAACCGAGACGCGACGGCAAACTGCCACTGCTCCCCCAACGTTCGGGCCAACTCCATTTTCCCGATCCAGACGTTGGCGAATAGCGTTGGCGCCAACGGTCGGGCCAACGTGTGGAGCCGGGGTAACAATTATGACGCAAATAGCATTCGAGCGAAATCACACGAAAAATATACACGGATTTCAGCACCGGGAAAATAACAACCTGTGATAAGTATGTCCCGTACTGTGACACCTGTCGCGGTTATAAAACGCGTGCAATGCGTCACCTGTCACGTTTCTGGGAGGAAATACTCGAGTGTGTAACCGGTCTTACGCGACTCGCTCTTATTAAAAGGTGTTGCGTTCATAATTCGACTAATGTATGGAACGCGAAATAACGACGACGGTTTTGAACAGTGAAAATGCATTAATTTAACAGAAATGCGGCCATAAAGCCTGCTGGGTTATTAGGCGCAGGCCTTTGAAGTGAATACAACAGATGTTCATTGGAAAATTTTCATCTCACGTGCTCAGCTTTGTGCTCGGGTGTAATTAATTCTAAAACGCAATATTATATTCTGTCTTTTAATAATCAAAGCGGTTTGGGAGCCATTGTAATGGAGACGATGAAACGTTCGACTTTCGCACGGAGTTATAATAATATTCAGTAGGTACCTAAAGACGGGAATTATATATAGAGTACAGTCAGTGTCAAAAATATTGGGACAAAGATCTAATGGCTTAAAATGATCTGAAGGTCAATCCTAATTAAAAAAGCTCAAAAAATAAAATATGTTGTCGACTATCAATGATAAAATATTCAAACGAGGAAACAGCTGCTGTTAAATGTAGCTGCTGCAGCCACGCCAGCTGCTGGTCGGGCAGCAGACTACCCCGAGTCTGCTGCTCGCAGGCCCTACCTCCCGTAATTTTTTATAGAGGTTTTCTTCCTCGCGGTGCGGGCGGTGAAGCCAAGACCCTCGGTCCCAAGAGGCGTGAGAACACTACTCAGCGGGCACTCCTGGGGTAACGAGATCGATGGGGGCAGGGAGAGACAGTCCCCCCCCCTGCCTGCCCAGTGGCAGGGTGAGTGCACACCGGGCCCGCCCCTGTGTGCCCTCTGTTGGAAACAGAGGGACACGTGGTGCAACTCCCCACTGGCACAGAACGGGCTCCTCCCTTGCCAGAATATTCGCCACAGGCAATAAAATCCCCCGAAGGTTAATCCCTCGAAAGGATTTTATTGCCCGTACCGAGGATGCACCGGCCAAACAACTGCCATTCGCCCCAGACGTGTCCAGAAGGACAAGCAGCTGTCAGGCACACGTGGAGGTTTTATGGCCAGCACCCCAAGTGTTACTGTCTACTGCCTATATTGAGGTATCCAATCCCATCACCAACCAAACACAAAAGGTTCGCGCTCTTATGGATTGCGGTAGTCAGTCGTCATCACAATCTCTTTAAACAAAACTATGGTTACAATCTAGTTCTACTTTACATGTCAATATAATTGTCATAGGCAATAAGACCGCCAGTCAGGCTACAGAAACTTGATTTAATTTTTGCTTTATTAAATCTACGGTAGGCATTCTGTAAAATACCTAGACTACAATGTCTAGGCAATGTATAAAAAAACTGAAGAAAGATAAACTATAGATTTTCGCTGGGCAAGCGTATATCTTCGTCGACCGCACCATCACTAAGGAGGCGGTCAAACGCTAGCGCATTAGATGAAAACAAATGAAAAAAATTACATTTTACCTAAAGCAGCCCGGTATTGTAGAGAATGACGAGGCATTCTATACAATGCCTGAATTATATACATTGCTGGTAACATGGTAATATTTTTCTTGGATATATTTTTTAGAATATAATAATAAATAAATAATCAGTTTATTCTCTCTTCACAATAGTTTTTTAAGTATCTATCTTTATTATCTACTACGGCGTAGCAGACAAACTATCTACGTCGCAGATAATTGTTACATAACATAACATCACGCCTGTATTTCCCCATAGGGGTAAGCAGAGGTGTATCAACTCAGCCTATCGCAGTCCACTGCTGGACATAGGCCTCTCCCAAGTTGCGCCACAACGCTCGGTCCTCTGCCTTCCGCATCCAGTCCCCCCCAGCCACGTTCTTTAGGTCGTCGGTCCACCTGGCAGGGGGGCGCCCTACGCTGCGTTTGCCGATTCGCGGTCTCCACTCAAGGACTCAGAGGTGTATAGTACACCCACATTTCGCCAGTTATGTTATAGTCCCATGTAATAGGGAAAAAAAAATAACATAACAAAAACAGCAAAATAACATAGAAAATTGGTACAACCCCTAAAAATCTAAATAATAAATAAATAGTAATGTATCTACTATCTTTTGCTACGTAAACACATGTCGCTGGTTTTCCGCTACCAACACACAAATACGCAATCACGCCCACCATGTTTCTAGCATTCAATGCGAAAAAAATTAAGCCCAAAAAAATCCACTGCTAGATATGCTGCGAAATACAATTTTAGTGACTCTGCGTCCAAAACAACACTGATGACCAAGCAAACGGTTCGCGCACTGGTGTCCTAAAAGACACCTGTACGCGGCGACAAGTTCACGCACCTTTGCCACTTCTATTGCCTTTATTTAGATTTCAATGGGTACAACATAACATAACATAACCAGCCCATTACTGTCCCATTGCTGGGCACGGGCCTCTTCTCAGTACGAGAAGGCTAAGGCCTTAGTCCACCACGCTGGCCTAGTGCGGGTTGGCGGACTACACACACCATTGAGAACTGTATGGAGCACTCTCTGGTGTGCAGGTTTCCTCACGATGTTTTCCTTCACCGTTAAAGCAAGTGATAATCGAATATAAATCCGCACATGAATTTGAAAAGTCAGAGGTGCGGGCCGGGATCGAACTCAGACCCTCCTGCATGGAAGGCAAGCGTTCAACCACTAGGCTATCACATCATGGGTACAACAATTGAGGCAAACTCGAATCCTTCGCATCATCTTTCCACTGATGTTGACAAACTAGTACAAAGTCCACAAAAAATTTGGTGAATGATACATTCTTAGCACGTACAACCGATTTTCAAGTGTCTCTCGTCTCCCTGAATTCTTATTTCACTCAGATTTAAGTCGTTACGACATGTTTTTGGGTCTGAAGAATTTTCTTCACCCCTATGTGTGAAATTATTTACCTACTTGCTTAATATAGTTGTTTCGTTCATTCTACTCACGTAGGGGGGGAGGTATTCGTGACGTCACAGGTGTAGCGTGCATTGTGCTATATTTCATAGCTCTCTGCTTTTTGCTTTCGTTTTTAAATGGGAGTGGTAATAATTTCTGAATTAAAATGTATCACGCTATGTCCTTGGAGATAAGCTTACGATTAATTGTTGTCTTTTATGGTAGTGAAATAATTCCTTTTAGGGTTCCGTACCCAAAGGGTGCGAAACGGGACCCTATTACTTACTTACACGTGTGTGTGCGTTCGTATAAAACGTAATCTTGTGTATGTAGGTGGTGCTGGCGTTTATGTTGTATTGAGTGTCTGAGGCACAGGCCCAAGGTGTGTCATAACACTACAACTGTTTTTAAACACGTAAAAATACTGTTCGCGCGTATCCCGGCTGTTGACCCTGTGATTAGCTAGCTGAAGTTAAAATTATGATTTTGGTAAATCATATTTTTTCTTGTTTTATTATCATTAGATATTGATACCTATCATGTCAGGGATGTTTCGCCAACTAATTTGATTTAACCTTATATTTATAGACAAAATCTACCGTATTTTCCAGCTATCCTTCTCACGACGTTACCTAATACCTTTTACTAAATACTTTTACCCTCATATCTCAAATAACTCACTAAAAGCGTCTCATCTAACCGTATCGTCATAACTAAAGTACTGCGAAAATATTCCCCTACACCCTCCACCGTAACTAAGTTATTGTCTGTTTAATATACTAAAAAGATTTTTTTTGTAACATAGAATCGCAAACGAGCAAGCGAGTCCTGAGGATGACAGACCGCAGCCCATGGATAACACCACAGAAATAGATAGAATGGCCATGTGGGCAGGGCGCGCGTGGCAGCACCATGCACCATAGTGCAGGATATTTCAAAGCCTTTCTCAACACGCCTTATGACTTTTTTCTATAAATACTGTAACAAAAACCCGCAAAAATGCCTTATTGTGCTGTTTCTAACTGCAGAAACAAAAGCTGTAAAGTAAATTTGATTAAAATTAATTTTATAAAAATAATGACGTCAAAATGTAAGGCGTAGTTTGTTCGGAAAGTTGCCACGTGAACATGTAAAAATTATTATAGAGAAATGAATTCTAGTAGATTTTTCAATGAGCATCTGGATCGAGTGATATTTTTTTTAACCAACGAAAAAAAAGAAGAGGTTCTCAATTCGACGCGTATTTTTTTTTTTATGTATGACTACGCGTAACTTTTTACAGAGTTGTCCGATTTTGATGATTCTTTTTTTAATGGATAGGGTATATCTCGAAGTTGGTCCGATTTAAATTTTAAATCCAAAATCCACCCCTAAGGGTAGGAAAACAGGGGATGAGTGCTTGTTCACTTACTGAATTCTTTCCTGTTAACCGATTCTGTTGAAACTTGGCACACATAAATGTAGTTCTAGACACTACAACATTATTTAAGGAGACCTGGAGTTGGATTTAGCCAAAAAAAAATTATAAAAAAACTTTTGAACAAAAAATTAAACCGACGACAACAGAAACTGAAAAGCAAAAATAAAATGAAGCTTTTTAGTCTAGTCGGCGCCAAAAAAACAATCAACGAAGATCATTAAATTACTTTAAAGAAATAATAAAACGTGAAATTTTCAACGATAAACAATAACTTCCCAAAAATGCGTTCTCAGCTCGACATTCACACTTTGCTTGTTGGTTTGGCGCCGACTCATAATTAGTTATTTACATTAGTTTAGTTAGGAGAAAATTTATTAAGACTAAAAAGCTTCATTTTGTTGTTCCTTTTCAGTTTCTGTTTTCGTCGGTTCAATTATTTTTTTTAAATTTTTTCAGTGATATAATTAAAGTACTTCTTTCTTTACTTCACTTTAAATTCAAATTTTTATTCCAGAACTAGATTTATAGACACACAATCTCACATTAAAATGGCCGCCAAGCTCATAGATCTACGGCACTCGTAACCGAAAACTCATTCCACGATGACACGTCCCTATATTAGTTATAAAATCAAAACGAAATTCCGATTGTGTCCCCGCATCGTATTTACAAGAGCCGAGGAAGCTATGAATAAATTTCCAAGTTCGTTACGAAGGATCGGCTGCAGTGACTCCCGTAAGAAAGCGTCAAGTCTCGACGCAAATTATTTTATGGGCTTCCTTACCACTTCATAGATAAATATATTCAAACGCTATTTATTTATTTTTTTATCTATTGCCTATGTATCCAATCCCTATTTTAAATTGTAAGATTATCTATATAATTTATAAATATTTATGATACCCATTATGTGCAATATATTTTGTGCTATTTATTTATTTTAGTTTAGTAACATGCACGTAGTACGCCACGGACTGCCCCCATTATCTAGATCTTACGTCTTCTTTGTCCATCCAAAGGTTGTCTGGAAGATATCGCTTTTAGCGAGAAGACCGCCCATGTACCCATAATTTATACGATGTTCCTGTTTACTACTATTTTCATGGTGTATAAGTATATTCTATCTATCTATCTAAATACGTAGTTATTGCGAGAGGGAATGGAGTTTAACTGTTCACAGAATACCAATGTTAGAAAGAAATAAAGAAATAATTTATTTAAGTCCCGTTACAGGCGTTTTTGACGTCCTCAACCAATAAAGGCCTGCATCAGAATCCTCCATGTTATTAAAAGATAAAATTAATAATTTTACTTTTTGCTGTCCATTCCATTATGCTACCAGTAATGGAATTTTTGTGCCATTAATATAAGTATGAATTTTTATGTCATAACTTTTTCGCTCGAATGCTTTCCGAGTATTTATTATAAATGTTGAAAGCTGTTGCTGTTGCAGCTTTATTAACATCAGCATAATTAATGGACGTGGGTGGGTACCTTGGAAATCAAAGAATGGTTTTGGCTAAAATTATAAGTACCCTACTTATAATTTTTTTCTTTGATTTTTACTAACTGGGAGACTGACGTCTACTGCTGGCCATAGGCTTTCCCTTATACAGAGTGATTCATTTCAATATGTCAGTGAGGAAAAATCTTAAACTATGATAACGAGATAATTTTTTTCGAAGGAACTACGACTTCGATTTTAGAGGAATGAAAAACTGCTTTCAAGGAAAAAAACCTTTTCATCCCCCCATCTCGGAAAGAGTATTTTTGGTCTTCGATATCTGAGTGCAAAAGCCGTTTTTATCCCCTAGAGGATAAAGTAAATTGAATTTAGAACGTCGTGTGCACTAAGTTTGTGAATTCAAAACATCATTAAACCTATTTACTTCTCCCTCCATGGTGCCGAATTTATCATACAATCTTTTTTAATTTGTTAAAAACTCAGACTCGGAACCTTCTTGGTGTACTTTTTTTTTATTTGCTTTGCGCGCGCCAGTTTCTTTTCACGTCATATTGTTAATATTAGGTTAAAAACAAGAAACTTGAAAACAAGTGAAAAACCTAAAATGCACAGATCTATTACCCTAAAATGAGTGGTTCTAGCGACGAGGAAGTTTATTTGACGCAAACAGAATTGACTAAAACTGTTAATAATGTACAAATGAGCTTTCTCCTTCAACAATCACGCGAGAAGTATTTGAAACCAAGTATTTCGACATGTTTAACATGTGGCGACTAGATAAAGGAACCAAAACTTTCTCAGAAAACGTTTTGCTCATTTACGCCAAGGGAATCCGATGAATCGGTAC
The DNA here is from genome assembly GCA_949699075.1 of Asteroscopus sphinx. NCBI lineage: Eukaryota > Metazoa > Arthropoda > Insecta > Lepidoptera > Noctuidae > Asteroscopus > Asteroscopus sphinx. The sequence continues at coordinate 6,865,143 of OX453016.1, forward strand.
AAATATTAAGTATGACAGATAGTTTACCGAAAAACAGTACACAAGTCACTAACACCAACATTACAGTACCTAACAAAAATATTACTCTCAACTTAAGTAACTGTAGCAACGTTACTTTGATTTTTTCTTAATTAGGTTTACCTAGGTATTATTTGTTATAATTTAAAGATTATTCTGTAATACTTACCTATCATAATGTAGTAGTTAATACCTAAACTGAAATAAAAGTATCTTGTGATTGTAAATGTTTTTTTTGCATTTATTCATTTCCTCGCTGAGGTGGGATGAAAAGTTACGTGTTGCACTCGAGTGCAAAGATTTTTCACCTTGTGCTCTTTTGATTCCCTCGCTAACGCTCAGGATTCTAACTTTTGAATCCTTCGCTTGCTCGGGCATCAAAATTGAGCACGCGGTTAAAAAGCAACTTTGCACTCTTGTATAACAAATAACTATTAACACAGCGCGGGAATAGATCATCAGTAATTCTCTTTCAAAAAATTTCGTGATGGTGTATCCTCCAGTTTATCAATCAGATTGATTTCGGTTTTTTTTTGCAAAGCCAAAGGTAAACATATAAATACGTTCCCCAACCAATAACCAGAAAACACATTAATATTATAAAATATTAATGTGTTTTCTGGTTTTTTTTATATAATACTAGCTTTTACCCGCGGCTCCGCTCGCGTTAAATTCTGCTAACCCACGTCAGTCCAGTCCAGTCCAGTCCATTCCAGTCCAGTCCAGTCCACTGTCCCGCTGCCCCGCTGCCTCACTGCCCCGCTGCCCCACTATCCCACTGCCCCGCTGGCCCGCTGCCCCACTGCCCCGCTGCCCAGATGCCCCGCTGCCCCACTGCCCCGCTACCCCACTGCCCCGCTGCCCGACTCCCCTACTGCCCCGCTACCCCACTGCCCCACTGCCCCGCTGCCCAGCTGCTCCGCTGCCCCAATGCCCCGCTACCCCACTGCCCCGCTACCCCACTGCCCCGCTGCCCCAGTATACCACTGCTTCGCTGCCCCGGTACCCCACTTCCCCGCTGCCCCGCTGGCACGCTGCCCCGCTGCCCCACTGCCTCGTTGCCCCGCTTCCCCGCGCCGCCGCCCAGCTGCCTCACTGTCCCGCTGCCTCGCTGCCCCGCTGCCCCACAACCCCACTGCCCCACTGCCCCGCTACCCCACGGACCCGGTACCCCACTGCCCCAGTATCCCACTGCCCCGCTGCCCCGCTACCCCACTGCCCCGCTGCCCCACTATCCCACTGCCCCACAGCCTGCCCCGGTGCCCCGCTTCCCCACTGCACGGCTGCCCCACTGACCCACTGTCCCGCTGCCCCACTGCCCCGCTGCCCAACTGCCCCGCTGCCCCGCTACCCCTCTGCCCCGCTGCACCACTGCCCCGCTGCCCCATTATCCCACTACCCAGCTACCCCACTGCCCCGCTGCCCCGCTACACCACTGCCCCACAGCCTGCCCCACTTCCCCACTGCCCCGCTGCCCCACTGTCCTGCTGCCCCACTGCCCCGCTGCCCCAATGCCCCGCTGCCCACCTGCCACGCTGCCCCATTATCCCACTGCCCCACTGCCCCGCTGCCCCGGTAACCTACTGCCCAGCTGCCCCGCTTCTCCACTGCCCAGCTGCCCCACTATCCCACTGCCCAACTGCCCCGCTGCCCCAGTAACCCACTGCCCCGCTTCCCCGCTACCCCGCTGCCCAGCTGCCACTCTGCCGCGCTACCCCACTGCCCCACTGCCCCGCTGTGCCACTATCCCACTGCCCCGCTGCCCCACTCCCCTACTGCCCCGCTACCCCACTGCCCCGCTACCCCACTGCCCCGCTGCCCCGCTGCCCAGCTGCTCCGCTGCCCCAGCTGCTCCGCTGCCCCACTGCCCCGCTACCCCACTGCCCCGCTGCCTCACAATACCACTGCTCCGCTGCCCCGGTACCCCACTGCCCCGCTGCCCCGCTGGTACGCTGCCCCGCTGTCCCACTGCCTCGCTGCCCCGCTTCCCCGCGCCGCCGCCCAGCTGCCCCACCGTCCCGCTGCCTCGCTGCCCCGCTGCCCCACAACCCCACTGCCCCACTGCCCCGCTACCCCGCTACCACACTGCCCCACTGCCCCACTGCCCCGCTGCCCCACTGCCCCGCTGCCCCGCTGCCCGGCTGCCCCACTGCCCCACTGTCCCACCGTCCCACCGTCCCCCTGCCACTGTCCTACTGTCCCACTATCCCACTGTCCCACTGTCCTACTATCTCACTATATCACTATCGTCCCGTCCCATGTCCCATCCTATGTCCAGTCCCATGTGCCGTCCCACTGTCCTGTCCCATGTCCCGTCTCATGTCCCGTCCCATTTCCCGTCCCATGTTCCGTCCCCTATCCCGTCCACCGGCCCGTCCCCAGTCCCGTTCCCTGTCCCGTCCCCAGTCCCATCCCCAGTCCCATCCCCTGTCCACTCCACTCCACTCCACTCCATCGTACATTACTATCCGCTCGTGCAAATGCATAGAAGCTTCGATCTGTCGGGTGAGTAAGCAACCCACGAATTAATTTTTTTCTTGTTTTCTTTCTTTCTCAAAACCCATACCAGTTTTTAAGTCAGATCATCAGCTTTCAAACAAAAAAAAAATCATCAAAATCGGTCCAGTAGTTTTAGCGTGATACTGGAACAAACAAACAAACAAACTAACAAACAAACAGACGTTTACAATTTTATAATAGTTAAGGAAGATTATAATATAAAATACCCATCCCAAGATACCAAAGATCGTTTTGTAAACTTAGCCTTATAAAATAATATTTCACAATGAAACTTTATACCAATCCCCTTTAAGATCTGCTCAAGAGTACTCCATATCAGTTCAAACCATTACATCAAGTCCGGAGTTTATTTTGGTCTCAAAATGGACTTCACCGACAGTTGCCCGAACTTGGGATGTGGCCAATACAATCTCATTCAAAGTTTCTCTTTCCGGAAAAGCTGGAAACCGTTTGATTCTTCACGAGAACATCTACACATAAGATTGGTTATTTGGAAGTGTTTGTTTGTGATATAATATAAAAAAGTCAGGGCCACTGTGAGGCCACTATAATAGAACATTACTGTCGAGGCCTGAAATGAAGCAATTGATGGCCGAGTAATATTGTTTTTAAAACCTTCCTTTAATTTTTCCTTTTTACCTAAACGAGGCCGAGAATTACTATTTCGGCCGAGACTTGTATAGTACTTTTCTCTCATTTGCGAAGAAACAATACACAAATTAATTCAACAGTACCTAATTTTCATTCGCGCCAATTCGTCCGCGCGCGTTTCTTTTTCTATACTCAAAGTTTTGGAAAAAAAATGTGCATTCAGCCTTTATATTGATCAATATTTTGTATCTAAAAAAACCTAATTTATGTAAGTGTGTACTTAAAAACCTCGCTAGCATAATTTCAAAAATAAAAAATGTCCAGAAATTTATATTATTATCGTATTGGATATTACTGGCGTGTTATTTCGTTGCGTACGGAAAAGAGACGATTGATGTATTATTTTTTTTAAATAATAAACCAATTTCCGAGCAAGTGGGAGAAAAAATTATTATCATCGATGACAGGGTCAGTTGAGTCCTGATATTTGGAATAACTAATCTGGCAACGCTAGTCAAACTAATCTGGCAAGGCCAATAGGTAGCCAGTTGAAATGTTCAAAAAATAAAATAAATAGTAATGTTGTAAAAATAATAATTATGTTACGGAACCCTTAGAGCGCGAGTCCGACTCACTCTTGGCCGGTTTTTATATCTGTTAAATTTATTTACAAATAACAGCGAACCTTTTGTTTATTTCTTGTTAAGCTCTATTTGTATCTGTATTTTGATATCAGTACTAAAAAAAGTTGAAGGATAAAACTTAGGGAAATAAACATTTTATGTTTTTGTCGATTTGGGGGCCCTAACAATGTTCGGTGACGAGCAAAAGAAAATGTAAGAGTATAATAAACAAAAAGATCTAAAGATTTGTTTTATTTGAATGGATATTGCTTGAAACGTATGTACGTGGGACACTCAGAAAGTTTTGCGAAACTGAAAAAAATTGTTCTATACGTACATATATTTTTATCAAATCTTTTCAAAGTACTTTCCACCAGCCTCTATACAAAGATTCATGCGCCTAAACCAGTTTTCAAAACACTTTTTCCAGTCCGCCGCAGACACCTCGTTTACAGCCTGCTCGAACGCAGCCAGCGCATCTTCCGGCGACGAAAATTGTATCCCTTTGAGCTGATTTTTTATTTTTGGGAATAAAAAGAAGTCACACGGTGCTAGATCAGGGCTGTAAGGAGGGTGACCCAGGAGTTTGACTGGCGTGCTGTCCAGGAAGTCCCTCGTTTTGAGTGCGGTGTGCACAGGTGCATTGTCGTGGTGGAGCAGTAGCCCGCGGAGCCCTGTGTTTGGTCGCTTGTTGCTTATAACAGAGAAAACTTCTGGCAAACATTTGGTAGTATACCATTCGGCATTAATGCTTCTTTGATCCCGTAAGGGAATTGATACCAAGTGGCCAGTCAAATTAAAAAAGCTAGCGATCAAAATCTTACCCCCGCTTCTAGATCGCTTCACTTTGGTAGGCGTTGGCTCATTTTGAAACACCCAAACAGTCGACTGGCGCTTGGTTTCTGGGTCGTATTGATAAATCCAGGACTCATCACCTGTAACGATGTCGTAAACACGCCGAGACGAGCCTGCTTCAAATTTGTTAAGCATATCACGGCACCATTCCACCCGGGCCTGCTTCTGAGCATCGGTGAGGTTGTGCGGCACCCAGCGTGATACTATCCTCCTCACGCGAAGATGGCTGTGTAGAATCTCGTGAACGCTTCCCGATCCAATCTTCAATATGTGTTGAATCTCCTGATATGTAATTCGCCTATTGTCTTGGATTAAATTTTTCACTGCTAGCACGTTTTCTTCGGTAACAGCCGTCAAAGGGCGACCGCTTCTTTCGTCATCCCCCAAAGTTGGTCAACCGCGCTTGAATTCGTTATACCAACGATACACGGTTGCCTTGGAAGGGCCTTCATCCATGAATGCCATTTGAAGTCTATCGTACGATTCATCCGGTTTCAGGCGACACTTGAAATCGTATAAAATCATAGCTCTAAAATGTTCCCGGCGCAGATCCATATTTCAGTGAGACACAATACTTTGAATTAACTCGCAAAAAATGTGGAGGGAAATTTTGAAATTGGAACTTACTTATTTTTACTTATAAATAATCATATTTTCGAAAAACATTATAACTGGCCAGTCTCCCATATATAAAAACTTTTTTTCGCAATACTTTCTGAGGGGCCTGGTATAAGAAAATATTTGTTGGTTTATCAAATATTTTCAACACCATTGTCAATGTTATTTACTGGTGACATAGACCAGCAAGCCTCTAGACGCCGATTAGCCGGACACCCCCGGTCACAACGCTTATGCAGTAGCACTGCATATGTTACGCCCCGCGGCCAATCAGAACGTCAGTCCGTCAGCGAGTGGCACCAATCATACGATATCGCACCCCCGAACTTTTGAGCCGACCAATCATAACGCACCGTCTGCCCCCCGGTCCCCGCCAACATTTTACGACTGTGTTCTCATGCAAAACTTTGTCTAAGCGGCGTCTTGAGGCTTACTGGTCTGTGACTGGTGATAAGCCGAACTGCACAATAATGGGGCACTGGGTACATCTACATAGTGCATGTAAGTCGCGAAGCATCAAGCAGTCCTGCCCCCCTAGCCAAGTTTACAATCTACAATCGTCAACGCTAATAGAAAACAATCAAAATGTATGGGAATGACATATCTCAACGAAAAAGTCATTCGTTCAGACATGTCATTCCCATACATTTTGATTGTTTTCTATAGCGTTGACGATTGTAGATTGTCAACTTGGCTAGGGGGGCTGGTGAATATCTCAACTAGTTTTATAGGTACTAATATAGCTATAGAAAGAAAGAAAGAAAGAAAAATTATTTATTGCCACAACAAGACGACATGCGGTAGGTGCACATAAAAAATACTTAATTAGGTACATTTCTTGAATCATTTTTTCATTTCTTTAGTCTTTACTAACAAAATATGGGCAGTAATGACTCAAATCAGACATGGTACTAATGTCTGATGACCATCTGTCATGTCAGCATCATGCTGAGTGGGAACCTCATTGTCGCGGCTACGTCGTCCAATTGGCCAAATGTCTCAAGAATTAACGGAGGTTTTTTAATTTTTTTACGTCATTTTAGGTACGGTCGACCTCTCGTCAGTAGGAAAAGTTTGACATTGACAGCGTCTTTATTTCGTAATCAGTAAGGGCGGTTTTCTAATTCAGGTGTTGCCGCTATCATGCGGTCGACTGTACTTTCCTTGTATTTTCTGTTTTTCGTTTTATTTTCTTGTATACCTATCTGTTAGTTACCTGTTTGTGGTACACTGTTCAGTTATTTAAATGTTGCGCGCCGTTAACTGGGACAATAAAACATTTTTCTTTCGTTCTTTCTTTCTGAATAAAATATTTTATAACATAAACAGACATTTGAAAAAAGTTTAAGCTTTTTATTTTATAGGTAGGTAATACTGAATTTGACTTTTGTTTTTTTTAAGAATAATCTAAAAGTCACCACGATACATTTTCGCAATAGATCAATTTGTATGCAATTATTATTCTGAGGCAATTACTATATCTGAAATACAAAGAACAACAATACAATACACACACAAATATTTGTGTGATGAACATAAGTGTTTGTGTTGGTCTGGGTGTTTCTTATGTATTATAAGTATCTATTTACAAAAAAAAAAGTATATATGTATTATATCCACTTTCTAGTAGCCATAGCACAAGCACTGCTTAGTTTGGAACTAGATGGTGCTGTGTAAAAATGTCCCAAAGATAATTATTTATATTATTTAAGTTTTAGTGTTCTTGTAACACAAGTTTTATACTAACAATAATTTTAAACTCAAAGCTGAAACCTAAAATGAAAAATGTAGCAAGCAAACCCGCGACATCCACCTAGTCTTTAATAAAACAATTTGAAACAGTGAGTGATTGATCATCGTATAAAAGTTTTTAATACTCCTGTGACGTCATCGCTTATCAATACTGAGGAAATTTAACTTCGCACAGCTTTACCGTCATATGACTGGCTACGATACTTTTGTACGCGTATCTTTATCTGATGGGACGTCATGTTGTACTTCTAATTTCTTTTGTACTTGTTGAATTCTGTTTGAGATTGACAGTTATGGAAATGACTGTTCTTTTGTGATATTTTAAGTAAGAAAGAAAGAGCCTACTTACGCATGATTTTTTTCATAATGAAGCGTTTCACAAATTTCACATTTTACCCGTGTACCACAATATAAAATGGAGAAATTTAAATCTCTTAAAACGTTCTTAAAATTTCGTAGTTTTTCTAAGTCAACGTAAAAGTATTTTAATTCAAAGTTTCAATAACCAATCTATCCACGACTTTCCCTACTAGAGATAGAAATTTGACATAAAATGTATGGAGCTTATGTCGTCTTGTTGTGGCAATAAATCATTTTTCTTTCTTTCTTTCTAAATTTCTATCTCTAGTAGGGCATAGCGTTTCACCGAAATACGATCCACTGGATCACGTTTTACCTACAACAATTCGTCAAACGTATCAATGCAACATTTGGTCGATAGTACATTTTGCCGACGCACGTTTTGCCATTTTTTTTTCGTCTAATCACGATTTTCCTACGCCTTCTTTTACTGAAACACCTTTGGCCGAAGGTCGGTTGTTCGAGTTAAGGTTATGGTATATCTAGAGTAGCAAATCCATCTTTTTTTATTAACAGGGGCAATCAACTCAGCCTATCTTGGTCCACTGCTGGACATAGGCCTCTCCCAAGTTGCGCCACAACGCTCGGTCCTCTGCCTTCCGCATCCAGTCCCCCAGCCACGTTCTTTAGGTCGTCGGTCCACCTGGCAGGGGACGCCCTACGCTGCGTTTGCCGATTCGCGGTCTCCACTCAAGGACTCGTCTGCTCCAACGGCCATCGGTCCTTCGACAGACATGGCCAGCCCACTGCCACTTCAGCTTACTGATCCTACAAGCTATATCGGTCACTCCGGTTCTTCTCCGGATAATCTCGTTACGGATTTTATCCTTCAAAGAAACTCCAAGCATAGCTCGCTCCATAGCTCGCTGAGCGAATTTGACAACATAGGGGGAATAAAAAAAATAAAAAAATACGAAATGTCATAGAGCCAACATCATTCCAATGTAAGAGAAGGATGGCGCGATACATCCTTTATTGCTCTTGTACCTCTGTAGTATACTTAAATTCCATAAGTCAGGATTTTTATTATTATTATTTAATAATAATAAAAATCCTGACTTATGGAATTTATTAATTAATAATTGATTGGAACTATTTAGTTACCTACGCAATGTTGTCAACCCAATGAATGATTCATCGTTTATAAAATCACTTAGTTTTAAGTTGGTGTGCATTAAATGGCGTGTGAAAAATTATTTTTTTTTCTTTCTTTCTTACTTTCTGTTTCTTTCTATCGTAAGAAAACAATGATGGCTTTATCATTTCATGATACGGCCCCTATAATACCATTTAAAGTGCCAAAAGACCAATAGAAACGAAAATACAGAACATTTAACACTCCAAAACACAGCGACACAACCATAAAAATGTGGCAAATTTACCGAAATTGAGAAACAGCTTGCAGTCATGGCGGTATTTAAAACTTTAACTCGTTTTCAGTTTCATTAACGGTTATACCTCAGCTTAACTGCTGTAATTATGTACGCAATTTGGCCAGGCTTTAACTACAAGCGCTGACATGGCTTGCAAGAGCGCCACATAATCGCGAGAGGTACACTTTCGAGGCGTTTTTATGCCTCATTTTGTAGATAAGTGATACTTGCTTATTGTTAGGAATTTCTGCCGTCATTTCGATATGAAAACAGTGTTATTTAGGAAATAAGTGGATATTTTTCTGTGAACACGACCAAGAAGGAAATTGTAACCCGTCAAAACTCCCTTACATGCCAATATTTGCTTGCCTTAAGGTGCTGCATTGAATTTGAAACCGTCCCTTACTAACACACGGCGAATTGCGCGTGCGAGAACAGAGCGGAGTCGCGCTGTTTTGATGTTTTTTTACATTTTTGCTAATATCTCAGCGAATAAACATGTAAATAAAATCTGGTATAACATAATCTAGTTATGCACAAGACGTATCTTATTCGCAAAAAACAATAGTAAAAACTATTAGGATTTCCAAATGCAATGCAAAATAGTGGTAAAACGGACCTTACTTTGGAAAATAAATCTATCGAGCAAATTTTATTGAATCGTGTTTTCCATACACCAAAATCTAGTAAATATAATGAAAAATCAATATATAAAATTAGATCTACGTCGTGTCCACAAATAAAAATGTTTTGATTATAAAATCCCTATTTTTCTCAATCATCATCATCATCATCATCATTTCAGCCGAAAGACGTCCACTGCTGGACATAGGCCTCCCCCAAGCATCGCCACAACGACCGGTCCTGCGCCTTCCGCATCCAGCGGATTCCCGCGACCTTCACCAGGTCGTCGGTCCACCTTGTGGGGGGCCTACCCACGCTGCGCCTTCCAGTACGTAGTACGTAGTTTGGCGGGTTTATACAATGTGTAAAAAAGTTTTGGTCCTGAATGAATTAAGATCTTCTGTACCAAAATCACACCAATAAAGATTCTATTCTATTCTATTATAAATTTTTTTTTTTTGTATTTTTCTCAATTGCCCCTTAATTGCCTGTAATTTCCCATTTTATGCAGCTTGTGACTGGCTAATTACTGGCTGTTAATAAGGCCACTGTACCTACAACAGTCGCATATGATATGATGTGTAACACCCAAAGACATTTGTCCGTGTAGACGTCCGTGTGGTGCCGGACGCAAAGAATTGCACCACCCTATATCATCTCATGGGTGTCGTAAAAGGCGACTAAGGGATTCACCAGAGGATGGGCAGCAGCGTCCTCTGAGTATTTAACCAACCAACTGCGATCGCCAACCCGCCTGCCAAGCGTGGCGATTATGGCATATAATCCCCCCCTTCTGGGGAGGCCCATGTCCAGTAGTGGACGTTTTTCGGCTGAAATGATGGACCCAAAGACATTTGTATACTCACGTAAATAGTAACTTTATGGTAGCCTGACACCCATCTCTGCAACTCACGAAATCATAAAAATTAAATTAGAATTATAAATATTTAAGCAATTGTTAATATCAATGAAATTATCCGTGTAATTAATTAATTTTTTAACCGACGTAAAAACAGGAGGAGGTTTTTCTTTATGTATGACCACGCATAACTTTTTACAGAGTAGTCTCATTTTGATGATTCTTTTTTTAATGAATAAGGTATACCTCGAAGTTGGCCACATTTAATTTGAAAATGATTTACATTAGTTTAGTTAGGAGAATAGTTATTAAGACTAAAAAGGTTCATTTTATTTTTCGCTTTTAATTTTTTTTTTTCGTTTTTCAATTTTTTTGTTAAAAAGATTTTTTTTTTTTTTTTTTATCAAAATGCAACTTCCATCACAATACCAACACTGGCCAGATGAGGTGTATTTTGGTACCCAATACAAGCTAGAAAGCTTGGAATATACTACCTAATTAGAAAGATTTAAATCGAATAACACATTGTCAACCGACTGACAGAATATCAATAGAAACGGAGAACACGGCAGAGGCGGTACGGTGCGACACTAGCATTTTGCGAATACATTGGAATTAAAGCTGTCACAGGCCTGCACTGCTGATGGCTGACAATACCAACCTCTCAAAAAATGGGTTGGTACCATCTGACGTCCAACTCTAGCACCGCGCGCGCTCATTGGTCAAATCAAACAGCGCGCGCTTCCCCGGCTTCCTGTAACACACTTCCATCCCTTTTCACGAAATCACTCGCACAGATTGCAGGAAAGCGTGAGGAAAGATGTTACACATCAAAAATATAGCCCGTATTTATATTAATTAATCTACAATACAGTTCAATAAGCCAAAACTCGTACTAATAAAATCCAAAACCGCCACCGAATAAATCATGACGTGGCAACAATAAAAGCGTAAAATCTCGACTTGAATTAATTGGCCCACCATCACACGCGTCGCCAATAATGTTTCACAAACATAATATCACATCACGTCGACCTCACAGACGTTAACTTGAGAATTTCACGAGTTTATACGAAAATTTCATAGGACGACTACACATTTTCGACTTGTTATAAACAATTTTGTCTATTGTCACGCTTTCGCAGTAGAGTTAACTTGAAGTGGTGTTGTTAGCGTGACAACTGAAATGTGGCAGTAAAATCAAATAATATTATATAAGAATAAAATGCTTCCCTGAGTTCATTGACTAAATAATTACTCCATAAATTAATGACATCAATCGTCGTCGTCCCATCGTTGAAAGTTGTGGGGTCTTGGGTTCGATTCCCGGGTCTGGCAACGCTAAGTGTTATTGGGTTTTTTGATTAGGAAATTCTCAGTAACAGGCCAGTCTGGATTTGTGCCCGGTTGGTAGCAATAGGCTCACCCCTATTACATGTAAGCTAGAAGATAACGACCTAAGCAACGCTGGGTGGACGAAGTCAAATAGACTGCCGGACAAGACTGGCCTAAGATAGCGAAAGAGAAAAAACGATGGAAAAAGTTGGAGGAGGCCTATACCCGAAAGGGGCCTTAACTGTTGAATCTATGTACACCAATATGAAAAATGTAATTTAATTGTCAGTTAAGGAAATAAAAGGCTTGATAATAATAAGAATAAGAAGATAACTGGCGAAATTTAGGTGTACCATACACCTCTGCCTGGCCCTTCGGGGAATACAAGCGTGATGTGAATGAGTTAATAAAATGCGCTCCGTACATGGGACCAGTAGGCCAATTCACGTAAAACCAATGCTTTTCGTATTCTCCTGTGTACGGCAATCGCTGTCAGAAACGAACTGCGGCGTCACTGCAACTTGATCAGCGCGTCATGAAATTATGTGAATTAGGGCCCAGTTTGCTTTAGCCTCGTGTACGAAATGCAAGAGCAAAAAAAAAAATCGTTGTAAAATCATCCTTCAACATTAATTCAGGTCTTATTCACTGTCACTCCATGTGACAGGTCGTGCTAACACAGTAAATTCCACTTTGCATAATCCAAAAATGAGATAAATAAACTACCTATGACAACTGTCATGGCATTCCACATTTGTAAACTACACTAAGGCGGGTTCCACACGTTGGCCCCAACGTTGGGGCGAGCGTTGGCCCATAATTATGCGTAGCGTCCACACGCTGGAGATAATTTTAGTTTAGTTCCGTCAGAGCCAATGTAAAGACGTCTAAAATAAATGTTGCACTGCGCACTTTAAGGTTATTTTGTGCTTAAGAGCTGAACTGTCAATTAAAATAACACAATAGTTAAACAATGGACGTCGTCTTTGAAAAATGTTTTGACAAACAAGAGAATATAATTATTATTTTGTTAATAAACATAAAGATTATTTTTTAAATTTCTATAACTATTGCGTCCATCCACGCGGATGACATTTTCAAGACGCGGTGACCGTATGAACAAGCTCATTCGATGCACTTTACTGCATGGGTGCTGCGGCAAGACTGAGCAAACCACCAACGTGTGGACAGATCGCCAACGTTGGCGCATAATCCCTTTGATAAAACCGAGACGCGACGGCAAACTGCCACTGCTCCCCCAACGTTCGGGCCAACTCCATTTTCCCGATCCAGACGTTGGCGAATAGCGTTGGCGCCAACGGTCGGGCCAACGTGTGGAGCCGGGGTAACAATTATGACGCAAATAGCATTCGAGCGAAATCACACGAAAAATATACACGGATTTCAGCACCGGGAAAATAACAACCTGTGATAAGTATGTCCCGTACTGTGACACCTGTCGCGGTTATAAAACGCGTGCAATGCGTCACCTGTCACGTTTCTGGGAGGAAATACTCGAGTGTGTAACCGGTCTTACGCGACTCGCTCTTATTAAAAGGTGTTGCGTTCATAATTCGACTAATGTATGGAACGCGAAATAACGACGACGGTTTTGAACAGTGAAAATGCATTAATTTAACAGAAATGCGGCCATAAAGCCTGCTGGGTTATTAGGCGCAAGCCTTTGAAGTGAATACAACAGATGTTCATTGGAAAATTTTCATCTCACGTGCTCAGCTTTGTGCTCGGGTGTAATTAATTCTAAAACGCAATATTATATTCTGTATTTTAATAATCAAAGCGGTTTGGGAGCCATTGTAATGGAGACGATGAAACGTTCGACTTTCGCACGGAGTTATAATAATATTCAGTAGGTACCTAAAGACGGGAATTATATATAGAGTACAGTCAGTGTCAAAAATATTGGGACAAAGATCTAATGGCTTAAAATGATCTGAAGGTCAATCCTAATTAAAAAAGCTCAAAAAATAAAATATGTTGTCGACTATCAATGATAAAATATTCAAACGAGGAAACAGCTGCTGTTAAATGTAGCTGCTGCAGCCACGCCAGCTGCTGGTCGGGCAGCAGACTACCCCGAGTCTGCTGCTCGCAGGCCCTACCTCCCGTAATTTTTTATAGAGGTTTTCTTCCTCGCGGTGCGGGCGGTGAAGCCAAGACCCTCGGTCCCAAGAGGCGTGAGAACACTACTCAGCGGGCACTCCTGGGGTAACGAGATCGATGGGGGCAGGGAGAGACAGTCCCCCCCCCTGCCTGCCCAGTGGCAGGGTGAGTGCACACCGGGCCCGCCCCTGTGTGCCCTCTGTTGGAAACAGAGGGACACGTGGTGCAACTCTCCACTGGCACAGAACGGGCTCCTCCCTTGCCAGAATATTCGCCACAGGCAATAAAATCCCCCGAAGGTTAATCCCTCGAAAGGATTTTATTGCCCGTACCGAGGATGCACCGGCCAAACAACTGCCATTCGCCCCAGACGTGTCCAGAAGGACAAGCAGCTGTCAGGCACACGTGGAGGTTTTATGGCCAGCACCCCAAGTGTTACTGTCTACTGCCTATATTGAGGTATCCAATCCCATCACCAACCAAACACAAAAGGTTCGCGCTCTTATGGATTGCGGTAGTCAGTCGTCATCACAATCTCTTTAAACAAAACTATGGTTACAATCTAGTTCTACTTTACATGTCAATATAATTGTCATAGGCAATAAGACCGCCAGTCAGGCTACAGAAACTTGATTTAATTTTTGCTTTATTAAATCTACGGTAGGCATTCTGTAAAATACCTAGACTACAATGTCTAGGCAATGTATAAAAAAACTGAAGAAAGATAAACTATAGATTTTCGCTGGGCAAGCGTATATCTTCGTCGACCGCACCATCACTAAGGAGGCGGTCAAACGCTAGCGCATTAGATGAAAACAAATGAAAAAAATTACATTTTACCTAAAGCAGCCCGGTATTGTAGAGAATGACGAGGCATTCTATACAATGCCTGAATTATATACATTGCTGGTAACATGGTAATATTTTTCTTGGATATATTTTTTAGAATATAATAATAAATAAATAATCAGTTTATTCTCTCTTCACAATAGTTTTTTAAGTATTTATCTTTATTATCTACTACGGCGTAGCAGACAAACTATCTACGTCGCAGATAATTGTTACATAACATAACATCACGCCTGTATTTCCCCATAGGGGTAAGCAGAGGTATATCAACTCAGCCTATCGCAGTCCACTGCTGGACATAGGCCTCTCCCAAGTTGCGCCACAACGCTCGGTCCTCTGCCTTCCGCATCCAGTCCCCCCCAGCCACGTTCTTTAGGTCGTCGGTCCACCTGGCAGGGTGGCGCCCTACGCTGCGTTTGCCGATTCGCGGTCTCCACTCAAGGACTCAGAGGTGTATAGTACACCCACATTTCGCCAGTTATGTTATAGTCCCATGTAATAGGGAAAAAAAAATAACATAACAAAAACAGCAAAATAACATAGAAAATTGGTACAACCCCAAAAAATCTAAATAATAAATAAATAGTAATGTATCTACTATCTTTTGCTACGTAAACACATGTCGCTGGTTTTCCGCTACCAACACACAAATAAGCAATCACGCCCACCATGTTTCTAGCATTCAATGCGAAAAAAATTAAGCCCAAAAAAATCCACTGCTAGATATGCTGCGAAATACAATTTTAGTGACTCTGCGTCCAAAACAACACTGATGACCAAGCAAACGGTTCGCGCACTGGTGTCCTAAAAGACACCTGTACGCGGCGACAAGTTCACGCACCTTTGCCACTTCTATTGCCTTTATTTAGATTTCAATGGGTACAACATAACATAACATAACCAGCCCATTACTGTCCCATTGCTGGGCACGGGCCTCTTCTCAGTACGAGAAGGCTAAGGCCTTAGTCCACCACGCTGGCCTAGTGCGGGTTGGCGGACTACACACACCATTGAGAACTGTATGGAGCACTCTCAGGTGTGCAGGTTTCCTCACGATGTTTTCCTTCATCGTTAAAGCAAGTGATAATCGAATATAAATCCGCACATGAATTCGAAAAGTCAGAGGTGCGGGCCGGGATCGAACTCAGACCCTCCTGCATGGAAGGCAAGCGTTCAACCACTAGGCTATCACATCATGGGTACAACAATTGAGGCAAACTCGAATCCTTCGCATCATCTTTCCACTGATGTTCACAAACTAGTACAAAGTCCACAAAAAATTTGGTGAATGATACATTCTTAGCACGTACAACCGATTTTCAAGTGTCTCTCGTCTCCCTGAATTCTTATTTCACTCAGATTTAAGTCGTTACGACATGTTTTTGGGTCTGAATAATTTTCTTCACCCCTATGTGTGAAATTATTTACCTACTTGCTTAATATAGTTGTTTCGTTCATTCTACTCACGTAGGGGGGGAGGTATTCGTGACGTCACAGGTGTAGCGTGCAGCGTGCTATATTTCATAGCTCTCTGCTTTTTGCTTTCGTTTTTAAATGGGAGTGGTAATAATTTCTGAATTAAAATGTATCACGCTATGTCCTTGGAGATAAGCTTACGATTAATTGTTGTCTTTTATGGTAGTGAAATAATTCCTTTTAGGGTTCCGTACCCAAAGGGTGCGAAACGGGACCCTATTACTTACTTACACGTGTGTGTGCGTTCGTATAAAACGTAATCTTGTGTATGTAGGTGGTGCTGGCGTTTATGTTGTATTGAGTGTCCGAGGCACAGGCCCAAGGTGTGTCATAACACTACAACTGTTTTTAAACACGTAAAAATACTGTTCGCGCGTATCCCGGCTGTTGACCCTGTGATTAGCTAGCTGAAGTTAAAATTATGATTTTGGTAAATCATATTTTTTCTTGTTTTATTATCATTAGATATTGATACCTATCATGTCAGGGATGTTTCGCCAACTAATTTGATTTAACCTTATATTTATAGACAAAATCTACCGTATTTTCCAGCTATCCTTCTCACGACGTTACCTAATACCTTTTACTAAATACTTTTACCCTCATATCTCAAATAACTCACTAAAAGCGTCTCATCTAACCGTATCGTCATAACTAAAGTACTGCGAAAATATTCCCCTACACCCTCCACCGTAACTAAGTTATAATATGAAAGAAGATGTGTTACTTAATAACGTGGCGTGATTTATTAAGAAGAACGCACCGCGGGACGGATGCCGGTAATCGCTGCCAGAGGTTCCCCCGGAGAACTTTCTATGAAATTGTATCGAATACCTAGATGCAAGGATGTTGGGGTGCTGGATGTGATTAATAATTAAAAGTAATTATTTTACTGGACTGCATGCGGAAGACAGAAGGACCGAGTGTTGTGGCGCAACTTGGGAGAGGCCTATGTCCAACAGTGGACTGCGATAGCACAGAATATCTAATAGTAATAACGTACAGAACGGCCACTCACCACCCCCCGCCAATTTAAGACCACACCCGCACCCCGCACCGACCCGCAGTCAATTCGACTGCAATATTGCAATGGGTGTCAATCGCCTGTCGCTATACAAGCACGTCATCTCTGAGAACTACTGAAAAGCGCATGGAAACCAGTCGGCATTACGAGCGGCGAGCATCCCTAATTTACACGTGTGTGTGCGTTCGTATACATACGTAATCTTTTATATGTAAGTGGTGCTAGCATCTATATTGTATTGAGTGGCCGAGGTGTGGCGATAGGCTGAGTTGATGATGATGATGAATTATTTTGAAAGTAATCAGCTTAGCCTTTTCAGAGTTATTTTGGCATGGAGTCGAATTATCTGCATTTTTCACAGACTGATGACTCTGCTTCTTTCATTCCTTCAGGGGTATTCACAAAAGCCGGTTTATTCCATAAAATTAAATCAATAGGTAAGTAAGTGTTCGTAAGTGTATGTAGAAGGCGAAGGCATAAAATTTAAGAAACAAAGGCCATGCCGAAGATGCCATACCAGCATAGTGAAACTTGGCAGAATGTGAACAAGACTACAACTATCTTAACCGTGGCGACTTCAACTATTAATTGTTCTTGACCTATCGATCGGCTATTAAGAAGCATTATACAATATGTAACAAAAACCCTGTTGTTCCTGTGAGTTACGTTATCAGAATCGATATTCATGCGTAAGTACACAATTCATTTGGAAAAACTCTTAAATAAAAATAATAAAATTATATATTAAATCATTATTAATTGTGAATTGAAATTGATTATATCACTCAAAACTCATTCACTCAGTGATTATATTAATAAAAATAATTTAATTTAATGTTAAATCTTTATTAATTGTAAATTGAAAGTGGTATAATCACTTTTAATAATGATTTAATATTCAATTTTATTATTTTTACTGAAATGTTTTTCCAAATGAGTTGTGTCCTTTCTTTCTACTGCTCCTACTTTCAAACTACTACTACTACTCTCTCTAACTGACTGACTCTAAAGCTTTTAACTTTAACAAAATTAAATATTTTTGGCCAAGTGTGCACTGCAGTTTCTAGCCAGGCGGTTTCAAGCCGCGAGGTTTTATAACTGTGCATTTTACAATTGACCGCAAGTTAGTGGTCCACATACATACATACATATTACCACGCCTATTTCCCATTGGGTTAGGCAGAGACTATGGATTTCCACCTGCTACGATCCTGACACACCTCTTTCGCTAATTTATTCGTTTCGTTAGTGGTAACACTTAAATAACGAAAACCGCTGCTTAAGAAATAAAGACGCTGTCAAGGTCAAACTGTTAGCGGCTGACTGTACTGCGATTTTAAACTGTAGTAACCTGCATAATATAATTCCATGTGTTACAGATTTGCGTTTAGAAACCTCAGTGCGATGTAGCACTTCGATTTTATCAGTAGAGTAACATAGAAATAAGTAGAATTACTAATACACATTTGTTGTAATCCACGTAAGTGTAAAAAATATTCCCGAAAAGATAAAAATACTTGACATTACGTAAGCACGCAAAAGAATATTTATTTATACACTACGAGTACATAAACCGGGTGAATCGATAGATAAACCTAATGTTGTTCGAGTAGATACATGATTACTGCTATATCTCGCGGCTTCAGATATCCGTATTGCCTTTAATATATACATTTTAGGCAATCCAATCTCAAAGCGTATGTGTAAATAAAGCCTATGCTATAAAGAGAGCGGTAAAGGAAGCGTGTAAAGTAATCTCCTTCTATCGTGTCGACATGAGCTACATAATGATAATAGCTTATGCCGTGGGGAAAAGATTAGCCAGTCAGCAGGTTGGTAGCGGAGCTGACTGCCCAGGATGCACCGGACGATCAATTAAATATCGTCACTCGTGGAGGCCCTTTTAATGCACCCCAATCCCCATCTCTTGTAAAGTAATGAAACTGTCGGTATACGTGTTATATACTTTCTATGGTACCTATTTATATAAATAACACATTCTGCTGAGATGGGGGCCTTTTTTAGTCCTATACAGGCATGTCAATTTTAAGTTAATTGTTAATGTGTTATTTTTAGTATTTTTTTCTCTCGCCTGTACCGAGACTGAAATAAAAAAAATACCTTTCTTAATTAATTATTTATGGTTTTTGATAACTAGTTGAACAAGAGACTTAATTAAGGAAGATCTTCAGTACTTACATGATTCTCGTTCCAAATATTTAAAAAATTGAATTTTGAAAAAAAAAACCTATCGATTGTATTAATAAAGTTACTGTGGTGCGCTTACAAATCAAAGTTGCATGCTGTGAGGTTATGCACCTAGCATGGCAGTGTTTATCTTTTAATATTTTCACCCTTACCGCCTTTTGTACTAGCAAGCTGACCCCTAGAAAGTCAGAACAATTTTTGTTATCGTGAACAATTTTGTTCAATTTTTTTTCCATTATGTGTCACACTGTGACACTCGCACATTCTACCCTAATATGTCCCTCGTTTATCCGGTCATGCTGTTTTACTGACGCAGTAGTACACCACAAACTGCGTCCATCTATCTTTGACGTTCTTTTTAGTTCATCCAAAGGTTGACTGAAAGATATCGCTATGGGCGATAACATTCTTACAGCTTATTACTTTACTTGTTGTGCCTAATTTATATATTTATGTGCAACATTTTTTGGAATTTAACAATAATAGATACATGTCCAGTATTTGTTTTTCATTAATGTATGAAAAAGAAAAAAATTAAGCCTATAGGAATTGGTTCGCTTCTAGGAATAGCAAAACATTGTATTGTTTCAGGTACCACAAAAAATTAAATTGTTTTAAGTAAATTAGTATCCATTCAGTCAAATGAGTAAGTGTGTATAATTTGCAGGTTTTAAATTATTGTCTAGGTGATAAACGCAAACGCAATTAGGAAATAAGATTTCTTTTGGCATAGCAGCGCTTATTGCGCTTCGCTCTCAGTAACAACCCAGCTTTATACTGAAAAAAGAAATTGAACCGCAAAAAACAGATAAAGGGCTACGTATGTTAAAACAAGTTCAATCTAGTAGATTTCCAAAAGTACTCTCTCTTTTCGTTTTCTTCACTCGTTATATCCATTTGGAAAACTTCGAGATTTAGTCTGGATTTCAACTGCGTTCTAGATGTACAATGATCATTTTATTTCAGTTACATATTATCCTATTAATAATCTAAATAGAAAGTCTATTAGGCCGTGGCTTCGTCCACGTATAATTCGGCTTATCACAGAAAAAATACATATCGTGCATCGGGAATTGTTTAAATGCCGAAATAAAGTAGCTTCTTCTTCTTCTGTCGTGTCGACATGAGCTACATAATGATAATAGCTCATGTCGTGGTGTAAAGATTAGCCAGTCAGCAGGTTGGTAGCGGGGCTGACTGACAAGGGTGCGCCGGACGATCAATTAAATATCGTCACTCGTGGAGGCTCTTTAAATGTAAAGTAAAGAAAGTAGCTATAAAATATGTTAATACGAGTATGTTTGGCGTATGCCAAATTTCATCCAAATCCGGTTAGCCGTTTTAGCGTGATTGGGTAACAAACATCCGAACATTTTAACAAACTTTCACGTTTATAATTTTAATGGCCAGTAGGGGTCAACTTGCGTTTACCGAACGACAAACCAAGTTCAAACTTTCATTCTAAAACTGATACCTACATTTTAAAGGTAAGCACATAAAAAGGCACAATAAATATAAACTACGGTCATGTCGTATGAAACTGACCGGAGATCAAAGAAATAAACCTCGAAACATGATCACCGAATAAGGGAACGATGGTTGACTGGAGTAGCCAATGATATTTGGTAAAGATACGTTATGCTCACAAAACAAATGAAAATAATGTTCCCTACGCAGCGGCGGCACATAATATTTTTTTCTTTTACATTTCACTATAGCCGTCAAAATCCGATAAAACTATCTTGTTATCTCCGTCACCGTCATCATCATCATCATCATTGATGATGATGATGATGACGTCCACTGCTGGACATACGCCTCCCCCAAAAGGGGATATGCCGTATTCACCACGCTTGGCAGGCGGGTTGGTGAACGCAGTTGGTTGAATAAATACTCAGAGATAGCTGCTGCCCATCCTCTGGTGAGTAAAAGGCGACTAAGGGGTCGCCTTTTACGACACCCAAGAGAAGAAATGGGAAACGTCACTGTCATATCTAGTTTTTATTTGCACACGTTCAATCAGTAGGTAAAGAATTAAAGTTTTCCTCGTACTAATTAATTCATAAGACTTGAAACTTATAGGTACATACTTCGTAAGCTCCTCACCGCTAGTTTTTGATCAACTTGAAGGTTGACGATTAATTATCGTTTCTCTTCTGGTTTGGAGATGATTTGAACTTTAATTAAACGGTACTCATTCCTTGGGAATCTGTCTTATTTGTTATGACTGTGATTCAAAGATATTTATTTTTCCAACTAAGTGTACATATTGGTGTATAGTTATAAACATAGTTCTTATAAACTTGGTCGCCTTTTTCAGGCATTGCAAAAATTTCGGACTTATAATTACAGTAAGTAGTGTACAATACTTAAGTATTGTATTGGTAGTAGGTATTGTATTGTATTGTATCTTACTCGTCTAAAATAAAATATGTAGACCGTCGTATTAATTTTGGTGGTAATTTCTGTAAACTATTGTCTTTGTTTTCGTTTGGTGTAATGTACAATAAAGAATATAATAAATAAATAAATAATTTATTTAGATAATATAACTACTGGATAATTGTAAAGTATAACATATTATTTAAAGTAAGGCCGCTTGTGCACTACACTGAATTTTACGATTCATAGGTCTGATTGTTTCAGGTCTGATTTAACAGTCCAGTAATTGACGTATGCCTTTGTTTTTTTGTATCCGTAATTTTAGTGTCCGTAATTTTCAGTTTTGTCATATTGCAGCATCCATAATATTACTGACAAATGAATGGAGTAAAATTACGGCCCTACGGATCTTAAAATTCAGTGTAGTGCACAACCGGCCTATATCCTTATTGTACATTACATGAGAAAGTATATGTTGGGGTGGATGAGTCTAAAATATCCATGACTTGTAATATTTTTCCCAATCTAAATTCCATCCGCACCATCTTGATGGTTGGTGGTCAACTACAGTACGTTTCACACGCCATTTTTTGCCTCGTACAGCAAAACTGTGGAACCAACGTCCGTCAGCGGTTTTCCCGAACAAATTCGACGTGGGAGCCTTTAAGAAAAGAGCATACGTCTTTTTAAAAGGTCGGCGACGCATCGGCGACTCCCCTGGTGTTGCGGATGTCCATGGGCGGCGGAGATTGCTTACCATTAGGTGCCCCGCATGCTCTTTTGCCCTCCTATTTTATAAACAAAACTGGGAACTTTAGTCAGGACCACATGTTAGGCAGTGGTTGTAACCGGTAAACCTTTCCAGTTGCGTTGTGTATCGCCATTATTAGGGCTGCCATACTTCCCGTTTTTACGGGACTGTTACCGTATTCCACCATCGAGCCCCGTATTATAATTTCTCCCGTTTTCATCCGGCTGGGCGGCAAAGTAAAATCAACTTCAAAACATGACTGGGTGATAAAAAATAAGCCCCCTTTCTGGATCTTCTTGACTATCGTAGTTCATTTGATTTGAGTAACAATCAAAAATTGCTTAAACTTTTTGAGTATTTTATGAGATTATACAATTGTCTTTCCACTTTTTTATGTAATACGTGAACAATCCGTATCAGTTGCTGGTAACCCTAGCCATTATCAAAATAAACAACAAATAATTTATAACTGAATTTTTCCTATCTAATTCGAGATTACCATTTCAGAAGAAATTCTAAGAAAAAAACATCTTCATTGAAATATTCGTTTACGTAAACAACATAATCAAATGTCGAAATAAATTCGCTCTGAGAATACGTTCAAAGGGAAAATTCGCGAAAGACACAGTTGATGTAAAGTCCATCTGCTCGAATAATGGCGGTACGATATTATATTGCAGGAATTTATTTAATGTGATACAAAAGGTGACAGAAAAAATTGTGGCGACAGATTTATTTTAATTAATAAGAATAAAATTGGCCAATGGTGTCGATTCTCTTGTTCACGAACTAAACTTATTTTAAACTATCGTTCTTTTTTACTAATACTAGACACAAGAAAGGGATAGCAACAATTTTAGAACTGTTAAATTAGTTTACGTTTTACATTTATTTGTATTTTAGTGGGCACGTTCCGAGATCACGACTAAACTTGCATGGAAATCTAAATTCCGACTTATTTGACAGTTCTAAAATTGTGACTATCCCTTTCTTGTATCTACTATTCGTAAAAAAAAGCGATAGTTTAAAATAAGTTTAGTTCGTGAACAATAGAATCACCACCAAAGGCTAACTAACTAAAGTAGTGATAGCCTAGAGGTTGAATGATTTCCTTCCATACAGGAGTGTCTGAGTTCAACCCCGCCCGCACTTCTGACTATTCAAATTCATGTGCCGATAAAAATTTGACTATAACTTTTACGGTGAAGACAAATATCGTGAGGAAACCTGTACACCAGAGTGCCCCATGCAGTTCATAATGGTGTGTGCAGTCCACTAACTTACACTAGGCTAGTGTGATGGTCTAAGGCCTTAATCTTCTTTCTGATAAGAGGCCCGAGCTCAGTAGAGGAACAAATTTTTTTTTACCTTTGTTCTTGCAAATAAATACATCATTCAATATTGGGCTGATTATGTATGGCTAACTATATAAAACTAAACGCTATTCTTCAAATTTTGTTGTTCTTTTAGTTTTAGCTGTGTTTTGTAGCTCTTTTTGAATTTATTTTTTATTTTCTAGTCGCTGTGTTTTAAAGCTTAAATTTTATCTTTACCACCCAGAATATTGTGAACTGTTTTTTCTGCTATAACATCTGTATTTTCAATTACCTGTGACAAACAATAAAAATCTATTCTCTTCTATTCTATTCTATTCATCACTACCCAGTGGCGTGCATTGCATATAGGCAATTAGGCAATACCTACTGCTTTCCTCATTCAAATTCAATACTGGTGTAAGTTATTATCTTTTTTTCAGAGTACGATGATTATTTATCTTAAAATAGACCTATTAATGCTAAATTAATCTTCCTACATCAAAAAATCAATAACTTACACCACAATTAAACTCAAGTGAAGCAGGCCAATGCACGCCACTGTCACTACCATCAATCGCAGCAGTTTTCAAAGGGCACATTTGAGCGGTCGGACTATAGTATACGTGATATTTCATTATATTTCCGATAAATAATTCCGCATGACGGTGTGTACTTGTTTGTTGGAAGAGGGTTGGAGGAATTAAGTTTATAAAGTAGTTTGACTTAATATTTTCTCGAGGCTGTTTTGAAGAACGCAATAGTATTACCTAAATACCACCTTATATAGAGTTGCATGGAAAACCTTCGACCTCCTAAACCCATAAATTAGTTTGCGGCCTTTCGCTGCATTCGAACCTCTGCCTAAAACATTGGACTACAGAGGGTGGGACGAGAGGGTGGATTTGTACCCGCGCAACCACGTGTCCACTATAAATATGTTCACGCGCAGATGACCAATATCTGTTCTTGCTTTCTTGGATAATTAGGGTCGCCGTTATAGAAATCGATAAGGAGGAAGATATAGATCCTGGTTTACATGAGATGCTGTGGTTTGGAATGTCAAAGGAACTAGCACAGAAAACCGCAATGTTTGATTCGAAGAGAGAATATAAGTATTCAATGTTAAATATCTAAATGTTTTATACAATCAAATCTTTAAGAATACACCTTCGTTCCACAACATTCCAACCGAAGTTGAGAAAAATTATGCTGTCTTTTTCTCATTACTAAACGTCATCTCTAAAAAGTACAATATTCATAAAATTACTTTTAATTATTTAAATTTTAAATTGTACACTTTGCAATTTAAAATAGAATTGGTAAAATAGCATTTACTAGTTTTGTTAAAATCTACTAGAACGCAGCGCTCGCCCCTAAATGGATCACGATTTAGGACTAAAGCACACCGGCGACACTCCATCGATTAAACCTTAATCGGCTTGCTATCTGCTCGGTTTTATTGAATCGAGTGTTTAGGTGAGTTTGTTTAATCGAATGCTAAGTGCAGATAATAAGATTGCTTTCAATTTGGGTGGTAGCGGTGCAAGGTTTGCGCGATTGCTTAGTGAAAATGTCATCAGCACACAATATTAATAGTGTTTATTTGTATTTAAGTAGAACATAATACAGAACATGATAAACAACGGCAGGTTGTACAACCAGTCTTAGGATTTAATTACAGATTTTCGGCCCTAAACTAGATACGCAGGTCTAAGTTTCAACGGCTTCAGTTTTATAGCAAAACCGTGACATTTCAGTTATTAAAATTATCTATGACAGCAATGAAGTATGTGTTTGTGATACACAGGTGGATACTGCTAATTCTGCCCATCTACGTAAATAATGTCCTCCGAGCCGAATAACGGAGACTAGCTATCTGTGCGGGAAATTATAGTGCACAAGTGTGTGCTCAAACACATGCGCTCTCTATTCCCGCACTCTCATAATCCGATGGGACAGCAAACTGAAACGACCGTTTTTTAACCGACGAAAAAAAGGAGGAGGTTCTCAATTCGACGCGTATTTTTTTTTTTATATATTAAATACTGCTTTAAACCAAATTTGGAGTTGCTGAGTGGATTCTATTTCGCTTTTGTGATTTTAGGAGTGTTACGCATTCACCTGGGTTGGACAAATCCCACAGAAAGAAACTGGAGAGCGACTCACCTTTCTTCCGCAATGGCCGGCTTCCCAATTCTCCTGCTGATGTTCTTGGGGTAGCTGGAGAGCGCTTGGATGTCCACAATACACGGGCTGAGAGTATTCCCGGGATTATTTCCGTTTTTCAACCTCAACAGGCGTCGTTCACGACAACACTAAATACTGTCATCCCGCAAGAGGGCGCGCAGGATCTGCACACCATATGAATGCGACACCAGCGCCAGTGTCGCAGCGGAATAACGAGGTACCACCGAACCGATCATCAGTCCGGTGGACACACCCAGCAATTCTACAAAATATGTTCAACCACGGATTAGATACTTAACACCAAGGTTTAACTATATTTTTAGATAAATACTAGTTAAACTCGAGTTAAAGCTGTAAAATGATTAACATGCTTTGTAATATTTTAACTATGTATGACACAAAATCTAAATTCTAATGACGTATTTATTATATCTAAATTATATAAATTCCAACATACATGCCTAGCAGCGGTTAAATACTCCCGACAATTTAGTCGAGGAAATGTGGACAGTGTGCAGTAATCCTAAGTGGATCACGGCTTACAGGGTTGCTCGCTGAAAAATAAATTGCAGCATAGATGAATGAGAGCGGCGGGAATTGCATGATAAATATTTGAAGCGGACGCCATTGTGGCTGGCAACTCTGCCCTGCTTTGTATTTGTGTCTTGCTTGAGAATTGCTACTCTAGAGAATAACTATTTTGAGTATAATATACCTGTGGTCTGCCAAGAAATGTGGTACAAATATTAGTTGGAACTCAACTCCCTAAACGTCGTGTTTTCTGTGGCAGAGTCGTGGATTTATGCAACACTTAAGCAATGAAAATTCCTTCTAATAATTAACTAATGGATAATTATTCATTCACCATCATTATTTAACTGCCCCCCTCGCCAAGTTTATAATCTACAATCGTCAACGCTTAAAAAATCATCAAAATGAAAAAGTCAACGACAAAGTCATTCGTTGAGATATGTCATTCCCATACATTTTGATTGTTTTCTATTAGCGTTGATGATTGTAGATTGTCATCTTGGCTAGGGGGGCTGTTTTAATGATGAATTGTATTCTTTAGCAAAATCGCCGTCTGACCTACAAACACGCTTTAAGTTAAATATATTGAAGTCATTTTAATCTAGACTTTAATAAGACCTTCTACTACCAAATTAACACACTGAAATATCAACTTTATTACAAAGTTCTTATTTTCTAAAATCTAAAGATAAACAAAGATACTGACTCATATAGATTTGTATTTGATCTTCTTGTGTCTATCAAGTTCAGGATGTTTACTATTTTTCTTTATTATTCTATGATTGAACTATCATCCTCCTCGCCTTTTTCCCAACTATGTTGGTTTCGGCTTCCAGTCTAACTAGATCCGGCTGAACATCAGTATTTTTCACGGAGCGACTGCCATCAGACCCCCGTAACACAGTTACTGGGCAATACCGGCATTCAGAGGTGAGACCAGTTGTTAGACTTTCGGGCTATTGAATACCCGTAACGACTGTCATAGATATTCGTATGGCAACTGAGACCGACAGCTTAATGTGCTCTCCGAGGCTCGGAGGGTTGTCAATGTTCATCGAAATGGTCACCCATCCACGGAATGACCGCGGCAAGTGTTACCAATACATTTAATTCGAGAAAATGTAGGGAATAGCAGATATTTTTTTCGCGATTTTAGGGTTGGTCCCACACTAAAGGTTGTTCAAATTGATGAGTACAATCAATCCTTAAAGAATTGCTGATTGATTGGATTGCTTGATATATTTCAACATTAGAATACAACAGGACATGTGATGCGGAGAAATGAGGTACATGTAAAGAAAAAAGTTTTGTGTATGAATGTGGATGGCTATAAGAAAAGAGGTAGACCAAAGCAAAGATGGATGGATTGTGTGAAAGATGATATGGATAAAAATAAAGTGAACACGGAGATGACGGCTGATAGAGATGTATGGAAGAAAAAGACATGCTGCGCCGACCCCAAATAGATTGGGATAAGGGCAGGAGGATGATGATGAATACAACAATATTTTATATAATTTAATAATAATAATATAATCTATACAACATTAACAGGTACTGACCTATATTATGCTAGTAGATTCTGATGATACAGGTAACGCAAAGCGCCGTAATCTACCGAAGGCGGAGGGGTGGATTCCGTAATCCTAAGGCTCAGAATATATCCTAAGGAATTTAATTCAAATTAGCGCGCTACCACTCTTCAAGACGCTCTTATCTACGCAGACGAGCGACACCCCTGGTAATTGGTCCTCCAACGAACTAATTATTCGCTGTTATTATGATTAATTAGGGTTGTTTAAATTTGTGCATTTTATAGTATCATAGGTGCGTTTACATACACAAAAATACCACAAGTAGAACCGCCCAGACTTGAAATAACTATCTGTGGGACATAAAAATATTAAAAAAAAAACACCTGTTCCCATTTGTGTTCACATAAATCGACAAAATGTAGGGACAATTGATTTTGTAATCGCGATTTCTGGGTTGGTCCCATAGTAAAAGTTTTTTAAATTGATGAGTACAATCATCCCGTTTAGAATTGCTAATGAATACAAAATAATCCAGTATATATTTTTCCCTTACCCTTTAAGTTATGTTTTGTCTAATGCAAAATAAAAACATATGAAGTATAGTTTCGTACGGGAATCTAACCTAATACGTAGCTCAGTAACCACTTAACCAACCGCTTAGTCGTTACGCCAGTGGTGTCGCCAAGTCTTCACTATAACATATCGATTTGTCTTGTAAGTTAAAGTTCAAAGTATTGTTACGAGCTGGGGGTTCGTATATGGATAGAAAGCCGATTAAATGCGTAGAGAACACTTTATTACTGAACAATTACACTGAATCGCTTATTACCACACAAAGTTACTAGTTAAATCGCTCCGAATATCGCTTCGATGTTATCGCTTGTATCGCTTGATTCAAACTGAACTCCAACTCAACTCCACTAGCGCTGAGCTGCGCCGTTTATATAGGCCGCGAGTCGTGGTACTAGAAAGTCCTCGAACGTTATCTATCCTTGTCATAAGATAACTCTTTCTCACTTGCACATTCTCGAAATAGAAAGTTCTCGAACCTCGTCGAACCTCATCTATCCTCTATCTCACTCACTCACTTCTAGAATGGAATGTTCTCGAAGCTTGTCGAATCTCGTCTATCCTTGTCTTATATTAGCTCTATCCTGCTCACTCTCTTCCAGAAGGTTCTTCGTCTATCCTTGTCTGATATTTAGCTCTATCTCGCTCACTCATCAACAATTTTACATGTGGGCGTCAAATGGCCATAAGGGGTCCTGAAAACGCCTGAAAATGGGTTTTCAGGAAATGTCGGCATCGGATTTGTTGGCTCCTGAAACGGCCTGAAAACATGTTTCAGGCGCCTGAAAACAACGGCAACTTACTCAAAATTTCGATTCTTTGGTATGTGATAGAGCCTCCTCTGATACGGACTGAAAATGCGTTTCAGCCTGCTGAAAACGTCTCTAAGTCCAGGAAAATCGAGGTTGAAGTATTTCAGTTCACTCTGCTTAACCCTCCGTCGTAACACTACCCCCTCCTAAGACATGCTCGTCCCGAGCATCATTGTCTCCATAGTACTGGGCTAGTCGATCAATGTGCACAATCTTCGGTTGATTACGTCCGTCCTTTCAAATTCGGTAAGCGACGTCGTTGATCTTCGTGACGGCCCATCCCAATTAGGTTTGCACCCTCCAGGGTCATACGTCTTGATCTCTTCGTCAGTGGGCGGCCACTTGGTCTTCTCGTCGACGGGCGTGTTGGACTCCTCGGCGCTACCTTCTTCCTTGAGCTTCACGCTGCCCTCGCCGTACTTCTTGTCTGAGGAAGCCGTCTTGTTCTTCTTCGCTGGTGGCCCCGCGTCTTTGGCAGTGGGTGCCTTCTTCTCTGCGGATGGTGTGAGTGCTTTCCGCTTGACGGGCGTGGCCTTAGCGTTGACATTCTTAGCTAGGGCACCCTTGCGGCCTTTCTCCACGGTCGGCGCTGCTGCCGCTGTCCGCCCACGCTTCGCCTTGGTTTCCTGCTCAGATTCCTCTGTCTCGCTTCCGGACTCGTTCTCACTCTCATTCTCCGACTTTTTACTTTCTTCTTCGCTGTCTGACTCTGCTTTTCGACCGTGACTCAGGTTACTTGGCCATCCCTTCTTGCCCTTGACCTTGCGGCCGTGCGTGGCGGGCTCGCCAGCGGAGCGGCAGCGGCTCAACGACTTGCGGCGCTGTGTGGCGCCCACCACTCCCTCGCCCACCTCCGGGTCGAAGTCGCTATCGTCCTCCTCCGACCCGCTCGGGTTGAACGTGCCATCTGTATCTTCTGAGTCATCTTCAGTTTCTTGATACATGTTAACTTCATCTTCACCATCATTTGCTTCATATTCGTCATCGTCCGATTCCTGGCTCTTATTGGCATCATCTTGTTCGGATATGTCTGCTTCACTAACGACAGCTTGATCAACCTTAATCTCTACCTCATCTTGTTTATTTTTTAAAGAAAGATAGAGTTCCTCCAATATTACTCCTCGCTCAAATATCTTCTCCATTCTACAGAACCGCTCTTCTTGCCTTGCGGCTTGCTCTTCCTGTCTGCGTACTTGCTCTTCCTGCCTTGTGGCTAGTTCGCGTGTTTCGCGTACTTGCTCTTTCTGCCTTGTAACTAGTTCGCGTGTTTCGCGTACTTGCTCTTTCTGCCTTGTAACTAGTTCGCGTGTTTCGCGTAATTGCTCTTCCTGCATTCTTGCCATTTGCTGCATCAAATTGAATAAGCTGGTAATATCGTTATTCCCACCTTGAGGCTGAGGTCCCTGTTGGACGACCTCCTCCTGACTCATAGTTCTTGATGCGTCCTGAGCTGTCTGTCTCGCCGTTAACTGTCTCGTCTGCATCCGACTCGGCGTTTCATTACCAGTCGGTTCCTCCTCTCTTGGCGTAATCGGCATTTTCTATCCCACTTCTGACACCAAATGTTACGAGCTGGGGGTTCGTATATGGATAGAAAGCCGATTAAATGCGTAGAGAACACTTTATTACTGAACAATTACACTGAATCGCTTATTACCACACAAAGTTACTAGTTAAATCGCTCCGAATATCGCTTCGATGTTATCGCTTGTATCGCTTGATTCAAACTGAACTCCAACTCAACTCCACTAGCGCTGAGCTGCGCCGTTTATATAGGCCGCGAGTCGTGGTACTAGAAAGTCCTCGAACGTCATCTATCCTTGTCATAAGATAACTCTTTCTCACTTGCACATTCTCGAAATAGAAAGTTCTCGAACCTCGTCGAACCTCATCTATCCTCTATCTCACTCACTCACTTCTAGAATGGAATGTTCTCGAAGCTTGTCGAATCTCGTCTATCCTTGTCTTATATTAGCTCTATCCTGCTCACTCTCTTCCAGAAGGTTCTTCGTCTATCCTTGTCTGATATTTAGCTCTATCTCGCTCACTCATCAACAATTTTACATGTGGGCGTCAAATGGCCATAAGGGGTCCTGAAAACGCCTGAAAATGGGTTTTCAGGAAATGTCGGCATCGGATTTGTTGGCTCCTGAAACGGCCTGAAAACATGTTTCAGGCGCCTGAAAACAACGGCAACTTACTCAAAATTTCGATTCTTTGGTATGTGATAGAGCCTCCTCTGATACGGACTGAAAATGCGTTTCAGCCTGCTGAAAACGTCTCTAAGTCCAGGAAAATCGAGGTTGAAGTATTTCAGTTCACTCTGCTTAACCCTCCGTCGTAACAGTATAAAGTGACTTTAACACTGGGGAGCGTTTGAACTTTCTAACTATTGTGAATTATAAAAGAGTTTAGTCCAGTAGTTCGAACTTGCTCGGACTTTGCGTTGGTATGTCAATAATACTTGTCTTTTGTTTCAGATTTCAAGTTTATAAACCGAATAGAATATACTAAACCACTATTTATTTAACCTCGGTCGTAATTCACAACTTATTTAGATTGGGAACAATGGCAACCCTAAAATAAAAATAAACACCTGAAACTTTGTGGGCATGTAAAATATCGCATTCTGTTTACTTAGACGGCCCATACACCTACAATATAATTGCGCAATATTTGCAATTGTGCAGTGATATTGACCGTGTAGGGGTGAGATTGAAAGACAAATGAAGATCAGGACGATACAATAATAATTGTGCAATATTAATATTGCTGAATTTTGCGCAATTATATAGTAGATGTATGGGCCGCCTACAATTCCAGTATTTCGCCTGCTATTCTCAGTAGCAGCCCGAAGTCTGGATTTGTGCCCGGTTAATGGCAATAGGCTCGCCCCCTTTTACATGGGACTATAACATAACTGGCGAAATGTGGGTGGTGCTATACACTTCTGCCTACCCCTTCGGGGAAATACAGGCGTGATGTTATGTTATGTGTTGTTATGGGCTGCCTACCGATACATTTTTTTTCATCTTTTTGTACAAAAAATTACCCTCCCCTAGCACAAATGATTTGTAATATATTTTTCGATAAACAGTTAAGTAATCTAAGACCTTTAAGTAAGCAATTAAAAAAAACCACCCTGACTATTTTGCACGAACAAAAATATTCATTCTGAGCTTCTCTAAATATATACCCGACTTTCACTATAGAAAGATTTTTAAACGGTTTCCTCAAAAGCAATGAGATGTTATAAAAAATATTTTTCTTCGTGGCCTGGAACACGTGTGCTTGTCAAACCAAATATGATAGATGGGACCCACTAACTATACAGGGATGGATCGGAGGCAAAACGAAGGAAATTAATACCAATAATTGAGATTGGGTTAGTGCAATTAGTGCATGCTTTTGGGTTTGTGGGTTTTTATAATCACTATCAAAAATTAAATGAAAAAAAAACATAGAGTTACATACAAATTAAGTATTAGTAAGTAAGTATTCTTCGTTCGTGTCGACATGTGCTACATAATGAAAATAACTTTTATAAAGTGATTATTAATATAATAATGTTATAATAATTATTAATTTAAAGTAATTACATAATTGATTAATGTTTGATAGTAATAATGACATGTTTATTAATTATATTATTAGTCTTTAAGTAATTATATTATTTTGTAGTGCCCTTACAAGGTGCATGTTTGGAACTCAAATATTGTTAACATCTTTTTACAACATGTATGCAATAAACCGATTGATTTGAACTGAATTGAATTGAATTGAAACAGTATTTAGAGCTATAAGTAATTAAATAATGGAATCGGGCGTTATTATTATTATTATAAGCCTGATGTGTCCCACTGCAGAGCAAAGGCCTCCCTACTATCCTTCCACTTCTCCCTGTCTATTGCTAGAAGAGTCTAGTTCTTTTGGAAGGAGTCGAGCTCATCCCGCCATCTCCGTCTGGGCCTGCCGCGTTTACGTCTGCCATGTAAGGGGACCCATTGAGTGGTCAGTTTGCCCCAGCGGCCGTCATTCCTTCGACAGACATGGCCAGTCCACTGCCACTTCAGCTTACTGATCCTACTAGCTATGTCAGTCACTCCAGTTCTTCTCCGGATAATCTCGTTACGGATTTTATCTTTCACTCCATAGTTCACTGAGCAACTTTGAATTTGTGTACTAGCCCAACTGTCAGTGTCCATGTCAAAATATTTACGTAGTTGAAAAATCTAATGGAAAAATAAAACCCACACCTCTGACAACCTGACCATGTTGACCGACGAATGAACCGTTCTTGTTGCATTTTCAGTTATGTTTGTTTATCCTCGTTATTATGTAGGGAACGTCTTCCTAACTTACAATGTATTGATTTAGATCGGTGCTTTACGACTTTGCAGTAGAAAGCTAAAGTTTTGATCCGGAAAGTGAAATATAAAAGCTTTTATGTAAGAATGGAAAAATAAAAGTAACTTTTGACAATTTTGCTGTAGAGATTGTTATGGAAATTATTTGATCTAGTAGAGAAAACCACCGTACTGCTGTAGAGCTTAAAGTCTTATATTTGATTTAGAAGCCGGACAAATTGCTTTTGCTTGTATTAACAACGTCATGAAAAATTAAAATAGGTAGTAAAATAAAAATAAAACCGGCTAAGTGCAAGTCGGACTCGCGCAGTAAGGGTTCCGTACCTCTCAACGACCTGATACTCCATAAAACTGATTTAATTTACGAGAGTTTATCAAAAGACATCAACGCACAGTGCGCAAAATATGAATTTTAGCATGTCTTTCTTACGCAGGTACCACCACATATGTCTATGTTTGTCTTATTTTTAGTATTTGTTGCTAATCTACATAATATGCACTATAATCTGACCAAGTTTGACGCTGGTATATTTTACCGTTTTGAAGATAGAGCAAGAACAAAAGCATTTTTTCTGAGGTTTCTTGTATGGGGACCCCTTTGGTTTTAGACTTTTTTTTGTTTTTAGTATTTGTCGTGATACACCTCATAGCAACACAATTTCTGAGAAAATTTCAACCGGTTACCTATTACCGTTCAAAAGATACAGCCCTGTGACAGGACGGACTGACGGACAGCGTAGCGAGAGTAATAGGGTCCCGTTTGGAACCCTTCGGTTACGGAACCCTTACAATAAAACAGAAGTTTTTGAAACTTTCGCGAACTTCACTCATATTGTTACGGGACTTTTCGCGCACAATGAAATCAAAACAAAACAAACATTTTGACTTACCTCGACGTTTCGGCCAAGTTTCTGCTAGTGACCACGGCCAATGCAACTTGGCCGAAACGTCGAGATTAGTCAAAATGTATGTTATATTTACGGGACTTTTTGCGCACAATGAAATCACAACAAAACAAACATTTTGACTTACCTCGACGTTTCGGCCAAGTTTCTGCTAGTGACCACGGCCAATGCAACTTGGCAGAAACGTTGAGGTTAGTCAAAAAAGTTTGTTTTGTTTTGATTTCATTGTGCGCGAAAAGTCCCGTAAATATAGTTCAATATAAATAAAATAGAAAATGAAGTAATAAAAAACCAGACAAGTGCGATTCCGTCTCGCGAACTAAGGGTGCCGCACCACCATACATTTCCTAATTTACCTTCTTTTTATTATTATTTGTTTAACTATTATATAGAGTATGCACTTTTATTAGACCAAGCTTGACGCTTGTATGTACCTATTACCGTTTTTAAGATACCTATAGCAAGAACAAAACACCTCAAATACTTTCGGCCAAACCCATCGTGTGTAGCAAGAAATCCCGAACTGAAGGCGTCGTCGGAGCTGCGGAGGCGACCTGTCATCGAATAAAAAAAAAAAAAAAAAAAAAAAAAAATTTCATTCGATGACCAGATGGCCTATTGGGACCGCAGAGACTGAGAGGCGCGACCGACTCGCCTACACGTACACACGGCTACACATCAAGCTGTACATTTCCAGTATAAGCTGACCTCGCATTGTATACGCTTTACAAAACGAGATCAGCTAATACTGGAAAGGTACAGCTTGATGTGTAGCCGTGCGTACACACGTCCAGCTAAATCCGGCTGCGCCCTTAGGCCAGATCCATCCAGCCGTACTAAAAAACTTATTTATAATGTTGAGAAAAAAATTAAAGAAAATCGTTGAGTAGGCGGAACAGGTAACTTATTTCTAGGTTTAAAATAATACTAGTATTTACAAAACATTTCGAGTGTGCGTGTTGTACGTTGTACATTAACCTTTTCTTCGAAATTTACGATAACGATTGAAGTAGAGGTACGAAAAAACAACCCACGATTTACCACAAAAAACATTGAGTGAATCAAATTAAATAGTAGCAGAGCTCCTTTGTAAAAGAGCTCGTCCGGGGAAGTACTACCACCGTGCCTACTTCTCCGCCAAATAGTGATGCTTGCATTACTGTGTTTCGGTCTGAAGGGTACGGGTGCCGGTGAAATTACAATCACATGAGACTTGCCATCTTCATGTCTCAAGGTGGTTTCCCACCGGCGAGGCGTGGAGTGGATTGGATGGGCGTGAATTGAAATCTCGCTGACACTTTCACACCAAAAGATGTACATTGCGAGCTCGCGCCGACCGGCGCCGGCTCGCGCCGGCTCGCGCCGGCACGCGCTGGCCTGCGCTGGTCTGCGATGTACATCGCGGGTAGGTGCTAGTAGTAAGTGAACGTGATCCCTGTCGCCACGTTCCTTTACTAATTTTGTCAAATAAATGCTCTATTCATGCAGCAATAAAGTTCATTTGGTTCTGTGTCGGCGCGAGAAATCGCGAGGTAGAGCGTGGCAGAACGCGGCCGGGCGTGGCGTGGCAGAGCGCGGTCGAGCGTGGCGTGGCCGAGCGAGACCGGGCGGGCCGGTGCGAGATTTTTGTATCCGTTTCGCAATGTAATAAATACTCTATTCATGCAGCAATAAAGTTTAATGTTGTACCAACAAATATTTCAATTGTCGCCTCGCACATCCAGACCTTACACACCAAAGATGGGCGTGACTTGAATTGAAATTTTGCTATACAAATTTCAGTTCTCGCTCGGCCCATCCACGCCACGCCTCGCCGGTGTGAAACCACCTTCAGTTTGGCGAACTGACTTACGGTACCATTTAGGCAACAGCCTATTGCAGTTGTTATGGGTAGAAGTGGGTGTTTAAACGAAAAGCGCTTAAAAAAGTCTAATTAAAAAAAAAGCGTATAAGCACGCTTAGTGATTAAAGCAGATTTCGTTTAGACTTTTTCGCAAACCAAACTTATGCTTTCAATACTACGTTTGAAATGTAACCTTATGTCTATGATCATAAGACCCAAATTCAAAGTTGACGGGTGGTTTGATAATCGGCAGAATTAAATTTAATTCGTTTACGTAAAATTTGTTTAGAGAAAGAACTTTTTTATTTTGTTGATTATTATGGATCGTTTAAACGTTTTTGACCTTGATTGATTTGCTTTCGCGCTTAGTTTATTTTTCGTTGTCAACGAGTAAATGCGTTTTTGAAAGTTCTCCTGGGTAATTACGCGACGATTGTAGTTTGTTTGTATAGTTTTTAGTGTACTTTAAAAATAGTTTAACTGTAAATAGAATAGTGTAATGTAGACAAACAAAAGTAATTTTTTTTTATTGTTTCTATTATAAATCATGAAATTATTATTTTAGCTCTTAGTTTAATTAATATGAACTAATGAATCCATGGAGACGGTCTGATAAATTAAATGGTCACATGTGACAATAGAGTCGGGACACGGCGGACTTTTGGTATACTTAGTGAATTTTTTTTTATAGGATGGCGAAACGAGCTAAAGGCCCACCTGATGTTAAGCGGTTACCTTTGCCCATAACAACTGCAATACTACATAGGCTGTTGCCTAAATGGTAGCACTAGTCGGTTCGCCAAACTGAGACATGAAGATGAAAAGTCTCATGTGATTGTAAATATACTGAGTTACCATTAAAATCGGAATAAATCGATGATTTTCAGGCACGTTTACACGATCATCTTAGTGCCTAATGGTCTAGGATATGTTTAATTTATCATTTGCTTATGTTATTATTGTAATTTAATGAATATTTGTCAGGAACAATTTTTTAAGAAGAGTTTTCCTCGGGGACAGCAAAGTGTGGGTAAAATAGTTGATTGACCCAATTCCCGAATTAGAGTTATCTTCAAATTGGCCTTAAGCTGATTCAATATTGCATAATAATATCTTAGGTTACCCTTATCTCTTCTCATGGGTGTCGTAAAAGGCGACTAAGGGATTCACCAGAGGATGGGCAGCAGCGTTCTCTGAGTATTTAACCAACCAACTGCGATCGCCAACCCGCCTGCCAAGCGTGGCGATTATGGCATATCCCCCCCTTAATTGGGGGAGGCCTATGTCCAGTAGTGGACGTCTTTCGGCTGAAATGATGATGATGATGATGATCTTAGGTTTTCGCGATCACTACACATTATAATAAAACAATGTTATATCGGATTAAATCGCGTATATTATTTAAATTGGTTTTCCTGACGTTTCGAAAGCTTTGCAGCATTTCGTGGTTGCAGGTAGACTAAGATGACAAGCGTTTTTACAGATATTTCTAAAAAAATATTTTATTATACGCGATTTAATCCGGTTAAACTTTGTTTTATTATAATCAATATTGCATGTTAAATAATATTATTCAACATTATTTTATTTGATGCCCCAGAATCTTTAATAAGTCTATTTTGAAAATTTTGTTGCATCGTGGCACTCGTAGCTAATGACTTTTAGGCAATCATATGAAACGCTGTTGGCTAACTGTACAAAAGTAAAAAAAAACATCATCATTTCATTTGCAACACATTTTTTTTAGTCAGCAGCAAACTTAGTTTCAATATAATGATTTTCTGTTTTTAATCTATGTTTTTTTGTGTATGTGGACTGTATGGTTCCAAATAATTAATATGTATTGCTATTAATATTAATTAATTAATTATATTTCCTACAACTTTCACACTGCAACATGTTTTCGTCGACAACACATTTCGTAAACAGTGGCAGCCTTAACGAATAAGGCAAACAGTAACGAATTACTGTATAGTCAATGATATTTAAAAGTATAGATATTTCATACCCTAAAAAAACAAACGAAAAAAAGTTTCGTACGCAGCGGGAGCACAATACACATAAACTGGTACAAAGTAAGTAATTTGGATGCTTTAAGTTACTTTCGCGTCATAATTGGAACACTTTCTGTACACACATGACGGCAAATTAGTTTTTTTTTTCGCTCGGCGCCGTTTTTGAGTCTTCAGATTGCGAGCGCGAGTAACATATCTGTACTTTTAAATATCATTGTGTATAGTTCGAAATAAATGTTTGTTATTATTCATTTTAATAAATAAATTATAGTGCCTAGTTCCTACAATTTTCAGACTCTAACGGTTTTTTGTCGACAACACATTTCTCTAGCTTTCGTAAACAGTGGCAGCCATTTGTTACATTGTAGTCGAGTATAGTTTTTGTTGAAAACTGTCCGGGCGCTTTGTTGACCTCTCGTTAACGGCTCCACGGGCTAGCTTTGATCTGACAGGTGAGTTCGAGAAAAACCGTTAACAAACGGCAAATGGCAACAACCACGTCGGGTAAATACATACAAATCTTGAGCTATGGGTAAAAAAAAGTTGTGTGAATATGTATAAAGTTGTAACATTATTAGCTAAGGGGTTATGAGTACATCATACTGACCAACATTACAAATCATAACGAACTACCTAATTTAAATACGGGAACAACATTGAAATCGCACAACATAAATAAGGGCTGTTTTTTTTTTCGACCGACGTCGTTGACCGAAGACTTTATTTATTTATATATGCTTTATTGTACAACTTAAAATACATTACATTGAATATTCATTTAAACATTTAAACTATTGTACAAATGGCGGCCTTATCGCGATCACATCTCACTCAATCACTTTGTATGCAACAGCTGTTTATTTTGCGATTTAAGGGTTGTTCTATAGAAAACTGCCAGGCAGTTTCTGGGCTGTCATTGTTTTCGTTTGGTGTATGTATAATAAAGAATATAATAAATAAATAAATAATAAATAAATGTTTTTCATTGTGATGAGTTTATTCACCCGTTAAAAGTAATATAGCTGATAATGTTACAAAGTTATATACAAATATCTTATTAACCTTAAAGTCGTAAAGTAGACTACTTTTTTTCCCAAGAATCTCTCGGGCACTTAGCGAGTGACTGAGAGTAGGCTTGCCAACCGTCTCGCAAGAGGCGGGACGTCCCGTTTCATGGCCTTCTAGGCCTTGGCCTTGGCCTTAAAAAAAACTAAATATAAAACCAAGGTATCTAATCAATTGTTCTACATTTATGGCTATTGAACAAACTAAAATAACATAACATCACGCCTGTATTTCCCCGAAGGGGTAGGCAGAGGCGTAATAGTACACCCACATTTCGCCAGTTATGTTATAGTCCCATGTAATAGGGGGCGAGCCTATTGCCATTGACCGGGCACAAATCCAGACTCCAGGCTGCTACTAAGAATTTCCGAATGATAAAACCCAATAACACTTTACCCGACCCGGGAATCGAACCCAGGACCCCATGCTCAGCAGTCACACTTGCAACCACTAGACCAACGAGGCAGTCCCATATTCAGTCAGTTAGTCAGTATTGAACATACCGTTGCTTGTTATTTCTCGTTTTAATCTGAGTATAGTAATCTTCTACTTCTGCCCCGGGCTGGGACAACAACAATCCGCTTTCTTTACCATGTGTGCTGGGTCCCGCTTTCATGTGTGCTGGGTCCCGCTTTTTTCAACCTAGTCTCCAATTTGGTTTGCGAATTTCCCGCAAATCTATGCTCTAAGGTTGGCAAGCCTGACAGAGAGATTGTATCAATTATTATTCAAGGTGATCGATTACCAACTGCCTTTATAAACACATAATAATCGCATTGTGTTAATTATTGTGCACAAGCGACCCATCCCATCCACGCACGGGTGCACCTAAGCCTTCGTCAAGGATCAGCCTATCGATTGGTGAAAACTGTAATAAGATCCGTTCAGTACTTTTCGAGATTAGCGTGTACAACTGTACATACAATCACATAGACAGACGTGTTATTGAGTTAACTCAAAACCTGAAACTAGTTTGTTCAGAATCGAGAGTAGAATCCATTACACTACTTTTTAACACAGGTTAATTTTAACCAAAAATATATTTTCATACCATGCCGAGTCTAAAAGTTTCATACGACGACACGGCGCTGAGCGCAAAGGCGAGCGAGACCCAGTAAAAAAGTGAGATGGAATTTTTTTGCATAACATTTGTTTCCTAAATCTATTAAAACTCACCTTAATTTTGAGAGGTTATTCACCTCCCGACACAGTAGCGTCGAGAGCGTAGCACGTTCGTGAATGAATCTAGCGCTATGAATTGATTAGACTAACCATGATACCAAAAATTACAAATATCTTCTAGAATAGCAAATGAAAATTTATAATTACTTTCCATATCAATTTATTATAATAAAAACTAGTTGGAGTGTCTGAGGTTTTGAGTTATTCCAATAACACGATAAATAGGTAGTGATTTAATAATATCGTTGTATCTTTGTATTATTCTCGTAAATATTACAAGCCTACACTATTTTAGTATACGCCCACATGTTTCAGGCGCTAATAGCAACCCATTCCTAACTGTCTACTCCCGACTCAAAGATGACGTCTGAAGTACTTTATAGCATTTCTATTTTAACATGGCGGGCAAATAAATATTTTGCACTATGACTTGAATTTGTGGAGAAATCACTTTGCTACTTTTATAGAAACTCGAGGCACAAAATATCTAATAGGACTATCGTACTCGAGGTCTACTAGTCTGAGTCAAGAATTCGCTTGATTCATTGTTGGAAGAAAAAAAGCAAGCTTTTGTCAAAAAAAAACTAGTTATTTCATCATACGGTGACAATAGTAACAATAAAATAACGACTTAACGCTTAATCTTTTTGGGATAAAATGTTTAGTATTATGTGCGTTAGTAATTTAGATTTTAAATGTACTACAAAACAGACGCTAAGTTCATTTTGGATAAAGGCTAGTTTCAGAGCAGTGAGTTTTTATCGGCTGACCGTCCGCACGGAGCTCCGGAACGGAGATACAGTATGGCATTACGACGCGGATTGCTCCGTACGGAACACATTTCACCTGGAGTCCTTCCGACCCGCAGGCGGACAGTCCGACGGACCATACGCGATGCTCTGAAGATAACCTAAAAACTGTATTAGATGATCCTGCGCTACAATATTGAGTTCCACTTTTCGCATTCAGTACAACGTGTTACGGAAATAACTGAAAACCTCCTAAGGGGTCATTATACTCATCAGTATAAAGAACTTTTACTATGGGACCAAATCTGAAATCGCGAAAAAAATCAGATGTTCCCTACATTTTGTCAATTTTTGTGGTGAACACACACACATGTGATTTTTTTTCGCCATTTCAGAGTTGGTCCCATAGTAAAAGTTGTTTATAGAGATGAGTACAATGACCACTTAAGAGGTTTTCAGTAGTTTTAATAACACGTTTTATAAATAATGTATACCAATCATTTTTCTCAGTTACTGGTCCACCTACCTAATGAGTCCTCTACGTTTATGGAACCGCAATCTTCATTCAAGTGTTTTCTATTTCAACTCTCATTGACACTCCAGCTTACGCATTCTGAGAACCAAGTCTAATGAACCTTACCTTTTTAACAAATAAAAATTGCTATCGTTGGAACAAACAAAACAAAAAGTTTTCGAAGAAATATTAATTTAGTCAAACGTCACAAATATCGAAGCGAAAAACATTTTGCTTGACAATTCATTTATACTGAAAACTAGAGTAGCCCTCGAATTCTAAATAAAACAACGTACTTTTTTAATAAAAGCTTTGTCTCAAAAATGCTTGGAAATTCGAACATTATTTTGACAACCTTCTTCTAGATAATTCAAAAGTGCTATACTCGTCAAATATATGCAAGCAAGCGGCCGGCAATGTTAGTATGGTAATCCATATCTGTTCTGTTTAGCGGCCAAACAAATTACTGTGAAAACCATAAAGTATAGAAATGTCTTTGGTGAAAACTCATATCCGTCTGTTATTTAAAAATGGAACCAAGGAGGTTACTTTACAAAGATTTTGTTTAAATTTCGAACTGGCTTGCAAATAGAGCTGTTTAAAGTAAAAAAGAAACAAATTACCATATTGACGCGTGAAAAATTATTGTTGTTCGTCATTGATTTACTACTTAATTTGAATTTACGCGCATTATTTGAGAAAAGTACTACGTATACAAGCCTTGGCCGGAACCAGGTATTGATGGACTCACGTATGTGTGCCTCGGCCCCCATTTTCACGTTCGTCCATTAATGCTCCTGTCGCCAGCCGCGGCAGTAATGTACTATTTCTCCTGAACTTGCTTTCTAAAAATCTTTTTTTTTTCACTGTAACAGTTGTAAACCAGCTAAACGAGATGTGGTTATAAGAATAAACTAAGTTATATTCATTATTTAAACGAATTCGTAGCACTTCGTAGCTGCTACGCCGTAGCATTTGAATGATGACGTAGAATGCCAACATTCCAAAATTTAAATGTTGTAAACATGCATTTGAATACAAACTAGCCCTTGCTCATTTTCATCTGAGCCCTTGCTTAACCCGCTCACTGCCACCAAAACACAAACATATTTACAAATTTTCTTTATTTAAGTATAACGCTAAAATATTTGGGAAAATTATTTTATCTCACTTTCATGGCTGGCAGTGAATTATTTAAGTTCATGATCAAATATTATAGGAACATAAGCAACTTTCAGAGTGCCCAAACGTCTTCTCGTGACCATATTTTATTCATATTATTTTCATTGGATCTAAGGTCCGTATTACAGAACGTTCCTCAAGTTTTGTTTGATCTTCAATCACCTGATCACTACTTAAGGATAGAATCGTTACTTGAGCATCGGTCTTATTCTAATACAGTAATTATAAACTTCAATTCAACAACATAACACATGAATTTAACCTGAAATTGGAAATAAATCTCTACTCAAGCGTGGTGTCGATCACACTTGAGTGATTACAGATAAAATCTCTGCTCAAATACCGAAAAAGGTGACAGGATAAATTAAAGCTAAGCCACAGATAATATAATACTGCTTGAGGAATGTTCTAAAATTAAATCCCAACTCAAAACTAGTTTTAAACAGTGATCAACGCTTGAAGAATGTTACAGAACGTTCTTCAAGCGTTGATCACTGTTTAAAACCTGTTTAAATACGGGCCTAAAACGTATAATATTGGCTTAATCATACGTTTTCTCTATAATTAATATACGTTCCTCACTTCACAGGCGCTCTTTAATAAAACCTATTGTGCTGTAAAATTAGAAGGTACATTTATTATTCTAATTACCTGTCAACCATGCCACAGTGCCGCCACGGTAAA
Organism: Asteroscopus sphinx; assembly: GCA_949699075.1. NCBI lineage: Eukaryota > Metazoa > Arthropoda > Insecta > Lepidoptera > Noctuidae > Asteroscopus > Asteroscopus sphinx. The sequence goes on from OX453016.1 coordinate 6,908,942, forward strand.
TCAAATTCGTACAAGTAAGAAAAATGGGGAGAGTGAATTACAGGACTACGATATTTACAACATTGTGTTTGTTTTCACAGCAAAACATAACCGAACATAGCCTAACGAATCACATAGGCTGAGAGAGCAGCTTCATGACTACAGAAAAACAAAACACCAATAATGGTCAAAAAACTGCTTAATGTTATTATATAAAAAAACGGTAATGTGTGAGTCAGACTCACACAGTAAGGGTTTCGTACCACCCATCGACCTGATACCCCATAGAAACTGATTCAATTTACGAGTATTTGTCGTGATACTCCTCATAGCAATACATATTCTGAGAAAATTTCAAGATACAGCCCAATGACAAACAGACGGACGGACGAAGCGACGGAGCGTAGTGAGAGTAGTAGGGTCCCGTTTGGCACCCTTTGGGTACGGGACCCTAAAAATCTGTGATGCTTTTAAAATTTAGCAACTTTTTCCCAATACGAATGCTCAACCGCATATTATTTCTTTCTTTTCTTTCTTTAGATTAAGTAAGAAAACTAAGAAATATCAAATATAATTTGCATCGCTGTACCCACGGTACTGTGTCGTCACTTACTCGTATAATATCGGGCGGGAAATTGAACATGTTTCAACGATATCGCTTAAGTAAATCTCAGAAATTTTAATGAATTTCGTAAACAACTTGTGACATAAACAGAAATTTATTAATGTCACTCAGAGGTTTGTTAATTAGAAAAATATTTCACTTTGTTGGTACTTTGTCTACGGCTGAGGTTGATATAATTTTAAACGATGATTGATAATTGGGTAATTATTACATTTAATTACATTTTGACTGCCTCGTTGGTCTAGTGGTTGCAAGCGCGACTGCTGAGCGTGGGGTCCTGGGTTCGATTCTCGGGTCGGGCAAAATGTTATTGGGTTTTTCATTAAGAGATTCTCAGTAGCAGCCTGGAGTCGGGGTTTGTGCCCGGTAAATGGCAATAGACTCGCCCCCTATTACATGGTACTTATAATATAACTGGCGAAATGTGGATGTACTATATACCTCTGCATACCTCTTCAGGGAATACAGGCATGATGTTATGTTATGTTTAATCGAAAACCTCGGTTGTCTGGTAGAGAACGCCTATGGCGTTAAGACCGCCTTTGTACCCTGTTGACATAAAGAATTAAATAAATAAATAAACCATCTACTTTGTGGTTTCTGACACTGATGGAAACTTGATGTTTTTTCCATATTCTATGCTTGATGTTTAGTTTTAGATATCTCAAATAAGCACGTCAGTCACGTCACCACGAGAAGCATTAAAGCGAAAATACGGATATAACCCACAACATTCTAGCTCTATCTACATACATAGTTTCAGAACCTGCATTCCAAGCTTTAAACACATCGTAAAGGAAAACATAACCGTAGGTACAATACAACACAAGCCAGAAGTTCCACGCACGCACAAGATAATTGCTATACACGGAAGTTGATCTATTTTTATCAGTGTCGTTGCAAAGTCATTGCGCGCAGAGCAAGACATAAATTTTGCGCCCCCAAAAAACAAAAACAAAAAAAAAACAAAATAGATGAATTCTGCGCCCCCCAAAACATTCACCCAGGGCAGGATTTATATATTTTGTAGGAAGAGAAAGCGTAATCTCCTGTTTAAATACTGGATAAGTTCCATGCACATGCGATCGCGCCCCCTTGAGGTATTCGCCCCTGGCAGCCACCCCTGTGGCCAGCCCCTAGCTACGAAACTGATTCCTATAAAACAGTACCGTGACTGACTGACTGACTGATAGACAACGTACAGCCTAAGCCGGTGGACCTAGAGATTTGAAATTTAGAGGAAATATACCTTGAGTGAAGACTGAAGACCTTAGACGTGGAGGGAATTTTTTGAAATACCACTCTAAAAGGGTAAAAAGGGGTGGCATAGTTTGTACACAGAAATAGATAGATAAAATGGTTGTAATCATAATTTTACTTGCAATGAGGGCTATATTCAGAATGAAACAGACAGATAGTTGTAGACTTGTGTTTCCGCAGTTAAACATTTTGACTTTGCCGTGTACTTTTGCAGTGCGTCCTGCCAGTCATGACTTACGGTGCCGAGACGTGGACACTGACAGTTGGGCTAGTCCACAAATTCAAAGTCGCTCAGTGAGCTATGGAGCGAGCTATGCTTGGAGTTTCTTTGAAGGATAAAATCCGTAACGAGATTATCCGGAGAAGTATATATAGTCCGTGTGGTGCCGGACTTAAAGAATAGCACCACCCTTATCTCTTCTCATGGGTGTCGTAAAAGGCGACTAAGGGATTCACCAGAGGATGGGCAGCAGCGTTCTCTGAGTATTTAACCAACCAACTGCGATCGCCAACCCGCCTGCCAAGCGTGGTGATTATGGCATATCCCCTTCTTAATTGGGGGAGGCCTATGTCCAGTAGTGGACGTCTTTCGGCTGAAATGATGATGATGATGATGATACGCGTCGAATTGAGAACCTCCTCCTTTTTTTCGTCGGTTAAAAAATAACTTTAATCAAATTTACTTTACAGCTTTTGTTTCTGCAGTTAGAAAGCGCAATAAGACATTTTTGCGGGTTTTTATTACGGTATTTACAGAAACAAGTCAAGGCGTTTTGACAAATATTTTGAACTGCCCTGCACCATATGCAGAGTGTTGGCACGCGCACCCCGCGCTTTTTTCATTCTATCTGTCTTTTTCTGTGAGTTTGTATGTGGAAAACACAGTGAAGCCACGGGCGTCAGCTAGTTTAGTATAAAGCCGGCCAAGTGCGAGTCGGACTCGCGCACTAAGGCTTATATTCAGAGACGAATCCAAGCGTGAGCACATGCTTCCAACTGTCAAGTAGCACTGTATTTTGACAGTTGGAAGCATTAGTTCACGCTTAGATTCGTCTCTGAATATAAGTCTAAGAGTTCCACTTTGGGCTTAGACTTTTTGGAACAAATTTCCTTAACGCGGCTCGGGATAGGTGTGCCATGGGAGAAAATGTAACGACACGTGAGATTTTTGCGTTATGAGTAGGCATAAACGCACACGCGCGCTCTCTCTTTCTGGTGTGTCTGTGTTGTTGATTATTGTAATCTTTTGAGAAAATAAATATCTTTAACCGTAATACATAAGAAACACCCAGACCAACACAAACACTTATGCTCATCACACAAATATTTGTGTTCTGTGGGAATCGAACCCACGACCTCGTGATCAGCAGTCCGAAACTCGAACCACTAGACCACAGACATCGTCGTCGTTAATTGTTTAAAAGTTCAAGTTAAAATTAAATTACTTATTAGTATTGAGGCTGGATTGTAATGTAAATAGAGCAAATGCTTTATCAATAAAAAATAAATAAAAAATAAACTTGACAGAAAGACGGATGGACAGACGGCGTAGGTTTAGTAATAGCGTCTCTTCGCGTTGGCACCCTTTGTGTACGGAACCTTAAAAACATAAAACGGATTCTTATTTACAAGCAATAGTAGGTAAGTTTAAGGGTAAAAGCCTTTTACCCTTAAGGGATCCATATCCAAATAAATAGATAGGAATAAAACTAACACCTAGAAAAATAAGTTTTTTTTTTTACTAACATACACATTTAAATTGTAAAGATCTTATGGATATGGAAATAAAAAGCTATATAAATAAATAAAAGTAGGTAAGTTTATAATAAAACAAAGTTTAACCGGATTAAATCGCGTATACAATTTAACTTGGTTTTCCTGACGTTTCGAAAGCTTTGCAGCATGGAAAAAAAACTGCTGTTGCTTTATAAAGTCTGCAATGTGTGAACATGCTCTAGACAAACCCAACCATTTTCTTCGATTTGATAAACTACAAGTTCTGGCGAAGGAAAACCGATATGTACCTAGAATGCTCCGTGAGGCTATTGAAATTAAAAAACATCCTAATTTTAATAGAGAAGTTGGTTGGCAGCTACCACCTGTTTGGAACCCAGTCCTAAAAATAATCAAGTCCCAAACAGCACGCAACACTGTAAAAGATAATGATATTGTGAGTGAAAATTCGCGAAAAACTGCTAGGTATGTACTGATAGCTCGTATCTACACGACAGAAAAAGAAGAACTGATTCATGAAGGTAAAAATGTGACAAAACTCTCGCGAGATATATATATCAACATCCGTTCGATTGTGAAAAGACTTTTTTTGAAATTGGACTTAAATTTCAACTATAACGTTAGTGGTGTTAATAGCGCACTGGATTGCCAGTAACGAAGAAGAGTGTTCGAATCTAGCAGGGGCTGAGTTTAGGTGGAGGCCGACATTAGGACACTTTACCCTAGCTCAACTACGAGTCTTAAATATTGTGGCAATGGAAACTTCAAGTAACGTAACTCTGCGACGTCATCAAAGATCTAAAACTAAGTCATATGAATCTTTAAACAATAGCGACTCTTCAAATGCGACGTTTTACGGGTCGTTCCTCATGGTCCCACTACTTTGCCCCACTGGTAGGACCACGAGGAAATGTAATTCCTCGTGGTCCCACTCAGCAGTGGGCCCATGAGGAATACTCTTTGCCGTTCCTTGTGGACCCACTGATGAGCTTGGAATTGTCGACTAATATAATTAATACAAATGCCATAGAGGAGTTGTCATTAGAACTAAAGGACCTAAAATCAAAATTAAATAGTACACAACACGAACTCGACAATGTCATCTTAGAAAATGTTGATCTAAAGAAGCAAATTTCTCATTTAGTTCAAGAAGTTGTGGTCCTAAAACAAATATGCGCAAGTCCAGTATCTTCGGCACGGAAAAGTACGAGTTTTGGCCGTAAGAATCCCAGACGTCGTTTAACTGATGGCTTCATCAATCAATCAACTCAGCCTATCGCAGTCCACTGCTGGACATAGGCCTCTCCCAAGTTGCGCCACAACGCTCGGTCCTCTGCCTTCCGCATCCAGTCCCCCCAGCCACGTTCTTTAGGTCGTCGGTCCACCTGGCAGGGGAGCGCCCTACGCTGCGTTTGCCGATTCGCGGTCTCCACTCAAGGATTCGTCTGCTCCAACGGCCATCGGTCCTTCGACAGACATGGCCAGCCCACTGCTACTTTAGCTTACTGATCCTACAAGCTATGTCGGTCACTCCGGTTCTTCTCCGGATAATCTCGTTACGGATTTTATCCTTCAAAGAAACTCCAAGCATAGCTCGCTCCATATCCATAGCTCGCTGAGCGACTTTGAATTTGTGGACTAGCCCAACTGTCAGTGTCCACGTCTCGGCACCGTAAGTCATGACTGGCAGGACGCACTGATTGACGCACTGGCTTCATGAGTAGCCCATATGATAACATACAGGTTACACAAGAAAATACAAATTCATCACTACCGGTAGAGGAAAATATTAAAGAAAAATATGACCAAAACCAGGACTTAATTTCTGAGCAAATTATCTGCAAAACAACGGAAGAGGTGATTACTGCGTGCATCGAAACGATTTTAATTAATAATATTTTACGGTAGATTAAAATATATTTTTTGAAATATCTGTAAAGACGCTTGTCATCTTAGTCTACCTGCGACCACGTAACGCTGCAAAGCTTTCGAAACGTCACGATTTAATCCGGATAAACTTTGTTTTATAATAATGTGTAGTAAAAACCTAAGAAATTATTAATAATAAGTTTGTTTCGGTAAAAATCGGCTGTAATGGAATAAGCTGATGGAAGCTCTGAGTTTTGTTGTATTGTACACAACACAACATACACAAACACACGGTGAAACCTTATGGTGTACCATTACTAGGGACGGCTGCAATAATTAGAACACCACACTTTAATTGGTGTTGAATTACATCCTTTTGGGTAACCCTGTTTGGGCTAGTCTCCCACTAATTAGTAGGGGACGAACTTATCTTGTTTAAGATATTTTGCTGACTTAAATATGATTTATTGTGAATGGACGGAATTAGGATCGTAGCTTGGTGTATGAAGTTTCGTAGTGGTTGGAATTGTTTAAGTCCGAGGTAAATTTATTTCCGGAATGTTTAATTCTAATAATTTCTGATAGTCAATTTGGTTTTCAGTAGGTAAATCAACCGATGAAGCAGTGCATAAGCTACTAAATTAAATTATTTAATTTAGTACTTAATTAGATGCAGGCAAGAAGTGTCATCGATCTTTCTAGACCTCGCGAAGGCCTTTGATACAATTTTCGTCTGTCCTAACACATAAGCTAGAAAAACTTGGGATTAGGGGTTTGCAACTTAAGCTTAATTAAAGCTTTCACAAAGGAGCTCTACTACTACTAAACTTAACTTAACATATAACTTTTGGTTCAGTTATATAATACCAGTGTGTGTAAAAATTAACTAAAAGTATTAGGCAAAGCAGGGCTTGTGTCCAAAGTTAGGACATTTTATGGTTACCTTTGAATTACGAAAACCACCCTTACTGCCTACGAAATAAACACGCTGACAAGGTCAAATTGTTTCCACTGACGTGCGGTCGACTTTACTAAGTACAGTCTAACAAAGCAATTTGTATCCAGGGTCGCAACATGTTAATGAGGTTTTCTCAGAAGATTATAGATGTTTTCGAGTGAAATATAATATTGTAATAACGGAAAAAGTTAAACTGTATTTATACAAAACCCTAATCAAACCATTCAATAATAATCCTGAGTAATCTTTATCTATATCTGGTGACCCTGTATACTAATTGTTTTGTTAACATAACATAACCAGCCCATTACTGTCCTACTGCTGGGCACGGGCCTCTTCTCAGTAAGGCTAAGGCCTTAGTCCACCACGCTGGCCTAGTGCGGGTTGGCGGATTACACACACCATCGAGAACTGTATGGAGCACTCTCAGGTGTGCAGGTTTCCTTACGATGTTTTCTTTCACCGTTAAAGCAAGTGATAATTGAATATAAATCCGCACATGAATCCGAAAAGTCAGAGGTGCGAGCCGGGATCGAACTCACACCCTCCTGCATGGAAGGCAAGCGTTCAACCTCTAGGCTATCACTGCATACTGCATTCACTCTCTGCATTGTTTTGTTAGACTATCACTGCATTGTTTTGTTAGACTTTACTTAATCAATATAAACACAGAAGCAGTATATCCTTAAGCCGTCCCATATGACAAACGTTACCATCTTACTTAAGGCACTAAAAACCGCCATAGAATAATGAAATACAGCAGACGTCTACTAATCCGACAGGGAGCTATTCCGGCCGAGTTCTTGCCTACTCCTCGCGAATGCCAAAGGAATAATGTAGATACGTGTGCATTATAATGCAAAAGACTTTTGAAACTCTTTTTAGGGTTCCGTAGTCCTACAAGGAACCCTTATAGTTTCGTCATGTCCGTCCGTCTATCCTAATCCTTTACAGCTTAATAACTTCTACAGTTATAAACATAAGTAAATGAAATTTTGTAAAAAAATAGCCTAGATATAGATCTCAATTTTAAAGGAATAAAATAATCGTGATTACGTATTTTAGGGGTGGCGCCCATACATGTGAAATGGGGATGAAAAATTTGTTTTCGCTGCACCCCCTCGTGTGTGGTATAATTGAATAGATCTACTAAAATGAAGGCAATGTTTCATACATCACTTTTTTATCAGGTGTACCATCTGCGAAATATAGCCCGCCAAACTTGCTCGCAATGTGTCCCCCCCCCCCCCAGCCATTTCTAAACTATGCAACGTAGAAACTTATAATCTTCCACATTGATTGACAAGTGTAAAAACTCTCTTTTAAAATTATTTTGAGTATAATTTGATTATAAATTTTTGAGTTATAGAGAGAAAACTGAAAAATACTTAAAACGTCCTAGTTCAAAGTTCATTGACTTCAGAGAAAAATGATCTTAGAAAATAATGCTCCTTTAGCTAAAACTTTAGCATTAGCTTTAGTAAAGTAGCTACTTTCTATTTAAAAAAATCACAAAAAGTAACTGTGTTATATTGAAATGACACACCTCTTAAATTTGGCGATTTTTTTTTTAAATACCACCCATGTGTTTAAACGAAAGTGAGTTAGCATTGTTTTTTTTTTTTTGTATAAGATGGCGAAATGAGCTAAAGGCCCACCTGATGTTAAGCGGTTACCTTTGCCCATGACAACTTCAATACCACCTAGGCTGTTGCCTAAATGGTACCGCAAATCGGTTCGCCAAACTGAGACATGAAGATGGAAAGTCTCGAATGACTTTTTCGTTGAGATATATCATTCCATACATTTTGATTGTTTTCTATAGCTTTGACGATTGTAGATTGTCAACTTGGCTAGGGGGGCTGAACAGACAGACACAAAGAAAAGTGAGTTAATAAAATTATGGAAATAAATAAATGCTAGTTCCTTCACTATCACTACCATTATGTACTCTATTTTTGGCAAAATAAATAAATCTGAATCTATACAACGTGTATCAGAAATGCGTGGTCATATTTAAAGAGCTCATTCAGGGCATCGCCAAGAACAACTTTTACTCAATGGGACCAACCCTGAAATCGCGAAAATAAAACAGCTGTTCCCTACTAAATCACCGGTGTTGGTCGACAAAATTTAAGGATCAGCTGATTATTGAAGTGAAACTTCTTTACGCACGCTTGACTTAGTGAGTAATCTGGTGAATGCCGCGTTACGAAAAGTGTGATCGGGCAAGGCCAATGGAGGGGGTAGTGCGGGACGCAGGGAACGAGGCGCGCGTGATGGCCGGGCACGACACAGCGCCGGCAGATGTACGCGCGCCGCGCCGCCATTTCATTGTTCTCATTGAAATAGTATTGAGGGAGATATAAATTAGTGAAGTTTTACTTCAGTCGTGTGGTCTAAAGCACACTCGTTTTTTTTTCCTGATTTCAGGGTTGGTCCCATAGTAAATGTTGTTCAATAGCATCCCCTGTTCCTAAAATATGACGACACATTTCTGATACACGTTGTATAAGAAGAGGACATTGCCCTTACTGCTCTGCCTTGTATGAGTTGTGAAATGTTTCGTCTGGTGATGCTATTCGTCGAAATATATTTTTAGACAGACAGACATGGGTAGGAAATTGAGTTTCTTTTCGCCCATTCCGTCTTGGCACATTATCCGCCAACGCCTTCTATCTACGTAGGCGTTTGTTGAGAGAAGGTACATTTATTATGAGCAGATGACGTCACAGGATCTTGACTGCAGCATCTGAGCACCTAGTACCATCAAACACAGTTTACGTTCTACTAAGAAATTACAGTGCACACAGTAAGTGCACAGAAAATATAGAAGCCCCACTCCGAACAATGTACGAAACAAACACATCAACGAAATTACGAAACAGATTTTTGAATGCGATCTGTGTGACATGAAAACGGGGTTTGTGATTGTTTTGCTGTTAAAACCATTCACTTTCTTTCCATTTCTAGCCTTATTGTAAGCAGCTAGTACATAAACTCCGCAAACTAAGTGGAAGGAAACTAACAATGTTCTGATTGTTTTTTTTTTTATTCTGTTTTAAGACCTCTGACATCATTAAGAAAGAAAAAGATCATATGAAAAGGATTAATAGTTTAAAAGTTGATTATGCTCTCAAACTAATTGAACCTTTCAATTTGTTGAGAACCGTCCACCATTCAAAGCATGACTGCGTCCGGAAATATTGCTTCAAATTAAAGAAGTTGATGACGTCTGTAGTAAACCACAGACTACAGATCACACACTAAAGTGGTTCGAGTGTAATGCTGATTACGAAGTCGTGGGTTGTATTCCCTCAGTACACAAATATTTATGTGATGAACATAAGCATTTGTATTGGTCTGGGTATTTCTTACATATTTTAAGTATGTATTTACAAAAAAAGTACATAAGTATTATATCCGTTGTTGTTATTATATCCGTTCCCATAGTACAAGCTCTGCTTGGTTTGGGACTAGATGGTGCTGTGTAAAATGTTCCAAAATATTTATTTATTATACTGTCCAAACTTCTAGAGAAATATTAAATGCAGGTCCTTTAGCCTTCTGCACTATTTTATTTTGTATTGTCAACACGACTAATATCTGCGACCATCTTGATATTATGACGTCAGAGACCAGGTGCATACCTGGCTTTGGGTGTTATCGTATATAACGACGAAAATTCGCCTTCGCCGATGAATGAGCAAACAGTTTGGTCCAGCGTTTCTTGAGCTTTTGATGCGCTGTTAATTCAGCACTGTGTTCCGCTGATTGTGTTTCTTGATTATATTTGGTTGAGAAATTAAAATAAATAAATGAAGTGAGTGAGTAATAATACAAGCATGATGATGAAGATGATGATGATGATGAGACACACACAAGAACATAAAAAAATATTAGCAACTAGCTGATGCCCGCGGCTTCGGTCGCTTATAATTCGGTTTATCACGGAAGATGCTACCGCGTATCCCTCGGAAAACATTTATCTTCGAGATAAAAAGTAGCCTATTTTAATACCGGTTATGGTCTATATGTGTGCGAAATTTCATCCAAATCCGTTCAACAGTTAACGCGTGATTGAGTAACAAACATCCAACATCTTCACAAACTTCCACATTTATAATATTACGTACGTTATGTTACGTTACGTTTTTTTATACGTAGTTAGAGTTACACGAAAAATACCTACAGGAAAATATAAACCAATTCAATTTGTACCGAACTACCAAAATTTTGATTAGTTTCCTTCAGAATAACATCGGGAACCATCTTGCGTCAATCTTGACAACGCAGATTAATATTTAATACAGTTATCGGTTACGAAGTACTTTAAATCTCAGAGGAAAACGCGGCGACTACTTCGAAACTATGAATTATCATGCTCGGAGGTCTAACACTGTTTTAGGATTGGTTGGAATTCACTTTGTTTTAGTATTCACTAGACTTTGCCCAGGGCTTCGCCCGCGTACTGGAATAAAATATAGCCTTTACTTGTCGATAAAGTAGCTTTTTAACGGTGAAAGAATTATTAAAATCGTTTATTATTTTTAACGCATTTTACGTATGCGAAACGAAATCTAACGATTTAAATTGTGGAAACAAAAAATCGCTCACGAGCAGGATTCGAACCTCCGACTCCTGGCTCAGTACGCCAGTGCTTTAGTCACTAAGCTACCGTGATCACTGCTCGTGGTAACGAAATTCTCATCCACTTGGTATACATCTTTGGGTGACGTCAGCGATATCTTATTAGATAGATAGATAATTTATTTGTCAGAATATGGTACAATACAGTTGTTATTAAAAAAAAATTGGATCCAACATATTCTGCCGTTTCCGGCGTACAAATATTTAATTTTTTTAATGGTATTGGAATAATTTTAGAATACAAAAATTTCATTATACTACAATTATCAGATAATTTATGATTGAATAATCGTAGAAAATTGAAATGTCATAAAGATTGAATAATCGTAGAAAATTGAAATACTTACTTAAAATACAATTTTTGTTACAACATTACAGGGTATATCAATAATGATTTAACAATAACAATTTATAATAATAATTTTAACATAAAATAGAAATTAAAACTGAATGCGAGTCAAATTTGTCATTTAGGAAGTCATTTACAGAATAATAACATTTATTGAACAAAAAATTAAGTAATTTAGTTCTAAAGATCCCTATATTCATTGTTTTGAAACATTCAGGCAATTTATTATAAATATGTATTGCCATAGAAAACACGTTCCTAGAGAATAGCTCTATTCTTTGCATTGGTATATACAGTTCATGTATTCTTCGACTAGGTCTAGTAACAACATCATTGTGTTTTTCGAACAAATTTATTTGTTTGTGAACAAAGACGCAGATTTCATGTACGTACAGTGCTGGAAGCGGCAATATTTTATGTTTGCGAAAAAGAGGAATACAACTATCTAATTGATGTGCTCCGCATAAAGACCTAAGACATTTTTTTTGTCCACGAAAGGCTCTAATAGAGTCAACAGAATTACCCCATATTATTAATCCGTATCGTAGGATTGAAGAAACGTATCCATGATAGGCAGCAAGTGCGGCCTCCATGTTAGCCACTCGTCTTAGGCGATAAAGAACAAAAACAAATTTATCTAGCTTTGTACATAGATTATTGATATATGTCTTCCAATTACAAAACTTGTCTATTGTTATACCTAAAAAGTTAGTATTGTCGACTTCATCTATTACATTATTTCCATATTCGACTTTAAGTGATCCTAGTTTGCTATTATGTGTTTGAAACCTGATCATCTTAGTTTTTCTGATATTAATGTGTAGATTGTTATGTCTCAACCAGTCTATAATTTTTTCTAAAGTCTTGTTTATTTCGTGTTCGTAGTCAAAATTATTATTATTTTTAATATTAATAGTAATGTCATCAGCATATAGCACACTTTTGTGTGTGGTGACGTTGGGCAGATCATTTATGTCAATGATAAATAATAAAGGTCCTAATATACTTCCCTGGGGCACTCCACATTTATTTTCGCAATATCGTGATCTGTGAATTTTCTTCCGATGTCCAGAGTAACTTGACACCTCAACACATTGTTTTCGTTGACTTAAATAATCTTCTAATAATTTTAGCGCGTTTCCTCTTATACCATATCTGTCGAGTTTATGTAACAGTAGTTCATGGTTAACAAAGTCAAAGGCCTTCGACATGTCGATAAAAATAGAAGTTATAGGATTTTGTTGTTTAGGCTAGTTGTTATTAATTTTACTAAGTTGAAACATCCTAATGTGGTTGATTTGTTTTTTGTGAATCCAAACTGCTCAGGTTTCAAAATTTCGTATTTGTTAAAAAAATTATAAAGTCTGACGTGAATAGCCCTTTCAAATATTTTAGATAAGACAGGTATTAGTGTTATAGGGCGGTAATTATTAATATCGCTTTTGTTGCCTTTCTTAAATAACGGCTTAACGATCGAGAATTTCAGTCGAGAATGGAAAACTCCTTGAACAAAAGATAAATTGATAATGTGAGTAAGTGGGAAGGATAAATATCTTGAGCACTGTTTTAAGACTTTAGTACTGATATCATCATAACCAGTCGAATTTGTTTTTTTAATTAAAGAATTGATTATTTTTATTAAACTTAAAATTAAGAAACAGTGTTTCTTAACCGACTCGACTAACTTTGCAGTTAATTCAAAGTCGTATAGAGCCTACCCTTACTAATTATTTATTATTTTAACGCATTTTACGCATGCGAAACGAAATCTAACGATTTAAATCCTGCTCGTGAGCGATTTTTTTCTTTCCACAATTTAAATCGTTAGATTTCGTTTACTTATATACTTTTTTGTAAATACATTCTTATAATACATAAGGAACACCCAGACCAACACAAACACTTATGTACATCACACAAATATTTGTGTCCTGTGGGAATCGAACACTCGTGGGGTGAGGTTATTTATTTATTTATTAAATAAATCTTTCCTCATTATAATATTATTTGTATATATTATTGTTTATTAGTATACTCGTATTAATATAGATTAGGATAAAAAGACCAGTGAATTAACTGTGTAACGCATTTACAGTGACAATAGCTTACAATTTGTCATTACAGTAATATTTATTGCGTGTTTAGTTGCTAATATAATAAGACAGATTTTCAAAACTTACGTAGGAATCGCGAGTGAGTTACACAATTCAGCAGCGGATCAGAATTGTCACTTTCGGTTTGCGGTGAACCCACACCCAGCGGGGCTGTGTTGTCGCTGACCAGACACCAGACCAGTATGGCGGACCCTTCTTATTCTCAGAAGAGGCCCGTGCCCAGTTAGTACACCGTGGTGACTATTGGCAGCCTTATAGGTACCTCTTATTATTGTCACATTAAATAAAAAAATACTAAACTATACTATTTACAATACATATCAAATATAATGTTCTTGACTCCAGGTACGTTTAAAAATTTTACTACTATCATCTCAATACTTGAATTTGAGTGAGCATAAATTATATATCTATATTTACCAATGACGGAATCTGATCCTATACGGGGGTCGAATGATTGAATGGTTGCCGAGAGATGGCAGTAGTAGTGTTGGTAGATCAGCCAAATGGGTGAATGACCAGTAAAAAATACGGGTAGGACTTACATGAGATTAGAGAAGCATAGCAAGGGTTCGAGAGGCGACGACCTCTCTTCCCAGCCGCAGGAGACGGACCAGGCGACGCTGGAGTACGCTGACCTGCAGCCAACCTAAGAGTGGGCCTGCGGGTGGCGGACTCGGGGTAGCCTGCCGCCTGATCAGTCAAGGCCCGTGACGGTAGCACATCGTGTTCCGCACGCGCCAGTCAAGGGGAGGGTGTGGCCGATGTTGGTACCGCACGGGGAGAAGGGGCTCGCCTGTGGCGAACTGGGACCTGCTAGGGATGGTTGGGTGAATGCAAGTTTCCCACGCCCCCGTCTAAAAGTCGGAAGAGGAACATCGTGGTGGTTTCAGTCGGTAAGAGTCCGACACTAACTCCGCCTACCCCGGGCGGGGTGCGTCCATGAAGATTTCCCCACAAAAAAAGGAATCATAGCACAAAAGGGAGGAAGGCAGTTCAGCAGTGGGTGGATCAGGGTTGTCAATGATGATCGTGAGGAATTGGGGGTGGGCCAACTGCCATTCTGGATATGAAACAGATCTTGCAGATTAAACCAATAGTACTTTTCAAAGGGTTCACTTTACTTAAAACAAAAAATACAGACAAAAAATTTAGTCAAAAGCTTTTTCACAAAACAGACTTTCTTTTTGTGAATATTTATTACCGGTATTATTATTTAATAACCGGTAACTCAAACGATTCGATTACAACGGAATTCATTTAATAAAGTACCGAGCCCCGTAGTTTGTACACGGAATCAATCCACCACGGTCCACGTGTAGGTAGGTATACATGCTCTGATTGTCCACTAAGTGACTTCTGGGATGGCGGCGGCACGCTGTGGTCACGTGCCGCCATGTGCACCGGGAAGGACACAAGGAGACAAATAGTCTCCTTTAAGACGTGCCTTACAGGCGTAGCATAGGGAGGGCTCCGGAGGTATATTAATTTCCCGGAGTCTACCCTTATTATGCTGTAGACGGCAACTGATGGGGTTTTAGTGGGTAAGAATCCCACACACCCCGGCCTCCGTACCCCATGAGGCCGGTAGCCTTTTGAAGGTTTCCTCCACGCAGCAAAAAAAAAAAAAAAGGTATACATTCCAAACTTATTGACAATTACCATGATTCAATGATATTTAAAAAGTACAGATATATTACTAGCTTGCGCAATCTGAACACTGAAAATCGTCTTAGTTATGACGTTTTGCTATTAGTGCGGAAGGTGGCCGATGAAAAAAAAAGGCGTGTGTGTACAGATAGTGTTCTAATTATGCCGCGAAAGTAACTTAATGTAACTAACTTACTTACTTTGTTCTTAGTTATGTCGTTTTGTTATTAGCGCGGAACCTGGCCGGTGAAAAAAAAAACAAAAAAGCCGTGTGTGTACAGAAAGTGTTCCAATTACGACGTGAAATAAACTTAAAGTAGGTAACTAGCTTACTTTTTACTAGTTTATGTGTAAGTGTGCTGCCACTGCGTACGGAACATTTTTTTCGGAATGTTTTTGTTAGGGCATAACATATCCATATACTTATAAATATCATTGCCATGACCCTTGTTATTTCAATTTATCCCAGTTCCATTCGTACCGAACTCAATAATATCACCCGTTTTAACATACATTTGATCAACCAACTCATTAACATATAGATGGGGTCTCGAAAAATTCGCTATCCAAATTGTACCTTCCTTTTTTGTCCCTTCGGGCTCTTGCCAAAGATAAATTAGAGCCTTTTTTGTTGGTCCTGTGACCACTGGGGCGGGTTCGAGACATTCATTTGGACCCTGTATACATTACGCGAAGGTATTGAAGATTCTGAGTAGCTCAGGTTAATTATTTCGTTGGGAACTTAATTAGCCTTTGTAATAGGGTTCCACTTTTTGTTTCGCGGTCTGAGTACGTTTGTACTTTTTGTTAATTCAACTTTGTTTTACAATGTTGTAGAATGTTTTTTGAATGGTCAAGTTTTGTTAAACGGTATTTGTGTTGGACGTAATTTATGTATTATTCAGACTCTTTGTTTCTATTTATTTATTTGTTGGTTCCTCTGTATGAATATTTGTTGTTGGCTTAATTGGGTTATTTAAAGGGAAATGTTTGTGTTGTGAATTCTTCCTTTATTGTTTTAAACATTTGTGTTTTGGAGAAAACTGTCTTAACATTGTTTCACCGCTAGAGATATTCACCACCACACACACATCACACCACACACCACAGCTTCTTCTTGTTTGGTTTTACGACCTACAATTTTAGGTGATAGCTTAGCATTTACTCCTTGGCTCATAAAAGCTTGATATGTATACACATTATGAGTAGGTATGATCATGTACTTTCAAAATATTAATATTCTTTAATGTGTGATGTACCTATATGCTGTTGGTTTACCAACTTAAATAAATAAATATCTATAACCTATCTTATAATCTTAAACTAATAAACAAGTAATAAATTGATGTTTTATTTAAACCACGGATAAAAAAACAACGATTTAATATTGCATTATCATCCAGTCCTGATCTATGTTTAAAGTTTCAAGTCTCTAGTCTAGTTTAAAATCGATTGCAAAATTTGTACCGAACAGACAAACATGACTGAAAACCAATTAATGAACACTTGGTAATAATAAAAAAACAAATACCCATGCGGTCTGAATCTCGGCGTATTATTTCCCTAAAATTAGCCTAGGTCTCCCTGAAAATCATTTAATTTAATAAGCATGAAAGCAGACCAAATAAACGTATGTTCCCTCAATTAATAATTAAATAAGGCCATTACAAAAACGCTCAAACACGAACAGAGCTAACTAAACAATAATACAGAGCTGTCTGTTTGATTTGTGCCGTTCCGAATTAATATGAAAATTAACTAACTCCATTGAAATTGGATCCGCGAATCAATAACGGGCAAATTTATTCAATTAATAACCCCCAAATACTGGAATAAAGTGGATAAATGTCACATAAATTAGTTTGTGGAGTGGCTATCGATGATATATATATATAATGTGTTCACGGCGCGGATGGAATGTGCGCTTTAGGGTAAGTCGATATCTGTATATGACGCTTTGTTTTAAATTAATTTTATTTATGGGTGCCCATTTTGCGTATATAATTTAAATGTGCCATCTCTCTTGATTGGGGAGTAGTAAAATACTAATAAAACAACTTAGATAGAAGAAGAAAGAAAATCAAATACAGGTACAATAATCAAGGAGTGTGGTAAGCGTATATGATATGCGTCACATCCGCGCAAAACAGCCATCGCTCAGCATATTGCTGTGCCTCGTGCACGGAGCAAAGCCACAGCGCTGGTTTTCAGCGACAGCCGGCGTCGACAGAATAACGTCTACAGGTAAATAATGACAAAAATACTTTACTACACCTAACCTACTTTGCTACTATTCTACACCTAAAAACTTTTATATTAATAGAAACAACTACGTATTACTTCACAAACACATCACACAAGACGAACCAAATGAATCAAAAGAATAATAATAAATCGAAAGGAAAAATCCGTCAGACCGAATCGGTAAACTGACGGACGATATCGCAAAACTTCTGTAAAAGAAATATTCTTTCCGGGAATACATACATTATGTATATTCGGTGTGATGTCGTGCCATATCTTTTGTTTACCAGCACTAGTTTTGTCCTCAGGGATACGTGGCATCTATGTACTAGCATAAATTGAATTATCGGGCCCACAGAACGACGTTTGACAAGCTCCGTGTCCAGGGGCCGAAGTTATTGAATTTATTTACATACATACATAAGCGAAAAAAAGGTTTCGAACAAAAAGTAAAAGTTATCATATATCATGTCGACACGAGTTAGGTTCGTCTGTTATTCGATTTTTTCATGTGTCGCTACGTGGGTTGTGTTGACATTATAATGTATTTTATGTTATGAAGGGTTAATCAAACAATGCTGAAACTTTTAAATTACGCATGTATACATTTTTGTGTAGTATACGTGTAGGTATCTTTATTGGCATATTACATCTCTTTCCCCGAGGTTTTTGCTAATTCAACATAATTAGCAAAAAGATCGCGTACTGGAAATATGGTACTAGAAATGTTATCTATTGTCTTTTATTATGGGAACGCATGTCGCCGGTTTTCCGCCACCAACACATAAATACGCAATCACGCCCACCATGTTTCTAGCAATCAATGCAAAATAAATTAAGCCAAAAAAAAAATCGCAGCTAGATATGCTGCAAAATACAATTTTAGTGACTGCGTCCGAAACAGCACATTAAGCAAATGGTACGCGCACTGGTGTCTTTAAAGACAACTGTACGCGGCGAAAAGTTCACGCGCCTTTGCCACTTCTATTACCTTTATTTAGATTTCTATGGGTAGTAAAGAAGAAAAAAAAAATATATTTAAATAACAGTGCAACAGAAACACAAACAGGTAAGTACACAAATATATATATATAGGTATTTGGTGGGTACACAAATTTTTTAAACAAAAAAACACATGATGACTACCGGTACCTCAAGGGCTTCGCAAACAATGGCCCAGGGGGAGGGGGGCAATATGATAGAGGATATTATGAAGATGATTAAATTTTATTCGTTTACTACAAGAAAAAAATATCTAATTAAAACATAATCTATTTGGGTTTTTGTGAATTTTTCGACTAAGTACTTTATTATTAAAATCTTTTACGTTCGAGTCTCTAGGGGGGCAGCTGCCCCCCGCTATTCCTCATCTTAATTAGGTTTTCAAACAATAATAACACGAAAAATTTATTAAAATAAAATCATACATATTGGCAAATAATTACTTCGGTGTTTCCATCGAGATGGCGCCGATTGCCGATAGCCGCCGCGACAGGCGACAATTAATATAACCACACCGCCATCATTCCCGCGATCCTTATTATATTGTTCGTTATTAATGCGTTTAGGTGCCTTTTATTAGAATTTTGCTGTTATCTGGTAAAAGTGTGAAAACGTTTTGTTGATAAATACGAAGTCGTAAGTATTCTTAAGGTTGGACTTTTTAATCAACGTACAAATTCGGTTTTTCTATTATCATCTTATCCACCCTTACTTACGAAAATGTTATCTTAGTATTCGTGATCTTTAATGACCAGTGCTGGACTTAGGATTGTCCAAAAGCACGCCACTGACCTCGATCCGGCCTCTCACATCCAGCTTCTACTAGCCACTAGATATGTATGTTATCACGGAACTGAAAAGAGAGATACGTATCTTTTTGATCAAAAGATACGTATCACTCATTTGTATCAGTAGTTCATTTCGTTCAGTAGATTAGAAGTAGTTCTCGCTCTGCTGTTGATTTAGCTCAGTGTTTACAGGTCACTTATCTTCTTATACGTAGTTCAGTAAGACAATATTAATTAAATTCATAAAAAAGACTAAACGTATCATAAATATCGTCCATGTTTCTAACGTATTTATGTAGTTTATTATTACAAGAAAAGCATAATTTATTGTTTCCTATGAAATTAGTAGAGTACCTACGTAAATTATTTTGAAAGTTTTTATTGCATACCTACATGACTCGTCATATGAAAATACATTCGGATCCACTGATACAATTTGGGAGCGGGTGAACGAGAGATAGATTGAATCATAGCAAGTGAACTAGTTCATTTTTGTCTTTTGTTCGCGAACTACCCATGAGTACTAGCCACCTTGCAAAGATCGTCAATCCACCTAGCCATCTAGAGAGCCGAATGACATACCTACCTACAACTCTAAAATCCGCATATTCCATAGACCTTTTTATTTAAATATGGGAACAAACGACCAACATAGCAACGCCTCATACATAAAATCGATGTCACCACCGACTTGAACCCATTCCATTAATATTGCTATGGGTTAAATAAATTACTTGAGCACCTCACCTCGCTTCCTCAACGTAAGTAAATTACAGCTTATGGTACCTATTGACCCCATTAGCTGAGTATGGAATAATATGTCGTGTTCCCTGACAATTATGTACCTCATACTATTACTTTGAATCAAGTGGATAGAATGAAGCGACAGAAAATGTTTACTGTGGCAGGTACTTAGAATGGTTAATGGTTTGGCGTATTTTTCGTTGGTCTCTACTACTCTCCTTTATAATTTTGAATTCTTAATTTGACCAGAAAGTCATCACCATCAACTCAGCCTATCGCAGTCCACTGCTGGACATTCTCTCCCAAGTTGCGTCATAACCGTCACTCCGTCCTCTGCTTTGCGCATCCAGTCCCCCCAGCCACCTTCTTCAGGTAATCGGTCCACCTGGCGGGGGGGTGCCCTACGCTGCGTTTGCCGATTCGCGGTCTCCACTCAAGGTCTCGTCTGCTCCAGCGGCCATCGGTCCTTCGACAGACATGGCCAGCCCACTGCCACTTCGGTTTCCTGATCTTATAAGCTATGTCGGTCAATCCTGTTTTCTCCGGATAATCTCGTTACGGATTAATCTTTAATCGCTTAGCTTAGCTTAGCTCGCTCCATAGCTCGCTGAGTAACTTTGAATTTGTGGACTAGCCCAACTGTCAGTGTCCACGTCTCGGCACCGTAAGTCATGACAGGCAGGACGCACTGGTTGAAAACCTGTCTTCAAACTTTGCGGTATAGGCGACGAGAAGACTCGGCGAAGTTTGCCAACCTAATATAATTTAATCATTGCTACGCATACTAGGGACGATACTGAAGCCAAAAATATAATTAGAAAAAGTTCTGTCTGTTTGTCTTTTTGTATGTTTGAGCATCACGCCAATTCTACTGAACATAATTAGTTAAAATTTGGTAAAAATGTGTGTTATAGACCGGGTCAGGCTTTAGGGTATAAATCATCACGCTATTCTATTTAAGAGGTGAGTTGTAGAACAATATTTCAACGAAGTTATGTTCTACAACGGAATTTGTGATTTTTTTAAATTGTATAGATAAATTCGTCATCAGTAGCTAATAATAATTATTTTTATAACATGAACCATCACGCTATGCCTAAAAGGAGCTAAACGAGAGATTTTAACAATATGATCATGTATTTTATCTTATAAAGTAATAACCCAAATAGCACTGGAGGCTAACTGGTCGACTGTAATTTGTTTTGTTCTAAGATCGAATCCTAGCTTCGGACTTTATTTTTGCATTTTATAATATGTTTTATTTTATTACGAATGGAATTTATAAACTAAATAAGATTGTTTCTCTTAAGAATATTATAGTTTTAGATTTTTTCCAGTAGTGTGCATTGCATTTTTAGCATAAAGGTATTATATCTATATCAATCAATCTATCTATTTATCTATTTACATGTAATAAAATCGTAATAATTAAAAAACCGTACTTTGAATATTGTTTTTAAAGAATCATGGCTCATCATACTAGGAACGATACTGATGCCAAACTAATTTTTTTAGAATTTCTGTATGTTTGTATGTTTGAGCATCACGCCAATACTTTAAACAGAATTAGTTGAAATTTGGCAAAAATATCCGATACAGATCGTGTCAGGTCATAGGCTACAAATCATTACGCGTTTGTACATGGGAAGTGAGTAGCGTAACATGTCTACAATGTTACGTTTTACAACGAATATTACGAAATGTTATCTGTAATTTATAGACTAATTCGTTACCAGAACGTCAAATGAAATATTAAAAAAAAATTAACCATCACGCTATATCTAAAGGGAGCTAAACGACAGATTTTTAATCTATAAGTAGATAATTACATAGCCCGGTGATTTGGGCGCGTGGATTACGATTGTTTTGTTCTAAGATCGAATCTCAGCCTCAATCTTACTTTTTGGATTATTTTTTGAATTTTATTATTTAAAAAATACAATTCCAGCATTAAATATTATGTCTGCTGTAGGTAGTTTATATTTTTATTAGTATAAAATTTTATTAAATAATTTTATAGAACCCTCTCAAGTATGCAAGTTTCATCATGATGTTTTCCTTCACTTTTAAATGAAAGTTTGATCTGTACATGACTTTTATTCAAGTTCGAACTCCGACTCTCTTGCATGAAAGGCAAGTGTTCACTTGCTTGACTTATCTCTGCTTATTTTTATAGACTCACGAAACGTCGATTTTTTTGAAAGGTTGCTGTTCTGTTATTATACACTATGACGGCATTACAGATGGTAGTGTTGCTGAGAAGTTAATTTTTAGGGTTCCGTACTCAAAGGATGCTAAATGGGATCCTATTACTCTCGCTACGCAGTGTGTCCGTCCGTCCGTCCGTCTGGCTCTCACAGGGCTGTATCTTTTGAACGGTAATAGGTAGCCAGTTGAAATTTTCACAGAATGTGTGTAACTATGACTCCTATCACGTTAATTACTAAAAATTATAAAAAGTCTAAAACCAAAGGGGGTCCCCATACAAGAAACCTCTAAAGACATGAATTTTTTCAACGTTTTTGTCCTGCTTTATCTTCAAAACGGTAATATATACCAGCGTCAAATTTGGTATGATTATAGTGCAAAGTGCACATTATGTAGTTTAATGACAAATACTGTAAATAGGGCAACCACAGACATGTGTCGTGGTACTTACGTAAGAATGAGAAGCAAATATTCATAATTCGTCTTTTTAACCGACGAAAAAAAGGAGGAGGTTCTCAATTCGACGCGTATATATATTTTTTTTTATGTATGACCACGCATAACTTTTTACAGAGTGGTCCGATTTTGATGATTTTTTTTTTAATGGATAGGGTATATCTCGAAGTTGGTCCCATTTAAATTTCAAAATCAAAATCCACCCCTAAGGGTAGTAAAACAGGGGATGAATGTTTGTTCACCCACTGAATTCTTACCTGTTAACCGATTCTCTTGAAACTTGACACACATAAATATAGTTCTAGACACTACGACATAATGGAGACCTGGAGTTAGATTTTAACCACAAAAAAATTAAAAATAAAACTTTTTAACAAAAAATTGAACCGACGAAAACAGAAACTGAAAAGCGAAAAATAACTAATTATGAGTCGGCGCCAAACAACCAATCAACGAAGATCATTAAATTACTTTAAATAAATAATAAAAACAACGTCACATCAAATACAACGTGAAATTTTCAACGATAAACAATAACTTTCCAAAAATGCGTTCTCCGCTCGGCCACTTGCAACTTGCACGCACTTTGCTTGTTAAAAGTTCGTTTGGCGCCGACTCATAATTAGTTATTTTTCGCTTTTCAGTTTCTGTTTTCGTCGGTTCAATTTTTTGTTAAAAAGTTTTATGATGTACCTATTCTTATAAATTAAAGCAGTTTCTAAGGATTATCAGGTCGATGAGTGGTACGGAACCTTTACTGCATGAGTCAAACTCGCACTTGGCTGGTTTTTTTATATCCCCAGTTGAGAAGATTTTTTGTTTCAAGATCGAAACTCCTTTATAAGCTATCAGTGTCAAAAACTTTTTCTTATAGGAAGTAAGCCTATTACTGTTATCTGATTACCGTTTCAAACTTAAGTCTGCTACTACATAAATTCAATAACAAAACATTATTTTGATGTAAATTAAGAGAACGCCAGAAAATCACAGAAATGATACGTACCGAGATTTAGTTACGTAGGACCCATAATGTGTTAGTACAAACTTAACAACTATTGTTAGTAACATCTCAATAAAATTACCTAAAATCCACGTTTTGTCTGGATTCTCTACACATGCACCGTTATACAATGATTCATGTACAGAGAATCCAGATGGCCTGCTATCATGGCCATGATACGGTTGGAGCTGGCTCGCACTCTGCAGAACAAGGACGTGCTAATAACATCTAACCTAGAAGTCCTTATACCGCTGCTCAGAATTTATGTGACAATTAACAATAGCATCATCACATCAGCGGCATCAGCCTAATAAAGTCTTTGGTAAAATCTCATGTATATCAGTTTCAACGGGGTATCAGGTCGATGGTTGGTACGGAACCCTTACTGCGCGAGTCCGACTCGCAGTTAGCCGATTTTTATCTATTTATTATCAACCCAGCCTTTTCCTAACATTATAAGAGTCGGTTTGCAGGGCTATTGGTTTGGGCATGTAGAGAGGGCAGTAGCGTTCTCTGAGTATTTAACCAACCAAGTGCGATCGCCAACCCGCCTACCAAGCGTGGCGATTATGGCATATTCCCCCAAACTGCTTGGGGAGCTGTTGTTGCTTGACTGCTGGAAATATCCAGCAGTGGACGTCTTTCGGCTGAAATGATGATGTAGAGACGATGGTCGATAGGACATTGACGAAACAATTATTCGAAGCGAGAGTGGCTGGAAGAGTTGCAAAGGGCAGTCCCGGCTTTACCTACGGTGCAGGGTGTGCGGCGCACACGAGCTCAGGGTCTTAGGGGGCGCTGAACACGCGCTCGCGGTGCCTCCAAAGGGACTACGTCACTCGCGGCACTCGCGTTAAGGCCGACGCTGGCGGCAGTTGGGTGCACCATTTGCACCCAAATTTCCGATCAATGGGGAAAATATAACTGTAAGTATTCCATTTTGATCGCGCTTCTACTAAAGGGAGCCAGGGTATTGATTGCACCCGGGCGCTACATGGTTTAGAGCCGGCGCTGGGAAGGGAACAACCTCGGCGAATGTACCGCAAACAAATCGCAGACATTTTCAAAAAAATCCAGGTTAAGAGTACTCTAAACAGACGAGCATGCATGACGAGGTTAATGAACGTAGATGAAACGAAGGTGTGTCAGGATCGTACCAGGTGGAAATCCATAGTCTCTGCCTACCACAATGGGAAACAGATGTGATAATATGTATGCATGTATGCGGCGCATTCTTTCCATCAAAATGTATTCATTTATCCTACTGATCTAAGTACCTATTGTACTTCCTACTAATATTATAAATGCGAAAGTATGGATGTTTGTTTGTCTGTTTAATGTTTGTCCTTCAATCACACTAAATCTGCTGAACATATTTAGATGAAATTTAGCACACAGATAGACCATGTCCTGCACTAACACATTATACTTTTTATCGACATATCACGGGAGCGAAGCCGCGGGTATCAGCTAGTTTTAGAATAATAACGATGAAATATTACAAAATAATTATTTTACTATTTTTTACTTATTTACGCATGCGCAGCGTAATCTAAAGATATAAATTGTGGAAAGAAAAAATCGCTCACGAGCAGGATTCGAACCTGCGACTCCTGATCCCTGGCTATAATACCGTAATTTTGACCCACTGTACAGTGTACACCGTATTTTCGTTTTATCAATCTAGCAACAGCAACACACTGACGTCACTGACACTGGCAACAGCACATCAATGGAATAGAATGAGTGAGAACGTCAATTATCTTCTCCCTCATTGCTGGTTTCGTGGATTCGTTAATCAAACATATTTTCAATTAATATTATAATACAAGTCAGATAAATACCCGACTTTCCAAAAATTATTCTAATCTTGAATGATAAAAAGTCAATCGTTTTGTTGGGTTAATGGATTCTGCCGTGTAACGAAACCATATCGCGATTCAGCTGGGTGGGATAACGCCATCTATCGAGCGCACTGGTACTAATGGGATGCTCTGTAAGTATCGCTACTAAGAGCTAAGTGGCGCCCCCATCAGTAAAAAAATAATTACTCGCTGAGTAATTCAAAGCCCAATCAGATCCTTCTGTCGGCTTCTTTCTCGAAGTTGTGTCTACCAAGCTGAATCACCTGCCCTAGGTAGACGTATTCCGTTACAAAGAGTGCCCGCCTTTCAACGAATATTAACTAATTACTAACTAACTAATCATTCATTTATTTCTCCACCACATAAATAATTTTTACAGTGTAAACCATTAAGACAAATATTTGCTTAACATTATGTTGAAGAGACTGGAGCCTGTACTAGGTGAACCTGTGTTACAGGTCTCCAGGACTCCCAACTACCCGGACATTGTAAACAAAAGTCAAAATATTAATTTAACATTTCAGCATTATTGATAAAAATCTTGGTGTCACAGATGTGTACATAATTTATATTGGCCTCGGCATGACATTTATGTTAAACATGACTTGAGTCTCGTCCAGATTCATGCCGAGACCGACACGCCGAGAGGCTCCGTTTAAGCTGTAGTCGCCGTTAACGTGATACCCCGTCCAGTCCAGTCCAGCGTCTTGAAGACGTCCTCCAACGCTTTCGTGAAATTTTTTGGGGATATTTTACATCTCCTGCTACTGTCCGACCAGAAAGTGTCTCACTCTATGACCCTATGTGTAGCCTGCATCAAGTCCTCCCAAGAGCATGCGTGGCACAGGCGGGCATGCAAGCAGGTGAGACATGCTTTGCGTGGGAGCCAGGCAATCGCACCCGGTTTTACTTGCATCGATGAAACCCCACCTGACTAGATTATCCTTGCAGCGACCAACTCGTGTCCGTAGGCGATTAAGCGATTTCCAACTCGCCCCCGGGAGACAAATGCTCAGCTTGCTAAAGTTCAGAGAGTTTAGCATGCCCACCGAACGACATGCTACGAATGTTTATGTACATATGGCCAATTTGTTTGCGAACCGCGGTAATTATGGCAATACCTTAGGCCTTTTATTTAATTGTAACGCTCATTAAGAAACTCATGTCATATAAGAGATAAAAACTTTTTAACAAAAAATAAAACCGACTTCAAAAACCTTAACTAAAATGAGCAGATCATCTAGATAGGCGAAGCTAAAATAAACTGATTTATTGAAGCTAGTTAAAAAACTACTCAACCTAAGTCAATAAAATTTATATGGGACCACCGCGCGGACTTTCTCTACCAAATAAAAACCCAACCACGTAAATCGGCCGACAAATCTCGGAGTAATCGGTGTACCAGGCCCCTCAGAAAGTATTGCGAAAAAAAGTTTTTATATATGGGAGACTGGCCAGTTATAATGTTTTTTGAAAATATGATTATTTATAAGTAAAAATAAGTAAGTTCCAATTTCAAAATTTCCCTCCACATTTTTTGCGAGTTAATTCAAAGTATTGTGTCTCACTGAAATATGGATCTGCGCCGGGAACATTTTAGAGCTATGATTTTATACGATTTCAAGTGTCGCCTGAAACCGGATGAATCGTACGATAGACTTCAAATGGCATTCATGGATGAAGGCCCTTCCAAGGCAACCGTGTATCGTTGGTATAACGAATTCAAGCGCGGTCGACCAACTTTGGGGGATGACGAAAGAAGCGGTCGCCCTTTGACGGCTGTTACCGAAGAAAACGTGCTAGCAGTGAAAAATTTAATCCAAGACAATAGGCGAATTACATATCAGGAGATTCAACACATATTGAAGATTGGATCGGGAAGCGTTCACGAGATTCTACACAGCCATCTTCGCGTGAGGAGGATAGTATCACGCTGGGTGCCGCACAACCTCACCGATGCTCAGAAGCAGGCCCGGGTGGAATGGTGCCGTGATATGCTTAACAAATTTGAAGCAGGCTCGTCTCGGCGTGTTTACGACATCGTTACAGGTGATGAGTCCTGGATTTATCAATACGACCCAGAAACCAAGCGCCAGTCGACTGTTTGGGTGTTTCAAAATGAGCCAACGCCTACCAAAGTGAAGCGATCTAGAAGCGGGGGTAAGATTTTGATCGCTAGTTTTTTTAATTTGACTGGCCACTTGGTATCAATTCCCTTACGGGATCAAAGAAGCATTAATGCCGAATGGTATACTACCAAATGTTTGCCAGAAGTTTTCTCTGTTATAAGCAACAAGCGACCAAACACAGGGCTCCGCGGGCTACTGCTCCACCACGACAATGCACCTGCGCACACCGCACTCAAAACGAGGGACTTCCTGGACAGCACGCCAGTCAAACTCCTGGGTCACCCTCCTTACAGCCCTGATCTAGCACCGTGTGACTTCTTTTTATTCCCAAAAATAAAAAATCAGCTCAAAGGGATACAATTTTCGTCGCCGGAAGATGCGCTGGCTGCGTTCGAGCAGGCTGTAAACGAGGTGTCTGCGGCGGACTGGAAAAAGTGTTTTGAAAACTGGTTTAGGCGCATGAATCTTTGTATAGAGGCTGGTGGAAAGTACTTTGAAAAGATTTGATAAAAATATATGTACGTATAGAACAATTTTTTTTAGTTTCGCAAAACTTTCTGAGTGTCCCACGTACATACATGAAAAAAAAAAAAAGAAAAAAAAAAAAAAAAATACATAACCTCCTCCTTTTTTTGATGTTAACCGACATACAAAGAAGAGGCCGTGGACGACTACCAATGACCTGGTTACAAACAATAAAAATTATATAAGATATATAAACACGAATAAAGAGACAACCCACAACCGTACCACAGAACAAATATTAGTACTGCGTACAGAACGGCCACTCGCCTCCTCCCGGCGATCCAACTTACCACACCCCGCCCGGATTTCAGACCTCACTTAATTTGTTCAAAGCGACGCGCGTTGTACACACGGCTTCACATCAAGCTGTACATTTCCAGTATAAGCTGACCTCGCATTGTATAGTTTTTCCTTACAACGCGAGGTCAGCCTATACTGGTTTTGTACAGGTTGATGTGTAGCCGTGTGTACGTACGCGTTGTATTTTAATTTGTTTCGTGTAACTAGTGAAAAATACTTACTAATTATATTAACAGAGATAGTAGTTATTACTTCCGTGTGGTGCCGGACGTCAAGAATTGCACCACCCTATATATCTTCTCATCGGTGTCGTAAAAATCGACTAAGGGATTCACCAGAGGATTGACAGCAGAGTTCTCTGAGTATTTAACCAACCAACTGCGATCGCCAAACCGCCTGCGTGGTGATTATGGCATATACAACATGCTTGTGGGAGGCCTATGCCCAGCAGTGGACGTCTTTCGGCTGAAATGATGATGATGATGAATTAAAGTAAGGCACTTGCCAAATTTATGAATAGGTAATTTTACTGTCATAAAATGGGATTATTTTGTTCTGTGTTCAACATATTCGATTGCGATATGACATATTTATAATTTAGACTGTCATTTAATTAACAACATTTTCGAAAAGATTATTTACAAACTTAATTGATATGGACAACATTGTCCAGCAATGGACGGCTTTCGGCCGAAATGATGATGATAATGGACGTCATCGGTGGCTGCAGCCCTATTATTACACACACGTTTGGCGCGTGTACAAACGCCATCTGTTTATATGTAAGTGTGGTAAGCACTGAAATCAACGCGCATTATGGTGTGTCCGGGCCACACAAATAGATAGAATGGCCAAGTGGGCAGGGCGCGCGTGACATCAAAAAGCCTTCCTCCAGTACGCCTTATGACATATTTCTGTAAATACTGTCACAAAAACCCGCAAAAATGCCTTATTGTGCTGTTTCTAACTGCTGAAACAAAAGCTGTAAAGTATATTTGATTAAAGTACAACATAACATAACATCACGCCTGTATTTCCCCGAAGGGGTAGGCAGAGGTGTATAGTACACCCACATTTCGCCTGTTATGTTATAGTCCCATGTAATAGGGGGCGAGCCTAAAGAAAGAAAAAAAAAGATTAAAGTTTATTTTTATTCATTTTTTATTTTTTGATTATAATATATTTTTTTTAAATATGGGAGGCGTAGTTTGTTCCAAAACACGCATGAATAGGAAGTAAAATTGTGATTACAACCATTCTGTCTATTTCTTTGGTCCGGGCCCAGTACGGGGTGTGACCAAACCAAACAAAACCAGGAAACAGTCGCTAAACTATCATATTTTGCGCTCCAGCGAGCTTTTTTAACGCTACAATATACCAACGACACATTCATATGACCGAGCGTTCTATGGCAAACAAAACCACTCCACTAACTCGCGATCATAACTCACAAGTCGTAGTTAGTTTTAATCAGTCGTTAGCTGCTCCCCCCGGGATCGTTAACAAATGGCTCGGCGCCACTCTGCGACGAAATCCAGATGCTTTTAATAGCATTTTAACCCAATTACGAACGCAACTTCATGAAACATTTTGAGACATTGAAATGTTTATTATTATATACTACGCACTTATAAAAGTTCAAGTTTAGTGAGAATATTGTGGTGCAGAAGTTCAGTTTTTTTTAATTTATTTATTTTTTATTTTAATTGAAAACGTTTTTCAAATATTATGTAAAAGCTGCTGAACTAACTCATTGGTAACTTATTGGTATTTGGTATTGGTATTGGTAGCGTTCACAAGTTCCACTGCTGAACTGTGCTTTTGTTCATCAAGAAATTCTCAGTAGCTGCCAATTCAGCAGTTGCCAATAACCGGGCACACATCCATAACCTACCCCTTCGGGGAAATACAGGCATGACGTTATGTATATAAACCTATAAAAAAAACATATTAAATCATATCTATATGATATAAAAAAAAAAAACAAGGATATACCAAAGACATTTGTATACTGACGGGATATACATATTTCGATGCTTTTTTTTATATACCGCGTTCAAAAAATGAAATCGAGTTAATACTGCAGTGTCATGCAGTCCTGAGCTACAAGTCTCTAGCTAATCGTAAAGTAAGTTTAAAGTCGATTGCAAAGTACAATCGTAAAGTAAGTTTAAAGTCGATTGCAAAGTACGACAAAAAGGCAGACATGAAAGCGAATTAATAAAAACGTGGTTATAAAAAATGAAATTTGAAAAGCATGAAAACACAAAACCTTACACAAACTTATTTTTCTCAATATAAAGCGTTTTCTTATCTAATAGCAAGAATTCGCTTTGTTGAAAGGATATTAATTGATCACTGACAATGCGCTGATTAAGAGCATAGAAAGAAATAGGGCACCGCCTTTTTCCCTATGGGTATCGTAAAAAGGCGATTAAGGGATAATTTAAAGAAGATCGGCAAACAAAGTTACATTCCTTACTTTCATTTCCTTACATTTACGCTAAAAAAAAAAAACCCGCGGAACACATAACCTCCTCCTTTTTTTGAAGTCGGTTAAAAACAACTTGCCACATGTGGTGGATAGCGTTCTTCGAGTCGATGATACAATAACATAAACAACATAACATAACATCACGCCTGTATTTCCCCGAAGGGGTAGGCAGAGGTGTAATAGTACACCCACATTTCGCCAGTTATGTTATAGTCCCATGTAATAGGGGGCGAGCCTATTGCCATTGACCGGGCACAAATCCAGACTCCGGGCTGCTACTGAGAATTTCCTAATGAAAAAACCCAATAACACTTTGCCTGACCCGGGAATCGAACCCAGGACCCCACGCTCAGCAGTCGCGCTTGCAACCACTAGACCAACGAGGCAGTCAAATGATACAATGATAGTGGAAAAACGATCAGGTACAAAAAAAAATATACGAGAACGCTGCTGCCCATGCTCTGGTGAATCCCTTAGTCGCCTTTTACAACACCCATGAGAATAGATAGTGGTTAGTGCTTACTGAAATGCATTTTCCACAAACTTCACGAAAATTACTTTATCTCCCACTTGCTCGGAAATTGGTTCATTATTCAAAAAAAAAAATACAACAATCGGTTCTTTTCCGTACGTAACGAAATAACAGGCCGGTAATATTCAACAGGACAATAATAGAAATTGCTGGACACTTTTTATTTTTTAAATTATGTTACCGAGGTTTTTAAGTACACACTTACATAAATTAGGTGTTTTTAGGTACAAAATATTTGTCATTATACAGGCTGTATGCGCATTTTTTTTTTCAAAACTTTTAAAATAGAACAAGAACCGCGCGCGGGCTAATTGGCGTGAATGTAAATGAGATACTGTTGAATTAATTTGTGTTGTGTTTCCTCGCAAATCAGAGAAAAGTACTATACAAGTCTCGGCCGAAATAGCAATTAACGGCCTCGTTTAGTTGAAAAGGACTCGGCTTGCGCCTCGTCCTTTCAAAATCACTTGGGAAGTACTCGGCTTCGCCTCGTACTTCCAATATTACTCGGCCGTAAGTTGCTTCATTTCAGGCCTCGACAGTAATGTACTATTATTTAAATGACAATTCTATACTGTTCTACTGTCCTTTACCTGTATTGTGTATTTACGGCCCTCCCATAAACGTTTTTAACGCTTTACTTATGAAGGTTTTATGATCAAAAAACTTTATTTCTGTCCCATACATTTTATCAGACGGTGAACGTTGCTCCGTCGTCGCGTCGTTACTTTTCTAGGCAACACAATAAAATTACCTACATTATTTAATTAGGATACTCTTTGTGGCTTCTTATGATAGTGTCATAGAAAACAGTTAAATTACTGAGGTAATCAAAAGGAGGCAGAGGACCGAGTGTTGTGGCGCAACTTGGGAGAGGCCTATGTCTAGCAATGGACGGCGACAGGCTGATTTGATTAATCAAAAGGAGTTGCCTTTTGAATTTCTTCGCATTTAATTAAATCTTGAAGACGACGAAGATTTCTTCCTCTATATTCAACATCTCTCTATCGCTCTAAGGTTTGCTGTTAGAAAACTCAGTTCTGAGTTAAGCTCGCCGATGTACATAAACTTTCCTACTGTAATATAAATGTATATCTGTGTGTACAATAAAGAATAAGAATAAGAGACTTCCACTCTTGGGCATCCAACTGTGGGATTACTGAGACATCCATAAGATTACTGACACATCCATAAGATATTGCAAGTTCTGTTTTCATTCCAACCTAGATATCAACAGAAGTCCTACATGTATCACAGTCACAGACTTATATTACTATCACAGTGTTAATAATTCAATAGACTCTCAGATGAACTAGATTTTAAGTTGATTCGAATCAAATAATTTGTTTCGCAAAAAGAACAGTAAAAATTCGATACCTAAACATTCGAAACAATTTTTCTCAAAAATAGGTATCTACTTATCTAAATTTATTTGTCATTCGCTATTTGTTAACGCTAATTTCTACAGACAAATTCATAGTTTTTAGGGTTCCGTAGTCCTACAGGGAACCCTTATAGTTTTGTCATGTCCGTCCGTCTTTTTTTTTTATGCCGCGGTGTCGGAGGAAGTATGGAAATCCTCATGGACGCACTCCACCCGGGGTAGGCGGAGCCAGTGTCGGACTCTTACCGACTAAAACCACCACGGTGTTCCTTCAACTACCTTAGCTGGGGGCGTGGGAACCCGTGAGTATTCACACAACCACCCCCGACAGGTACCGGCCCGCCACAAGCAGGCGAGCCCCTTCTACCCGTGACCTTCTACGCGCACACGGAACACTGCACGCCACCTCACCTCATGCGCCTTTACCAGCTGCGCCAACTACGCCGGCTGTGCCAGCTACGCCAGCCGCTGGTCGGGCAGCAGACTACCCCGAGTCTGCTGCTCGCAGGCCCTACCTCCCGTATTTTTTTATAGAGGTTTTCTTCCTCGCGGTCCGGGCGGTGAAGCCAAGACCCGCGGTCCCTAGAGGCGCGAGAACACTATTGAGCGGGCACTCACGCACGCACGTCACGGCACGGGTTACGAGATCGACGGGGCCAGAGAAGGATAGTCCTCCCTCTGCCTGCCCAGTGGCAGGGTGAGTGCACACCGGGCCCGCCCTTGCTCCTCCACTGTGCCCTCTGTTGGGAACAGAGGGACACCTGTCCGTCTGTCCTAATCCTTTACAGCTTAATAACTTCTATAGTTATAAACATAAGTAAATGAAATTTTGTAAAAAAAATAGTTTAGATATAGATCTCAATTTAAAAAGAAAAAAAATCTTGATAACGTATTTTAGGGGTGGCGCCCATACATGTGAAATGGGGATGAAAATTTTTTTTTGTCTGCACCCCCTCGTCTCGGGTATCATTGAATAGGTCTACTAAAATGAAGGTAATGTTTCAAGCATAACTTTTTTATCAGGTATACCATCTGCGAAATAGAGTTCGCCAAAGTGGCTTGCAATGTGTCCCCCCCCCCCTGTCATTTCTAAACTATGCAACGTAGAAACTTATAATCTTCCACATTGATAGACCTTTATAAAAACTCTCTTTTAAAATCATTTTGAGTATAATGTGATTATAAATTTTTGAGTTATAGAGAGAAAACTGAAAAATACTTAAGACGTCCTAGTTCATAGGTCATTGACCTTAGAGAAAAATGATCTTAGCAAATAATGCTCCTTTAGTTACTTTCTATTTAAAAAAATCACAAATAGAAACTTTGTGTTATATTGATATGACACACTTCTTAAATTTAGCGCTAGGTGGCGCTGTTTGCAAAAACTAAAATAGCAATGATTAATATTCGATTTGATTCGTTTGTAATTAGACCTACTTAAGGAACCCTATAATACTGAGCATGGCCCGACATGGTCTTGGCCGTTTTTTTTTTATTTTACACTTGTCTTTGACTGTACCATTGTATTTTATTTATATGCCATTTTCGGCATCCGTAGTAAAGGGGGAAGTCCACAAATATAACACAAAGCTTTGTGAAACTGCCACAGTATTGAAATAATAGTAGGCTTATCACTTTACCAACACTGCCAGCGCTCGCCCATCCTGAAAAAGGCACTAGAATCGATACCACTGCTCCTTTAATGACAATTGAGCAACAGTACCCCAGGTACCACTGTTCTTGTAGTCACTAAGTTCTTTTTAGGGTTCCGAAGTCCTACAAGGAACCCTTATAGTTTCGTCATGTCCGTCCGTCTGTCCGTCTGTCCGTCTGTCCGTCTGTCCGTCTGTCCGTCTGTCCGTCTGTCCTAATCCTTTAAAGCTTAATAACTTCTACAGTTATAAACATAATTAAATGAAATTTTGTTAAAAAATAGTCTACATATAGATCTCAATTTTAAAAGAAGAAAAAAATCGTTTTTACGTATTTTAGGGGTGGCGTCCATACATGTGAAATGGGGATGCAAATTTTTTTTTCGCTGCACCCCCTCGCCTAGCCCGCCAAAGTGGCTTGCAATGTGTCCCCCCCCCTGCCATTTCTAAACTATGCAACGTAGAAAGTTATAATCTTCTACATTGATAGACCTTTGTGAAAACTCTCTTTTAAAATTATTTTGAGTATAATGTGATTATAATTTGTTGAGGTATAGAGAGAAAACTGAATAATACTTAAAACGTCCTAGTTCAAAGGTCATTGATCTTAAAGAAAAATGATCATAGCAAATAATGCTCCTTTAGCTACTTTCTGTTTGAAAAAGTCACAAAAAGTAACTTTGACATGGCACTTCTTAAATTTGGCTTCTTGAATTTATCGCTAGATGGCGCTACTAACAACACGCTCTGAGTCGCGAATGCTGCCGATTATTGCAAAAACTAAAATAGCCATGATTAATATTCGATTTGATTCGTTTGTAATTACACCTACTTAAGGAACCCAAAAGCATAAGCATGTTAAGCATGGCCCGACATGCTCTTGGCCGGTTTTTTTTAATAGTAGATGCGTCTAGTACACTTCACCTAAGTATACACTGGAATTCTCTTGTTCACGAACTTAATTTGAACTATCGCTCTCTTTTACTAAAAGTAGATACAAGAAAGGGATGGCAATAATTTTAGAACTGTCAAATTAGTTGGAATTTAGATTTCCATACTAGTTTAGTCGTGATCTCAGAACATGCCCACTAAAATACAAAGAAATGGAATACGTAAACTAAATTGACAGTTCTAAAATTGTTGCCATCCCTTTCTTGTATTTGCTATTAGTAAAAGAGAGCGATAGATTAATGTAAGTTTAGTTCGTGACCAAGAGAATCGACACCACTGTAAATTGCATTTATAACATCATCGCAATAAACGCTGCGTCATAGGAAAAACGAGCGACACATCGCGCTACGCCCAATGATATTTATAAATACTATATATTTACATTTAAATATCATGGGCTACACCGAACTCTGAACATAAGGGCCAGCACCATTACAACCCACTTTTCTGTGATGATTATTACTTCTCATACATACTATAACGCCTATTTCCCATTGGGGTAGGCAGAGGCTATGGATTTCCATCTGCTACGATTATGAATTTATGACACACGTCTTTCGCTTCATCTACGTTCATTATCCTCATCATACATGCTCGTCGTCGGTTGAAAACATAAAAATCTAAATAATCAGATAATAGAAGTGAAAAAGGTGTGTGAACTTGTCGCCGCATGCGGTGCTCATAGGACACCAGTGCGCGAACCGTTCGCTTGATCATCAGTGCTGTTTTGGACGCGGAGTCACTATCATTGTAATGACATTCATGAGCAACTTTGTTTCCTTAAACTCACCATGTTTTTTTAGAACCTCTGTATTTTTGCATAGTATTTTAAAATGCAGCACTAGCTAATCATATTTGTTTCTTCTGGGGTGGGGACCTGGTGACCTGTATTACAGGTGTTTCTACCTACCACAGGCACCAGCGATCCACAACCAGAAACTGGTCTCAGCTATATTAATTATGTATGTTTCCTTTGTATTTTTTTGGTTTGTGGTGAGAAATAAACGTTTTTATTATATTATTTATTGTATTTTGCAGCATATCTAACAGCGGGTTTTTGGCTTAATTTATTTTACATTGAATGCTAGAAACATGGTGGACGTAATTGCGTATTTATGTGTTGGTAACGGTTAACCGATCGGTGACACGCGTTTCGGTATTAAAAGACAGTAGATAACATGTCTATTACATTATTATATAGATTTATATGGTTGAAAACGTCTCCGATTTGGTTGCAGTAATAATAACTCTCGGTGTTCAAAATACTATGTTGCTTCAGTCTAGGGGGCCTACCATAGAAATAGATAGAGTAGAATTATTATACTTTATTGTACACACATATACACATTTTTATTACAGTAGGAAAGCTTATGTACATCGGCGAGCTTAACTCAAAAATGAGTTTTCTTACAGCAAACCTTAGAGCGATAGAGAGATGTTGATATATTAATAGAGAATAAAAACAAGTGTACAACAGAATAACAATTCTTTTGACTACATTTAGAATGGTTGTAATAACAATTTTACTTGCGATTCATGCGTGGTACAGACAAGTAAATTGGTCTGTGATGCGTGGCAACTTTCGAACAAACTACGCCATACACACACATCCGTGAAACGTCTTATTATACCATGACGCCATACATATTGAGGTCATTAATTTTTAAAAATTATCTTTAATTAAATGTACTTTACAGCTTTTGTTTCTGCAGTTAGAAACAGCACAATAGGGCATTTTTGCGGGTTTTTGTTACAGTATTTACAGAAACAAGTCATTAGGCGTACTGAGAAAGGTTTTGAAATGCCCTGCACTATGGTGCAGAGTGTTGACACGCGCGCCCTGCCCACTTGGCCATTCTATCTATTTTTGTGGGAACAGCAGTTCTTTTTTCACGAATTCAGAATTGCTGCCATAAGTACTAAAAGTTAAATTGCAACTGTTCACACACACATTCACACAAGTAAACCGGCCGGGCGGCCGTGGCACGCGGCTGCGATCATCACCTCACTTCATCGTATGCATTATTGTCGCGAACACCTTGTTAAAACTTATAACCAACGCCTATTACATTATTTCTCAAAAGTCCACAGTTTTATTTATTTAATCTCCTGGCCTATCTATGATCATAGATAGATAGATGTTCGCGAAACATTATTTATTTACATTATTTCCGGAACATTACCCAGTGACTGGGTAATGTTCCGGACCGGACGTAAAGAATCGCACCACCCTATATCTTCTCATGGGTGTCGTAAAGAATTGCATGTATGTCCGTGTGGTGCCGGACGTAAAGAAATGCATCACCCTATATCTTCTCATGGGTGTCGTAAAAGGCGACTAAGGGATTCACCAGAGGTTGGGCAGCAGCGTTCTCTGAGTATTTAACCAACCAATTGCGATCTCAAACCCGCCTGCCAAGCGTGGCGATTACTTTTCCATTCTATCTATTTATGTGTGCCTACAAGGGATATGTGATACATATTTGTATCCCAAATCCTATTATAAGCAGGTACCTACGTATTGGCATCTGCTTTCTAGGGATCGCATCGGCGTGTAGTCTAAATGTTAATGCGTGGACCACGGGACAATACTATGCAAATATCATCCCTCTATATTGGCCCAGAAATGTATGCGAGGGGATAACACCGCCGCCCACCGCCCAAACTAATACTTGTGATACCTGTGTACGAATATTTTCTGCTATTATGTATTGACATGTGGTTTTGGAATTTTCGGGTATGAATTTTTTTCCTAGAGCATAATGTGGGTAGGTAAGCATACGATGGTTGTATTGAAATAGAGTTGCAAAGGACTCGAGTCTTCGAGTCTCATTATTTAGACTCTCTAGCTGATGAAAAATAAGACTCGACTCATTTCATTACAACATGACTCCAAACTAGAGAACTAATGTAAAGTCTCTGTGAGCTCGAGTATCTTTGTGTATTCGAGTCCTCTTGATGTCTTACTTTTATTATAGTAAATAAGTAAACTGTTACTTTACGGGAAATTAGTTGCATTATCAAACAGAAAGGCTTGGATGAAAAGTTACAGTATTGATTAAGGATATTATTAATTATTTTAGGAATACAAATCATTTATAAGTATCATAAAAATAAGATGTAAATTGTAGACAGAAAAAATCACTCACAAGCAGGATTCGAACCTGCGACAAGGAACACGGCCTGTATCTTAATAAGATGCTGACGTCACCCAAAGACGGATACAAATTGGTGGTTAAATTCGATACCACGAGCAGAGTTCTTGATAGCTTAGCAATTAAAGCACTGGTGTACCGAACCAAATTCAAAGTCACTCAGCGAGCTATGGAGCGAGCTATGCTTGGAGTTTCTTTGAAGGATAAAATCCGTAACGAGATTATCCGGAGAAGAACCGGAGTGACTGACATAGCTTGTAGGATCAGTAAGCTGAAGTGGCAGTGGGCTGGCCATGTCTGTCGAAGGACCGATGGACGTTGGAGCAGACGAGTCCTTGAGTGGAGACCGCGAATCGGCAAACGCAGCGTAGGGCGCCCCCCTGCCAGGTGGACCGACGACCTAAAGAACGTGGCTAGGGGGGACTGGATGCGGAAGGCAGAGGACCGAGCGTTGTGGCGCAACTTGGGAGAGGCCTATGTCCAGCAGTGGACTGCGATAGGCTGAGTTGATGTACCGAACCAGGAGTCGCAGGTTCGGATACTGATTATGAGCGAATATTTCATTTCACAATTTAGGTATATCTTTAGATTTCACTACACATACGTTAATGCGTTGAAATATAAATATAATTGAGTAAGTTTTGGTACCTAATTTGGTAATCTTATCATCAATAATGGGTAGTTCTAATTATTTATAATTAATAAAATTTGTTTTATTTTAATAGGTAATGTAACCATGAAATGCAAATGTGAATGTCTGTCTAAACGTCAAACGTGGATCCACGCGAGACTTAATAGAATTTTTATTGTCTGGAATTGCGACATACAAGATGTTAACTGTCTGGTGCTCGGCTCGACTCAGTCTTGAGCCTAGTTAGACAATTGAGTCGAGTCTACAAACTTATGACTCAAACACTCGAGTTATTTGCAACACTATCTCGGAAGCGTACGATGCGATACGTGCACGGAATTCGTAGAGCAATGAGTTGTTGTAACCGCAGACGCGACTTGCTGCTTTTTGTTTTCTGATTACCATAATGTGTACAGATATAATAAAAAATTTGATCAGTTTAGGGTAAGTGGTGTATTTGTAATATATACATAAACATAAACAGCCGTGCGGGTTGGCGGACTACACACACAATCGAGAATTGTATGGAGCACTCTCAGGTGTGCAGGTTTCCTCACGATGTTTTCCTTCACCGTTAAAGCAAGTGATAATCAAATTCTGATCCGCACATGAATCCGAAAAGTCAGAGGTACGGGCCGGGATCGAACTCGCACCCTCCTGCATGAAAAGCGTTCAACCACTAGGCAATCACTGATATGTATGTATGTATATTGTTATATGTATTTTTTTTATATGAGTCAAAAGTAATATTGACAGTTTGGTTACTATTGCGGCTGTCGAATCGAATCCCAGGTCGGGCAAATTATTTATAGGTTCACCTTGAAGCTATAGAAAAGTAATGTCTATAGATATCTTCACTATAATATTATAAAGAGGAAAGATTTGTTTGTTTGTAATTGATAAACTCTGGAACTACTGAACCGATTTTGATCATTCTTTAACCATTAGAAAGCTACTTTATCCAGAAGTAACATAGGCTATATTTTATTTCAGATTGCGGGCGAAGCCGCGGGAAAAGTCAATTTTAAAATAAAAAGCAGACATCGTTGACACAGACTTCCTTTTTATTACAAATATTAATTGCACATAAGAACATTTCATACAAAAATATATTCTTAATTAAAAAGATTCCCACTAAAACAAACTAAAAAACCGCAATATAGATCGATATTACACAAATACAATAATTAGAAAATTTTGATTATATGCAATCATAGTGGAAATGAAAAAAAATATTTATAAAATCAGATGTCAAGAAGTTTTCCTAGATATAAAACAGAAACTAATATATTTAAGAAATATAAAAATTGTTTTCCAATAAATTATATTCAGAGTACAATTTAATTGACGAAACTTCAAGCCAAAGCATATTGCGCCATTAGTTCATTATTTAAAATACCATAGAGTCCTATACCGCGTAGCAGCATTTTGCCATAAGGCCTAATTTTCGATGTTATTCAATACAAAGTTAGGCCTAATAGCAAAACGGTGGTACGCAGAATTGCACTCTCACCGACGAAAGGATTTATCAATAATATTTCTTTATTAACAATTCAACAATCTAGCTAACATTTATATACAATTGTGATGGTAAATGGTAACATTACATCTTTGACTTTATTTAATTTCTCTATAACTGTAGTAGGGCAGTATTACAATTGTGTTATATTATATCTTCTACAGTATTTATATCACATTATAGTTATTAACATACCTGTTATATAAAACACGTTAATTTCGACTTTATACAAATTAAGATTGAAATTTGTGACAATTTTATTTTTATTTAAAAATAAAAACTCTAACTTCTAAAAATATACCTAACATCGG
Organism: Asteroscopus sphinx; assembly: GCA_949699075.1. Taxonomy (NCBI): domain Eukaryota; kingdom Metazoa; phylum Arthropoda; class Insecta; order Lepidoptera; family Noctuidae; genus Asteroscopus; species Asteroscopus sphinx. Next base: position 6,950,020 of record OX453016.1, read on the forward strand.
CAAAATAAATGAATGATTATTTTTTTACTAATTACAATTAAAACTAAGAAGCTTTACTACTTATAAAATAATGTTAAAATTACGACGACTCAAGGTATATTTTATTTAGGACTATGTAAAAAATTGCCTAATAGAATCAACATTTTAAACTATATTTTCGTCAACTTGAACGGGTTCAAAATTATAAATTGTACAATTTTTAAAACGCTATGGTAACTTTGGGCCTATCAACTATATTACAATTAAAATACATTTAACTACAGTTTAGGGTCGTACGCCATACTGAGAGAGCTCAAAAACAGATCTTACACCAGATTCATATTACATTACAGTGTATTTGTGGCATGTTGTATGGCTTATATTGCAATGACTCTTGGTGGAACCATGTTTGCGGATACTTGAAGACCAGTTAATTGAAAACATTCAAAATATAGTTCCAAACTAATCACAATGCTTTAAATCTCAATCTTCTGACAGTAAATGTTTCTGATTGCCATTTATTGCTGACGATAACGACCTGTCACAAATCCGGTAGTTGGCTACTGTTAAAAATTACAGAAAATGTTATATGATTTAAAAGATAGTACAGAAAGGACAACATTGTAGAAAAAAAAAAAAAAACCATAAAAAAATTAAAGAGATATACGTTTTTCAAGTTTTTGGAAGGGGCATTTTCTGTCCTTGTCGTGCGACACGGACCTTGTTCAGAGAGATGTCAAGTTACTATGAAGGTTTTGTACAATGACGTCATTCTTTAATAGTGCTGTCTCTGTCTAGTGAACACATTTAAATCGCTTATAACTTGTACATTTTATTAAATATTTTATTGGTTTTCTCCAACTTGCTCGGAAATTGGTTCATTATTCAAAAAAAGAATACAACAATCGGCTCTTTTCCGTACGCAACGAAATAACAGGCCGGTAATATCCAACAGGACAATAATAGAAATTGCTGGACACTTTTAATTTTTTTAATTATGCTACCGAGGTTTTTAAGTACACACTTACATAAATTAGGTGTTTTTAGGTACAAAATATTTATCGTTATACAGGCTGAATGCGCATTTTTTTTTTCAAAACTGAAAATAGAACAAGAACCGCGCGCGGGCGAATTGGCGTGAATGTATATGAGATACTGTTGAATTAATTTTTGTTGTGTTTCCTCGCAAATTAGAGAAAAGTACTATACAAGTCTCGGCCAAAATAGCAATTAGCGGCCTCGTTTAGTTTTAAAAAGGACTTGGCTAGCGCCTCGTCCTTTTGAAATCACTTGGGAATATTACTCGGCCGTCAATTGCTTCATTTCCGGCCTCGACAGTAATGTACTATTTTTCACTGTTGCTTATTTTTCTTGAAAAAGTTTCGAGTTATATAATAAAAACGAATTTAAAAAAAATTGTCACCTTCCCTATTACCGTCAAACAATAACATCTATTGTCTGTCAGGAGATTGAGACCAGTTTGGAACCATATTTTGAACGTTTTAAATTACGAGAATTTTATTGGCCTTCAGAGCATTAAACCCTTTATAGACGTAACACGTCATGTTCTTTGTTTGGAATCGATTCGGCAAATTTTCGACTACCATAACGTGCTCCTATTGGCTAACGCGCTTTTAGCCTGATCTGTTCGCATAAATATAACAGTTTAGGAATTGGACAGTCACAGATTTGAAACTCGATGGTTAAAAGTATTTTATTTTAATAGGTAAGTATCAATTTGTTTTACCAATAGCATTGGCAATGACTGTCCCAAAAGCATCTACATATACTTAATTTTGGTATAATTGCTTATAGAAACCATTACATGGACAGTAACGTCAAAATTAAGTACTTTAAAACAATACAATACGTTATCATCAACAATGAAACAATCATACATCAGGACAGCCCAAATTTCGTAAAAGGAACATGCATGGACGGTTAATGACGTCATCAGCACTCAATCATGTGTGCGAAAGAGACGGAGCATGTGTAATGCAAATGACCTCAGCGGCTAACATCAAAGGCAGGTTTGATTAAGTCAAGAGAGCACTAACTAGAGATGCAGCAACAAACATGAAACCACCAATAGGGACTTGTGTTCCTTAAACATAGTTACGAAACTATTACAAGTTGATAACTAACTTAATCGATTAAGTTCCGATTATCAGTTAAATAGTATATATGTTACAGTGAAAACCCGATTTCCAGACAAAACTGATATTATCTAACACGCTTAGGCATAATTAGTAGTAGAACTAGTTTATCCTAGCAGATAGAACTAGTATTGCCTAGGCAAAACCAGTTTCTAGTGGTGTGGGGACACAGTTCTAACCTAACCTACTTTTTAACTTTTTGTATGCATTTTTTCTTATAGCATTGGGCTATTATTATTTCTACCTGCAGGCGTGGCATGATCACTGTAGACAAGAGATTTGTCTACGGAAGAATAGACAAAACGACAGTGTATAGTACTTTAACTGTCATTTTGTCTATTCTTTCGTAGACAAAACGCTTGTCTACAATGGTCATGCTAGGCCTGCTGAAAGTTTTAGGATAAACTAGTTTCGCTGATTGCCCTTAGGTAAAGCTAATCTTGTCCAGGCCAAACCAGTTTTGCCTAAAATCAGGGTTTAACGGTAACATATCGATTGGAATTATTTTCCTGGACGCCATTTTTGATTCGTTCATATGAAATTTTAATGTAGGTTTGTAGTTCAAAAGTTTGAAAAGCTGCAGGAATGTTATCTTTAATTACAGAATGCTTGATATGGAATCGTTAACAAACTTTCGAGAGAATGTAAAAGGAACATCTCAGAGTTATATCGTCCAAGTATCACAATGTAACAAAGTGTGGCGTCGAAACCGTCGCTACACGAACTCTTTGTTCAACTTACAATTTTACAACTAGCTATATTACATACATACATAGTTACTTTAAATACAAGACTTTAGTACTTCGACAACATTACATCGAGACATAATACAGACAAATGACAGAAGTCCATTTTAATTCACATTATTGCTAGCGATTGGTGTTAGAACACACATCAAATAGAACTTATTTATCATAATAATTCATTTATTTACGACATTATAAATAGCTACGTATTTGTTTCGGGAATTGATCTACTTTGGATCATTCTGTCAGTATTATGGTCGAATATTGAAGAAAGCGGTCAACAGTATTGAGCGGTTCCACAACATTATGCAAAGGCGGTAACTGCAAAATAAAGTCGTAAAACTTTTATCGATAGCTGTCTTTTATCGTACTTTGTCTTAACGAATAAGTAAGCACGGACGTTTTATCGATCGATAGATAGTTGTCGAGTAATAAATAATTAACAGAAGTAACTATATCAATATTGACTATGTCGATAAAAAGTCCGCGCTTCAAAAATTCCGGGATTTAGGTTTTCACTAGCTTTTACAAAGCTTACATGATAGGTAAGTGTCTTATAACAATATCCAACATAATTGTAATGGTCCTCTTTCAAAACACAACAAAGAAATTAACAATAGTCCAACTTTTATTGACATCGGTACTCGTGTCAGTGTTACAAACTAGCGAAGTTGACTTACTGCTTATGTCTCTATCGGGGGTAAATTAGAATTGAACAACTAAAAATTTCAATAACTAGGAAGTTGTGACCCTACATCACTTAATGACTTACCGCTACAGCTGGTGGCGGGATCACTGACTCTCAGATGACAACACATTACGTCATAACTTACTTCTATAATCACAGCGCGCGCTATGTGGAATGTTCGAGGAGTGGTTCGTGTTCGCACTGGACGGCTCGTTCTATCTCCTTCTCTCTCGCGGGGAAGGCGGTGCGCGTGGTGAGAACGGCGACGTCGCCGTCGTCGGTGCAGGCGAGCGGAGAGTATACTACGCCGCGTGCTCGTGTGCGTTTGGGCTTCTGTTCACGTGGACTGCGAGCCTGTTGAAGGAATATCAAATTTAAAAAAGTTGCAGTAGGTACTAGTTGACAATGACAACTGAGTCAACTGACTGTTTGCTGTTCACTCTCCCACTTTACCGCGCGTACATCTCAGTACCATATATGTCGCCCTACCTAGCTCCCTTCCCCACATATCTGCGGATGACGTCACGTTTGACAGTTGTCTAATTATCTTGGTCCGATCAGGTTGGTCGACTAGTAGTAACGTTATTTTCCTATCATGATATACAAAAGGTGGGTCTAGAGGAGACAACGATTGGGCAGAACCGAAATCAATTTGTTACACACGACACGAATTTAGCATGGCTTATTGGCTACATTTCATGTTGTATGGTCACATTCCGTCAATCATCCAATGGGCACACGTAACGTGATGTCTTTACACGTCTTTAAATTGGCGTCACTTTTAGTAACTTTTCTTCAATTCCATTCACATGATCTATTTTTAAAATAAACATTTTTCTGAAAACGTCTACGATTGTAAAAAGAAAACAAGAATTTCCAGAACTTTCTCATTTTATTCGCAGATCAAAAACAAAACACGAAGTTGATGTCTAGTGTTTTATTATTCCGACGAAATAAAATGAACATTTATGCGACATCAAACGGCTTCATTTCGTATGTCGATCTTACGAGAATATCGATACAAAAGTTAATGAGGTTATTCGCAGTAAAGAGTGAATGTTTATGTATTTACAAACCGTTATGTGATATGGTGTATTAGTACAATGTGATGAAGAATATAATATAGTTTATATCTAGTATACTTAGAATAAATAAGCCTAGAACCGCAGTAGTCGCACGCGGAGTGAAGCAAATTCAAGTTGGCCTTAAAAGGCTACGTTTAGTAAATTTTACACGCGCCTACGTGTGTGTCGGCAAACATTTTACGTGTTGCTAGTGGTGTGTAACTCAGCTCAGAGCCGGTTCAAATATACAGATCAATAAGCTTGAGCTGTTGAGCTGCAGCTCAATGACAAAATACGCAGCTCACGGCTCAAAGAAAATTATCTTTCTAAGCGACGTCGTTCGTTGCACGAGAGAGTGAGCCGGAGCGGCGAAAGATGTCTACGAGTCGCGGAATGAGCCGCCCAGTAAGCGACGAACATGCGCTCAAACAAATCGAACGCTCTATAAGCTCAGCGACTCGCATCACAGATCATAAATTGAAGTAGGCAGAGAAACAAATTGAGCTGATCTGTGAGCCAGTTCACAGCTCCGGTTCATACATGTGACTCTCGAGCTGAGCTGCAGCTCATGCATTTTTGTTGAGTTACCCATGTCTACGTGTTGCTTGCGGCACACATCGATTGTTTTTGTGTTTCAACTTTGAGCGAAACTTTGAATGAAACTATCACTCTGTGTCTTATCACTCTAAACTAGTAGATACATATAATACAACGTGTTACACAAAGGTGAAATAATACTTTAGTCTTAGTAAAAGCACTCATCAATAGTAACAGCTTTTAGCAAGGCAGCAAAACTGAATTCGTGAAAAAAAAACAAAATTAAAACATTGAAAAAATATACATAAATGTATGGGAACAGCCACGGAAATTGATAGAATGGTTGTAATCACAATTTTACTTGCGATTCATGCGTGGCAACTTTCGAACAATACGCCTCCCATATTGACGTCATTAATTTTTTTTTATTAACTTTCATCAAATGTTCTTTATAGCTAAAAAAATGTAAATAAAAAATGTTAATGTAAATGTAATGTAAATGTTTTTTTTTTTTTTTTTTTTTCTGCAGCTTGAATCGCCACGATAACGCATTTTTGCGGGTTTTTGTTACAGTATTTATATATATTTATGATACCTATATGTGTAATATATTTTGTGCTATTTATTTCCACGGACTGCCCCCATTATCTAGATCTTACGTCTTCTTTGTCCATCCAAAGGTTGTCTGGAAGATATCGCTTTTAGCGATAAGACCGCCCATGTACCCATAATTTATACGTTGTTCCTGTTTACTACTATTTTCATGGTGTACAATAAAGTATATTCTATCTATCTATCTATCTATTTACAGAAAAAAGTCATAAGGCGTACTGAGAAAGGCTTTGAAATGCCCTGCACTATGGTGCAGTGTTGGCACGCGCGCCCTTCCTACTTGGCCATTCTATGTATTTCTGTGGGAACAGCAGTTCTTTTTTCACGAATTCAGAATTGCTGCCATAAGTACTAAAAGTTAAATTGCAACCCAGTGACTGGGTAATGTTCCGTGTGGTGCCGGACATAAAGAATTGCACCACCCTATCTCTTCTCATGGGTCTCGTAAAAGGCGACTAAGGGATTCACCAGAGGATGGGCAGTAGCGTTCTCTAAATATTTAACGAACCAATTGCGATCTCCAACCCGCCTGCCAAGCGTGGCGATTATGGCATATCTCCCCCTTGGGGGAGGCCTATGTCCAGCAGTGGACGTCTTTCGGCTGAAATGATGGATGATGATGTTACTTTTTTTGTTGTTGTAAATACATACTTATGTATTATAAGATACACCCGCCCACCCATTATTATATTATTACATAGGGGCTCGTAGCGAAGCACCGACTGCGCGGATTGTACGATCTGCAAGGTTAAGTTGCACTTGCAGCGGTCAGTCTGTGAATGGGTGTCCGTTACATTACACATCGAGACCCTTCCGTGCCTCGGAGAGCACGTTAAGCTGTTGGTCCCGGTTGTCATACGAATATCTATTGCAGTCGTTACGGGTAGTCAGAAGCCTGAAAGTCTAACAACTGGTCTAACCTCCGAATATCAGTAATACCCAGTAACTGGGTTGCGGGGGGTCTGATGGCAGTCACTCCGTGTAAAATACTGATGTTCAGCCGCATCTGGCTAGACTGCAAGCCGACCCCAATATAATTGGGAAAAAGGCTCGGAGGATGATGATTATATTATTACATGACATGTCAGGAAAATTCCTGTTGTCTATCAACTTAGCCTATCGCAGTCCACTGCTGGACATAGGCCTCTCCCAAGTTGCGCCACAACGCTCGGTCCTCTGCCTTCCGCATCCAGTCCCCCCCATCCACGTTCTATAGGTCGTCGGTCCACCTGGCAGGGGGGCGCCCTACGCTGCGTTTGCCGATACGCGGTCTCCACTCAAGGACTCGTCTGCTCCAACGTCCATCGGTCCTTCGACAGACATGGCCAGCCCACTGCCACTTCAGCTTACTGATCCTACAAGCTATGTCAGTCACTCCGGTTCTTCTCCGGATAATCTCGTTACGGATTTTATCCTGTTGTCTAGCACTGAGGTAATAATGTACTACGTACTAGAGAAGACATCTCGAATAAAATGTTTGTAGCACGTTTTAGAGCTCCTGCACTCTCACTCGCTTAGCCACGCTCGAGCCGCACGTGCTCCGCGGCCAGCAAGTTGTGCAAATTTTTTTGTTCCTGATGTCTGCTCCAGTACGTAGTACATATTACCTCAATGGTTGTCTAGTATCCTATATCTCACCCACCTGTAACACCATGAGTACAGCGACGAACAGGCCGACGGCGGCGGCGCACACGGCGAGAGTGACGACGGCGGCGCTGGGCCCCGAGTGAGTGGGGCCCGCCGTGTGCAGCGCGCCCCACTCCGCGATGCGACGCTTGCCCGCCACCGACGAGTTGATGCATTCGCCTGGTAGGAACAACAACAGTTTATCGACGTTGCAAAGAACAACGCAACGAAATGTATGGCGTAAAAACCCAGAGCCAATAGGGTAGGTGACAATTTTTATTTTTTATTTTTTTACCAACCAACCAAGCGGTGCACAGAAAAACCTAAACTGGTTTATGTTCTACACTGTATCTGCCAAATGTATGTATTTTTTTGTGGAAAATAATATAAATAAATAAATAAATAAATATTAGAAATCTCGACACTTTGTCAAGAAAAATAAGCAACAGTGAAAAAAACAATAGAATATTTAATAAAATATCCAAGTTATAAGCGATTTAAATGTGTTCACTAGACAGAGACAGCACTATTGAAGAATGACGTCATTGTTCAAAACCTTCATAGTAACTTAACATCTATCTGAACAATATCCGTTTCGCACGACAAGGACAGAAAATGGCCCTTCTAAAAACTTAAAAAGCGTGTATCTCTCCCATTTTTTCATGGATTTTGTTTATTCTTTCTACAATGTTGTATTTCTGTACCTTCTTTTAAATAATATAAAATTTTTGGTACTTTTTGACTGTAGTCAACTACCGGATTAAGAGGAAATGCGGGCAGAGAGACTTTTAAAAATGAGGTATTTGCAGAACCTATCGCTGTCGCTTTGCGAGCGACCGGGCTCAAATAAGTGCGATAAGGACAACTGCAGTTCCTACTGAAAGCCTTAGTAAAAAAGCCATAATTCGAGGTTTGGCTCTCGATTATTTTCTCCTCCGAAACTGGACCAATTTAAAAGATATTACATAAACTGAATAAGAAGAATATTTACTGTGTCGCTATGTTTTTCCTTTTCATTAATAGTTGTCAAATTTATACACTAGGCCTGTAGCAGTCTAAATAGGCAATTTTGAGAATTTTTGAGGGCTTCTCGAAGTAAATTATCAACAAAAATGAAACATAGGGACATAGCAAACAACTTATTTTACTTAAAAATCATTGCTCTAGGGATATAAACCAGAAAGAAAATAGTCGTGAGAGTTTGTATAAAGAAAAGATCAGCATTTCTTCTTATGATGGTTTATATACAGATTGGAAGAGCATTAAAATTAGATTACAAGTGTGTAATTAGTTTAGTTAGTTCTTAAAACCGTCACCAAGAGATCTTGTGCAAGTACAAAGTGGCAAAGTGTTTGCGCGTCAGTGTCAGTGGAACTGCTTACCCTAAACTAAGATATTTGCATGTCAATAATTTGACTAAAGTTGTAAGAACTAATCTTAATTACATGTAAGACCATGTAGGAGGAGTTAGTTGACAAACACACGTACAGAAGAATTATATATGTATATTAAGATTATTTTGTACGTGTGTTCGTCACCTAGCTCCTCCTAAACAGCTGGACCGATTTGGATGAAATTTTGTGTGTATATTTCAATGGGTTCCTGGGTGGTTTGAAAACACAATTGAACCCGGTAGGTGGCGCTGCTTTTCCGGGCAAGACGACGTCTGCCGGGGTCCGCTAGTTAATTATAAAAAACAATGGAATATGTATATTCTGTAGAAACTTACCAGTGTCGGGATTACAGTGACAGCAGTCAGTCGCCGGCGTGGAGTTAGTGGCGCCTCGCTCAGAACAGCATGGCACGCATTGATTGTTTAGCCTGTGGAAAAAGATGCAAACATATTAGTAAAATAATATAAATATCAATATGAAAGTATAATAGTAAGATATTTTATTTTCCTAATCAAATCAACATCTCAATTTATTTTTTTGTTGTTTTATGGCCTGGTCGCTAGGAAGGACCTTTTAGACACGTCTTTAATAAAACACACCCTAATAATGTGATGGAAACTTTACTAGAAGTTTCTGAGTGATTGATGAGGAAATACGAAAATCATCATCATCATCATTTCAGCCGAAAGACGTCCACTGCTGGACATAAGCCTCCCCAAGCATCGCTACAACGACCGGTCCTGCGCTTTCCGCATCCAGCGGATTCCCGCGACCTTCAATTTAATAATCCACCATTATTACATATTAACACTCATCATCATCAACTCAGCCTATCGCAGTCCACTGCTGGACTTAGGCCTCCCCCAAGTTGCGCCACAACACTCGGACCTCTGCCTTCCGCATCCAGAAATAACACATACATTAACACACGAAGAAACACAATTTTTAATAATACAAAATCACAGACCAGTAAGCCTCAAGACGCCGCTTAAACAAAGTTTTGCATGAGAACGCAGTCGTAAAATGATGGCGGGGACCGGGGGGAAAACGGCGCGTTATGATTGGCGGGCTCAAACGTTCGGTGGTATGATTCCGTATGATTGGTGCCGCTCGCTGAAGGACTAACGTCCTGATTGGCGGCTGGGCGTATTATATGCAGTGGTACAGCATATGCGTTGTGACCGGGGGTGTCCGGCTAATCGGCGTCTAGATGTTTACTGGTCTGTGTACAAAATCCACAACACGCTTTTTCCGAATTTCACGCGCCTACTCAGCATCTCAAGGGTTATTGAATCTACAGGTTCTTAAGAACCCATCCTTAGTGATAGCCTACGGCCTACATTATTTAAGGTTTATCTGCAAAAAAAAAAAAAATTTTTAGACCTAGCCTTTAGGGTTACGCATTTTCTGATAGTCAATTATGAAACTTGTAGTCACGTATCAGGATTAGATGAACTATAATATGTATTCAGTCAATGGACTCTAACGTTATCTTGTCATTCTACCGAGACATTAAATGCACCATTGAATAATACAGGAGCTACGTGTCCTTATACATTTTGCGCCTTTATACGAACATATTTGATATACGCAACACAAAGACCATGCCAATTAATATGATCTAATACATGCTGGCTTGTACAGATCGCAATTCTTGGAATTCTCTAAGTGCCGAACTAGATATTCGAGTAGCTTCTAGATAATTCGATAATTACAACTGAATAGGATACTGTTGTATTTAATTCAATTGCTTCTCAGGTGTTACAAAGTGTTATATACAGGAGACTCGATCCTTGTTTGTTTACGAAGTCCCCAGTAGTAGTAGGATCTTCTGTAGGTAGTATCTTTGCAACCGACGGGATGAGTAACAAATTTTTTATAGTAGATATTATAGATACTGAACTGTATTGTTGACATTTTCCTTATTGAAAGTAGTATTATTTATTTCATTTTATGTATTTGCTCGTGGCTGCCCGTGTCCTCACAATCAGGACCCCTCCAAAAACCAGCGCTGTAACATTTCAGCATTGCAGCATTTGCCGAGACCGGGGCCTTTTATAGTCTTGTATAGGCAGTTATTTTATAGTTTATGGGTTTTATTTTAATGTTTTTAAAACTTTTTGTTTCTGCCTGTAACGACACCTAATTTTTTTTTCTTTCTTTTTCTTTTCTTTTCTATAAAATGTCCTCGTATCCGCTAGGTGCACTACTGATTAGTGAATGAAAATCAACGAAAACGTTAATGGTATTCATAACTGCAAAATCGTGATAACACGTACTGGGCGCCTATTATTTCTAAATTTGGCCACTTTGTATTACCCAGAAGTCGCCGAGCAATCTGATTATAGAAAACTTAGAGGTGTTTTGTATCCTGCTCTATTTGGTTCCCACTCAAATGAATGCCAAGATCTTGTCTTGTTGCGACAGCTGTACTGAAATAACTTTGATCACACAGGATCAGCAAGCTGAATAGGCAGTGGGCCTGCCATATTAGCCGAAGAACTAATAACCGTTGGGTGAACCTGTTCTAAGAGTAGTGACTAAAAATCGGCAAACGTAGGGTAGGATGCCCTCAGGCTCGGTGGAGCGATGATATTGGCAACATTGCTGGTAACAGCTGGATGGGAGTGGACAAGGATCGATGTCAGTGACGCGCTATTGGAGAGACCTATGTCCAGCAGTGGACTAACATAGACTGAAGATTAACCTCAGAATAATCTTAACCGTTTCTCCACTACTCCAATCCAATCTTTATCGGTTCGGTGTAGATATCGATAGTTCAGTATGAAGCGTCTTTCGATCTCTGATCAAAGATGTTTCCAAAGTAACTACGTTTACTTTTTGTTTTCAATCACAGACCAGTAAGCTACAAACAGCTTTGTTTATGCGGAGTCCCGCATAAACAAAGTTTTGTTTTCGAACGCAGTCGTATAACGTTGGTGGGGTCGGGGGGCGGACGGCGCGTTATGATTGGCCGGCTCAAAAGTTCGGTGGTATGATTCCTTATGATTGGTGCCGCTCGCTGACTGAGTGACGTTCCGATTGGCGGAGGGACGTATGATATGCAGTGGTAGAGCATATGCGTTGTGACCGGGGGTGTCCAGCTAACCGGCGTCTAGAGGCTTACTGGTCTATGTTTTCAATATACAACGTCAGATTGGAGTAGAGGAGAAACGCCTCAGCGAAAAAGAAAAAGAATAAAATTTGAAAGTAGTCAAACTATTCGTCAAACGCTTTGTAAAGGCAGATCTCCTAAGTTTAGGGCCCTCGAGACTTTTACTCGCCGTTTCTGGTCGACGCCTTTGCATTCGTTGTATGTGTGTCAGTGAGAGATGGTCCTTCAGTCACTGAGGACTCTTTACAGAGTTTACTACCTTTACTGCTTCAAGATGTGGAAACTAAGTGTAAAGTGGAACAGGTGCGTGACACATAAACAAGCATTCAACAATTTTGTTTAATTTTTGACCACAGGATTTTTAGATGTGATTAATAATTTTGATTTGTGCTGTTTTGATTTGTGCCTATTAAATATTTTTAATTTATATTCCCGAAAACAAACAGGGTTTTTTTTTCCTCAGAGTGAAACAAGAATTTAAATAAAGTACCTTTTGGATTTTCAAATGATTATTATTTGTGGGGTTGAATTAAAATTGTGGACAAAGTGTCAATTATTATCAACGATCTTTATTAAATCGATTTTTGCAACGAACTTGCTTAAAGCGGCTAGCGGTAGGTGTGATTCGGGAGAAAATGTAATATTACGTAAGATGTTTGCGTTATGAGCAGGTTTATACGCCCACCGAGCGCTCTCTCTTTTTTTCTCTTTCTAGTGTGTTTGTGTGTGTTCGTGAGGAACTTCGTTCCTGACGGGGGTTTTGACCCCGTGACCGCACACTTTTTTGCTTTCCAAACGCTATGCTGGCTCACAGCTCGTCCCTTTCCACAAAAGCTGGATAGGTACTATTTAAGACATAGTCAACAATGTCACTAGCTGTACAACAATATAATTATTACTATTTCAACAGGACCTGGAGCACTCGACATCTCTCACAGGCTGTTATTCTTCGGCCCGCTTTACAGGGCTGTTTGATTTTCTATTTCATACATGACCCGCGTACGAAAGTAACATCTAAACTTATGACCCACCTGTCGAGTGCCAGGCGTCTACACCACGTAGTACATATGAATTTTCCCGCACACATACGCAATTACCATTTACGGAAACTTCTACGTAGGCGTCACGAATGAGTCTCCTTACTTCTCCATTAAATTCTATGTAAATGAACCCTATGTTTGTGTGCGTGCATTCCCAACATGGAGTATTAAACCCTATAGAGATGAATTACAGGCTCGAATTATCCGAAACTGGGGACCTAGTACGAGTTTGACACTTACCGATACTTCCATCGAATTCGATGACTTTCATTCATAAATGAGTAGCGCCCCTGGCGGAACCGAAGAGGGACTTAATTTAAAGTAAAAGAAAGAAAAAATATTTATTGCCACAAGACATGCGGTATGTGAACCATAAAAAATAACTTCTTACATTTTAGGAATAGTTGTAAAAACATAAGAAAAGTAACTTTGCATGTCGTAGCTGTGGTGGCAAAGAGGTTGACCATCAGCATGATGCTGTTTTGTAACGTGAGCCACAACACAGCGCTGATTGTAAGTATTTTTGAGTGTCAAACTCGTACTAGGCCCCCTGTTCTATTCATTCGCACAGATAAATATCAAGCCACCAGCGCGCTTGCCAATGAAGCGCGTTATGTCTAGTCGAGAACTGTCGGAATCTATTTCAAAGAAAGCAGATATGATAACATCTCTATAGAGTTTAATGTTCGATGATTCCTAATCTTGAAAGTCCTACTGATATGCACGGGCCTCTTCTCAGATAAGAAGGTCTTAGGTCTAAGCTGGTGGACTCCCACAAACCATTAAAAACATATTAGAGGACTCTCAAGCGTGCAGGATTCCTCACGATATTTTCCTTCACGTATAGGCTAGGGATGCTCGCCGCTCGTAGTGCTGACTGAGTTCCAAACGCTTCTCAGTAGTTCTCAGAGACGGCGTGCTTGTATAACGCCTGGTGATTGACATCCATTGCACGATTGCAGTCCAAGTGCCGTCGAACAGCGAGCGGGTGCGGGGCATGGCGAGGAATTTTGAATTGGCGGGGGGCGGTGAGTGGCAGTTCTGTACGTTAGTACTATTAGATATTCTGTGCTGCTGACATCATAATACTAAACCTTCATACTAAAGCAAACTTCTGACCTACCTGTCAAGTCTTAAAGGCCTGGAACAAGTGGTACAGCTAAACTGTCCCGGTCCCGAACACGTTCGACACGTTGTGTCGCATCCGCGGCACGTTCCACTGCTGGCGTCGTAGTATTGGGAGCCGAGGCACTCCATACAGAGCCCGCCATCTAACATGAAGCGAGGCGGACATGACTTGCAGTGGAGCGGGCCTGAGCCGTCGCACTCGCGGCAGTAGTGGTGGCAGTGGCGGCAGCCGCCGACGCTCTGGTAGAAACCTGGGGAGAAATAATCAGGTTTATGTACAGCTTAAAATTATTACAAAGCTAAGGAGGTACAAGAAGAAGAAGAAGAGCAATTCAAGTTCCTGTATGAAACGCATTCTAAGTCCTTGAGATCATCAGAAAATCTTAAATTAAACATGCACTTGCATTCCATCACTATATAAGCTGCTCGCCTGTGGAATACATTGTCACTAAGTCACTTTGGTAGTACTCGGCTTCGCTTCGTCCTTTCAATATTACTCTGCCGTCAATTGCTTTATTTCAGGCCCTATAGACACAGATAGTAGCCATACACGTTGTCGCGGAGAAATCCCACGGCCTAGGCCTACTTTTCATCCGGCCTGCCATCCAGAAGGGCCTAGGCTCATATTTTTGTGGGCCGCGAACCTGACACCTCGGGAAAGGGGACCCTCCTACCCCCGAGCCCGATTCTTCGCGGGGCGCTAAAACGACCACGAGAGAACCGTTGGGCAGTAGCGCGCCAGGTGTAGACCCAGCCTGGTCGGAGGATCCCTTGGCGGTGAAGGAACATAATACCTCTTTCCTCCACATAAACAATACATCGAGTCTTCTAACCCCACTCGTACATAATCTACATTATAATCCATCTTCGTATTAATCGTTTTGCTGCCCTTCGCTGAAATATCTCCATTAATCGGACCATTGTATCCGCACCAATCAATAACGAGGATAAACATATTTCCTTCGGCTTCCTTCACACAATTCATTAGAAAGAATGTAATAAGCAACGCGGGTAACATCGATTAGTCTCTTCATTTCCATCGCTATTCGCTTGTGTACAATGGACTAAATAAATATAAACAGAGAAGGTAATATTGCATACTACATGATTGATTTGTTCCAAATCAGAAGAGGCATTTTTTTATCGAATTCTGATTCTGTTATGGTCTTATTGTATGAATATGTTTTCATGGAGCGAATTTTAAGTGCATCGATATTCTAAACAGAGTTGAGAAGTGGGGTCAATTTGATCATTACCATCGCTGCAGACACGTGCGACAAGATAAGTAGCACTTCGAACACGTGCAGCGATCCGCGAAGCATTTATATGAACTATGCAGTACCTTGTGAACTCTCTGGATAAATTCCCCCGCAGCCAGTCTCCAGCTTTCAGGACAGGATGTGTAAGATAAGTAGCACTTGGAACACGTGCCACGATCCGCGTAGCATTTATATGAACTATGCAGTTGTTACCTTGTGTTGTGAACCCTCTGAATAAATGCCCCCACAGCCAGTCTCCAGCCTTCAGGACAGGATGAGCACTGGTCGCGTTTCAGTTCAATACACGTGTGACAAGATAAGTAGCACTTCGAACACGTGCCACGATCCACATAACATTTATATGAACTACTATCTGACACCCGCGGCTTTCGCTCGCGTGGTATGTCAATAAAAAGTATTCTATACTTTAATGCAGGACATGATTTGTGTGTCTTTTATCCAAATCGGTCCAGTAGTTTTTGCGTGAAACTCGAACAAACAAACAGACACGTTTAATAATAGCATAGATGCAGTACCTTGTGGACACTCCGGATGACACTCTCCCGCAGCCAGTCTCCAGCCTTCAGGACAAGACGCACACTGGTCTCGTCTCGGTCCAATACACGTGCGACAAGATAAGTAGCACTTCGAGCACGTGCCGCGATCCGCGTAGTACCTGTGGTGATGACATGATAGTTAATAACTTTCCTGGAACAGCACGGGAAGGGAATTTGTAAGTTTTCAATTACCCCTGAACTTATTTACACAGTACACTGTTTAATGCGCATTCGTATTTTTAACCGACGAAAAAAAGGAGGAGGTTCTCAATTCGACGCGTATATATTTTTTTTTTTGTTTTTTTTTTTTTCTTGTATGACCTCGCATAACTTTTTACAGAGTGGTCCGATTTTGATGATTCTTTTTTTAATCGATAGGGTATATCTCGAAGTTGGTCCCATTTAAATTTCAAAATCAAAATCTACCCCTAAGGGTAGTAAAACAGAGGATGAGTGTTTGTTCACCCACTGAATTCTTACCTGTTAACCGATTCTGTTGAAACTTGACACACATAAATATAGTTCTAGACACTACGACATAATGGAGACCTGGAGTTAGATTTTAACCACAAAAAAATGAAAAATAAAACTTTTTAACAAAAAATTGAACCGACGAAAACAGAAACTGAAAAGCGAAAAATAACTAATTATGAGTCGGCGCCAAACAACCAATCAACGAAGATCATTAAATTAGTTTAAATAAATAATAAAAACAACGTCACATCAAATACAACGTGAAATTTTCAACGATAAACAATAACTTTTCAAAAATGCGTTCTCCGCTCGGCCACTTGCAACTTACACGCACTTTGCTTGTTAAAAGTTCGTTTGGCGCCGACTCATAATTAGTTATTTTTCGCTTTTCAGTTTCTGTTTTCGTCGGTTCAATTTTTTGTTAAAAAGTTTTATTAGTTTAATAGTTTTATTCTAAGCCAGCGTGGTGGACTAAGGCCTAGGCCTTCTCGTACTGAGAAGAGGCCCGTGCCCAGCAGTGGGACAGTAATAGGCTGGTTATGTATGTATGTGTAATGTATTCATGTCTTTGAATAAAACCTTCATGGCCATTCGTTTATATATCTCTTTTGTTTTATGAAATATAAGTTTGTCTTGTCAAATCTGTCTTTCATTAAGTACGTATTTTACATTGGCGACGAGGATTTATTTTAAAAATTACATAATGCCATTCGGTAAACTACACGAGTTTCGCGCTGAGGAAGGAAAGAACTGGTCTGCTTATGTGAGGTTGGTGAAGCAATATATTTTACTCAACGACATAAAAAATGAACTCCACGTGGCCACCCTAGTGACACATGTTGGGTCGCACATTTACGGGCTCATGTGCGATTTGTGTGCACCCAAATTTCCTGAAGACTGTACGTTCGAACAGCTAGTAGAACTCATAGGTAACCATATTGAGCCGAGGCGTTCAGAAATTGCTGAACGATTTACGTTTCGTCAGCGACGGCAAGCTCATGACGAATTGGTGGGCGCATTTCTTCAAAATTTGAAACATCTAGCTACCCACTGCAACTTTGGAGCAACTCTCGAAGTTAACCTTCGCGACCAGTTTGTATGTGGCCTCCGAAGTGAGGAGATGCGGTCACGCCTTTTTGTCGAGCCGTCACTGGACTACAAGAAAGCGGTAGAGATGGCGCTCGCACTGGAGGCGGCTGAGCGGCATGCGGCCGAGGCCGCGGCCGGTAGCGCGCTGTCGGGGAGCGGCCATGATCATGACATAGGACCTACTGGGGCCGCACCCCTGCACCGGGTCGCGGCAGCGCCGGCCGCGCCGTCAGGCGCCGGCAGCAAGCGGCGCTCTTGTTGGCGCTGCGGTAAAGGAGCTCATGCGCCTAACAAGTGCAAGTATAAATTTTATGTGTGTGACAAATGTAGTGTCAAAGGCCATTTGTCAGCTGTGTGCACCAAAGGTAAACATGTCACTAAACATTATCAAAATTGTATTTTGAAAGACTCTGGATCCGAAAGCAGTTCTAATGATGAGTTAAATAATGTTATTTCTGTGAAAAATAGTATCAGTGATAGTCCCTATTTTTACGAGTTATTGATAAACAATAAAAAAATTATGTTTGAGATCGACACAGGCAGCAAAATATCGGCAGTAAATAAGTTGTTTTATGATTCCTACCTGTCTAATTTTCCTATCATCCGTGATAACAATAAGTTTCATTCGTACATAGGGGACGCGATCGTCCCGCTTGGGTTTGTTAATGTTAGTGTGCGTTGCGGAAATACCGCGGTTGCATCGTTACCTCTCTTTATCATTGACAACGGCGGTCCACCTTTACTCGGACGCCGTTGGTTGCGTAAGTTAGGATTAAAGGCAATCAATTTGTATAATTTTTCCGATGAAAATGATGCTGTTATATCGCGACTGAAGACTGAGTTTCCCGATGTTTTTAAGGATGGTCTAGGAAGTACTAAAACTAAAATGAAGTTGTATTTAAAAGACGATACTCCGATATTTTGCAAGGCCCGTACGCTGCCCCTAGCTCTGCGGACAGCTGTTGAGCATGAGTTGGAGCGATTGGAGCAGGAAAATGTCATTTATAAAGTTGAAAGATCTGACTATGGCACTCCCATCGTGCCGGTTGTGAAACCTGATGGAAGTATAAGAATTTGTGGTGATTATAAAATTACAATAAATAAAGTTTTAAAAGATTTTCACTATCCGCTTCCGCGTATAGAACAACTGTTTGCAGCTTTAAGTGGAGGTGAACAATACACTAAGTTGGATCTCAAACATGCTTATTTACAATGTACTCTCGATGAACAGTCTCAGCCCTTTACTGCAATTACCACTCACGTTGGCACTTTTGTTTATCGTAGGGCACCTTTTGGATTAAAGTGTTTGCCAGAAATGTTCCAAAAATTTATCGAAGAAACATTGAGTGGTTTGAATTGTGATGGGGTTGTGGCCTTTCAAGATGATATTTGTGTAACTGGGCCCAATAAAGCTAAGCATTTATCTAATTTAAAATCAGTTTTGTCACGACTTCAACAAGCAGGCTTACGAATTAAATTAGAGAAATGTGAGTTTTTCAAGGATGAAGTTTGTTATCTTGGGTATAGAATAAACAAGTTTGGTTTGCATACCGATAGTAGTAAAGTAGATGCTATAGCTAACGCTCCGGTACCACAAAATGTTTCTCAGTTGAGGGCTGCTCTGGGACTTATAAATTATTATGCACGTTTTATTCCGAATATGAGTACATTATTGCAACCATTGTACGCTTTACTTAAAAAGGGAACTAGATGGCATTGGACTCAAGCTTGTGATAATGCTTTCCTGGCTATCAAAGAAGCACTAACTTGTAAGCCAGTGTTGGCGCATTATGACGCTTCACTGCCGTTAGTGCTGGCAGTAGACAGCAGCTCTTACGGTATAGGCGCTGTGTTATCACATGTGTACCCTGATAACAGCGAGCGGGTTGTGTGCTGTGCTTCGCGCACGCTTACTGCCTCCGAACTTTGTTACAGCCAGATTGATAAAGAAGCACTGGCGATAGTATATGGAGTTACACGTCACCATCAGTACCTTTATGGACGTCGTTTTACACTTAAAACGGACCACATGGCTCTAAGTCATATTTTTGGGCCAAAGAAAGGCATACCACAGACTGCGGCTAGCCGTCTACAACGTTATGCAGTAAAACTTGCTGCATATAATTTTGATATTAAATTCGTTTCTTCGGAACGAAATAGTAATGCAGACGCATTGTCGCGACTACCAATCCAAAATAGTAAATGTTTGGAATCGGAGCCTGATGTTGCAACTTATTTACACTTTGTTGAGAACAGTTTTCCATTGAGTCATAAGGATGTTGCTAATGAAACTAGAAAGGATGTTGTTTTGTGCAGTGTTTACGGCTATATAATGAGCGGTTGGCCGGTTGATATTGAAATCGAAAATGAAAAACCCTATTTTCATAGAAAGGACACTTTACATATAGATCATGGGTGCATTGTGTGGGGTTATAGAGTCGTTGTTCCAAAGTCACTAAGGACACAAATTCTCGATGAGTTACATTCTGGACATATAGGTGTAGTTCGCATGAAGCAAATAGCGCGAAACTACGTTTGGTGGCCGAACATTGATTTGGATATAGAGGCAAGAGCTCGAGCGTGTGCGCCGTGCGCCGCCGTACGCGATGCACCGCCGCGTGCTTTGCCTGTGCCTTATGTTTGGCCGGCCGAGCCTTGGACTAGGATACACTGTGATTTTTTGCAGTATGAAGGAAAACATTACCTTTTAATTATTGATGCTCATTCCAAATGGATTGAAGTTTTTTTGATGTCTGGCGGTACAACGGCTGTTCGAGTAATTGCTAAGTTACGAGAATGTTTTGCAAGATTTGGTATTCCTAAGCAAATTGTCACTGATGGAGGCCCACCTTTCACGTCAGAAGAATTTGAAAAGTTCCTACAACGCAATGGCACAAAGCATATCCTCACAGCGCCCTATCACCCTTCTAGTAACGGTGCTGCTGAAAACGCTGTGAAAACAATTAAAAAAGTACTTAAGAAAGCTTCCATTGATGGTGAAGATTCTGGCCGCGCTTTGTGCAGGTTTTTGTTACAATACCGAAACTCGGCTCACTTAAGTACGCGACGTGAGCCGGCAGTTGCCATGTTAGGCCGGACACTGCGTACACGGTTTGATTTGTTGCGCGGTTACACTTCGGACAACATAGCTGCAGCTCAAGAGGCACAGCTGCGTTATGCTCCAGGTACTAAACGTCACGTCAATGAAGGGGATAGTGTTCTTGTGAGAGATTTTTCCAGAAACAATCATGATAAGTGGAAACCTGGTACGGTAGTGGAGAGAACAGGTGCAGTTACGTATAAAGTGTTGGCTGATAATGGTGTCACTACCAAACATGTTGATCAAATTTTGCCACAACGTAAAAGTCATCGGTTTTCATCACTGCCAATTTGTTCTGAAAGTGATGTTCCCGAAAAAAATTCGTTAGATGTTGCTGAGGGAACCAATGGGAGTCAATTAAGCCAGCCAGAGGGTGTAGAACCTCTTGACTTAGCTCAGGCTTCTGCCAGCCATGAGAGATTTTCATCTCGAGAAACATCGAATTCGTATAGTTTGCGTCCTCGGTTAAACAAACCAAATTATAAAGTTTAAGTTTGTTTTGTCATTAATCTAATTGTTTATTTGTTACTGGTATGCAAACTTAAGTATACACAAGAATAGTTGTTTAGTTTTTTTAGTTATTTCCAAGTTTAGTTCTTTAAGGGTTTAAGGGGAGGAAATTGTAATGTATTCATGTCTTTGAATAAAACCTTCATGGCCATTCGTTTATATATCTCTTTTGTTTTATGAAATATAAGTTTGTCTTGTCAAATCTGTCTTTCATTAAGTACGTATTTTACAGTATGTAGTTTTATTTATCACAAAGAAAAATGTTTTTTTTATTTTTTTATAAGACTAAGCTAAAAGAATCATCATCATCATCATCATTTCAGCCGAAAGACGTCCACTGCTGGACATAGGCCTCCCCCAAGCATCGCCACAACGACCGGTCCTGTGCCTTCCGCATCCAGCGGATTCCCGCGACCTTCACCAGGTCGACGGTCCACCTTGTGCCAAAAGAATAAAAAGCTGAAAAGAAGAATATTTTTTATAAAAATTCAATGTTGAATAAGATTTAAGTTCTTAAAAGTGAACCAAAAGTTCAAATTCAAATTCTGCTCTCTAGCATATTTCATTCCAGTGCATAAGATCTAAGCTTCAAAAAATAACATTGCAGTTTAAAAATGAGAAATGTATTGTCGACCTATGATCGTAAATTTTTCTCAAAGCTCTAAATAGGACTTGAACTAAGTCCCAAGAACGATGCTCGATCGAAGACAGAGAGCTCTAAAATAAGTTTATAAAAACGTCAATTGAAATGTTGCTGGCTTAGGTGACGTAAATTCAATTGAATGTTTGCTATTGTAATCAAACTTACTTTACTGTTATATTTTTGAATAGCTTTTCTCCTAAAAAATTACAAGAAAGTATTTTAAGTTGTCATAAAAAAACTGTTCCTAAGTAATTTCCAACTCTTTATCACGGTTCAGCGGCATGCAGATTATGAAACTTAAGGTTGTAGTGTAGATATTGTCTATACAAACATAAACATTCATATACATATTGATTAAGTACGTACTTGAAGAAAATAGTAGGTGTTGACAGTGATAAGATTTCAATGACATTCTTTTCCGTTCTTTCTCTTTCTCACAACAGAATAATTTAACACTTTATAGTAGGTACGGCTTCAGAACAGAAAAGTACGGGCAAATAATTTCATCACCATCATCATAATTTCAGTCGATAGACGTCAACTGCTGGACACAGGCCTCCCCCAATGGGGGATATGCCATAATCGCCACACTTGGCAGGCGGGTTAGCGATCGCTGTTGGTTGGTTAAATACTCAGAGAACGCTGCTGCCCATCCTCTGGTGAATCCCTTAGTCGCCTTTTACGACACCAATGAGAAAAGATAAGGGTAGTGCAATTCTTTATGTCCGGCACCACACGGAACAATTTGGCCGAATAATTTGGGGCAATATTAAAAACAAAATACTGTGATGCTCTTCAACATACCCGTCAGCACATGACGTCCTGCAAGCTCCGGACTGCAGCCTCAGTGAGGTTGCGCAGGCAGTACAGTTGAGTCGAGACACGCACTCGGAACAACCGTGCATGCACTTCGCGCATCTGCCGGCTTCCGAGTAGTACCCTCGACTGCATTCTGATACACATCTATAAGAAACAAGTAAAGGTTTAGTAGTTCCGTGGATGTGTTTGGTAAACTGCTGTGTATGTAAAATCGAACAAACACCCTTCTTGTTCATCACTTTACAATTTGATTCATGAAGTGTTCCGAAGGTTCCTGCAAGTTGCAGCTTCAAACCATACTGAATGGAGAACTTACTAATAAAATATTATGATAATAAAACAAAGTTTAACCGGATTAAATCGCGTATATGATTTAAATTGGTTTTCCTGACGTTTGAAAGCTTTGCAGCATTACGTGGTCGCAGGCAGACTAAGATGGCAAGCGTCTTTACAGATATTTCTAAAAATATATTTTAATCTACCGTACAATATTATTAATTAAAATCATTTCGATGCACGCAGTAATCACTCACAATAAAATTTTTTTTTAGAAATATCTGTAAAGACGCTTGTCATCTTAGTCTACCTGCGACCACGAAATGCTGCTAAGCTTTCGAAACGTCAGGAAAACCAATTTAAATAATATACTCGATTCAATCCGGTTAAACTTTGTTTTATTATAATGTGTAGTGATCGCGAAAACCTAAGAAATTATTTAAATATCATAACTTTGTCCTTTAACCCCAACCACCACACAGCCCATAGACGCATCATAACAGACGACTGATGTCTGCAACACATCTATGAAATTTCACGAATGTAGCTCGCCACTACTCGTCACTTGAAATCTTCAAATCAGTTTTGACCACTTACACGAGCCGTTACTACAACTGCCGCGTTAGTGATTAAGTGATTAACCAATAACCGCCTTGGTAGGGCCAATCGGATTGCAGTACACCGCCTCAGCTAGTGGCAGAATTTATTGTACGCATTATATTCAACATTAGGCGTCTATTGGGCTGTATCATCAACTCAGCCTATCGCAGTCCACTGCTGGACATAGGCTTCCTGGTAGGTATAACACCCGGTCCTCGATTTCCTGGGTCTCTATGTCCTCGGTATATGGGGCTGTATAGTCGTTGTTTAACCCCTATTCTGCCTAAACATGGATCCACGCGACACGTAATGGAATTTTAATTGTGTCTAGAACTACGGCATACGGTTGAATTTTTTTTAAAACAAGGGCTGAAAAGAATATTTAAATTGGCAGTGTACTTATAATTATACCAAAACAAAGCTCATAGAAATGAAAGAAAAATGTAACTCCCAAAAAATACAGGGACCTAAAAAAACACAAGGTAACACATTAGGTAATGTTGACCATACTCATTATACAAAAATAAACATAAAATCCGGTCACATCCACGTGCATGGCACAACGTGGTTCATTAAGGTTTCTGCGTGAAAATTAAATAGAATAATATAAAGGATTTTAATGCGCCCTGCCACTCGACTGAGGTCCGCTTTTGTGATTTGGAGAGAGTTCTTGGTTGACACAACTTTATCCTTGATCTAAATTCCAATATGTACAGACACAACTTTTTACAACAAATACTGTGTTAATTAGCAATTCTCACCTGTAATCCTGTAGCAAGTTAGGGTTCTGACAAGTAAGGCAATCTCCGTCGTTTTCACCGTAGCACGAGTCGCAGGCTACGTTACATCTCTTGCATTTCTGTGCCTCTGCGAATTCGCTTGAGCTGCACATCTCTGAGCCCACTGGCATACATTTTCCCTTTTTATTTAATTCCCAGTTCGATTCACACGAGAGGCAGAACGCACTCGTGCATGATAAACAACCAACGGGACACCTTTAAAAAAAAGCAAACATCAAAACGAGGTCACATTTAATAATACGTCAAAATAACACGATAATATATTATACGAACCTCATACATTCTTTCCTCTTTTTATCAGCGAAAGAAGCTGTGGGACATGACGTAGCACATCGCCCGTCTAATGCGTAAGTCGACGGATGACAAGTCACGCACTGTGCTTCTCCGGGCCCTGTGCAAGTGTCGCAAGATTCGTGACACTTTGCGCACATATAATCTTCGGTTTCGTAGTGCGAAGATGGACAGGATGCTAAACAGGTTCCATCGTTAAGAACGAGGTGGTGCTCGCAAGATGTGCAACCATCGGCTCTTTCAGAACAAGTGGCGCAGTGGGCAGCACACGGCCGGCAAACGGAAGATTCGCTATCCTCCCAATAACCATCTGGGCATTGTTGAAGGCACACAGCCAGGTCTGCGACTAGCAAATGTGCAGGAGCACATGTCAAACAGGAGTCCTGGCCTGGTCCAACGCAAGTCTCACAAGACTCGTGACACGGCCAGCATACTCCGCCTTGATTCGCGTAACTTCTTGGAGGGCACCGAGAAACACAGGAGTCATCCAGACGGTAGTGTTTACAGGCGATGCACTGAATAGGTCCTTTTCCATAACATCCTTGAGAATCGCATTCGGGATCACAGTCATGCATGACACGCTTGTCATTACTATCAGCTAGGACATTTTCCCCATGCGGAGAAGGGACGTTATGTCCATCGAGGCGGGCTACCGCCTTTTCCGGGTCTGAGCCAGCGGCAAAGAGATTCGGAAAGTTCTGGTAATTGGCAAACGCGTCAGTGTTGTAAAAAGAATCCCCGATAGTTTCATAGCCGTCCGCGGCAGTTGGGAAAGCAAATGGTGGTGCTACTGGCGACGGCCTTTTTGTTCTTAGTCTTACTGGATCTACTGCTGTTCCATAGAAAATTAATTGCCATTTTTTAAGTATACCAGCTTGGTTCACATGTCTGTTCCCGGCATTGACAATCTGTAGCGTCCATCTGCCTTCAGCATGTTCGCCCCAGAAATGAACACTTAAGAAAGGCCAGTCATCAAAGTTTGAGCTCACCACATCACGCGGCCTTTCGAATAATAATGTTGACACGGTACCCATTGGAGACGTCAAAAGTATACGTAGATTACCTCGAGGGAAGAACCTTAATGAAATTTTGCATTGAACATGTTCAAGATACCGCACTTCGTTTACTGTTGAACTACACCCGTTAACGTCCATATGCGCTGCTAAAGTGTAACCAAATGATGATTCTATTTGCTTATCTTCGTTAATTTCTTGTGACTTGCAAATATGTTGAGGTGGGACGGAAATCCACTGTTCTGCCAAACTGACCATTTCAGAGGCATCCATGAGACCGTACCCGAATTTGTGACTTACTTTTCTTTTCACACCGTTGATAATCCAACCACCCTCTTTCTCTAGTGGCTGTGGTCGTGATGTCATTACAACTAAGTATTGCATATCCCTCCATGTGAGTTCTGGGTTTGCTTCCAGAGCTAACGCACAGATACCTGCCGCTAGAGGAGCTGATGCTGATGTTCCCGTGTGTTCTACTGTACAAATATGATCAGACCTCAACCGTCCGTCCATGTCAACAGTAGCTACACTCTTATCATGTCCTGGAGTACCCGAACTGTAGGTAGTAGCTAGAGTAGAAGAGCATTCTTCAAGATACCAAGGTTTGTAGCCACCTTGTGTTGCACTAGAGATTGACAAAGTAAATATACTGTTCGTATAACCGTCACAGTTACATGAGTCTGTATGTCTTCCACCGTTTCCTGAAGCCCACACAAAGATGGATCCTTTGCCACGACGTCCACTTGTGACTCCGTAGATAAATGCCCTGAAAAACAAAAGCAATAATTAATTTCAACTCTTCTGTTTTATAACACCTATTTCTCTGATCCATAATTTAGTAGAATTATCTTACCTTCTAGCAAGAGGTCCTGGACCATCGACAGTTTTACCGTCATCCTCAGGTCCCCAGGAAGCGCTGTAGATATCAATGTGGTCTGGATTGAGGCCTAAGGCTCTAGCTTCCACAGCATCATTGACGACACCGTCCAACATTCTGACACCACCTATACTAGCGTTGTAAGCTATGCCTACGCCGCAATATTGGTTGTAGGCAACTGCTGCAACTTCACCAGCACATCGCGTACCATGCTTGTTGTCGCCGTTGTCTTGAGGCATTGGATCGTCGTCGTTACCATTGATGTCTGTAGACGCGTTGGGGTCCTGGAGAAACATTTAAAATATTAAATCTTGCAGAAAGTAAAAAAAAAACTAAAATTGTGTTACGGTAATTATATTGCAAAATCTCGTTTCCCGAAAAAGACATGAATTTACAAAATTATAAATATTTCTTAGAAGTTCATTATTTTAGTGTGATACATTTAACGCAAACAACGCAACGCGACCTACCCGCGCCGCTCATTCACAACTCGCCCCTTGTGTAAAACTACCTACTTCTGTTTTATTTTGGTATGCCAAAAGTATTAGATTTTTAGATAAGTATCAATGTTATATGTTTTCAAGAAAAGTCAACGCAATGCATACTTAATATTTTGAGCTACGCTTAGTAGCAGATTGTTTACTTTTATGTTTAGGTTTATGTTTTCTCTGTAAGTGAATTTGTAATTCATTTGAGAAAATAAAGATCTCTAACCATACATTTAAGCTGTTTGTAATTTGACGAGTTTTGAGGATGTTCTAACTCTGTTAACTCGACTCACTTTCAATTTTCTTTAATGAAATGAATTGTTTCTAGGAATCCGCTGTCGCATAATTTATTAAGCATCACAATCATAGCATTTCAGGTGAACATTTCGATGTATTGGTAAAATTGCATCGTTTGAGTAATTTTGAAGATCAAGTTATCATCATTCTGCCGTCTCTAATATCGTAGGTAAATTAGTAATTCATATTTAGAGAAGACACAATTAATTTTATTAGTATTAGTACCCCAATAAACTCCAATGATCAATGAAATCCGTTCAAGATTAACAAACGGGATAGATACAAGTTACAGAGTTTTTCTTTACCGCGTAACTCAGGTCCAGAGCTTAACTTCGTGAGTTAATATGCGGGCAGCTTATCTTTAGTGCCAGACCTTTACACTTTACAGTAACTGTCCAACGTATAGTTTTATCAGTCTGTATTAACGGCAATCTATGGAACAAGTTAATGCTATGTAACTTATTGATACGCTAGAGATGCGAAATGTACTGAAATTGTGTTGTTTTCGAACTTTGGAGCTTATGTTGATGTTCTAATCGTATCTATCTACTATCACAGAACCATTTATTACCAATACATGAATTACTATACTACACAATTCTAAACTAAGTATTTTCAGCAGTCTTGAAAGGGTAGGTAATTCGTAATTTTTGGAAAATATTATAATAATGAAATTAACAAAAACAAAAAACCCGACTGCGTGTAAAAATAACAGAAAAGATATAAACAAGACTTATCAACACGCAGTCGGAGGCTACGTATGTTTTTGGTCATGAATTACATAATAGTTCATAGGTAGCCTCCGCCTGCGTGTTGATAAGTCTTGTTTATATCTTTTCTGTTATTTTTACACGCAGTCGGGTTTTTTGTTTTTGTTAATTAATTTTTTTATTTTAATTTTTTTAGTTTTTTATGTTTTATTTATCATACTATTAATGTTTTTTTTGAAAAGTCAAATTCATTTTTAACGTTGAATATTTTGTTGTTTTTTAGCATTTTTCATTCCAAATTACATTTAAACATATAAGTTGTATATATTTTTGTAAAGCATTTATAAAACCCTTTATTTTGATACCCCACTCGATAGTTTACGAAGGAAAAAAAAAAATTTTGAAGAGGTAATATGGCGCCAAAAAGCGGCCATTTTAATTTTTTAAATTTTGATGTACCCAGTGTCACTCTCAGAACTAAGACGAATCTAACGACACCTCTCAATCTCAAATCCATCAAGCCGTTTAGGCCACAGAGCGTGCCAAAGAAATATACATACATACATACATACATACATACATACATACATACATACATACATACACTCGAAAAACATAACCCTCCTTCTGGCGCAGTCGGGTAATAAGAGAAAAAAACAGCATGACCGGTTGAACAAGAGATTTATTGAAAGAGTATGTTGTACTTGATTCTCTTTCCAAACATGTAGAAAAAATAGTAGTCTAAAAAACCGGCCAAGAGCATGTCGGGCCATGCT
Source organism: Asteroscopus sphinx (assembly GCA_949699075.1). NCBI lineage: Eukaryota > Metazoa > Arthropoda > Insecta > Lepidoptera > Noctuidae > Asteroscopus > Asteroscopus sphinx. The sequence continues at coordinate 6,978,684 of OX453016.1, forward strand.
CAGTATTATAGGGTTCCTTAAGTAGGTGTAATTACAAACGAATCAAATCGAATATAAATCATGGCTATTTTAGTTTTTGCAATAATCGGCAGCATTCGCGACTCAGAGCGTGTTGTTAGTAGCGCATAGCGCCATCTAGCGATAAATTCAAGAAGCCAAATTTAAGACGTTTGTCATTTCAAAGTTACTTTTTGTGATTTTTTCAAATAGAAAGTAGCTAAAGGAGCATTATTTGCTATGATAATTTTTCTCTAAGGTCAATGGCCTTTGAACTAGGACGTTTTAAGTATTTTTCAGTTTTCTCTCTATAACTCAAAAAATTATACTCACATTATACTCGAAATAATTTTAAAAGAGAGTTTTCACAAAGGTCTATCGATGTGTAAGATTATAAGTTTCTACATTGCATAGTTTAGAAATGGCAGGGGGGGGGGACACATTGCAAGCCACTATGGCGGGCTATATTTCGCGGATGGTACACCTGATAAAAAAGTGGTGTATCAAACATTACCTTCATTTTAGTAGACCTATTCAATGATATCCCACACGAGGGGGTGCAGCGAAAAAAATTTTTTTTTCTCCATTTCACATGTATGGACACCACCCCTAAAATACGGAAAAATCATTCTTTTATTCTTTTAAAATTGAGATCTATATGTCGACTATTTTTTAACAAAATTTCATTTACTTATGTTTATAACTGTAGAAGTTATTAAGCTGTAAAGGATTAGGACAGACGGACAGACGGACAGACGGACAGACGGACGGACATGACGAAACTATAAGGGTTCCTTGTAGGACTTCGGAACCCTAAAAAGCAATTAGTATCCAGGGTCGTCAGATATAAATGAAGTTTTCTCAGCACATTATGAATGTTTTCGAGTGAAATATCATTCTAATAACGGACAATATTAAACTGTATTTATACAACATCCTAATCAAACCGTTCTATAATAATTTCCTGAGAAATCGTCATCTATATCTGGTGACCCTGGATAGAGAGAAAGAAAGAAAAAATATTTATTTGCGTCAAGAGCGACGCATAAAATTACCAAAAAAATAAAGTAAAAACACAGAACAAATACAGGTACAGAGTCAATACGTGTGGTAAGATATGCGCCACATTCGCGAAAAATACTAATTGCTTTGTTAGACTGTACCTTAAAGGTGGTTTCAAACCGGCGAGGCGAAGATTGGGTGGGATGGGCGTGAATTGAAATCTCGCTGAACCTTTCACACCGAAAGATGTACATCGCGAGCTCGCGCCGTCACGCGCTGACCAGGCGCCGGCTCGCGATGTACCGTTTTACAATGTAATAAATGCTCTATTCATGCAGCAATAAAGTTTAATGTTGTACCAACAAATATTTCAATTCTCGCCTCGCACATCCTCGCCTATCCAGACCTTTCACACCAAAGATGGGCGTGACGTGAATTGAAACTTTGCTATACAAATTTCAATTCTCGCTTGGCCCATCCACGCCACGCCTCGCCGGTGTGAAACCACCTTAATTATTGAAATATTTTTCAAATCGATTTCGTCAATTACTGTGGACACTGTAACGCGCTAACCATGCGCTAACAAATCGAAGTTGCATGCGGTGAGGTGATGCACCTAACACGGCAGCGTCCATCGGTCGCCATTTCCACCCTCCCCGCCTTTTGTACTAGCAAGCAGACCCTATCAGTCAGAGCGTGCGCGAGTTATTTTAATATTGATTTCAGTATGTTTTCGCAAATTCTACCATATTTATGAATATGTCCTTCGTTCATCCAGTCACCCAGTATATTTACCGAGAACTAGACTTATTCAAAGAAGTTAGTACCAGTAACATAACTCCCACATTCGAGTTGTTATTAGACGAAATATCTAGAAAGTCTATCATTTGTGAAACAATTTTTCCAGCTCCTTTTTCCCAATCTTTCATTTCTAGGAATTCATACCATTCCAACAATATTCGATTCAAGTAAATGTATAACCAGGGAATTTTCAGAAAACTAATATGTGCATGGTACTTTATTAGTCCCAAAGAACAATTGAAAACCACTGGCAGTGGAGAGATTAAAAAGGTGGCGATTTCTTAGGCAATGTCCCGTCCAATATTTCTGTGCGTATGAAGGGGCTTTTACTGAAAGCGTTGCCTCGCTAAGTACATTTTGGAAAACATCGTTAAAAGCGCTTAAACCTACGGTTTCTACTTAAAATTCATACTCTGAAAAAATCGGTGGTCAAACGCAAACCCAGAATCCAGGTAAAAAAAAACAGAATTCACATAAAATATTTAAATGTGATCTTATTTGATTTCCATGACTAAATTAATGAATTATTTACAGAAATGTCTCCGTGTGACAATACCGCTATAATCCCATAGGGCCCCACCACAGGGCCCCACATTGAGCCAAATGCTACTACTTCTCGATGGCACCCACTTGCGACTCAATGGATTTTTGGCATATTGGCACCTACCTGGGACTTAATTATTTTTTTGTTGAATTGTTATTGTCATCCACGCGAGACTAAATGCTATTCAAGTATTCCGTGAAATGCTACAAACTCATATTCCGTTACGAGGATATTATAATAAAAGTCGCTTATTTAATAATATTTCAAAAAAAGATCTACTTACATAATTCTGAGCTAAATCTGGATGGTTAGTCTGTATACCGTCATCTAGGATGGACACGACCACACCCTTGCCCGTGTAGCCTTTCTGCCAAGCTGGAGCCACGTTCATATCCAGCCCATCCTTGGCACCACCGTTCTAAAAAAAACTATATGTGTAAACGTCTTTCAAATGAGTTGTATCCACTGAATGGATGCAAGGAAAACGAGCATTCTTCCGAGGTGGATTTTTTTGATATTCTCTTACACCACTTTTCAGAGACACCAAGAAATTAAAATAGGTCTACAAAATATGTAAGAACGACATCATATTTGTTTTCCGTGAGATAGTTCGTGCTGTACACTTAGACCCATATTTTGTCGAGGACTGTTTTCCACGAAATAGGGGATGGTATTGCTTTACAAAATATTATTTTATTTAAATCGATTTCAAATCTTACCGTTTTATTTACAGACGTTTTGTTTTGCTTATCCACTAGGACAAACAATCAAATATTTAACAGAGAATTAAAAATAACAAACTACTTTTCGGGAATTGTCATTACTTCATTAGATACAATTAATACTTACGTATAATTAAATTAAATTCCTAGTGAAAAAAATATACATGTTTAAACATTATTCAGATCATTTTAACATTAGTATAGTTAAGTATACTATATTTATCCTAACCAATTTCTTATCTAATAATACCTACTGAATAGCAACTGAAAGTAACTAATGAAAATCTTGTTTTCTTATTTTATAATCAGTGAAATATACATTTGACAAAGAAATCTCCTATATTATGTGATTGCTACGTAATTAGGCTAAGCGTATGCTAAGATGCAGGCGACGCAGTTCCTTGCAGCGCAGGGTAGAGCAGATTTTATAACGTATGCTACGCATGCACACGAAACACACATATATTGTCTCTCCCTGGTCGAGTCGCAACCCGAGTTGTGGTAAAGGCACAGATTTCTTTCTACACGACGTGTGGACATTGAGACATGTTATGGTTTCGCGATTTAAATACAATTGAACTAGTGTTTTGTTTGTATGATAGAAATCATCCAGACTATACTAATTCAGACACTTACAGATACTTTGCCAAACATATTTTTATTTTACGCTTTTACAAACGTGTATCTGTGTCATTTAGCAGTGTCGCTAGCAGCATACGCTCGTTACCTATGGCTGTGTCAACTGTCATGCCCTGTCAATTCTGTACTATGCTATGCTGCATCGTTTTCGTCTCAGCCAGTATACGCTTAACCTTAGTATTGGTTCACAGGAGGATTCCTAGTAGCAACTAATGCTACTGACCACAGTCCATTTCTAGCAATTTACTGTACAGTGTGTAACAAAAAACCCTGTTGTTCCTGTGAGCTACGTTATCAGAATCTATATTCATACGGTAAGGACACAACTCATTTCGAAAAACTCTTCAATAAAAATAATATAATTTAATATTAAATCATTATTAATTGTGAATTGAAAGTAATTATAACACTCAAAACTCACTCAATCAGTGATTATATCAATAAAAATAATAAAATTTTATTTCGCTGCGATCTGAAATATAATTGATATTATACATTGTAGTTATCTAATCCGAGCGCTTAGACACCGCGTTTCGTTTAGAAAAAAAAATAAGTTAAAAATACTATATTTATTATTTCTATCTGCTGGCCACCCCGGTATATGTCACTTCTGTTTCGCGCGTCTTATGACATCTGCGTTCTTATTTTTTCTCCTTGAATATTTTCTTTAATTTTTGTCTAAATTATCGTGTCAAGTGAAAGAAAACCAATTAAAATGCTAGAAAGTGCTTTGTTCGAGAGCCGAAAGCGAAAACGGGGGTGCTTTTCGCCTGAAGGAACGACCATCGAACGACAGGCTGTGCAGAATGTCGCAGCCGCGCTGTTGCAGTTATTCGATTCTCAGGAACACCTAACCCTGATTATTGGATGGATGCGAGTCTTGAAGAAGGTGAACCCTTTCTTGATTGTAAAATAAAAGAACAGGTGAGTTTTACCATAACCATAACATAACCATAATCATAACCTTATTCCAAACACGTCCAAACCTGTTTTTTCCCGTGATTTACCTAAAACAAATAGGTACTTGAAACGTCGCCTTCGTGGGACAACTCTACCTTACTCTGCTTATGGGGCGTGTGTATTACATTTACAGTGAAACTGGTGAATACGAGATATTCGAGCGATATTAGATATCTATGTCGCTAGCTGGTTTGCAAACTACATGTGTGGGCATGTCAGGCTTTAGTAGACCACCGGGGCACGCGATGCTTTCAGTCGTTTTTATAAACACTGGCGGTGGTCCATATGAATATCTGCCATCAAGTACGTGATGCTTAAGTTAACAGTAAACATGTTTCTGTTACAATGGCTGATAAGTGATAACAAATGCTTCAAATAAGGCTCTTCGTTATTTAACATCCCATTTAAAAATGAACCTAAGAAAGAAGAGTAGAATCCAAAACACTCAACTAAAAGTCCAAGCATATTCCTACAACTGTACCCACAAGAAAAGGTTACTTACATTAGGGGAAAAACACACTGCTTGACAACTACTCTTACTGGGATGCACCACCACTTAATTCAAAAGTGAAAGCGGGGCTCACGGAAGTCTCTAAACTCAGGGACCAAGGGATTGAGAAGTCATACATATGAATTAACCTATGACTGGCCTTCTATTATAAGGAAAGCTATGACGGATTGTATGCAAAATGAAAGTAAAACCTTTGCTTGATGATAAATATTAATCAAAATCAAGAGATATCACACATGGTGTGAACTTTTATTAGACTTAATAATATATTCACAAGTGCATTAAGCCGCTACAAGTGGTAAGGTTGGCATAGCTGCTCAGGAACTGCCTTATTTCTATGCTCGGTTGTATTGTGATTCCTCGGATCGATACTCGGCTCTTGAAACTCTTTCCAACTCTGGAAGAATAACCAATGTGTACCAGCTCTGATAAAGCAACCTATCCATCAGCTCCGAGAGAGCATAAGACCCACAAGGCTGATACTGAAATGTACCAACCATATATACATATAATATACCAACCAGGTAACCACATACTAACAATTTATCTAAGTACTGTAGCTGCTGGAAATATATAACTGACGATCCTGTCATTTTAAAAAGGGTACAAGTGTACGAGATACCACATGATACCTTTATGTATTCTAACTAGTCATTTTTCATAGTTAGAAATAATATCATTATAAACAAACAGACTTGTCACATCAATGCTATGTCATCTTGTCAACATATCTACTAATAATGAATCTATTACTTAAAACCTTCCATGATGCATAATATAATGGCACATTCAGGTTTACCCTTAATTAATAACCTAACACCATAAATAAAAGAAAATTATTTTGAGCAAATGATATCAAAATTCTTTCAAATCAAAATTCTTTATCTTTCAGACAACAAATTGGTCTACAATGTGTTAGTAACAAATGCAACTTATTCTATGTTAGTACTTAATAACTAGCAGAGATTTAGTCCGGGTGACCAGTGCCCACAAGAGGGCTATCAGCCCAGGCGGCTATCGCACGCGGGTTGGTGTCGGGGCTGCTGCGCAGCCTGTGCAGTATCAAACTGCTAAGATTTATATAAAAATATTTACATGTGTTCCTTCAATGGAATCATTGATTAATTTATTCATAGAAACTTTTAATACTGACTAAGTAGTAGTAGACCCTGTATTTGCAGTGCATAACACCACGCCTGTATTTCCCCGAAGGGGTAAGCAGAGGTGTAAAAGTGCACCCACATTTCGCCGGTTATGTTATAGTCCCCTGTAATAGGGGGCGAGCCTATTGCCATTGACCGGGCACAAATCCAGACTCTGAGCTGCTACTGAGAATTTCCTAATGGAAAAACCCAATAACACTTTGCCCAACCCAGGAATCGAACCCAGGACTTCACGCTCAGCGGTCGCAAGCAACCACTAGACCAACGAAGCACTCTTTTGCAGTGCAGTTGGGTAAAAATACAGAAAAAAATTGTGTCATTGACTTAGTACTGCTATTAAACAATTATGTTTCACAGCTATGTTCCATCATGGTTTATCACTCAGATACATATGATAGTGCGAAAACCAAGGCTTTATAAATAATTATTAACTATTTACCTTGATGTTTACCCACATAGAGGTCAAAACTTATCAAGGATGTACTGAAAATGTAAATGTTAGTCTAAATTTATTAAAACATTTTGGGTGGATTGCTAATAAACCCTGAAAAGACTAACCAATCATCATCAACCCATAACTATCCCACTGCGGGGTACGGGCACAGAGGTATGGGCCTCTTCTCAGAATTAGAGGAGTTACCAACAAACAATGTAAATTTCTAGGTTTTATAATTAATACACAAGTGTGGACCTAGAACAACACATAGAAAATAAAGTGTATATTACAGATATTTAATTTAACTAACAAATTACCAGCCACTTTGCCTAGAAGTTGTTGAAGTTGTTGTTGTTGTTGAAAACCTCTATAATTCTAATAATAATTACAATACTATAAATAATTTTAGTATGGGTACTGAATACCAAATTCAGCGTTGGTCATAAAATATCAGAAGCCTCTTTTACTGAAAAGGGTTTGAAGGAGGCATAGTGAGAGTGACCACATTGGTGTATTTTGATCACAATAAAAGGTTGTCCATACTACTTATTATTAAAATTTGATATAAACTAAAATTAATCGCAGCATATAATATGTAACATTAAAAATTATTTGCTTAACAAGCATTAACATCACTTGCTTTGCTGTTAAGAATCAATATTACAACTGCCATCATCTGCGTTAACAAAATGGAAACATACAATTTCTTCACTTAAAAAATGCACCCTGAGGTATTATTATATGGATATGGACCTGGTCATAGTCAAGAGACTAGTTCACATTTATGCTTCTTAATATGCTAAACTAAAGACAACCAGAATAAAAGATCAATAATGCAGAAACACCAAGTACAATACAGTAAGAGAACTGTCACTCAATAAATTCAGCTTAATTTACTTACAACTTGGTCAGACTAAAATTGACTTATGGTAAACATATTTCATGGAGTAAGGTCCTAAGCATATAACACAAAAACTTCAAATTATTTCATCTATTTTTCTTTTATTCGTCTTTAATAAGAAATGCCTACAAAACAATACTAAATACTTATAAAGTATGGTGGACCGACCTGGTACAGAACCTATGGATTTAGTGTACAGCATCTGTTCATCAAAACTCAGGATTGGCTATTGCAATGAACTTGGAGCCTTATCAGCCCTGATCAGTCCACAAGTGGATAAGGCTGATATAATTATAAGATTCCTTATAGGTGCATACAGATTTGGAACATCATTATCAAAACACTCTTGTTCATAGAATCTTACAAAAATATCCAATTTCATCACCACCTTCCTGGCCTAATAACACAAGACTAACTTTAGGAAAACTTGCCAAGAAGTTGGCTGATAGATAAACATATCAATAATTAATTAACAATTTTATTTATTGTATTTAACAATATATAAACCTAAATAACAGATTTTATTAAGATAACAATTGTGATTAAGTCCAACTTACAATAATATAATTTAATAGATTTTTATTTTTACTTCCATATTTAAACTGTTAGAAATAAATAGGTAATGATGAACCTTACTTAAGTCTACCTTTCGAAAAATCCCATGAAAAACCTAACAGTAAAACCATTAGTTAATGGTTAAAAAACATGAAGAAAGAGGTACAGTCAGCTACACCGATTGGTTACCCCCACTTATGAACAAATTTTAGAACATGAGGGGTAATCAATTAAGGACGCTGTGTGTACATTGAAACTGAAAGGCAGCTGGATAGAAAACAGCTCAAAAATATCTTTAAAACCCAATATTATAATTCTCATTAGTGAAGAATCTTATTCATCAACTTTGCATTATCAGTTATTTATTATAACAATAATCCCTACTTAAATTTTAATGATGTCAAACAACATAATATGTCATGTAATAAACAAGAAAATACATTAGCATGTATTTCAATCTCGTACATTTCATATCTTAGGTTGATAAATAAATAAATGTCTTTGGGACGTTTTTACACGGCACCATCTGGTCCAGAACTGGGCAGAGCTTGTGCTGTGGGTGCTAGACAATGGATAATTAATAATTAACGTTCTGTCTGTTGATTACCAACTATTGTTTAATATTTCTACATTATACATTAAGTATCCCTGATGTTAGTATAGAGTTTAATAAATCAAAACAAATTGTATTTAAATATCCAATTTAATTATTGCAGCAAACTCTGAACATCTACAATGTATAATATCAATTATATTTCAGATCGCAGCGAAATAAAATTGTAGATCAGACGAGCTTACCTGTAAGCGAAGTCTTGATTCTAATTTTATGAGCTGCGATCTGAAATATAATCACCCACCCGCCACCAACAGTCCCAAAGCTGCAATAATTAGTAAACATTCTTCGTTAATCTTTCAGATGAACATAGTGAATGTTAGATTGTGGAACCTGCCCTGTACAGGCAACAGGGCTTGTTCCTTATCTTCGTTATCTCTAAAACTAGTGACATATACCGGGGTGGCCAGCAGATAGAAATAATAAATATAGTATTTTTAACTTATTTTTTTTTCTAAACGAAACGCGGTGTCTAAGCGCTCGGATTAGATAACTACAATGTATAATATCAATTATATTTCAGATCGCAGCTCATAAAATTAGAATCAAGACTTCGCTTACAGGTAAGCTCGTCTGATCTACAATTAAATATTAAATCATCATTAATTGTAAATTGAAAGTGATATAATCACTTTTAATAATGATTTAATAATTTATTTGATAATTTTTATTGAATTTCCAAATGAGTTGTGTCCTTCCTTACGTATGAACATCGACTCTGATAACGTAGCTCACAGGAACACCAGGGTTTTTCTTACATACTGTACAGTACGCAACATCACGACTTGATACATGGTAAAGCTAGATCTAATTAGCACGTACGACTCTGTATCATGCCTACTATAATTCTGGAAAACCCTCCTGCCGTGCCTAGAACTTCAGTGTCCTCAAACCATAAGATAGATACGTACCAAATACCATTGCTCCTTGAACAGGGGGTCAGGAAAGAAGGGCGAGGAGGTGAGCGCGCGATAGCGCGGGCGGTGTGGCTGTAACCGTCGCGACAGCTGCGAGAACGCTGCGCGGTCGTACGGAGAGTAGTCTCGCTTTAGACGACGCTTCTCACGCTGCTGCTCGAACCATCGGACCTAGGAAAAAAGAACAGGTATCAGCATATACTGCTATCAGAGTACTGCCAGTAAGCGTTGAAATTGACAACATTCAATATAAGACATATGCAAAGATTGAAAGTAGAACTCAATTACAAAATTAAAACACTGAGTGCGGAATTATATACGAAACATCAACAGTTTTAGCTAAACAGGTAAAATTATATTGCTATAAGCGTGTCGTAATCTCGTAATGAACCAGCCAAGAAAACAAAGTCTGATTTAGTTTTAAGGAACTAGATAAAAACCGAAACGGTTCTTTTTGTAAAAGTAACGTTTCTGACCAACCTGACTCCAGTCTATTCAAACAGAGTTAGTTGTAACAAAACAACAACAAATAGAAACACTGCAAGAGTTGTTACTTTGTTAACACATTACAGACTTCTCAGATAAATGCTAGATTAGAGCAACTAAAACGAACCTATTTCACAGCTATTAGGAAGTGTAAAAGATTAGATACAAAACAGTTAGCGAGCCATAAGACGTAATTACAACGCTCTCGGCCTGGATACTGGCCAAGCAAAAAGATAGAGGTTTAAGAAACATTATTCTGATCTAGATCTAGACATTTATAACGAATTAATTGAGAAGAACGGTCAACATTTTGCCAAATACTGTGTTTATTACAAAAGCGATACTTCTGAGTATTTCAGTCTTGTTTTTGCCAGGAATCGCTTTGTTTAAGGAAATTGGATTTTCTCATTAGCGAAAGTTCAAACCTATCATTAAAAAATTATATCATTGTTTAAAAATGAAGTGACTGTGACCCTAAGTCACAATAAGGTACGCTACATACAAAATCATTCACAAGTACATACTACATTAAACTTTCTATTAATTTTTCAAGAACTTTGAAAATCCTAAATTACGAAATGTGAACTGATGCGTTTCTCCGCACCTTGCTCGGAGATTTGGTGTCTATTCTAAGCAAACTTAAAAGACCGTAAATTAACATTATATTAGCACACAAAACAGTTCTCTCTCACCCCACACCTTTGTAAAAGTCTTAAGGTAATTTCTTAGGTACATTAGGTCATTTTGTACGACAATCGTGAAAACCAAGGTAGGTACCCATTATTAGCGAGCCACACAGCTAATTAGTCTGTTATTGTTACAGACACAAATAAAGAAACAAGATAGGAAAGTAATTAGACCCGGAGTGTTATTAGATTATTATTTAGCGTCGGTGGCTGTGGCTTGCGGTTTCGACGTCAAGGGTAATTAATGAATGGGAACGTAGTTACAATAATTAGACACTATAAACAATGCTGAAAGTGGAGTTGACAGATTGTTTGGCTATAGTGAGAAAATGATTTTTTTAAATTGCAATGTGGAAATCGCCATGTCCATAGTTTTTGTAATATTCCTATTGATTTCGGTTGAACAGCACTTTGATAGATGTCCCATAACGTAGAAGAACATTCATTCAATGCGCATACGTCTGATTCGCAGCATGGGTAGGCCCCCCACAAGGTGGACCGACGAGCTGGTGAAGGACGCGGAAATCAGCTGGATGCGGAAATCGCAGGATCGGCCGTTGTGGCGATGCTTGGGGGAGGCCTATGTCCAGCAATGGACGTCTTTCAGCTAAAATGATGATGATGATGGCCGCACGGGGAGAAGGGGTTCGCCTGCTTGTGGCGGGCCAGGACCTGTCGGGGGTGGTTGTGTGAATACTCACGAGTTCCCACGCCCCCGGCTAAGATAGTTGAAGGAACAACATGGTAGTTTTAGTCGGTAAGAGTCCGACACTGGCTCCGCCTACCCCGGGCGGAGTGCGTCCAAGAGGATTTCCGCACGGCAAAAAAAAAAGGCGGGTTGGCGATCGCAGTTGATTGGTTAGATACTCAGAGAACGCAGCTGCCCATCCTCTGGTGAATCCCTTAGTTGCCTTTTACGACAAGCATGAGAAGAGATAGGCTGGTGCAATTCTTTATGTCCGGCACCACACGGAACGATCTACCGCAGTCGAGAGTCGGAACACCAAACGGAGTTTAAACCCGTATAAAAATAATTGCTTACGTCCATCAAAAAAGAATGTCTAAATCTAACATTTAGAAGGTAGGTGCAATTTCACAGTTGTTGGGAACGCAACAGACAAGGGAGGTGGGGGTGGGGAGTAACGCCAGAGAGGTGTATTAGCATGAGAAAGCGCGCGGGCACCGGGCCCGGGGATTCATTGCTTTTTCACAAGTGCAGAGGTCGAGACGAAACGACACAATTCGTCTGACAGCAAAAAACGTCGAACAAAATGTACCTTTTAAAAATATTCCTCGCTGTTGTAAATTGTGTTGTCTTAGCTGCGGTACTCTAATTTCATTAGCAACAGTGGTGAGAGCAAACGTTGGAGTAGCGTCCATAAGCCACGTAATAGTTCGAGGGAGAATGGAATTACTTACGCAAGGCAAAAAATTCAAATTCCAAGGATGTTTCGTATATTTTTGTGGAATTTCTTAGAATGCAGCTTTGAACTTTTTTGGGTGAACCTTTGACGTAAATTTTTCAAGAATATTATAAATAAAGTCTCTGTGGTCGTTTCAGGATTGTTTTTTTAACCGTTCGCAGGTAACAATTAATTAATATTTCATCTGGATTATTAAATTATTCATTAATCTTTACCTTTAAAAACGACAATGCCGACGTCTAGTGAAATTACAGGCCATTTTAAAAAGGTAGCAGCCTTAATTACGTTTTTTATATCCATCAATTTACTTACATGTTTATTTAAATCTTTGTTTATTACTTCAAGCAAAATACGAGGGTAAAACGTTTGTACAGAATTGAAATGGTACAAAAAGCATTACGTGGTTTGTGGTCGGTAGCCTGGTGCCGGGGGAAGCGTGGGGCGGAATGTCACACGTATTTTATTGGCGCGGTCGCCGCAGCATATGAACGACTCAAGAGCAAACGTCCACTGTTTGTCACAGCACCGCAACTCGAGTAATTTAATAAAAAATCCCTACTCTCCTCTTATAATGCATAATTATGGAAGAGGAACAGCGGTATTACGTTTCTATTGTGGTCAACTGTAACTTTTTATGTGTGTATAAAAAATTTAAATGTTCTATTTGGGTGAAACAATATTTGCTGACAAAGAAAACAGACACTTATTTTTATAATCTTATCCGAGCCATCGTGGTTACGGAGAAACGAGCTCTAAATCTAATAAGAAAAGTTTATATTTTTCTTCTTTCCATATTAAGTAAAGTTTTTATCTTTATATCAACACGTTACTGTAATATGGGATGTGTCTACAAATAGGCACGGAAACTTCTAGTCGTCGGGTAAACAATATTTTTATTCAGCTGACGTTGATAAAAATCAGTTTTTGCTTCATCCAAACATTCGTGCCTCGCATATTGTTTTTTGCGCGTACATTCAGCTGAACAAACAGCAGATGTCGCGCAAACCAAACATAGTTATCCTTCGACTTGGGACGGGCAAAAAGTCGACACGAGAGCTGAACATACCGAATGAGGTTTAATAAAGCTCCTTTGTAGTAACACACCGAAACGTAATAGGGTCCTAAACTAATAGACCAAAGGGGTCTATTACGGGCACCGCAAGTCTATGGCACGGACGGGTTTAAACAGATTTACGCCTAAAAGAAACGCACTTCATCTACGCGGTTGACCCTTGTCTTTTGTTGTGCGACCCAATTTGCGCTCCGCTGAATGTATTTGTTTTGAGTCTAATTAAAATTTCTTTCTTGTAGTTCATTATGATGTAGACAAACAAGCTTTCTGGAAAGGGTTTTTTTTTTGTTATAAAGAGGAAGGCCAGTGTGGCCCAAAGGGCTCGTATTTTGTGAAAGGTTATTGTTTTAACATATAACTAAGTAATGTAACAACGTAATCAATAAATATTCTTATAAAAATAAGAAGTAAGAAAAAGCAAAAAAAAATATTTTTTTTTCAATGTGTATTATTTGCATGTTTCCGAATTACAGACAGCGCCAAATTAACAAGACTAATAATTCATTGCAATAAATACGTAAGTAGGCAACTTACTTTATTTGTTCGCGACACGGTCACGAAGCATACACAAATCTACATCTAAACGCAGTTGCCCCTTATGAATAACAGCCTTGAAAAATGTCCCGAAAAAAGGCAGAGTTCAAACAGTGCCTTAGGTAAATGTCTACTTAATTAACCGCACAAACCTTTATAAAAGACGACGTAAATGAACAAGACAAAGTCTCCTAAGAACTATGTACATCAATATGGGACTTTATGTATGTTATCTATGTTGGTGTTGGTCTCATCAACATGAGAAAGGCCGGTCGGAGGGGCCGGCACGCCCCGGAGTTTTATTAGTCCACAGTCCACTCCGCCCAAGTCGACCCAAACTCCGCTTGTTACCGCCACAAAGACACAAAACCTTCACGGTACGTTGCTGAAAGAAACTTTAGTTCACAATAAATCTGCCCGGTGATACAAATAGCCCGCGCTAATATTTGCCCCATGTAAATCGCACAGCTGGTCACGTATTCGGTATATACAGAGTTAATATTGAAGTAAATGCTTTGTTGCTTTGTATAGACTTTTGGGCCTATTGATTTGTATCCTCGGAATATATATAGATGTATAATAAGGAGCGACAATAGCGATGACTTTGTGTTGGCGGTAAATAATTCGAATTTGTCCTGCAAAATACAAGAAGAACTGGTTAAAATGGTACTGCTATTCTACTTATTTACGAATTGATAACTACATAATATTTATCTAAATCGAAATCTTTTTAGTTAAAAACTCCATAAACTCTTCAGATAAATCGATGCTAGGAGACGTGGTAAGATTATGTAGGCGATATTTATTGTATGTTTTATTTTCCTAAAATAAGACCTCTTTTTCTGTTACGTAGTAAGCCAATCCCAGATTCAATAACCTCCAATAGATTACTAACCTCCAGGAAAATTCCGTCCATAGAGCAAAAAGTTCTGGCACTCACGTTAATTAGCTCCAAATAAATAAAAACAGAACAAAACAAATGAAAATAACATCGTTTAGGACGGAATTTGTTTCATACGACTATTGCCGAAAATGAAAATGACATGTGGGTACAATTTCAACAGATTCACGGGCAAAACATACAGAGGCTTATAACAATATAAGCCATCCGACGGAATGATGTCATTTCCCCCAGAAAAAAGGTTAAAAGGGCCATTCTCGAAGAGAAATCTCGTTATTATTGCAGCTCGTTCAACGGGAGCTAAATATGATACTGAAAATGATGTTACTCGTGTGTTTCTGTAATGCTTATGTTAATACTTTATATTCTCATCAAATTGCGCTTTGAAATCTTTACACCTAACATTTGTAAAGCGTAAAGGTAAAGCGCGCAAGCTATCGAGACAATGTGAGTGCCGCTTAAAGCTCAACTTTCGCCATAAGAAAGGTAAAAGCTCGCGATACATGCATAGAAATAGTTGGGATTTGCCTTCTTATTAAGATCACAGATAGTTCTTTTTATTTATACGTATTTTTTTACAAAACGAATAGATTATTTGTACGTTTTATCATCATGGGTAGCTAAAGGGATTTCTATACTATTAGTTTTTATGAACGAAATAGATGAATGAAAGGCAGCAGCTTAGGTGGAAATTTTCAGAGGAATGTGTGGGGAGTTTAGAAATAGCACCAGTGATGAAAAAGTTGAGTTGCAGCAGATTGTCATGGTATGGATATGTGATGCGGAGGAATGATGAGCGTGTTACGAGTAAAGCTTTGAGTATAAATGTGGATGTGGCTATAAGAAAAGAGAAAAAAGATCAAAGAAAATATGGATGGATTGTGTGAAAGATAATATGGATGAAAAGAAAGTGAATACCGAGATGTGGGCTGATAGAGACGTATGGAAGAAAAAGATTTAAGATAAGAACAGGAGGATGATGAATTATTAGTGAATCCAATTTAAAAATAAAGGAGATAAGGAAATATTTGGAAACTTTATGAACAGTATTCAGCACGCACTGTCTATTTGCGATTGCATACATTACGTCGTAGTCGTAGAACAACGACGAATCTTCAAATCAGCTGAATTCAAAGCCAAAATAATGTTATCTCAGAATACAGAAACGCACAAAAGAAAATCATTGCCTCACCTTTAGACTTCAAATAAAAATTGCTACAATGTCTTCTCTTCAGCAGGGGCGTTCTTTGCCTCTGTACCAACAAGGGATAGCATTAGTATTCCTTCTGCGTACTCTTAAGGATAACCTCAGTTACGGTGTAAAGCCGCGCACACGACATGTAAAAATACTGCATATAGATACATATGTGGTGAGCAGTACGTGTGTATCGTTTCAGTGAATGTTTTCACTTTTGCAAAGTTCAATAGCCTTTGTTTTGATGATTTATTGAGAGTTACACTTCTATATTTATCAGGGACGGCTACGTCGAAATGAAGAGCTTCTATAAAAAGCCCAACGAGTATTGATTCTGTACCTAATACACGGCCGGGACTGGCCGGGTTCACCACCTTATTTCAACTAATACTATCGTATCCCCGCGTCTAATACCTACCTACTATCTTTATAAAAAAGAAAATACAGCTCCTTTTGTTTCGCTTTATTAGGTAGTGTTATGAGGAAAGTAACTTTCCGGTCGGAAGGTCATCTTTTCCTATCAATGTTAGGTTCATCGCACGCAGCTTGCTTATATTTACGAAAGTTATTTTTGCCACCACCGAAGTTATATTTGAAAAAGTAATTCAAGAGAAGGCTCCGAGAAATTGAACAAGTCTCTTTGAAAACATATGTTGTTTTATTTATGAACGAATAAGCTAATCTTTTATTTATTTCAGAAATAAATTACTTATCATGCGGTGGCGTTGTCAAATAAATAAATAGAAAACATCTTAAAATAACAGCGAATACGAGTACAAAACCGTTCCGAATTTGAATGAGACAAGTATAATAAAATAAAATAATTACGTACATTCGTTATTATGCCCGCCACAAATGTTGCTTTCGTATAGTTTCAATCAACTCAGCCTATCGCAGTCCACTGCTGGACATAGGCCTCTCCCAAGTTGCGCCACAACGCTCGATCCTCTGCCTTCCGCATCCAGTCCCAGTTCGTATAGTTTAACATAGACCAGCGGTTCTCAAACTTTTTTGGTCACGGAACCCTTTTGACAAGCAAAATACTTGACGGAACCCTACAATAAAACAATAGTTTTTAAAAGTGTATTCTTTATTATATAAGCATAATAAAAGTACAATGTAACAGTTACTAATTATTACTTACTTTAACCACATGCCAAGTACAATAATATAAGATATTAAAAATGTATGAAACTGTTTTTTATTTTTCATCAATTGGTTGATATCAGGTTTGATAGAAGACATTTGAAGTCTCATATCAGGTTCGGCGTCCAGTCTATTGCGATATTTTGTTTTCGTGGCTGCATAGGTTGAGAATCCTGTTTCGCACAAATATGTTGTTGGGAACGGGAGAAGAATATTCAGAGCCATTCTGCCAAGCATTGGATATTCATCACGGATTCTGCACCAAAAATCGTTGAGAGGCGTCGTTTTGAACAGTGACTCCATACTTGTGTCTGATGACATTTCTAAAAGAGATTCATATATCTCGTTTGACATACTTTCGGGCTTTTGCAAGTTGGGTAAAAAAGGATTATGAATCCATGAATTCAGCTTCATTTTTGTATTATGTTCTTCGGGAAAATACTTTACAAAAGATGCGCGCATCGAAGTGAGATATTGGACCAATTCTTCAAACACATCATCTTGAAACATTTCCGAGTCGTTATCGCTAACAAACTCACTGAGTGACGTAAAGCTTTCTATTTCTCTCTTACCAACGCAAATAATCCAAAAATCTAATTTTCTTTTGAAGGCAGTTATTTTGTTATAGGCCTGGAACACTGTTGTCTGTTTACCTTGCAATGATAAATTCAATTCGTTCAGTTTTTGAAAGATATCCGCCATAAAAGACAATCGGAACAACCAAGTTTTATCATACAAACGGTCTTTCAAATTAAAAGAAACTGTATCTGCTGAAAGAAACATTTGTAACTCGGCTCTAAGTTCAAATAGCCTTGTTAAAGTTTTACCCCGAGACAGCCATCGCACTTCTGTATGGAGCAGCAGTGTTTTATGTTTGCTGCCATAATCTTCACACAATAATGAGAACAATCGGGATTGTAGTGGTCGTGATTTGATAAAATTAATTATTTTTACCGCTTCATCCATAACTAATTTTAGATTTGACGGCATTTGCTTCATCGCAAGTGCTTGTCTATGCAGAATACAATGGCTGGAACTACAATTAGGCGCTTTACTTTTTATTCGTGATACTGCTCCTGCTGTTTTACCTGTCATCGCCTTGGCCCCATCTGTACAAATGTCAATGCAATCGTTCCAACTAAGATTATTTTCTTTAAAAAATATGTTTATTTTATTAAAAATTTCTTCCCCGGTAGTGTTTGTGGGCAGCAGTGAACACATAAGCATGTCTTCTTCAAAAGAACGTTCATATGGATATCTCACGATAACCAGCAAGATAGCCAGACCAGTGACATCAGTTGACTCATCCATTTGCAAGGCGAATCGTGTTTTTTGTAGACGTGCAACTAGTTCTTGTTTGACGTAGCTTGCCAGATCATGGATTCGCCGTGAAACAGTATCGTTTGATAGCGGTACAGTAGAAAGATGCTTTGCAGATTTTTCATCGAGCATACATTTTGTTATGTCTAACACACATGGCTTTATTAAATTCTCAGCGATAGTGTGCGCTTCACCTGCTTGTGCAATGCGATAGCTAACTAAATATGATGCCTCCGTGGCCTTTTCATTGATAGTTTGTGTTACATGCATCATACTTTTTTGACTTTCCAATAACTGTTCTTTTTTACGAACAAAAAATTCTTTATTCTTGTCTTTAGACTCGGGGTGTACAGTTTCTAAATGTTTGCGTAATTTGGCAGGTGCCATGGAACTATTAGGAAGCAGTTTACTACATAACATGCAGAGAGGTGAGCCGTTGGAATCAACAAATCCGAAACTGATATATGATTCATCATACTTCCTTTTTTTCGTCTTTGAAACCGTGGAGCTTGACGTCGTGGCATCATCGTCTGGATCGGTAATTGCTGTATTCTCCGCGCGTACTGCTTTTGAACATTCAGCGTCATTAGAAGATGTCGTTGCAACACGTTTAACACCTTTAAGCCAACGTTCCATTCTTCTTTATTAATAATGTTACACGTCAGGATGGTAGGGTCAAAATAATGCACAATCGTTACTGCGTTTATGAGACAAAGTTTAGTCCAAAGAAGAAATGTACAAAACTGATACAATCAGAATACAGCGGGCAGTAGAACTTACAAGAAGGCAGCAGGCTAGCCAGCTTGTAAGTAGGTAGGTACGAACTTATCGCTCCGAACGCTAATCGTCAACTGACTGACGAGGCGCGACTTTTTTTATATAATAGCGCTTTTATACTTAGTCCTAGACTCGAACTCGAACATTCTCAAAAATACTCGAGTCGGCGCCTTTGATAAACAAAAAGCGGAAATAAAAATATAAATACAAAAAAATGCGTTGTAAACAATCTCGACTTTATGCTTTTGAAGATAGAGCCGAAAGTCGCTTGTTCACAACTATAGCGTCTAATTCAGAGGCGGCTTTTATCAAAGGGACTGCGCGCTCACAAGTATACGCGCGGCGGGCGGATTCAAAACGTTCGACCAGTGACCAGAGAGAGGTGTTTTGTTTTTTTTTTCTAAATTCTTGCGGAACCCCTACAGGGGTATCGCGGAACCCTAGGGTTCCGCGGAACACACTTAGAGTACCGCTGACATAGACTAATTTTTACTGAAAAATGCTCAACTCGGTTGCAGAGCGAGCACAATACGATAAGGCGCCACATGCTCAAGGATATTTCGTTTAAGACATTCTTGAATGCAACTTGCATATTCTCGGAGCACTGACGGCATCGTACCTACTTACAAAAGTATAATAGTAATAAATGTCACATTTCTTGTGTGACGTCGAGAGCAAAGTTTCACGAATTCCGTGGGGCTGACTCACTTCAAATGAGCTCTGTGTTTCTAGAAGAAAAACACAAAAACCCGGTGAAGCGCGCCGCCCACGACTAATGTAGATTGCTGATATTTCGCCCTCTTTGCTTTGTCACGCACTACGGGACTACATCAAAGAAAAAAGCCTATAATCCGAATGGGACTAAGTAATAAGTTTTTGATGCGTTATCTCCGCAATCCGGTAGTTTATCTGTTATACTGAAGATTTTCTGGGTCAATACAGAATTACAGATGCTTTAGAAAACTTTTGCAAAGAAAAAATGAAAGTTGCAGATAGAGATATCAGTGCTTAATTGACGCTTATTGGAAATGATTCTTAAATATCTGGACCAATTGCATAAAAGAAAATTAATAGAATTGATGCCCTTGATGTCCTGTCGAAAATTCTTTCTTTCTTTTTTAAGGGACCATCAGCAAAAAAAATATTTCTAGCTGAATACATCATTGATTGAAAATTCGGTTTTAGCAATTGAATTACAGCTACTGTAGTTTAATCAGAAACTATTAACTCGGTAAATTATACTTCGCTGTTGTTGTAGATAGAATAAGTGCGAAAAACAGCCACTTTTGGAACTTTTTCTATCTACAACTAATAGTTTCTGATTAAACTACAGTAATAACTTCTTAGGTTTTCGCGATCACTACACATTATAATAAAACATAGTTTAACCGGATTAAATCGCGTATATTATTTAAATTGGTTTCCCTGACGTTTCGAAAGCTTTGCAGCATTTCGTGGTCGCAGGTAGACTGAGATGACAATCGTCTTTACAGATATTTCTAAAAAAATATTTTAATCTATCGTACAATATTTATTAATTAAAATCGTTTCATGTACTTCAATTGTTAAAAACTCATTTTCGATAAATGATGTATTCAGCATTTCAGCGAGTAATAATTGTTTTGCTGATGGGGGCGCCACTTGGCTGCTACATGCGCCTTAACCTAGATAAAGTTATGCAAGCGTCGGAGAGCTTCCAAAATTATGGTTGAACATTTAAATTCAGTACCTCTTTCATTTCATGTAACAAAATTTAAGTAGTTTTGATTAAAACTAACTTTGGTGCAAACAGAGCAGAGAACGAAACGATCACAGGCGCGGCTCAAACACGAGAAATAAGTATATTTAATTTCGCTCCAGGAATTAATTAGTGAAACGAGACTAAAAGAAAATACAAAACGTAATTTCGGGTATCTTTTACACAAAGGATATTATGTTTTGATTAACATTAAAAGGTATCAAGCATAAATAAAGAGATTGTAGAAATAAATACATGAGAGTTTTGCTCTGCGTAATAAGTAATTTTATGTTCTTAATAAAACAGATCATAACGATTTGGTTGAACGCGTCAACAGTAGAATAAAATAAGGAACTTTTTTATGGTATACAACATTACATGACATAGGAATACGACAAAGCCTGAAACCCTTGATACACGGATAAAAACCCGAGAAAAACACGTCTTTTACAAAGCAAACCATAAAAATGTTACGACGTCCGTACTGAGGACTTTGAACAGCCTCCTACGATGTCATCCCTAAAGAAATTGTGTTACGAATCGTTTTTATAATCTATATTTTTTATGTAAACTCGTACATAACCTACGCAGTAAGCGAACACAAAATTAGATTTGGAGTGATGCATATAAAAATAGGGAACGGGGAAACATTATGTGAGTGGAGCAAGATAAAGTGGGGAGAATGCAGAAGGCGCTTGTCGGATGACAAAAATATTAAGTGGGGGATGCGGATTAGAATAAAGATTGGCGACACGCAACAAGCATGATTCCATTACACTTATGAAAGATATTCTCCTCGGAATGAAGCCTGACCGTCTTTGTTGCGTAGTAAGATTATAAATCTTTCTACCCAACAACGGTTGCGTAACGGTGAAGGAAAACCTAATGAGGTAACCTGCACGTCTGAGATGGTTCCAAAAGTTCTCGATTTTGTGTGTAATGCGCTAACTCGCACACGCGTAGCGTCAAACTAACACTTAAATCGACTAGACTAACGGCCAAAATTAATATCCAATCTATCCAATAAGAGTCAGTGTGTTGAAAATTTATTTAATACTTACCTTTTTCTATTGTTTCTCATTATTGCTAAACTATTATTTTAATTATAAATGTAAAAAAAAAAACAGTTACCTTACTTTGCACTTAGAACGTACCTACATATTTTTATAAAAAAAAAAACATCAAAAACTTAAAACGAGATTGTTGTTAGGACTAATTATTTTATTATTATTTTCGGCTTCTTGACCTTGAGGGTGGGCGCTGATACCTATGTTACAAGATATTCATTTATCTTAGTTTAGGTATCAGCTGCAACCTTAACTTGTACATGTATCACTACCTTGCCATTGTTTTAACCCTATGTTATAAGTAAACGTATGTAAATTTTAAGGTGCAAATAAAAGATTTTTATTTATTTTATTTATCCACGATTTACCCTACCAGAGATAATTTGACATATTTTGTATGGAGCTTAAGTCAAATTCCTATCTCTAGTAGGGCAAATCGTGGATAGATTTTGGCCGTAAGACTTAAATCCGTCTCATTCTGAGAAGAGACCACTGCCTAATGGCAATGTAATGGGCTGATTATTCTACTTTTCACATTACTCCAAATCCAAACATTTCTCCGAAACATTCAAAGTGAGTAACTCATTCTGTATAATTCCACAAATTCAACGATGTCGCGAGTTTGTCACTGAGATTGCTCAATAAAGAAAAATCCGGATTAACACGTAAAAGAGAATGAATACTTAACACGCGGCGTGAACAGCGCTTTAATTGAAGCATTTCAGAGTAGGAAGGCTCTGGTAGAGAATATTTTATTAGATCTAGAAAGAATAATGAGGATAATGCAAATGCTTAATTTATTGGCAGTTGGTTAATAATTGTTGAAAATATCATGGAGAATGATATCCATTGTTGAACAAATTTATTGATCTTCGAGGGAGGAAGACCATGAAGAATGAAGGGTCACCATGACCAGTAGGTCAATGATTGGTGTTAGTATACAAACAAGCATGCAGTAAAATAGCAAAATGTAAGCATTTATTTCCTTCCGATTGTCAAAAACTACATCTTAGGGAGGAGACCTGCCTCCAGTTTCCGAAAGACTGATCAACGCAAAAATTAACTAATCAGCTGTCAAATCTCAGGTCAAGCGATGTGATTGGTTGTTAACATTTTTGCCGGCCAATCACAGGAGCTGACATTAGATTTGACCACAGATCAAATTGAGAAACTGGGGGTTAGTGTTTTACTTCAGCTGAACACACAAATGATTTCTGTGGCTGAACATCTAAAGGCAAACAGTTACTGCACCAACAGTTAAATTAATATGCCCCAGGGCATGTTAATAAATTTATGGCATCCAGATGCAACTGATCCTTATATCCTTTATTTGGCGAGTTAGGTGGTCGTTCTTCCTTGCATTGGTCATTTCTCTCATTTGCCACGTGAAGATATTATCTTATAATTGGATTTCATATGCATAGCTGTTCAATACTCCTATCGCTTACAGTTACTCGAAGCTGCTGCAGCTGCTACGAAGATTACCCTTTATACAACGTGTTATTGAAATAAGTGAAAACCAGTTAAGGGGTACTCATCAATATGAACAACTTTTACTATAGGACGAACCCCAAAGTCGCGAAAAAAATCAGCTGATCCTTTCATTTCGTCGATTTATGTGAACACAAATGTAAGCATCAGCTGATTTTTTTTTCACGATTTCTGGGTTCGTACTATAATAAAAGTTGTTCATACTGATGAGTACAATGACCCCTTAAGAGGTTTTCAGTTATTTCAGTAACACTATATATAAGTTTTTCCTGTTTCTGCTATGTTCATGTTGCACAATAAAGCTTGTTCTATCTATCTATCTATCTATTACATGAAGAACGGGTTGGGTAGCTTATCTTTGTCTACTATTACTCTTAAATCATTTATGACATGTTTTTAAATAGTTGTCTGTATTTCTACTAATATTCAGTCTTACCTGTGGTTCGTCATTTAATTTTGAATTGTGTTCGTGGCTCGGCTCCGCGGATCGCTTGCGGACCTCGTGATGTGATAGCAAGTAGAAGTTCTTCAGTGAACCAATCTGTAACAATGAAAGAAAACAAATTAGAGTTTTGTTTACAAAAATAATATACGAAAATAAATGTTTTTCTAATACAATTTACAAGTTTTTTTAATTAAAACAAATTCGTGTTTTGTTTAACGAACATAGTACCTATGTACGTAAATAAATGTTTTGCTGATTTTCACAAGCATTTTTAATTAACATCCGTAATTATACACTTTATTCGACACAAAAACAGATTTCCAAGAATAAATAAAGCCTAAAGGTACCTATTGACGAGCAAAAATAACAAAAAAGTACTCCATTATATTCGGCAAATCTATTCTATTTCCGCTAGCGCTTCTGTATTTAAATGCCTATTTTCCACACGGCATCAAGTCTACACCCGCCTTAAACGACACTTATACCAAGGCTATTCGAATTTCCTAACGGCTAGCCCAACTATCCCCGACCTTATCGGAGACTTTATTTTCTTCACAACAATCAGAGGCCGTTCAAAATGGTCCCGTATACGTACTATAAAAACATTAGTTATAGTAATTTATTCCTATTGCTTTCCGTATGGAATTAGTACGTTGGCGCGAACTATTTTTTTAGTATGTATTTCGGTGGGTCTAATAAATCGAGATCACGCGATGGTCAGCCCTACCCTCGCCTGTTGTGGTGGGAAATTATAAAAATTATAGTTATGATGATAGCCTTGTTGTTATTTTCATACAGATTGTTATTCGATTTTTTGTTTTTTCGAAGTAACTATATCAAATAAGTACTACTACACTACACTAGTTTACAGTGCATCTGTTGCCGGGATTTTTTTGCTGTTGCTTCTTCTTCTTATCGTGTCAATGGTTCAAATATGGTTTGAATAAAAAGTGGCCACTTCAATGGCGACAATTCACTTCAAAATCAATTCACTTCAATTGCTGTTGCTGACTACATATGGTATAGGTCACGTATAGGTACTAAGTTCAAACACATACTTAGTTTTGTTTTATCAGATCTGGTTTTTGAGTTTTAGATACCTAAATTCAAAACAGAAAAAATACATGTATTTACTAAGAAAAAAGATATTAA
This sequence comes from Asteroscopus sphinx, assembly GCA_949699075.1. Classification (NCBI taxonomy): domain Eukaryota; kingdom Metazoa; phylum Arthropoda; class Insecta; order Lepidoptera; family Noctuidae; genus Asteroscopus; species Asteroscopus sphinx. The sequence goes on from OX453016.1 coordinate 7,003,879, forward strand.
AGATACATACATAGGTACACACACATATTCTCCACATATGTAGCAAAAATTATTTGGATTGTTTAAACAACTTCTCCTAGATGTACCTACACATGTCGCAAAAACTTCAGATATTAATTTTAACAAAGTGAAACACGCATGTTATAAACGGACAAATACGCGTAAGTATTTGAACTGCACAAAATTTATGAGGGTAGATTTAAAAATAATATGTCATACTCATAAAGTAGCGGTACCAACCATAAGGTTCGCGGCAATAGTCAACAATGTAAATTTTGTCAACTAGTGTTATCAGAGTACCTATTTTACAATGTGGAACAGAATTGACGCACTTCGAGAAAAAAGTTTGTTCAAAATAATTGGCTACTGAATCTTTTACACAAATCTTTTAGAGAAATCGCTTTTCCATAGAAATTTAACAGCTAGTCTAGAAATAAGTACAGGAAAGCGATTTTTTCTTTAGATTTAATAGCTGATTCTGATCAAACGTTTTTCTAAAAACGCGTCAATTCTGTACATGCGTATCATTTGTAATCATTATTGTATCAAAACCGTCGGATTTATGCCGAAATTTATTTTCATAAACCTTAATTTTATTTTATTCTTCTTTTACCAATACACATAAAATGCTTTCATTACATTCTTAGTAGTCAAAAACCAATAGAGTTGATCCTAAAACTTATAGTACCCAATGCATCTCCAAGAAGCTTTAATACCAAATTATTCTACATATTTAGATTCCGGCAAAATTCATCTTCAGCCAGTAACTGGCCGAAATAGAAGTGGGATTAAATTATTTGGCAGTTCACGTGCCAATGCTTTACGAGGCCGAGTGAGCTATAGTGTGGAGCCTAACATTCTACCTATTAACTAACGCTGAGGCCTAATGTTACCACCTTAAAGAACCTAAGACGAACCATCGTTGTATTTTGAGTATGGAATTTTTGGCTAGATTTGTTGTTTTCGGTTGAAGACATTGGTGGTTATAGGTCAGTGTCTTGAAAGTCTTTATAGAAGACCTTTTTTGTGTAGGATTTTTGCAGAAATTATCGCTGATTCAAAACTTCTTATTCTGTGTGTTTTATTGCGCAGAAAAAAGATCAGCTGATCAGCAGGTGCGAGACAATCAGTCTAGATACAGTAAGGGTGTTAAGACCGATGACTGCCTAAAATCTACCAAAAACTGCTAAAAATATGTGATATTGAATTTCCGTACACCAAAAGTTAACATTAGGAAACATCCAAACAAATAGTACACACAAAATAGACAATTCTCCTATACACAAAATAAAAACAAAAAATTGTACCATTTATGGTTGTGTCTACACAACAATTATTCTCGACACATATGTCCGGCCTTACCGCACTCGCAGCTTAAACCGTTTATTGCATCATTAAACTGCTTACATTATATGCGGCGGGATTTTTTATCCTGGCAACATTAACCATAAGTACCATTCACAACAACATTCTTAATGGTAATAACCATTACCCTTTACTTAAACTAATAAAAACTAAAGTCACTTCCACAGTAACGTCAGATAATATAAATGGGACTCGTATGTGTTATTTCAGACATCCTCGAGCGCTACTTTATTTTAGCGAACTTATGACAGCTACACCAAGTTTTATTGTTTTTTTTTACTACAACTCGAATACTCCGTAGGAGAGTATTATCTATCCACAGTACGATGTAGGTACATGGATTTGCAACGATGTGTCGAGAGATTTATTGTGCAAACAAATCGGTAAAAATACCAACAGCCCATGACGACAGGACTAGGACACCATAATCACAAGTTAGCAACCTTAAAGCACCTAGGACTGTTATCCTCCACTTATTTAAATTAAGTATCTTCATGTCTCAGTTTGGCGAACCGACTTGCGGTACCATTTAGGCAACAGCCTAGGTGGTATTGAAGTTGTTATGGGCAAAGGTAACCGCTTAACATCAGGTGGGCCTTTAGCTCGTTTCGCCATCATATACTATAAAAAAAAAGTGATTTTGCTAGTGAGATAAGATCTAACAAGCAAAATCACTTCTAAAAAAAATTGCCATAATATTACTCTCGCGAGCGCTAGTTTAACAGTATCACATGGGCCGGTGTTCACCAATATTCATTATTTATAAATTTTTATTAAACCGTTTACTCGAAGAAATTTACTAGGATTTTAAATAAACGATTGTTTAACCAGATCATTATCGTTGATGAACACTACCCTTACGTCACGTTGAAAATAAGGAACCATTATTACTCGACTTAATAATATATTATCAAATGTGAGCGTAGATCGTCGGCGTATCCACGTTTTGTGTGCCGAAAGCTTAACATTTACGTTGGGCGGGATTTTTCGCGTGTGAAACTAGTGCCTTATTATTACATTATTACCTTTATTAGCCCATAACTATGACTATAAAATCTTTGTTTCAGATGCGAGCCATGTATAACAGTTTTTTCTTTTTTCTTTTGCTTATGAATTTCCAAGAGTTTTGCAGTAATGTAGCGGTGTAATTTTGTTGTAGTAATTTGTAATTTAAGCAGAGTGTGTGGCATAATGATGGCGATATTCAATTAAATGCAAGTAAATAGTTGAGCAAAAAAGCACACAAGACAGAAAATGAAATGGTTTGGTTCTTTTTCTTTAGGACATATGTATGAAAGGTTTATCATAATAAACGTTTATTTTTTCGATAAAACCGATAAAATACAAACGAAAACACATAAACGAAATAAATATTTCCGACACCAAGAATTTAATACTGAAGGAAAGATTGGGGGAACACCTATGCAAAATTAGCTCTATATCTTGCAAGAGAAAAATTCCCTGAAATGTATTTCCGCCGCCCGACTGAACCGACAAGGAAAACGTGTGGAAAATAAACGGTATTGATGATACGAAATATGAGGGCATAAATTCTTATTGAACAGAATATACCGGCAGGATTTCGATATCTGCTGCGAATGCGCGAAACACTGTTCCGGTTACCTTTTTACATTCCATTGCGTTTTTAGCTGGCATCCCGGTAACGGTAGTTGCAGAAATAAGGCATTGGAGTATGAAACTTGCTTGGACGTTTTGCGTTGCATAGTTTCAGGGTAGCGGCTGGGACACCGAGGCGGGATAGTCAGCTCGCCACGTGTTGCCAGCAAGTAGGCGGCGTTCAATTCAAGTTGATGTATCACCAGCAATGAAAACAATCGTGGGATTACTGCGATACTTTTATTTTCTAAGGTTTGTAAATATCTAGTAAAGTTATTTATGTAAATGCAAAGACTGTAATTAGGATTCATGTTTTTACAATTTAACTTCACTTGTTTGTGTAGGTATCAGTATGTTTAGAAAAAATCTTGTGTCATCTCCACACAAATTGTTCCCTACATTTGTGTTCACATAAATCGACAAAATGTCGGGAATAGCTTACTTTTTTGCGATTTCAGTGTTGGTCCCATAGTAAAAGTTGTTCACACTGATGAGTACAATGACCCCTTGAGAGGTTTTCAGTTATTTCAATAACACGTTGTACACATATTAATAGGCAAAGAAAAAACGGTTCAGTACCATTTTCTCCTCCATTTTTTGAATGATTTTCTATTTTTACCCACGACGGAACGGAGAAGGTATATGCGTTTAGGGTGATTTTTGTTTAGTTGCTATTGCCGAGTTTTAGTGTTATAATTTTTTTTTTAAATGTCGCCATAGTTTCTGAATTACGGTCGAATGTCGACCACTGGGCGAGCTCTCGTTATGATAATTATGCGATCTCGTAATATCACCAGCTTTGCATGATGACAATAATATAATTACAAAAAGCACTGTGTCTTCTATACTACTACTACTACTACTACTGTAGGTACAGACATTTATTCGAGATTAAGAATAAAATATCTCAGTGCTCCAGCTGCTTACAATTCCGCGGACGTCGATACGGTTCATGTAATGGCGTCGGGGCTACGATCTGGCAAACTGTCACTACTTGCACACTGCTGCAATTTTTCAGCGCTATACTCTGTTTAGCGCTTGTTTTTACACGGAGCGACTGCCCTCAGACCCCCGCAACTCGTTAGCTGTCAGACTTTTAGGCTTCTGACTACCCGTAACGACTGCCATAGACATTCATATGACAACCGTGACCGACAGCTTAACGTGCTCTCCGAGGCACGGAGGGTTCTCTGTGGCGAAATGGTCACCCATTCACGGACTGACCGCGGCAAGTGCAGATCGTACAATCCTCGCGGTTGCTACATTGCCACGAGCCCCTCAAAACAGAGCTACTTATTAAGCGCAAATAAATGATTTCAAGAAGTTGGATTTGTATCTTTCGGTTTAAAAATATCTAAGGGATTTACATCCAGTGTATCAATATCTCAATATATAGAGTCTTTCAACAGACTAGGTAATATTCCTCATATATGGAGTAGAATACGCTGTAAATTGAGTCAGTGGAGGTGAAGAGTCGGTATATTATTCTGAAACTCCTACATTGAAATGGTTTGATGAAGCGCTCCATGTTGTGTCCTCGATGTTACAACTTACTTAACTTATAAGTTATAACCTAGAAGAGCTCACTCTCCAGCTGTGGACTACGATAAGCTGAGCTGATAGCCTGACTTCCCATTCTCTATATATACTCAAGTTATGATTACTATCTTTACTAAAGTGATACTATACGACGTTACATCATCAAAGGAACCGAAGCTATAAGTACGTCCACTTATAGATTGCTCTCGAGACCAAATTTTATGTTAACCATGCCAAGATAAAATAATTTTACGATTCATATTCAAACGTTTATTACTAGAAGGGAGATTCGAGCGATATTTAATATGGGGCGTAACAACCATTGTTGATATACTTTATGTACTAATAAAGTTTATGTTGGAGTTGTTAGATAACTTTAACCAATATAATATGAGCAATAAAGTTAAGACGACAACAGTTTTGTAAATTATTCGTACTCATGTCTCACTCATGAGATAAAAGAAATTGAAGATGTGCTGTTAAAATCTAAATTAAGTTAAAAGTGGAGCCTTGTTTTTTAAATATTCAATGAACTCAAACTATCATGGTCTAATAATGACCACAATTTGGCCTTTGTAAGACAGCAAAAATAATAATGTTAAAGAAATTACGCTATCTCCACTAACTGCTTGAATCCCCGAATCGAATCGTCAGCGTGTATCGTAAAGTATTGAATACGCTTAGGTTCTACGACTACGAGTAGTGCTCATCCAATTGCATTTAAACCTCCTAAATATAACATAGTTCTCTCTAGTTTACCTGTAAAATTCAAGATCATATATTCGTGCCGGTTCCACGCGCCGCCCGAGCCACTGCAGTCAGGTCTATTTTTCACATCGCCCACAATTTATGTGGCTCGTTTGAAAATGCCGCGGCAAATGTATGATGCAAGATTAACTTATTATCTGCTTAATACTGCTGTTGCGTTGTCATCTGTTCTGTGCTTAAGCGACGCTAAAGTTTGATTACAATTAAGCCTTCCACATAGAGATTGTTAAGCGTATATGCAAGATGGAATAAAGCCAGGAACTATATTCGGTGCAGTTATGCGACCTTTTTCTGTAAAAATATGTTTTATCAAGAAAATGGGCTTGCGGTTACCATGTTGCAAGTAATTTATATTTTGTGCCGCGTCCAGGTAGCTTAAAACCTGAAAATTGTGTCTACTATATCCAAATTTCAGAAGTGAATGAATTTGCAACACATTAGCTAATAAGTCCGCGTAACTTTTGGTAGTCCACAATGGTTTACGAGTATATTTTTTACTCTTTACCCAGTTTCACTAATAAATCTAACAAATTAAAGGGTTTTTCGTTCCAAGTAATTACTGTGACATCTGGTATCCGTTAAGCTCTAAAAGAGGTTTAAAAGCTAATTAAAATCGCGGAGACCTTATAAATGTGATCGATAAACTGGAACCATATCTGAAGTGGTCGTTTCTCAGCTCGAGTACCCTTCTCGTTTCAAGTTGTAATCAAAATTAGAAATTAATAATATCGAGTCTATTGAGCTGAAATATTGGACCTTTGAACTTTCCGAAGCACTTGCTACAAGGACCAGCGTATTTATCGTAAATCATTTGCTGAGAAATGGACTGTTCAAACGTTGGAGTAGCGTAGACCTTTCAATTTTACAGGAAATTGTTTAGAATTTCGATTACAGTGAGTTTTTCTAAAGAACGTGGCTGAGGGGGACTGGATACGGAAGGCAGAGGACCGAGCGTTGTGGCGCAACTTGGAAGAGGCCTGAGGCCTATGTCCAGCAGTGGACTGTGATAGGCTGAGTTGATGATGATGAGTTTTTTTTGTAAATATTAGATGCTATCTATATATTACCTGATTCGAACGTAAAACAACAAAGATTACCATAATTAAAACTTAATAAAGGTCGGCCAAAGGAACAACCTCATTTCTCAATCTGAGAAAGAGTACAGACTTCACACCGTAACAAAGTTTGACAATAAAATCAACGATATTCAGTGTTGTAATTTAAACTTTTTATCCCACATTTAAACTTCTTGTCGTAAATATGTTTAAGAAATAAAGCGTAGATAGTTGGCGATGTAAGCCATCAGTCACAAGTCAGGGGGCGGAGCTTTTCTTAAAACTTTTAATTAATTGTCTAAGTTCCAGACTGAGTAGAGGGGCATTCGCATTACATTCCAAGAATTCCAAGTTACTGAGCATAACTAAAATTGTTCGCTTGCAAAACAACAGAATGGAACTTTATACAGCTTTGATGTTTGATTTGAAGAAATAATATTTCGACAATAATTATAGGAATATCTGATTTCGTTTTGAAATTTTAGAGTCGGTGTAAATAAATTGGCGCTTTTAACACGATTACTATCACTAACGGGCTAACTGACTACACTGACTGACGTAAATATTATCGAAACTTTGTTTTTAATAAAAAAATCCAATCATGTTTGGATGGTAGTGAAAGTTGTGTATACCAGAAAAAACATAAAAACAGAATAAATGCTGTAGATATGAGAGCTTTGAGAAGTACTTTGAGTACTTTATTTGCATTGCTGTTTTTTGTTTTATCTAATACATTTTTTGTAATCATATTAATTGCGCTTAATGTATGGCATGCGGTGCTCTTCTTTAAGTAATGGGGCACTTAGATTAAGTTTGAAATGTGTTCTTCGTCATGCATGATCAGTGTACTCATTGTTGAAGAGCCAAATAAATAAATAAAATAAGTATGCGTGGTGAAACTTTGAGAGATAAAGTAAAGAATAACGTGATAAAGGAACGTTGTGGAGTGAAAGAAGATGTAGTGACAAAGATTAAGAAAGGTATGTTAAGATGGTTTGGACATATAGAGAGGTTGGACGAGAGGAGATTGACGAAACAAGTTTACGAAGCTAGGGTGGATGGAAGAGTTAGACGACCTCGGCGAACGTATCGCAATCAAATCGCTGACGTTCTCAAAAAAGGCCAGGTTAAGAGTACTCTAAATCGACGAGCATGCATGACGAGGTTAATAAACGTAGATGAGGCGAAAAAGGTGTGTCAGGATCGTAGCAGGTGGAAATCCTTAATATATGCCTACCTCAATGGGAAACACACGTGATAATAATTATGTATGTAAGTTTGGAAATAATCTTTTTGACGTAGTCGCACAAAAGACAGTCTTAATTTTAAACTCCTAACTAACTTTCACAACAAATATCCCCATAAATTCTTCTCCTTCCTTCCCCTTTCATAAAAATATCCGCCGCCATTCTGAAAATTATTTCCATTAAGAAAAAAAGTAAGTATACCATAATTTAAATAAATGGATGCACCGGGCCCCCTTAATGGTGGCATCACGCCCTTGGGACAAATAATAACTACGACAGAAAAACATTGACACACAAGCACTTTGAAACTGAGATCCAAGTGCTCAAGTATATTCCCTGAAGATCTCGACACTCGATATGCAAGTAAACACATACGATACGTTACAGCGAACACATTTACCCTTCTTAGCGTTTAATCCTGCACACGTCGTATAGTGAAGGGACAACCAGCGGAAATTATTACTCGTTCGCGTTACAAATTATCCCTCCCTATGTGGACTGTGGGGTAACTCGGTTACACGAACTCGCGACCGTTAATTTACAGCGCGCCCTACAAATTAATATCTCTGATTTGGACCCTTGTCAGCGGGGGCCAACGACGAAGACCCTACCCGTGTTTCGGGCTTGCCGCAAGGTGCGGACGCTATGCGTCATGCAATTATAGAGCTCGAGATCGTGGAAACAGAAGAGCCATTAGTTACTATAAAAGCTTCAGCTTAATCGTAAATTTTTTGCAACTGTGAAGAGTTGTGATTTCAAAATCAGTAGTAAACACCTAACATGAAATAAATGCACTCTTTTTTTGCGGGATTTTAATTTATTTATAATTTATGTACACACAATAACATATGAAAGGAGACAGCATTAAAATTATTTAGTACAAAGGTACTGCTTGCTTTTTGGTGCTGCGTATTTTTCCAATGTTCCGCCACAAAGCTTTAAAACACTAGACTGTATTTGAAAAATCTATTTGGACAATTTATCTCAATGAAAGCAAAATCCACACTAATATTGTAGTGACATCTATCTCGCTAAATGGACACTAACACTAGTCAATGACGACAGAAATCCTGAATCACGCACAAGAGCAATGCACAATGTAGTGACATTGAACTATGTTTACGGGGCTTGTCGCGCACAATTAAATCAAAATATAAAAAACAGTTTGACTAACCTAGACGTTTCGGTCAAGTTGCATTGGCCGTGGTCACGAGCAGACTAGTGTGCTGATTAAATTGTGCGTGACAAGTCCCGTAAACATAGTTCAACATGAGTGAAATTCGCGAAAGTTTAAGAACTTCTAATGTAGCGACATCTATCCCGCTACATGGGAACTATCCTGTATCATGCACGCAGAGTATGATAAGCAACATAGAATATATACAAGCGCCCAACATCAACCGTCGACCGTTGGGCAGGAGCCCACCAGGTCGGATGATCCTCCCGTTGTGTTAGAGAGGAACATATACCTCGTCCCTCCACACTATTATAAGGCAAAAGGAACTCTGTCGGTCTGTTTGTTACTTATTCACGACTAAACCACTTAACCGATCGTAATGAAATTTGGCAAAGAGAGAAAGAGATAGGCTACCTACTTTTTATCCCGCGAAGGTAAAAGTTCCCGAGGCATGCGCGATAAGACTTTCCGTGATAAATCGAATCACACGCGTGCGAAGCAGCGGGTAGAAACTAGTCCTACTAATATTATAAATGTGAAAGTTTGTGAAGATGTTTGGAAGTTTATTATTCAAGCATGCTGTAAGGGCTGAAAGGATTTGGGTGAAATTTGGCATACAGATAGAACATAACCCGGATTAACATATAGGCCAGTTTTATCCCGGAAAGAAACAATATGAACAGTTCCCGAGGGATGCGCGATAAACGACATCCACGCGGATAAAGCCGCGAGCATAAGCTAGTTAATAAAAGTCAGCTAAAGTAAGCGTAACCGTTATCTCTATAATTCTTTTATCAGCAATATGCATAACAACAGATTTAATAAACGCAAAATACCCAACCCAGTGCTAATAACAAATCTTATCACATCCGCTATCGCCTATACCATATTCCGCCCACATCTGGCTCGTCGCATTCGTAAAATACGAGTGACGACATATTAATCTCTGCTGGGATGTTCTAGCTTTAATATTTAGCCTGTGACGTATGGCATGTGCTCGCCTTGCTACAAGACAAATATCAACGTATTGCGAGTAATAACACAGCTATTACACAGAGATAGCTCTGAACTTAGAGTATGGATAAAACTCTAAAGAGCTCATCTGCTTCGTATTTTGTTGGAATCAAATCAAATACACCAAAGTGATATCTTAAAAACCTGACCCACAATGAGTTAAGACTTAAAAGAGGAGTTAAGGCTTTCTCGTACTGAGAAGAGGCCAGAGCGCAGCAGTCAGGCAGTAATGGCCTGGTTATGTTTATGTAACACCCACAGACATTGTAAAAAATACAGACGAAGTGCTGCGAACAATCATAGTGAAGCCAAATAAAAACCATGCTCATACATATAGTCGAGGAACGAAAAGGTTCGTCAATTTTCAAATTGATTCCTTTAAACGTATCGCGAGTACAAGTTACCTTTTCAAACGTAGGTACGTCAGCAGATTTCGTTATCAAAAACTGGTCATGTAGTAATTATTGTTATTCTATTTTATACATATTGGTGAATGAAACAGCTGAATAAATATTTTTATGGATTTCTATTAAGTTACTTATTGCAACTACTCGCGCAATTTATAAACATTAACATGAGCATCGGTGGTTCAGTGGTAGAATGCTCGCCTGCCACGCGGGCGGCCCGGGTTCGATTCCCGGCCGATGCATTTACTTTTTGCATTTTATTTTAGACTTTTTACATTTCATTTTAGTAAAAGGTTTTATATTTTATGGTGTTTATCTAATCACCATAAAATATGGTAAATAAGTGCTTGAAGCAGACTTATTAATTAACAAACTTCCACTTTAATTTCAAACATTAAATTAAACCATCCACGTAACTAAACAAAACTAGCAATATGAGGAGAAATTTAAAAAAATTACAGCAAACAGTTTCCTGTATTCAGTATGGAAATCCGGGTAAAAGTGGACCGTTTCCGTAAAAAGTATACTCATAGTAGAAACGGCGATAAACCCTCCGACTGTATTTCGCTGGATATCGCAAATACACAACATATTCAAACAAACACGTAGGTACTCCAGTCCAAGAGATAGTAACTACGAAAATGTATGCATCGTAGTGAACTCAATTTGTGAATTTAAGTCACAAACAGAGTTTGTGGAATGGCTTTTGGTAAATTCGGTCTCGTTTAGAACTTTAAAAAACCAGTCAAGTGTGAGTCGGACTCACGCAGTATGGGTTCCGTACCACCTATCGACCTGATACCCCATAGAAACTGATTTAAGTTACGAGAGTTAATCTAAAGACATCAACGATTGTACACGAAATGTAAATTTTTGCATCTCTTTCTTACGTAGGTACCACCACATATGTCTATGTTTGTCCTATTTTTAGTATTTGTTGCTAAACTACATAATATGCACTATAATCTGACCAAGTTTGACGCTGGTATGTATTACCGTTTTGAAGATAGAGCAGGAACAAAAACGTTGAAAAAAAATGCATGTTTTTGAGGTTTCTTATATGAGGACCCCCTTTGGTTTTAGACTAATTTTTGTTTTTAGTATTTGTCGCGATACTCCTCATAGCAACACATATTCTGAGAAAATTTCAACCGGTTACCTATTACCGTTCAAAAGATACAGCCCTGTGACAGACAGACGGACGGACGGACAGACGGACATAGCGAGAGTAATAGGGTCTCGTTTGGCACCCTTCGGGTACGGAACCCTAAAAAGGACAACAGAGTACAACTAAAAAGCTTAATTTCTGTTTTAAATGTAATGACTGAACTGAAAGTCTTTATAAATTATCTAATAAAATGCCTCGAATTAAATTCGACACTAACTCTGATTTTGATCAACGACCGGTGATGACAAAAACGTGCGGTATTGTGTCTTATTAGACCATGGAAGTTCCTTACACCCATATTCTAAGTTGTTTCCTCAAACGTTTCTAGACTCCACTCAACCTCACTCAATACAACATTTCCACCGTGGTATTCACAGTTGCAAAAATCTCCTTCACCTGATAGTTTTCCTTCAAGGTGATGAAGAACTCACCAACTTAAAACTTCCTCAAGAGTGGAAAAGTGTCATTTGCGATGTGATTATCGATGTTTCTATTCTGAAAAATGGCCGATTTTGACGTACCTATATATGGTAAACATGTACGACCCATACAGTTATGCACCGCGGCGTTATTTAATTCCTCAAGATGCATTTAGGAAATGTCTAAGAATACCAGTTTTGATGTTATTTGCAGGCATCCTTGACCGAGTTTGAGCCTAGAAATGTTTGAGGAACCAACTAAGAATTTTTGTTGTGAAAGTCACTTTTGACCAAGACTGGTAGTTTTAGTGGAGTTTCAGTGTATAAGCTACACTGGAAGTCCACTAAAACTACCAGTCTATTGTCATGCACTCCAGAAAACATTTCCACGTGAAACAGCACTATCCTCTGTATTCTTATTCCGGAGGCGCATTCACTTACTGGCGCAGGTGAGTGACGCAACGGGCGCGGGCGAGTAAAATAAAGAGCATGTTACACCAGCTTCATATGTACGCAATTCGCTCGTTTGCATCGAAGTAAGGCGACGCGAATGCAATACTAGAATGATCGCAATACTTGTCAGTGTAGTAACAAGTGTTATAGAATTTGTGTTATGAACGGAAAGATTGTGAGATTGTGCAGTAATTATGTTTTCTTAATGTCACAGCTTACCCGTGGGCATAGATTGGGAAATGTTAAAAAAGTGAAAGAAATACAGGCAATGAAGAATTGAAATTATGTCTACCTATTAAGTCCTTTAAATATTTCGTTTTAGACTTATCATCATCACCATCATCATTTTAGCCGAAAGACGTCCACTGCTGGACAATAGCCAAGCATCGCCACAACGACCGGTCCTGCGCTTTCATCCAGCGGATTCCCGCGACCTTCACCAGGTTGTCGGTCCACTTCGTATCAGACTTGAAGAACAAAAATTTAGCCATCGTTTTTTTTAACAAGTAACGAATAATTGGGATTCTAAAGCCGCGTCTCCTACGACCATATTTTTGTTATTTCTAACATCTAACATGTTTTTCTAACAAAATGGGGGTGTGGCCTAGCTGTTTAGCTATATTTTATTGGCCTAAGCAAAATGTTAACATGTTTTGTTTTAGATTTTGGACGCAGGAGACACGGCTTAAGGTTTACATTCAGAGACGAATGTAAGGCCTGTATTACAGAACGATACTCAAGCGTTGATCTCTGTTTAAAACTAGTTTTGAGTTGAGCTTTGATTTTAGAACTTTTTTTTTTTTTTTTTTTTTTTTATTTATTTATTTATCTTTCTTATAACTACCATTACAGGATTTTTTTTTTTTAACCCAAAGCGGCAGTGTACGGAATATAAACATGATTATGTATTAATTAACTTTTGTAACATAAAACAAATAATGCTGTTCTTGTGAATTCACTCAGAGAACAACAGAATAGGTCCGTCTCCCCAGCTATGAGGTTAAGAGTGCGGAGTGCACGCGTCAGCGGCGCCTCCCTCAAAAGGTTAGTCCGACCGCGCGGCTCCACCAGCAGTTGTGGCTGCCGTCGTCGCCACACGTACCTGTCCGGCACACACAGGCTCACCTGCCCTAACATGTCCGCATTATGCACCTTCCCTCTCAGTATTTTAAATAAATACGAGGTGAGTGCCAGTTCCCTCCTGACTTTTAACTCATTGTACCCTACCATACCCAAAATAAATAAAGTGGGGTACATTAATGGGTAAAACGGATACACACCATAATTTCGCATATATAAATATCTAATAAATTTATTTTGTACCCGCTCCAGCATGAGACTATATTTAATTTCATGCGGAGCCCAGATGGCTGCATTACATTCTAATTGGCTCCTCACCAGTGCATTATATAGGGCGGTAATCGCTTTCATATTGGTGAATCCTCGCACCATACGAATCATAAAGCCAAGATTCCTATAGGCTTTCCTACAAATGCTCATTATGTGGTCACGAACGAACGAATCAAGAACGTTCCTCAAGCAGAGATTTATTGATCACAGTTTAGTTTTATTTTATACTGTCACCTGTTTCGGTATTTGAACATAGATTTGATCTGTAATCACTCTAGTGTGGTCCAGACTACGCTTGAGTAGAGATTTATATTATATTTCAGGTAAAATTCGTGTGTTATGTTGTTGAATTAAAGTTTGTAATTACCGTTCTGGAATAAGACCGATACTCAAGTAACGATTCTATCCTTATGTAGTGATCAGGTGATTGGAGTTTAAACTGTACTTGAGGAACCTTCTGTAATACGGGCCTAAGCGTGAAATCAAGCTTCCAGCACTGTCAAACAGCACTGCATTTGGACAGTTGGAAGCACGAGTTCACGCTTAGATTCGTCTCTGAATAAAAGCCTTAGAGTTTAATGCGATCAGTGCTTCGCAGTAGCCTGCGTAATTTAATTAATTTAATATTATTCTTGAATATTTTCCGTAGTAAAAATAGCTTATGGGTAAGAAATACAGGTACAATTAGCAAAAAAAAACAAGTAATTTTGAATTACGAGATCTACTGAGCAGCAATCACCTCAAGATCAAACGCTAAGCTCAAGTCGAAATTCTATCAATATACCAAGCTATCCAAGAGTAGGTAATGAAAAATCTACATTACACATTTCCCAGATGGTCTAGATGTACCAGCAGGGTCTGATCATGTGTCAAATTACTACAAGTATTAATATCTATTAATACTAATTCGACATGTGATCAGACGCCCAATTACTACTGTTATTATATCAGCTGTCAAATTATAGTCTGCAATACTACCCAAATCATGTTATGGGCGACTAAGTAACTTATGTGGGAATTTCGAATCTTCGTAATCTAACTTAACCTACAAAGCCTTCAAAGGGTAGTTGTAATGATAATGATAGTTTTGCTAAACTTTACTTTGAATTTTTCATGAGCTTCAAAGATTAGTCTTAATTATCAACGTTTGCTATGCGCCACAAAAGAAACAAAATGAACTACTAATCCTCTGTAGTATGCTCTATAGTATCTTCTTTTTAAATCTTACAATCAACGGCGTTGAAGCGCCCGCATATTTCCGAAATACTAAACGCAATAAAAATCGAATTTGTTTTCAAAACCGCGGTACTCGCACTAGTTCCGATGAATACATTACAAATGTGCGCCTGTATGACGCATCGCCCGATATCGGAAACCGCTCCACGTATCCGACAACGTTTTATTTCCGATATCTGCGCTCGTTCAATGCCCACTTCTATATGATAGACGTGATACCTTACATTTTCATTGGATCGTGCCACGCTAACAAACTACTTCATTAGCTGTTCAAAAATAAACTTTTCGTTGTGAACTACACATTTTCCATTTTAAATGAAACAACCAATCCATTTTTTGACAAGTTTCTTGTGCGAAGTGCCTGTATAATAGTAGATCTTATTTCATCTTCTGAAAGGACCTGTCTCTTCTATTACGCCACTTTATGTACATGATTTATCTCGTTGAAAATTGCTTACATTTTTCAGCAAGATTTTTACTATACAGACGTCAACTACATAGATGGTCATAATATTACGTGGATCGTTCACTGACTACACAGAACTAAAATCTCTTTATCCAAAAGAAAAACACTGACTACACAGTACTAAAATATCTTTATCGAAAAGAAAAACATACAAGTGACAGCGATCAAATCTGAGAGATCACCGGAAGCATCAAATAAGAATATAAGTAATATTTGGGGTATCGCAATACAGGCCTGGGATTGAAGTAAAGCAAGGTGGTTGATCCCGAGACGCGTAGCAAAAGCCAGCTGTCAATAAATGAAACGTATGGATTCCCAACGTTTATTCCATTGAGCAGTGTTGGCGACACGAGTGCTATTGACAAGCGATTCTTTAATATAAGCATTGCCTGTTATCCCATGACGAATTTATATTGAAAATATGGAGTATTAAAACGCTTTCGAGATGTTGATATATTGAACTTCTATTTTGTAGGGTGTTATCCAAAATCAAGAACTATCTTCAAAGCTCGAAAACGAAACGAAAACAGCAATACATTTCTCCTATTTCTATTAATGAAAAGGGTGCAATCCAATTTGCAAAGATACTAATTAGAGAGGAGGAAAATTAAAAATTAAATCACCACTCAAAATAACGATGCACTTAAGTCCACAGGCCGACGGCTGCCATTTGAACAGATGATTGAGCCAATCAAGCTACAGAGGGAGGTGACAAAAATAGGTCGTTTGGCCCGGTCCGTATGAATGCACTACGGGCTAGGCTGCACAACGTCATTTACTTTTTAGTAGCAAAGAGGCCGTGAGTGAGACGAATTCAAAGGCAACCCTCGCAAGAAGAGCTCTCGGCATTAGCCGGCGTTGCGATGAATAACTGAAGCCATGTGGAATAAGGACGGTCAAAAGACTAGCGACTTTTCTTTCTGGATTCTTTACTGAGTTGTTAATGAATCAGCTTCCTTCTGGATTAAATGAGCTTATGTTTACGAAAAGGAAAATTGAGTGAAAAATGCAATGCTAGCTTAGAACGAAATAAAGTGACAAAGCCAATAAGTTCGCACACAATCATTTGCCAATTTCCAGAGTTGAAATTGCAAAAATCTAATCAAATAACAATTTAGGAGGGCTGCAATTTTATACAGGGCTTAGAGCCCTAAAAATCCACTTCCCACATCAAAAACCAGGTGCAACATGCAGCTGCGAAAATTCGTGATATTGTAAAATCGGTCCGCGGCGCGCGCGTAACGAAATCCGATAGCATTGGCTACAAACCGAAATAAAAGAGTACGCTCCTCTCGTTTTATACGTAAAATCGTTAAAGCCGCTTTTTTGTCCGAGAGTAACGTTGGTACCCAAGTTTTTTTGCTAAACTCGAGAGCTGAAGGTGAAATGTTACTCTATTTCGTAACTGCCAGCGTACATTTAAATATCACGGAATGTTTTGTACATGAAACAACTTTTACTTTTTCAGGGAAAATGTTTAATTTACAGATTTACATTTTGGAGCAAAAGTGGAAAAATAAGGCAATAACAATTTAAATAGTAAAATTGTGCGGCGCGGTATAACTGTTGTGGGAAGAGGGATGACCAAGATATCTGGAATTCATGAACCCCAAAATTGTAGCTCAGGTACTACATAAAAGTGAGGGACCCTCGAAGAATAATGAATTTCAATATAATCGTAAAACTTGTAGTCGTTCGTATTCATAATCTGTCAACCCTCATAAATACGTCGATTTGCATAATTATCTATTTATTCACAGCTAAACACATATTCCGACGAGTAAGCTAAACTGGCCTGATTATTAAAACCAGCAATAAAATATTAGTTATAAATTCCTCCGCCCGTATGTTACGTAAATCAAAACTATGTATGTGAATAATAAATTCACATCAACGTTACAAGCATCGGTGGTTCAGTGGTAGAATGCTCGCCTGCCACGCGGGCGGCCCGGGTTCGATTCCCGGCCGATGCAACTCTCTTTTTGTTTTTTTTTTTTCAGATATCTGATTTTAATATAATTTCAACAATATTAATTGTAGCAAGCAATTTGTAATTATTGATGGTTTCAAAACGCGGTACAAATAATCGCATTTTTTTTTTCATATTGTTGATGGTTATATAACAATATAGAAACATAAACGGACATAAAAAAGTAAATAAAAATACATAGAGTCGACTACATGAATTCTTTCGAGATGTGGATCGTCTTCACTTCCGCCGCTAACCCGCTAATCCTCACCTGGCGTGACATTAACAGGGCTGCCACTATTATCACGCTGATAAATAAAATTGTTATATTATTTGATCAATTCTACATTTAGATTGTGATAACACGTAGCATATTTCATATAGTAATAAAATAAATAAATATTTAATAAATATTTTGGGACATTTTTACACAGCACCATCTAGTCCCAAACTAAGCAGCGCTTGTACTATGAGTACTAGACAATGGATATGATACATATATACTTGTAAATACATACTTATAATACATAAGAAACACCCAGACCAACACAAACACTTATATTCATCACACAAATATTTATTGTCCTGTGGGAATCGAACCCACTACCTCGTGATCAGCAGGATCGTACGTATAGTATGGCTTTATTTTCAGGCGTTGATAAAAAAAAAACTCAGTTTCATTAATTTATTCCGAACATACCATTATCTGACGAATATTTCGTATTTCCTCTACGCAAAAAGCACTTTTGCCATCATACATGAAATATATTTTTTATTCCAATGTCGGCCACAAGAATTTGTCGCTTGCACACGCCCTGTGATCTCATAGCTGCGGTTAGCAGCCACCAGGGACGCAGGCCGCAAAGTGCATTCCACACAGCCTGCCCTTTATTTTCACTACAATTTCGACTGTCACTGGTCAAAGATGAGAAGCGGTAAAAGGTCCGAAAAATTATAAGGTTCAAAATAAAAATAAAAGGGTGAAAGGTTAACAGCTTCCTTATCTCATACCATACTATACTAAGAAAGATGCACATACATACGGGGCTGCGTTCACTTATATCGCCCGACGTCGTCGGAAGACGCTCGGAGCGTTGTTTGGGCGTTCGTTTGTATGTTCGCTCTGAGTAACTGAACAACCAAAGTACCCTCCGTGCGTCGTCGGGTGATTTAAGTGAACGTAGCCCACAAAATCACCCTCATTAAACACGGAATAAATAAGGCTTATTAAATGCCTTAACATTTCTGAACCCACGTTTAGTGTAAATATAGTTTTAATGAGAAAGCTGATCAACTGCACGATCCCTCTCTTCTAATAGTACATTTTGGCGTTAGTTGTATCTATTATATTTCACTTATTTTCAACTCTTTCGAGTTTCAGAAGTTTCAGGGGATGACATTTAGCAGAAAAACATTTTATTATTTTTATTATCGTGGAACTAAACTTAGAGATAATTTAAAGCCCAAAATCTAGTGAGAATTATGACCTTACTGCGGTATCATCCATCATATTGTAGATTGTAGTCTGCGAATGTGGTTTTATTTTTTCTTTTTCATTCTATTTCATTGTGTCGTGGTCCGTGGTCAAAAGATTTTCTCGCTGTCCTTTGCCGCTGTGTGATCGCAGGAAAACCGCAGCGCTGTGAAGCGATGCAGGACGTAAAGTGCATTTTGCGCCGCATGCTCTTTATTTTCTATTAGCCATAAACGAAAGCGCTGTACGCTACATTGATAGCTGAATAGCGCAATCACTGTTCGCTCTAAGGATTTTGTTTAAGGACTTATGGTAGTATTGATTTTATGGTAGCCGGGATCAGGGACTGCTCATCGAATTACATTATTTTACTATGTTGATATTATACCGATATTTACAAAAAAGTAATTCTTTTTTTTTTTTTTTGAAGGTTGGAGTTTAAATAGGTTCCTTCGCCAACCCTAAAGACTATTAGAACAATGAGACTTTAGGGCTTTGCCCAGATAATCTGCAGGCTTAATGTTGGAGGGCATTAGCGAACATTCTGTTGCGGCCTCGACAATATCGCCACAAAATGCAGGCTAGTATGCTGGTATGCTGTGCACTACTTGTGTTAATGGGGTGCCATAAACTTCTTGAAGCCGCTATTAAAATTGTGCGGTGCACAAAATTGATTGTTGAACCACAAAGTATAGGAACTACTCTCCTGTGTAGGGGAGACACACTTGTCTCTTCTTTATAACGAAATTTTGGCTTAGAATCGGAAAGATTTCGAACAAATTACTTCCTCGAATCTAAGCTTCGTTTCGCAGACGAAAAATAAGTACCTACGAGGAGTGCATTATTTCCGCAATAGAACTTTATTTGGGTGCGCAAGCTATTAATAACTGGGGATAAAACATGTCTTTTATATGTTTGATTTAATAGTTAGCTGTAACTTTGACGCTACCCAACAGATGGCGCTCAAAGGTGAGGTCAGCTGACAACTTTATGTCCGTATATTCAATATAGGTACCTCTCTAGGCGTATAACGCAAATCTTAGTATGACGCTACATTTTCTCCCGAATCACACCTACCACAAGCCCCCCATAAGGAACTTCGTTCCAAAAATCGGTACGAAACTAATATCATGGACGAGATAACCGTCGAGGTAACGTCTACACTTACATACATAACTTTAGGGTATAAATAAATATAATAAATTTTAGCGCTCATTCTGCTTTACATAACAAAAACAAAAAGGGATGTTTGTATGACGAATATATTTAAATTTTATGCGAAAATAGGAATTTCGGGCAGTGAACTTTTTCGTCGGTTCGTATAAATTTGTAAAATATTTTCTGGGTGCAAGCGTTCGGGTTCAGGCGTACGTTATTATGTGACAAAATGAGGAAACCGTAAATTGAAGTTTTACCAAGTTAATTACACCATAACATTTTGGTGAATTCGGTAAAGCCGCGTCTAAAATATATGCGTGTTTCTACGTATTGGGCAAATACATCCCGGTGACCGGTGACCATCACGGGCTGTTCAATTTGTGGAATTAAAAACAATGTCTAATAGTATAATGCCTGGAATTTCAATTTGATTGACAGGTAATTTCGGAGCGTTGGTATTCTAGGTATAGTCGACAATATTTCAGTGGTAACAGTTTGACCTGACGACGTCTTTATTCCGTAAACAGTAAAGTTTTCGTAGGCTTATTATTTTCTCGAAGTCGTGTAAGTGCTTCTAATAATAATGTTAGACTGGCACTAAGGCCTGTATTACAGAAGCTTCCTCAAGTACAGTTTAAACTCCAATCACCTGATCACTACTTAAGGATAGAATCGTTTACTTGAGTATCGGTCTTATTCCAGAACTGTAATTATAAACTTTAATTCAACAACATTACACACGAATTTGACCTGAAATAGAATATAAATCTCTACTCAAGCGTAATCTGGACCACACTAGAATGATTACAGATCAAATCTCAGCTAAAATTCCGAAACAGGTGGCAGTATAAAATAAAACTAAACTCAGCTGAACTGTGATCATTAAATCTCTGCTTGAGGAACGTTCTAAAATCAAAGCTCAACTCAAAACTAGATTTAAACAGAGATCAACGCTTGAGTATCGTTCTGCAATTTGGGCCTTAGTCAGTCTGGTATCTCTTTATCACACGGGATTCAAATTATAGAAAGTACGATACGTAAGGTTTGGCCACAGACATGAAAAATATAGACGAGTTGCTGCGAATAATCATAGTGAAACCAAAAATACCGTGCTCCTTCGTTTACAACCAGCACTCACCCACACTACATGCACCTGAAGGATATTTGGTATCGCGATACTTACTGGACGATGCCGCGACATGTGTACTGAGAGGGGTGAGCACGTTTTGAGATGCATGTGAGTGCGTGCGCTGGTTGTACACGAAGGAGCACGGTTTTTTTGGCTTCACTATGATTGTTCGAAGCACTTAGTCTATATGTTTTACTATATCTGTGGGTTTGGCATTACATCATTAAATAAAATAAAAATAAAGTTGAACAAATAATAAGACACACATCGAAGAAATCGCGGACGTTCTCAAAAAATGCCAGGTTAAGAGTTCTCTAAACCGACGAGCATGCATGACGAGGTTAATGGACGTAGATAAAGCGAAAGAAGTGTGTCATGATCGTAGCAGGTGGAAATCCATAGTCTCTGCCTACCCCAATGGGAAACAGGCGTGATAATATGTATGTGTGTATGTACATCGAAAAATACGAGCAAAACTTAACTCCAGTCTGATTTCTAAAATAAAGTGCAAATAGGTAATTAAATTAATGAACGCCGCAAACAAAGCTTGCTCTCGCGTCGAGTGATATTGTGTTTGCTCGTCGCTCCCGCAGCCCGCGCAAATACCATATTCATTTATTTATTGTATGCACTTCCGAGTACTAACTACGTTCCACTAGTTAACGCCGTACTTACTGAAATGAAAACTATAACGATCCCGCAAAGTGCCAACTCTAATATCCTAAAACGGATATAGAAACAATACGAGAGCTAAACTTGGACAATATAAATTGATGTACACATTGCAGTGGCATAAATAAGTGTTATTGCGATATTTTCGATACAGAGTGGTTGATAAAATTTTTGCTTTGAATTGAAACGACAGTATTTGGTGTTTGCTAATAAGAAAATACTTACTATGTTTTTGGAATTACTATGCGAGCGGGTCCTACATTTTATGTGCTGCATTTCGAAAAATATGTATAGTAATCTATGGTATCACTATGGTAGACAAGAGGCAAAACCATTATTTTCATGCAACCACAACAAAGCAAACAAAAAATTTGACAATTTACCTAACACGTCTTCCAGGTTTTCATTCCCATCATCATCATCATTTCATCCGAAAGACGTACACTGCTGGGGATATGCCGTAATCGCCACGCTTGGCAGGTGGGTTGGCGACCGCAGTTGGTTGGTTAAATACTCAGAGAACGCTGCTGCCCATCCTCTGGTGAATCTCTTAGTCGCCTTTTACGACACCCATGAGAAGACTATCTCTCTATTCTCATGGGTGTCGTAAGCTTTGTTAACTTTAGGTCCGGCACCACACGGACATGCATGCAATTCTTTACGTTCAATTCCCATATAAACCGCTTATTAAACTTTCAATGAAATCGCTCATTTGCATACACGGAGTCAACACGCGTCATTCGCAGAAAGCGAAGCGCAGCGAGGCGAGGCGATGTCCCCAATTGGCCGGCTGCCAACAGCTCAATACATGGACGTCAGAATTCAATCAAAACGACCCCTGATGCGGCCGCCATTTACATTTGTTAATAGTTTTTCTGAAGTCTGGTAATATCGTACGGCGCTTAGTTATTTACTGAAGTAAGTAGATATGTGGGAGGGTTTTACATGAACTTTTCGGGTGTATGTTTCTTATATATTCTTATGGCCTGAATACATAATTATGCCTGTAAAATTGAGCTCGCATGCCCGCTACTGCAGCATATGCAAGTAACTGGCACATTGTGGATACATTTGCAAATAAACCTGCATGTAATTTTCTTACTTCCGTGCATGTAACTGGCAAGAAGTATACACGTGCCAGTACGCTACGGTACTGACGACTTGACACCACATTTTCTAGTTTATTTATTTATTATATTCTTTATTGTACATTACACCAAACGAAAACAAAGACAATAGTTTACAGAAAGATTAAGTAAATACAATGGGCGGTCTTATCGCACAAGACAATCTCTTCCAGAGTTCCAGACAACCTTTGAATGGACTAGAACAGCGGTACTCTAAGTGTGTTCCGCGGAACCCTAGGGTTCCGCGATACCCCTGTAGGGGTTCCGCAAGAATTTAGAAAAAAAAAACAAAACACCTCTCTCTGGTCACTGGTCGAACGTTTTGAATCCGCCCGCCGCGCGTATACTTGTGAGCGCGCAGTCCCTTTGATAAAAGCCGCCTCTGAATTAGACGCTATAGTTGTGAACAAGCGACTTTCGGCTCTATCTTCAAAAGCATAAAGTCGAGATTGTTTACAACGCATTTTTTTGTATTTATATTTTTATTTCCGCTTTTTGTTTATCAAAGGCGCCGACTCGAGTATTTTTGAGAATGTTCGAGTTCGAGTCTAGGACTAAGTATAAAAGCGCTATTATATAAAAAAAGTCGCGCCTCGTCAGTCAGTTGACGATTAGCGTTCGGAGCGATAAGTTCGTACCTACCTACTTACAAGCTGGCTAGCCTGCTGCCTTCTTGTAAGTTCTACTGCCCGCTGTATTCTGATTGTATCAGTTTTGTACATTTCTTCTTTGGACTAAACTTTGTCTCATAAACGCAGTAACGATTGTGCATTATTTTGACCCTACCATCCTGACGTGTAACATTATTAATAAAGAAGAATGGAACGTTGGCTTAAAGGTGTTAAACGTGTTGCAACGACATCTTCTAATGACGCTGAATGTTCAAAAGCAGTACGCGCGGAGAATACAGCAATTACCGATCCAGACGATGATGCCACGACGTCAAGCTCCACGGTTTCAAAGACGAAAAAAAGGAAGTATGATGAATCATATATCAGTTTCGGATTTGTTGATTCCAACGGCTCACCTCTCTGCATGTTATGTAGTAAACTGCTTCCTAATAGTTCCATGGCACCTGCCAAATTACGCAGACATTTAGAAACTGTACACCCCGAGTCTAAAGACAAGAATAAAGAATTTTTTGTTCGTAAAAAAGAACAGTTATTGGAAAGTCAAAAAAATATGATGCATGTAACACAAACTATCAATGAAAAGGCCACGGAGGCGTCATATTTAGTTAGCTATCGCATTGCACAAGCAGGTGAAGCGCACACTATCGCTGAGAATTTAATAAAGCCATGTGTGTTAGACATAACAAAATGTATGCTCGATGAAAAATCTGCAAAGCATCTTTCTACTGTACCGCTATCAAACGATACTGTTTCACGGCGAATCCATGATCTGGCAAGCTACGTCAAACAAGAACTAGTTGCACGTCTACAAAAAACACGATTCGCCTTGCAAATGGATGAGTCAACTGATGTCACTGGTCTGGCTATCTTGCTGGTTATCGTGAGATATCCATATGAACGTTCTTTTGAAGAAGACATGCTTATGTGTTCACCGCTGCCCACAAACACTACCGGGGAAGAAATTTTTAATAAAATAAACATATTTTTTAAAGAAAATAATCTTAGTTGGAACGATTGCATTGACATTTGTACAGATGGGGCCAAGGCGATGACAGGTAAAACAGCAGGAGCAGTATCACGAATAAAAAGTAAAGCGCCTAATTGAAGTTCCAGCCATTGTATTCTGCATAGACAAGCACTTGCGATGAAGCAAATGCCGTCAAATCTAAAATTAGTTATGGATGAAGCGGTAAAAATAATTAATTTTATCAAATCACGACCACTACAATCCCGATTGTTCTCATTATTGTGTGAAGATTATGGCAGCAAACATAAAACACTGCTGCTCCATACAGAAGTGCGATGGCTGTCTCGGGGTAAAACTTTAACAAGGCTATTTGAACTTAGAGCCGAGTTACAAATGTTTCTTTCAGCAGATACACTTTCTTTTAATTTGAAAGACCGTTTGTATGATAAAACTTGGTTGTTCCGATTGTCTTTTATGGCGGATATCTTTCAAAAACTGAACGAATTGAATTTATCATTGCAAGGTAAACAGACAACAGTGTTCCAGGCCTATAACAAAATAACTGCCTTCAAAAGAAAATTAGATTTTTGGATTATTTGCGTTGGTAAGAGAGAAATAGAAAGCTTTACGTCACTCAGTGAGTTTGTTAGCGATAACGACTCGGAAATGTTTCAAGATGATGTGTTTGAAGAATTGGTCCAATATCTCACTTCGATGCGCGCATCTTTTGTAAAGTATTTTCCCGAAGAACATAATACAAAAATGAAGCTGAATTCATGGATTCATAATCCTTTTTTACCCAACTTGCAAAAGCCCGAAAGTATGTCAAACGAGATATATGAATCTCTTTTAGAAATGTCATCAGACACAAGTATGGAGTCACTGTTCAAAACGACGCCTCTCAACGATTTTTGGTGCAGAATCCGTGATGAATATCCAATGCTTGGCAGAATGGCTCTGAATATTCTTCTCCCGTTCCCAACAACATATTTGTGCGAAACAGGATTCTCAACCTATGCAGCCACGAAAACAAAATATCGCAATAGACTGGACGCCGAACCTGATATGAGACTTCAAATGTCTTCTATCAAACCTGATATCAACCAATTGATGAAAAATAAAAAACAGTTTCATACCTCCCATTAGTTAAGATTTTTTCATTTTTAATATCTTCTATTATTGTACTTGGCATGTGGTTAAAGTAAGTAATAATTAGTAACTGTTACATTGTACTTTTATTATGCTTATATAATAAAGAATACACTTTTAAAAACTATTGTTTTATTGTAGGGTTCCGTCAAGTATTTTGCTTGTCAAAAGGGTTCCGTGACCAAAAAAGTTTGAGAACCGCTGGACTAGAAGAATGGGAAACGATCGTGGGTAGGTACGGTGTAAAAGTAGGTACGTTTCGTACATAATATACCTACTTAAATATAATAATATAAAGTACATGGAATTTACTTAAATAAGTATGACAAATATATATCATATAATATACTAATAAATACAAATAAGAAGTTCAAGTTAGTTTTTGCATTAACGGAAAGCTTTCGAAGTGAATTAAATAGTGTCATATTGTTACTAGCAGAAGAATGTGTAGCTAAATTAATTCATAAGACAAAAAAGAAGAGAGGAAGAAGATGGATTTTGATTACACTGGCATGCCTGTAGCTGCCGCGTACGTTCACAAGTGCGGGTTGCCATCTAACACCAGTGCTGTCTTGCCACGGATTTCGAATTCAGCTTCGGCTAAATAAGCTAACGCCAATTATACTTTTCTGTAGTACCCGTTGCTTGCCACAACCACTAGGTTTGTGGATGAAAATAATCTGACCCGATATCTATTTGCACAACAAGCTGACGCAGTATCGACCTTTGTAATGTATTTGTTTGGTTTCCCCACATAGGCCATTTTTTGTATTCAATATACAGTATGTAATAGTAAACCACTGAATGTGAACTTATGGGCGTATTGTATTGTCAAATAAATCTCGATAAACACGACGCATATTATTAGTGACGATAAAACCTATAATTAAATGTTGTTCCGCTTCCAGTATTGATACAAAAAGTTAACAACCACTACTGTTTTTGTTGTAGACTGTAGCGTTATGTACAATGATTAATTAATTTAATATTTAAGTATCAAATTGGGGAAAGACTTTTCCCAATTTCCCAGACATCAGGAGTTCAGCAACACTCATTGCTTATTTTTATGTTTGCCTATAATAAAAGGCAACACAGTGTTTTGTTATAAACTACGAGACACATATAGGTAGCACTGGCGTACTGAGCCAGGAGTCGCAGGTTCGAATCCTGCTCGTGAGCGATTTTTTCTATCCACAATTGAAATCGTTACATATAGGTAGATTCATAGACACGAGTTGTTATCTACGAATCTTATAAAAGTATCTATTTCTCAGATTGTTTGTCATGCATAATTTATTGAAGAATTGCAAAAAAATCTTATAGTAAAAGCTTTTATTTTTTACACGTGTGTGTATGCTTCATAAATATAGAAAGGTTCATTTTTCAAATACTCGAAATGGAAATTTTCCTTAAAATGGAACGTTTACATAGGACTGGAACACAAATATAATAACATCGTCTTCCATCAATCAAACATTTCCTACGAAACGAATAAAAGAAGTGTTCAATCGAGAAATACGCACATCACTACAACGTTAACATGCGCAAATATTTCCAAGTCCTGACACGTGTTTATAATAAAAACATCATCCCCGAGTCTGGGGGCAGGAGAGAAAAAATATATATAAACGCGATAAGTTCCCAACATCGCCTACTATTCGGTATTCCCTCATAATATACATAGAATGAGTACAATAAATATAACTCCGGGGGAGAATAGCAGGTGTGTCGAAGAAACGGTCCGCGGCCGAAGAAAAGCGTGAAAAACTCATTCGTAAACAACAAAAGGAGAACCGACGTTATAACTCAAGCAGAGGGGTGAGGGGGCGTCAGGTGCGGAGTTAAGATAAAGTACTGACGTTATGCTCTATGCCGTGATTTAGATATGACCTTCCGAACGCAATCTGCATTAGTAACAGCCCGGGGGGCGGCGAGGTCGCCACCCGCTACTATTGTTTATTGGAACTTAACACCTGCGTAATATGAAAAAGGATGAATGTGTGGAGAATTGTTTCGTAGAACCCTCCCAGACACCATTAAATCTAACTATTGCTGTGAAAATAACAATACAATACCTTTATGTACTACAATATTTTAAGCAGTCGGTTTATCAAACGAGTCTATCCTAAGTATATTACGTGTTCCTTTGAAGTTATAGCAAGAATTTATGGCAACTACGTTGGTGTTGCCAGGTAGCAAAATGGGTGCATCCCAAAGGTGTCGTATGATAACAGACTTCGACAATAACAGTCTCAAATGTCTCGATAGCCTGCAGCTATTAATTCGGTGTTCTCTGTGCTGGTTCCCTTGCATACAACATTACGTATTCGTAACAGTGTAATTACATTTGAAGACGGAAAAGCGGAGACATTTTACGTTTACGCTATATTTCATGGTGTTCGTGGTCGTAAATCATTATAAAAGTCTCGTGACGTCTCTTCACTTATACAGGAGCGAGCATTCAGCAATAAGGTGAACTTTTAAAAGCGATTTTCTCGGCCTCAGTGAGATTACTTTAGCATCGGCGCCCGCACTGACTGTGTCGCGTTGTGTCGCCCTGAACTAAGTTTTAATGGTGGCGTAGCTGGCACTTGTCGGCTCACAAAGTTACGCCCGCACTGACTGTGTCGCGTTGTGTCGCCCTGAACTAAGTTTTAATGGTGGCGTAGCTGGCACTTGTCGGCTCACAAAGTTACGTGGTTTTCAAGCACAGAGATGCGGGCGCCGCACCGATGCGGTGCTGACTGACCCCCTCACTTTTATTACTCAAAATTGCGTTATAAAAGACTGTTACACGCTCGACGGAAGTTTTCGTACAATGTTATATTGATATTTCCTGAAGTTTTACGGGAGGCTATTAATTTGTTTTAATCGTTTATTTTGCTTTGGTTTTACAAGGGCTTTGCTTAGTTGTTCTTTTTGTACTAAAAATACTTTTTAAAGCTCATACCAGTCTAAAAGAATGGATTGCGTGAAGAATTATATCGATGAAAAGGGATTAAATTATGAGATGACGGCTGATAGACAAGAAAATTAAAGAAGAAGACGTATTGCATTACGCTGCCCACCTCGAGTAATTTCGGTCCAGATGATGATGATTATACCAATCTAAAAAACAAAATTAACATTATTTTCACTTCCTCAGATGCATATGCAGGAGATTGACTCTCCTGACCACAAAGGCCACCTAAACTGACCTAATTAAGCAGCAATAACACAA
This sequence comes from Asteroscopus sphinx, assembly GCA_949699075.1. Classification (NCBI taxonomy): domain Eukaryota; kingdom Metazoa; phylum Arthropoda; class Insecta; order Lepidoptera; family Noctuidae; genus Asteroscopus; species Asteroscopus sphinx. The sequence continues at coordinate 7,032,657 of OX453016.1, forward strand.
AGAGTGATATTATCGGCTGTGCAGACAACCGAACATCGCGGTAATCAGTGAGGGTCCAGGCCGAACGGGAGATTATCTTAATGGCGACGACGCTGAACACAAATTATGTATTCGTGAGGCACAATCGGGCCAAATGAGAGGGCAATCAGCCGCCATCCGTGCACATGTAAACGGCACATTGACAGACGTGACGGCAAACGGAATCGATAATTTGCACACATGACCAGACCACTGATGATCACAGTCCATGTTGTTTGTTTGTGTGAGTATAGGTAGGTGTTGGTTTTGAAAAAAATACTCTAAAATTCAATTAGGAACACAATACTACTATTTTTCCAATTGGTTTAATTGTTATGCTCATATTAAAATCAAGCTATTTTTGCAGGCCAGAGGATAACCCACTTATTTTGCTTTCCCTGTAGAATTTTAGTAATCAATTTTATCTATCTATCTATATACTTATAAAGACAGATGTCCTGAGTGTCCTGACTGACTGATTCATCAACGCAGAGCCAAAACTACTCAAGATAGAAACATGAAATTTGGACAGTAGGTTCCTCTTGTAACGCAAGCACCCACTAAGGATTTTTGGAAATTATAACCCTAAGGGGGTGAAATAGGGTCTTGGAGTTTGTATGAAAAATCTTTTCTCCTGGTAATTTTTCCCAAGTTTTGAGTGAATCGATTCACTCAAAACTTGGGAAAAATTACCTTTAAAGTAAATGATGAAAAACCTATCCTTTCTTTTTCCAAAATAACTTCTAAAAGACGGTGTAATAGGGTTAATGGGAGAATATTTTGAACATGTTTCGGAAGCTGGGCATGCTTTTAAGAGTACTTAGGACTAGATTTTTGAAACTAACCAAATCTGTTTGGTTCCTGCGTTCCTACAAATTATAGCAAGGTTCAATAAATCAAATAACTCAGCTCCCACTAGAATTCCCGGTATTGTGAAAGATGATGAAAACCAAAGATAAACAACAGTCCAAGAAAGTGCACAGTACAAAAATTGTACTTAAAAAAGTACAATCTATTTTCTCGAACATAAAAATGATAATACTCTCTCTTGCTACACACGCAACAACGCAAGAAAAACAATTGTGTTGTTTAGATCTGTTTGTGTTAAGTTGGGTCGTACCGCAGCGCGCACGCCGTCAATATGTTGGCAGTAACAACAACCACCCCAGCTATGGGAAAACATTGAAACACGAAGAACAGTAATATTTTGTTAGGCTTAAAAAGTTTTAATAGAAGTAATGGAAATAACATAACTCTGTGTTTGTAGAGCAAACGATATCAATATCTCGGAGAGTAAAGCGCGCATAATGCGAACATAGTCGTATAACGTTAAATATATAGTTGAACTTTTGATTACGGTTTTGGTTGCGTGAAACGTAATGTTCCTTCCGGGAAATATGTTTAGTTACTTTTGAAAACAAAGTTTTAATATTTTTTCTAAAGATTATTTGAAGAATTCTTTTATTTATTATACCTACATATAAATTAACAGTATATATGCTTGAAATGAGTTTTAAGTCATAGGTATCTAAATACTAACTTATGCTGATGGAGCTGTTTATATGCAGGTGTAAACAAATATATGCATTGATTTTACGAAACATTTACAAGATATATATACAAATATATTATAAATATTATTTTTAACAATCATATTGGATGTATAACATAACATTGGTTACAATTACACCATTCGAGGTTAACACGAAGTCATCATATATTAAAGTCGAGCTACGTCAAGATGGAAACTTCCAACTCGTAATGGAAATAATTTAGTTACTTCGTCTCAATCCTATTAATCAATAATGTACAGGTATTCCTATGAAAGCGGGCTACGTAACGTCTGTTCAATACTCTGAAGGCACCCTTATATTCAGGTCGTTTATGTTCTAACAATATATATATATTATGAATGGAAATACTAAGCTTATCTTCAAAGAAGTTACACGAAAGTTAGTTCCAAGAAATCTACAGCTATTCAGGCTACGTGCTGGCAATCTGACACTACTTGCACTATTACAGTCTATGAACACGATATGTTACTGCACGTGACTTGGAAACGCTTCGAATATGCTTCCTACATGCCTCGAACTTTCCTTACTAGGAACTAATGAACGATAGGACTTTGACACGAACTAACACGTCAGGTAATTCAGCTTGGTAGACACAACTTCGAGAAAGAAGCCGACAGAAGGATCCGTTTGGGCTGGGCAACATTTGGCCAACTTCGCCGAGTCTTCTCGTCGCCTATACCGCAAAGTTTGAAGACAAAGGTCTTCAACCAGTGCGTCCTGCCAGTCATGACTTACGGTGCCGAGACGTGGATACTGACAGTTGGGCTAGTCCACAAATTCAAAGTCGCTCAGCGAGCTGTGGAGCGAGCTACGCTTGGAGTTTCGTTGAAGGATAAAATTCGTAACGAGATTATCCGGAAAAGAACCGGAGTGACCGACATAGCTTGTAGGATTAGTAAGCTGAAGTGGCAGTGGGCTGGCCATGTCTGTCGAAGGACCGATGACCGCTGGAGCAGACGAGTCCTTGGGTGGAGACCGCGAATCGGCAAACGCAGCGTAGGGCACCCCCCCCGCCAGGTGGACCGACGACCAGAAGAACGTGGCTGGGGGGACTGGATGCGGAAGGCAGAGGACCGAGTGTTGTGGCGCAACTTGGGAGAGGCCTATGTCCAGCAGTGGACTGCGATAGGCTGAGTTGATGAACGCGTCCGGGCCATGTCTTGGAAAAATGCTATACATAGCCCTGGACACTGAAGTGACTACCGAAGGATGAATAATTCAAAGTGAACAAGCTACATTGCGATAAAATCCTCGATTCATTACCGTCGCCGTACCGTACGCGTCGGCTCATTCAAATTCCGAAGAAGTGTAGTAATTATTCAAGAGCGGAGTGGGGCACATAATGTTAGTCCTAATGAAAGAAAGTACAGGTCCATTACGAATGGAACATTCATTTCGTACTGGCAGCCCTGCCCTGCGCGAATAATAATGATATCCAGTTATTGTTATAGCTTCTATGTAAGCTGAATTAATTCTACGAGCACAATTTGCTACATGGGTCGGCGCTGTGACGTTTAAGTTATAATCCTTATTGAGTGGCGGCCATGATGTCGGAAACAATGTATTCAGATAGTTGACTTTGCCTGAATTAAACATAGCCATTCGAGTAGTTTTATAGTAGATTATTCGGATGAATGAGTTGTTGTGGGATATGCATCGATTATAGAGCCCAATACGCCTATTGGAGCCCAATACGCCTATTGCCTAATATAATGCGTACAATAAATTCTGTCAAATAGCTGAGGTACGAAACTGATATGAAGTTTCAAGTGGCAAATAGTGGCGACCTACATCAGATCTGGGTGGGGTCCTGGTTTCGATTCCCGGGTCGGGCAAAGTGTTATTGGGTTTTTTCATTAGGAAATTCTCAGTAGCAGCCCGGAGTCTGGATTTGTGCCCGGTTAATGGCAATAGGCTCGTCCCCTATTACATGGGACTATAACATAAATGGCGAAATGTGGGTGTACTATTACACCTCTGCCTACCCCTGCGGGGAAATACAGGTGTGATGTTATGTTATGTTACATCAGATCTATTAGTCAGATTGTTAACAGACATCATCGGTCACCTGTCATGAAGCATCTATGGCCTGTATGGTCGATGGGGACATGGAACTCGCCTTGTTTAGGTGCACGATTAGTTTTTGGTCGAAAGTCAGGGTATTTCGAAGTCTTATCTTACATAAGTAAGTGTATTCTTGTACAGCCTTAATAGAATATCTAATAATATATTGTTGAATCTTTAATATCGCGTACGCGCCTCGGCGGTACTTTGTGAGTGACATGAAAGGTGACACATTCATTAGTGTACGCACGAGTAGTTTACATCATCCATGACATGTTGTGGTTTTCTTGTTCTACGAGAGTAAGTAAATGAGGAGTAAGTTACTGATCCTTGCACTGAGCAAGACAAAGGGCCGCTTAATTGTCGAAGCACAGTGCGAGTATAAATATAAATATTTATGGGACATTTTTACACAGCACCATTTAGTCCCAAACTAAGCAGAGCTTTACTATGAGTACTAGACAATGGATATGATACTTATATACTTTTTTTTTGTAAATACAAACTTATAATACATAAGAACCACCCAGACCAACACAAACACTTATGTTCATCACACAAATATTTGTGTCATGTGGGAATCGAACCCACGACCTCATGATTAGCAGTCCGACACTCGAACCACTAGACCACAGACGTCGTCAAAGTATAATTGGTAATGTTACTAATGTTGCTTATCCACTCAATAAAACCTCTTTGTAAGGTCATAGAACTACGGTAGATATGTTAACTCTCCTTCTCTAAACTTAAACTACCCCCTCAAAAGTTAATAAATAACACAAAGAACAAGCTAAGTTAAATCGGTCCAGGTGTATTCCGTATTTGGACGAGCGCTCCCGACAAATCCTTCGGCTTTATGCTCGGTTTTAGTTAGAAAGGACACTAGTGGCCCACATGGGGACGTTTCGCGTTAGGGCGCTGCCTGACTTGTAGGTTACGTATCGTTTTACTCAGTACGCTCAGTACCGATTCCCAATATGTACCTTCCCGTCCGGTTCGGACCGGTCCGATTCCGTGTGGTGGACGTAAAGAATTGCACCACCCTATAACTTTTCATGGGTGTCGTAAAAGGCAACTAAGGGATTCACCATAGGATGGGCAGCAGAATTTTCCGAGTATTTAACCAACAAACTGCGATTACCAACCCGCCAGCCAAGCGTAGCGATTATGGCATATCCCCCCAAACTTCTGGGGGGAGGCCATGTCCAGCAGTGGACGTCTTTCGGCTGAAATGATGATGATGACCTTCCCGTCCCGCTCCCGCGCATACCACGTAATTCAAGGAGGACTCTGAATCTGTACCGAATTGATACTGAGTGTACCGAATAAAACGACCAACAACAACAAGTCAGGAACCGGCCTTAGTGTCGTGTACCGGAGTGACGGTAAGTGGACACAAGTGGAACATTACTGTTGTATTATTGACATTTCATTTTTGGAACGAGCACGTTTGGTTTATGTATTTTGGGCTAATTGTACTATAAAAGGTCGAGTCGAAACCACTAGTGCCGGGAACTGCTGCCGAATTGCGTAACTCACTCGCGATCGCAATCATCTGGAATTCAATGTTCATTGCTCCGTATGTTTTGACAATCCGTGTTATCAGCAATTACGTACCAGTCGTACCACGCAATGAATATTGCTTTAATTTCAAAATGAAAGCTAATGTCAAAGTGAATGCATTACACAATTGCCCCACTGGTTAAATTATGCTGTCGGTGATTTTGGTGAAACAATTTTGCCGATTAGTTAGATAACTGTACAATCAAAGTATAATCATACGAAAATTTCCCATAATCAAGATAAAGAAAAAAAACCGGCCAAGTGTGAGTCGGACTCCCGTAGTAAGGGTTCCGTACCACCCATCGACCTGATACCCCATAGAAACTGATTTAATTTACGAGAGTTTATCAAAAGACATCAACGAACGTACGCGAAATGTGAATTTTTGCATCTCTTTCTTCCGTAGGTAACAATGTTTGTCTTATTTTTAGTATTTGTTGCTAAACTACATAATATGCACTATGATCTGACCAAGTTTGACGCTGGTACGTATTACCGTTTTGAAGATAGAACAGGAACAAAAACGTTGAAAAAAATGCATGTTTTTCGAGGTTCCTTGTATATATAAAAAACCAAAGGGGGGGTCCCCTTTGGTATTTTTTTTTTTTTTTTATATTTGTCCCTCACCTCATAGCAACACATTTTCTGTTAAAATTTCAACTGGTTAAGGATTTCCGTACAATGTGAGATCAGTTTATACTGGAAAATTACAGCTTAATGTGTAGCCGTGCGTACCTGAAGGATATTTGTTTTCGCGATGCTTACTGGACGATGCGTGTATTGAGAGCGTTGAGCACGGTTTGAGGTGCATGTGTGTGCGTGAATGCGGTTTGTACACGGAGGAGCACGGTTTTGATGCCTTCACTATGATTGTTCGCAGCACTTCGTCTATATTTCTACTATGTCTGTGACCATAGACCATCAAATAAGTGGTTAAAAATAAATTTAAAATTAAGCCAATCTAGGTATGTTCATTACATTACCCCATGACATTACCATTAAATTATTTCAATAAATACTCATTTAAATTTATCTTTAAAATAAAATTCGCATCTGGAATTTTTATAAAATACCAAGTCGAAGAAGAAAAAAGAAAAGAGCTATTTGATGTGGGTACTTACTTATCATAAATCACCATTAAAATGTTATTTACATATTTAATATGGTTCAAAGAACTCGAATCTAATATGTACTTGTTTAATAACTTAGTCACAAGAAATTCATAACAATAGCAAACATAGTTTCAATTTGTTATTATATATAAAACTAGAATGTATTTCACTACTATAAACCATTTCTGTATGAACCAATAAAGAATAATAGTCAATACTGTGTGTTTATGTTCCCCGCGGTTGCACTCATTACCTTAAATCTTAGTTAAATAGTAGTTCTGAACAACAACTTAAATAAATTACAGCAAAAGTATGCGCGGCAGAACAACAGCTGCATATCATGGGGTTTTCAATGGATTATGAAAAAAGTTATACCATCGAGCTGCGAACAACTGAGTAAACACACATTAATGCTTACTTAGAACAGAAACAAGACTACTATTTCGCAAATGTCTTACATGACGAGGTGGCCGAGTGGTTAAGGCGTTGGACTGCTAATCCAATGTGCTCTGCACGCGTGGGTTCGAATCCCATCCTCGTCGACTTTTTTGATCATAAAATATTTATTCCGAACACAACCACTGCTCGTCAGGTTCCCCAGGTTATTTAAGCCCGACCTTAATTAAGTCTCTGAAAATGGATTTCGTAATTATTAAATAAAGCTCCACAACCTAGATTAAGGCAAAAACGCCTAATATTTTTTCATTAGTCAAGTTAATGATTCTGAGTTTTCACGTAGACCGGCTATAAAAAAATCTGTAAAGCAGATTTTTAGGATTCCGTACCCGCCAACGGGACCCTACTCTGCCCACGCTATCATTCCGTCGTCCGTCTGTCTGTCACAGGGCTGTATCTTTTTAACCGTAATAGGAAGCCAGTTAAAATGTTCACACATATGTGTTAGCACGTGTTAGTATGGCATCTATTGAAATTAACATTTTTAAGAACCTGCGGGAAATATAGGTATTACTACTATCACAGCTAATGTTATAGTATATATCTTAGATATTATTTATTATTATATAGAATGTTATGGTAAGTAAAAGTTTCCTCTCTCCTACAATTCTACTATTGTTTCTGTGTCCGACAGGGTCCATAATGATCTGATTATTACAATTATTCTGCACAACTTTTACTATGGGATCAATGATATTTAAAAATAAAATGAAGTTTTATGGGACCAATCCTTGAGTTAGGTAATATCCACTTATGTGTGAAACAGCAATATTTTTTTCGAGATTTCATGTTGGTCCCACAGTAAAAGTTGTGCAGAATGATGAGCCGAAAAAATTCCTTAGTATTTTTGATATTTAAAAAATACCCTGTATAGTATGTACTGTTTCTAAGATACAGTTTAACAAAAAATTATAAAAATAGGCAAACAGACATATGTGGTGGTACTTGCGTAAGAAAGAGATGGAAACATGAAAGACATTAACGCATTGTGCTGCACCTTTGGTGAACTCTCATAAATTAAATCAATTTCTCCGGGGTATCATCTCGATCGATGGGTAATACGGAAACCTTAGTGTGCGAGCCCGACTCGTACTTGACCGGTGTTAAATATTCGCTTCAAAACAGAAAAAACAAAAAAATCTCGAATAAAAATTCAAGACTGGCTGTAGCGTGAATTGAGTGAGCATATAATCCTCTTTGTTCCAAATTAGATAAATTATACCACGAAAAGATTCGCACAAAAGAGGCCCGCCGAATGGGATGGCAATAAACATTGCGAATGTCAAATTCAGTCGGAATGTTAAATCGACACGTCTAAGACAGCGCATCTCTTTGTGGAAGATAATACAAGTATAGGGCGCAAGACTATCAACGCGTAACATGAAAATATATATTGTTTAGGCCATTAATTTTTGTTTGATATTTCTCTTTGAAGAATATAATAGCTTTATGTGGATTAGTAAGCATAAAATAAAGTAGATACCTACATAGATATCAGTAACAAGCTTTTATAAATAAGAAAGAGCATCATCTATGAATAGAGATAATATGTAATGTTTATAACGTGTGCTTTTCAAGAATACAAAGGTAAAATTTTGTGAAGATGTTTGGATGTTTATAACTCAATCATGCTGAAACGAATTTGGATGAAATTTGGCACACAAATAAACCATAACTCGGATTTACACATAAGCTACTTTTTATACCGGGAATACAAAAAGTTCCTGCAAGGGATGCGCAATGAATCTTTCTATAATAAGCCGAATTAACTTACGCAGGAGGAGCCGCTGGGATAGTACTGTAACACTGAAAGTCTATAGTTAATATACTTAAAATTAGTTTCAAATGAATCGAAACATACGTTAAGAGCGGAGAACAAAACCTTATTACGAATCCTAACAAATTTTAAAACTAATAGACTGTTTTACACAGAAAATTGGTTTTCAAAATAAGAGTAGCCTGTTATTTATATAAGTTTGAATAAATATGAGCTGCGGCCGAATTTTATTTTCAATAAAAGTCTATAAATGATTATGCTAACTCCTTGAACTAATTTGAACATTAGTTGTGAATTTCAAATTAATTCAAACAGTTTTCGCGAGCTTCGCTGTACTAAATCTACACATACAGATACAGATTTCTAAAAGCTTCTACATTTAAAGAAATAAGACTGCTTGCTTATGACTTTAACGCGTCATTTTAACGCCTTGGATATATTTGAAGGCACATAAGCCAATTAGCCTAACCCCTAACATATCAAAGGCAGACGAAAAAAAACAATAATAATAAAAAAGCGAGATTTAATAACGCGTCAGACGTCACTGTAGGGTTCTGTATGTGTCGTGCGCGTAGCCGCCTCTCTAGTGGCCACGGAGCCACGGATTGGCGACGTCTAGGAAATGGCTTTGTTTCCTCCACCGAGCCACAGGCGCGCGCCCATCCGCCGGGAAATAAAATAAATGAATATCACATTATAAGAACCGAAGGGAGTGGGATTGAAAATAAAAATAACCTTCTCAAATGTTACAGACGCCAAATAGTATAAAAGCCTTGTCTCGTGAAATTAAATTGAGGTAAATTTTGTTTGTATCTCCTTTCCCGTGACGTAATGAGTTGTGTTGTTGAAGACCGAGTTCTTTATGTTAAATATATGCTTTTCTTTTATCAGCTTTCAGGGGATTTTAAAATTGTTCGAATCTTTAGGAAGAGAATGTTAAAAATTTGGTAAAAGATGGTAAAAGGCAAAACTGATATCATAGCAAATGTAGCATTATGTTCTATAAATGTTTCCACATGAAACTAGCTTCCTCGAAATAGTTTTAGAACTACATAGCGTGTTGCAAATACCGACCTAAAAACGTGGAACCGCAACTTTGTCTATTTGTTCACATAATTGTAGTTGTACGATCACTATTTTATTGCTCTTTTTAAAATAAATTTTCTCTGCTGAAATAGGTACACAGCGCCTAACATAAAACACACAGAAATAGATAGTTAGAATGGAAAAGTGGACGAAGCGCGCGTGCCAACAGTCTGCACCAGAGTGCAGGGCATTTCGAAATCTTTCTCAGTACTTATGACTTGTTTCTGTAAATACTGTAACAAAAACCCGCAAAAATGCCTTATTGCGCTGTTTCCAACTGCAGAAAAAAAAGCTGTAAAGTGCCTACATTTGATTAAGTGATTTTTTTTTAAATAATGTCGTCAACCATGGGAGGCGTAGTTTGTTCGGAAAGTTGCCACGCATGAATCGCAAGTAAAATTGTGATTACAACCATTCTATCTATTTCTAAGATAAAACGCATATTAGCGTGTTTTATGTGCAACTCTCCACTACCTGATACCGATATATTTGCTATTGAGAAATAATATAAATTAGTTGAGGGTATTTGGGAATTTTCGCATGGGGCGAGCGAGCGCGATGCGTCGTGTTCACCCACCCACATCTTGTTGTAATGAATGTCGACGGACCAAGCGGTGTACCTACAGAAAAACCTAAACTGGTTTATGTTCTACACTGTATCTGCCAAATGTATGGTTTTTTTTTTTGTGGAAATAAATAACAAATATCACACGCATTTTCCGAGTTTTGTGGAACAAAACTGGCGGTGCTGTACAGTAAAGCAAAGTAAAGTAAAGTCCCAGGTTACCTCACTACAACTTACATGACTTTCATCCTGATTTGATTTTAAAGTCTGTAAATTTAACATCGTTTTAATTAACGAATCGGTATTAAGTATTTTTTCTATCTTTTTGTACCTTCTCATCCTAATAAGAGGCCCGTACCCAGCAGTAGGACAGTAATGGGCTGCTGACGCTGCTGATGATGATGATGATGATATTTTGTATGCATTGGGTATATTGTGTAAGTAAAAATATAAAATGCTATGAAAAACTCTGGAGTATTCTGTACGGCACGAATCAATTTGTACGTATTTAATACACTGTACACACAGAAAAAATACAAACTCCCTTATTTCCCCCGCGGCTTGTTACATACGCTACCTTACATAATCCCCAAAGTACACTTCGGGCCAAACATATCAATACTGGATGGATCTGTGAATATTCATTGGATTGTAGGGATGCCACTTTTTGCAACGATAAAGCAATGCTTCATAGGAAACCGGGTCACTAGTTTCTAATGTGTTACCTACTCTCATGTTAAGTTCTGGGAATATAACATTATTATCACGCCTGTTTCCCATTGAGTAGGTAGAGACTACGAATATCGCAAATATTGACGACGTCTGTGGTCTAGTGGTTAGAGTGTCAGACTGCTGATCACGAGGTCGTGGGTTCGATTCCCACAGGATACAAATATTTATGTGATGAACATAAGTGTTTGTGTTGGTCTGGTTGTTTCTTATGTATTATAAGTAGGTATTAAAAAAAATGTATTTTAGTATTTTATTTTATCCATTGTCTAGTACCCAACATCTTTATTTCGTAAGCAGTAAGAGCGGTTTTCGAATTGAAGTGTTACTACTGTCATGCTGTCGACTGTACACGCTCTGCTTGGTTTGGGACTAGATGGTGTTGTGTAAAAATGTCCCAAAATATTTATTTAAATATTTATTTATTTGCGAATATCTGGGAATATGATATACAATTTTCAAGTAGCTGATAATTCAATCATAAATATCTGCTGCAACGTACCAATACCATACAAAACATGCAATACGACCAATTTTGTACAACGTGTACAGTCAACCGCACGTTAGTGCAGTGGTAACAAAACCATTATAAGCGGAACTAGTTTAGTATGTAAATTTCATGCAAGACATACTCAACTTATACTGGTTTTGTTAGTAACGATGTGAGCTTGACTGTACGTTAGATCTATAAATAACGATTGAATTCACCTCACCGCGGTTTATTATTTTCCGATATAGATAGTCTAAACAAAAACGTCAGACTGCAAAATTGCACTAATATTTAGAGTCTGTGCATTCTTTACGAATAGCAAAATAACTCACGCGTCAGTATGGTTTATTTTGGTAATTTTGAATCATCACCAACACAGCAGTTCACAGCTGGACTAAGGAATGTCTCAAAATGAAATTCCCATTAGTAACTACGGTGGGCAAAGTAGTGATTGCCTGGTCAGCCCTCTTGTATCATCTTGTCGGAATTATTTCAGGGGCAGTAAATATAACAATTGGCCGCTTCTCCTTTTTTATGTGGTCCATATAAGTAAGAGATAAATATTTAAAACAGAACGTCGTACGATTTTACGTTCTAAAAAAAATGTGGCCGTCACGGGACGCCAGCTGTCAAACGTGGCATGACGGCAAACATGACGGCATACCCAAAGCGCGCCAATAGATGTTTAAAATCAAAAACAATATTTTTAAAGACCGCAGCCCTATGAGGGATGCAATTCGACCAATCTATAGTGCGTGCAATGTAAACAGCAAACACCAGTAAAAATACAGAACGTATTCTACGGTGAAAATAACGAACACAACCGGTACGAATCGCGGATGAGTGCAGCCTCTCAATACATTGATTACGATACCCGCGTCGGGAAAACCGTGCAGTTTACCGTTCTGAAGTTGGGGAAAAAAGAAATATCCAACTGAGGGCAACATTTCCTTATTTTACGATGTTGCAGTCATACGCTTTTTTATCTTATGTGCCTGAATTTTTAAAATTTCTCTGTATCCTGTATGGAAATACGAAATTATGCTTTATTGCGCACAAATCAATTGCAATCACGTGAGACATTCCATTTTCATGTCTCAGTTTGGCGAACCGACTTGTGGTGCCATTTAGGCAACAGTTTAGGTGGTATTGCAGTTGTTATGGGCAAAGGTCTTTAGCTCGTTTCGCCATCATAATAATATACAAAATATAAATATTCTACGCTACGCTATCATTTTACGCCAACCTTAAACCTGGAGATAAGCTCAAATTAAATATTAATTCAGTTGTCAATATAATTAATTTCGACGACACTTCAGCATGCTACAATTACTTTGAATATAAAACTACTCGCACGGTAAAATTACAGTGTTATTAAAGTATGAATATTTAGTAGTCCTGCTAGTTTAATTTCATTATCGCTACAGTAATTTAAGTTTAAAGATCAGTGTTCAATGGAGGATATTTACCGGAGGCCGTGTCAAATGGTTTCTGTCACGGAAACATTTTAAGAACGCGACTTTTGTTGTTACTGTGTATTAAAACATTAAATATAACCTACAAGCCTACAAGATTGATATGTCGGTGGCATTATTAATAAAATATTTCGTTGTTTTATGACATGACAACTATATGCTTTAGGTCTGACTTCAGCCCTGGATGTTGTTGTATTTCATCGTAGGACGGTGCGGCGGATGTAACTTTACACACACACACACATAACATCACGCCTGTATTCGCTGAAGGGGTAGGCGGAGGTGTATAGTACACCCACATTTCGCCAGTTATGTTTCTGTGGTTATAAGTCCCATGTAATAGGGGCGAGCCTATTGCCATTAACTGGGCACAAATAACGGGGAACAACTGGGTTTTTAACGGGGATGTAGCTTTCAGTTTCAACGTTACTTTTGCTGCCATGCGTAACGCAAATATAAATAAATAATTATTATTTAAATTTTAAATTTAATATATCACGTTTTTAATTAATTAAAATGAAAAAATGATAAAGTGGTTACCTTTCAAATGTATTTTTTTTTAAATATCTGTTTAGAAACTTGTCACCTTAAGTCTTCCTGCGACCACGAACGCTGCAAAGCTTTCGAAACGTCAGGAAAACTAATTTAAATAATATACGTGATGTAATCCGGTTAAACTTGTTTTATTATAAGGTAATTAGGATTTTTTATAAAAAAAACTTATACTTAAGAGAAATAGACTATATTATACCGTTACATTTTTATCTCTATTAAAGACTAGCCGACGGCCGCGGCTTCGCTCCCGTTGTATGTCAATAAAAAGTATTCTATATGTTAATCTGGGATATGATCTATCTGTGTGCCAAATTGCATCTAAATCCGTTCAGCCGTTTTAGCGTACGTGATTGAAGGACAAACAAATAAACATCCATACTTTCGCATTTACAATATAAGTAGAATTTGCGTCTAGTTTTTATAATACATTTACGGAAAGTATAAGGAAATTTAAAAAGCATTACTTTCAACAGTTAAGTAATTAAGAATAAACTGTACTTCAAGTCATCATAATATGAAGCATTAATAAAACTGCACTTGACAGCGAATAAGTACAAATACCGGCCAAGTATGATAACGAAATTTAAAAAACACTACTTTCAACAGTTAAGTAATTAAACTGTACTTCACGTCATCATAATAATGAAGCATTAATAAAACTGCAATTGACAGGGAATAAGTACAAAAACAGGCCAAGTGTGAGTCGGAATCACGCAGTAAGGGTTCCGTAACACCCATCGACCTGATACCCCATAGAAACGAAATTTAATTTACGAGAGTTTATCAAAAGACATCAACGACGTACGCGGAATGATGTGAATTTTTGCAACTCTTTCTTACGTAGGTACAACCACATATGTCTATGTTTGCTCTATTTTTATTTTAGTATTTGTTGCTAAACTACATAGTATGCACTATAGTTAGACCAAGTTTGACGCTGGTATGTATTACTGTTTTGAAGATGGAGCAGGATCAAAAGCTTTGAAAATATGCATGTTTTTCGAGGTTTCTTATAAGGGGACCCTCTTTGGTTTTAGACTTTTATTTTTAGTATTTGTCGTAATACAACACAACACAACACAGCAACACGTATTCTGAGAAAATTTCAACTGGCTACCTATTACCGTTCAAAAGATACAGCCCTGTGACAGACAGACCGACGAACAGACGGATGGACGGACAGCGTACACTGAAAAAAATAAAACGAGACTTTTTACTGTTCTTGTACAGTAAAAAAAAAACGGTTCAGGCAACTTATTTTTATGTTAAAATAAATGATTACTGACTTTATTTTCACTGTTTTTTCAGTTATTTTCACTGTTTTTTCAGTTAGTTTTACTTCTTTGGACAATTGGCTCTCTTTTTACTGACCAAAGCGGTGAATAGTACCGAAAAATTGACGTTTTTTTTTTCAGTGTAGCAAAAGTAATAGGGTCCCGTTTGGATATGGAACCCTAAAAACTAAACGATGGTAATAGACTATGTACAAAAACCTCCGAATCATTCAAATACTCGTAGTGATCAATCAATCAATTCATTTTGTAGTTAGCGGGTCATTACTAGTGAGCATTGGAAATTAACATCAATCTTTACAATGACTTGTACTTTCAAATAAACTAAGCTGTTATTAAAGCAAGATATGACATTGATTTGGTGAGCAATAATAGTCATCTTTCTCAGAATGCCATCAGTCCCCCTCAACCCAGTTACTGGGTAATACTAACATTCTGAGACTAGACCAGCTCTAAGACTTTCGGGGACGGCGGAGGGGTATGTCGGACTCTTACCGGTTAAACCACACGGTGGCCATCCTCTGCACAAAATAGAGGAACTTCGGGAACTCCATAGGACCGCGCCGGTGCCTCTAGTGCTATGCCTTTGGCACGTCCCAGGAAAACAATATTGTTTCCCCCAAAGTAGCACGCGACCACCACGTACTGCTGTCCTCCTCAGGGTCGCTTAATAGACGCTTATCGTGCTCTCCGAGGTACGGGGTGAGCCATAATAGTAATAACTTTTATTGGCAAAGTAGTTGCAAAGAATGTTTAAGTTTTTTATGGTTATTTACCAACATCACGCCTCACTGATCTACATTATTGCATTGTGAATTTGTGTCGACGCCGGCTGTCGCTGAAAACCAGCGCTGTGTCTTTGCTCCGTGCATAAGGCACAGCAATATGCTGAGCGGTGGCCGTTTTGCGCGGATGTGACGCATATCTTACCACACTTCTTGGCTCTGTACCTGTATTTGTTGTGTTCTTGAATTTTTTGGTAATTTTGTGCGTCACTTTTGAAGCAAATAAATATTTTTTCTTTCTTTCTTTTCTTTCTTTCTTTCTATAACCCTGGAGTTTATTCTAGTTTGAACTGTGTAACAACTAGTAACAAGAGTCAGAGTCTTCTCATAAAATAAATTAGTTTTACTTTACAATAAATAAAATTTGATAGAAACATTGTTTTCTGCGTCATTGTAATCAGGTGTCCATTAACAATAGCCTGTCCCAAAAAGTACTATCATCATCATCATCATCATTTCAGCCGAAAGACGTCCACTGCTGGACATAGCCTCCCCCAAGCATCGCCACAAAAAGTAATACAGTCCAATTTAAAATGGTATGGAGAGAGTCTATACTATTGTGATTTGGCCTTGCATGATTGCGGTTCAAACAGTATGAAACGGATTTAAAGCCGTTGAAAATATAGTCCCGAATTTATGTTTATTTCTTCATGAGATAAGCCTAGAAACCTATTACATTTAATGTCAGTCATGGTAATAAATATTCAGCACAAACATGCATTGAATAAATTCGAAAACCTGTAAAATTTCATCACGTTTCATCCACTTTGAACTGAAGTCGCTAATGATTATGAATACAATTTGCTTGATAATGATTGAAAAACCTGCGTATGGAGGGTGGGTTCAAACTCACTACAAAAGAATACCTACGTGATGACACGATTGGCTTAGAGGCTGAGCAGTTGGCTGTTGCGCTTAGAGCCTATGAGTCACGCGTTCTATTCCCGCATAGACCAAAAGTTGTATGACCTACACCAATGATATTTAAAAGTATAGATATTTCATACCCTAACAAAACAAACGAAAACATTTTTAATACGCAACGGCAGCACAATACACATAAACTAGTACAAAGTAAGTAAGTTGGTTACTTCAAGTTACTATCGCGTCATAATTGGAACACTTTCTGTACCCACACGTTGGAATTTTAGTTTTTTGTCATCGGTCACGTGCGGCACTTACTTGACGCCGATTAATAGAAAAACGTCCTAATTAGGAAGTTTTCGAGTCTTCAGATTGCGAGCGCAAGTAACATATCTGTACTTTTAAATATAATTGACCTACACATAGTGTTTATGTGTTCTATGTGAAGATTTGTTTCTGTAAACACACCCGCGATACAGGAGAAATCTTTGTTGGTTAGTTAAGAACCAATACCCTACATTGATTCTTAACCGGTGCCCGGTAGTCCGCGAAGCCACCCAACATCGACGTACCTTCCTAATAAAGTAGATCTTAATTTTAATTAGTATTCACTGGCAAACAATTGATAGTCCGTCACAGCATAAATGTTTGTTGGAAAAATAGTACCCCACTACAGAAAGGTTAAGAACCACTAGTTTCGGGCAACGTAATTTTTTTATGAAACTGCTTATTATCGTGATATATTGCAATTAAAGATATTTGTGGGACCACTGAGGTAATATGTATTAAGTACTAGAGAAGACACCTCGAATCAAATGTTTGTAGCACGTTTTAGAGCTCCTGCACTCTCACTCACTTAGCCACGCTCGCGCTGCGCGTGCTCCGCGGCCAGCAAGTTGCGCGATATGTTTTGTTCGTAATGTCTACTCTAGTACGTAGTACATATTACCTCAGTGTGTGTGACAGAGTTTTTTTTCAGCGCATAGTTTATTGAAAGGAAGTGAAATAATTTTCTCATGAGTTTCACAAAAGACGACTTAAGGATTGTGTCAGTCGAATGGACAGTAGCATCCTGCTTTGTGCTCACGTAACAACAATTATTAATTTAATCACTAATTCGTTTGTCAAGCATGGTTGTTATAAGTATAGTAGAAGTTTTAGAAAGAAATAAAGAAAATAACATTTATTTGGAACAAGACCTATTATGGTGATCTATACACACTTTGCTATTGATGGCTTAGGGGTTGAACGCTTGCCTTCCATGCAAATGGGTCTGAGTTCGAACCCGACCCGCACGCTCGCACCGCTCACTTTTCAGATTCATGTTCAGATCAGAATTTCTTATCACTTGCTTTAGAATTGAAGGAAAATATCGTGAGGAAACCTGCACACCTGAGAGTGCTCCGTACAGTTCTCGATGGTGTGTGGAGTCCGCCAACCCGCACTAGGCCAGTGTGGTGGACTACCGCCCGAATACTTCTTGTTCTGTGAAGAGGCCCGAGGCAGCAGCAGGACAGTAATGGGCATTTATTAAAAAAAAAAAAATCCTAACGGACTTGCGTTTGACCGCCACCTCGCCTGAAGTTAAGCGATGGTGCGGTCGACGATGATTCACGCTAGCCCAGCAAAAACCTATATTATGTTAGAAGTCTTTTCTACAGGTAATGATGAATGATGTAATGAAATAATAACGGGCTGACACGGCGATGCTATACAAAGGTCTTTGTAGTTAATATTCCGAGAATTTATAGTCCCACACCTATTTTGACAGATCTAACCCTTTTCGTTCTCCCTATACGAATGATATTATAAATCGTAACTGTCAAAGGCCAACTTATAATGGGATCTGCAATAGTTCGCGTGTTTGATGCCTCAAACATACACATAAAGAACAACTGTTGGTTCACACGATGTTACCTACCTACTATTATATTCTGTATTATACAATAAGGACTCGATACATTATTGTCCAACGAAGCGGAGTACATTGTGTCCTCGTGATTGATATGTTACAAAACCCTTTCAATTGGAAACTATTCGATTATTTGAGAACCGTTTTGTAAGAGGCCTAGGAATCATGGGTACCTTCTAATCGTGTAGGGGGGAGTTTTAGCATTGATTCATTATTTAATTACACAATGGAGACACATTCACATTCATATTACACTAGAGGGCACGCGCGACTTCGCCCGCGTAGATGTCAGATAAAATTTCCCGAAAAGTAGTTCATGGTCTATCTGTGTGCCAAACTTAATACAAATTCGTTCAGCCATTATAACGTGAAAAAGTAATAAACATACATACACACTCACAAAGATTCGCATGTATAATATCACTAAGATCACCAAGCTTTGCCCGCAGCTCCCCCACATATAATTCGGCTATCACACAAAGACTTATTGCGCTTGCCTCGGGAACTGTTTATTTTCCCGAGATGAAAGTAGCCTATATATTATGGTTTATCTGTGTGCCAAATTTAATCCAAATCCGTTCAACCGTTACAGGGTAATTGAGTAACAAACATCCAAACATCCTCAAAAACTGTCGGATTTATAATATTAGTAGGATGTGATTGTGCTGTGCTAGTGTTTACATAATTTATTGTATTTTTTTTGGGTTTTTCCTATTGTTGTACCAACTGTACAATAAAGAAAAATCTATCTTTATCTATAATCCTCCCCACTAATCTCAGTCGATTTCCGAAAGAAGTTGAACGCACACGTTTCATCAGATCAGTTATCTACTCGACAAAGGAGGTCAAAGGAAAATTAGGTCAATCTAATTACCGTTAAACCTGAAGGAATTCCTTGCGAGCCTGATGCACGTATTAAACCTTCCCGTTTGTATACGCTGGATTTAGAAGCGTAAGGCCCAACATACACTCGAGCGGAGAGATGTGTCCTAAACAACCAATAGGAATGCGATAAATATCATAAATCACACACATAAAAATGACACTGTCGGTATGTAATAATTATGCTGTCGATGTACTTAAAAAAAGAAAATACTATTACGCCTACGGCTGTTTTTTTTTCCATTGCGGTAGACAAAGAGAGACTATGTTGGTCCTGAGTCCTGACACAACTCTTTCGCTTCATCTGTGTTCATTAACCTTCTCATGCACGCTCTTTGGCTTAGCATGCTCTCAACCAGGCCTTTTTAAAAACGTACACAATAGATAAGTATAACATTAACTTTAAACTATACGGAGAGATCTTATTTTTTATTTGGTCTGAGGGAGAGATATGAACACAATCCTTTTTGTTGTACGATCAACCTCATATCAATGGTGACTAAACCATTATAAGCGGGACTGGCTTGTTTTAAGTTTCATACAAGACAAGCTCCGCTTAGTGGATAACAGCCCTAAGGCTTTATACAGACAAGCAACGAGTAGATAAACCCTCAAATGAAAACGTGCAGGATGAGAAGTTTACCGTATCATATAAATTTCAAATTTTGAAGCACTATCGTAATTTATGCATAAACTTAGTTTAACTATTGTTTGACGATGTTTTAATCGTGTATGTAAGTATGCAATGAACTTTTTATATTTATATTAGTAGAACCTAGGTATAAGTTATTAACAATAGAAATCAATGTCGATTTTATTACGTGTTTTACAACAAATAAAAATCTCATTTGCAGTTTCGTTCGTGGAGTGTGATTGTTCTATTTCATTACTTATGAATACAATAAACATTATTACATTAATTAATACATTTACATGAAGACAAATACATTATTTTTTAAGAAAATATCTTTTAGATAAAAGCAGTAGTTAGGTACTGATGCTCGAGTGTTTTTTTATGTATCTTTTTTAAGTATTGTGTGTACATAAATAAATACATAAAATACGTTTATTACTACATCCCAGGGTTTGATTTAAATCAAGTGAATTTTTTTATATAAAAACCGGCCAAGAGCATGTCGGGCCATGCTCAGTATTATAGGGTTCCTTAAGTAGGTGTAATTACAAACGAATCAAATCGAATATTAATCATGGCTATTTTAGTTTTTGCAATAATCGGCAGCATTCGCGACTCAGAGCGTGTTGTTAGTAGCGCCATCTAGCGATAAATTCAAGAAGCCAAATTTAAGACGTTTGTCATTTCAAAGTTACTTTTTGTGATTTTTTCAAATAGAAAGTAGCTAAAGGAGCATTATTTGCTATGATAATTTTTCTCTAAGGTCAATGACCTTTGAACTAGGACGTTTTAAGTATTTTTCAGTTTTCTGTCTATAACTCAAAAAATTATAATCACATTATACTCGAAATAATTTTAAAAGAGAGTTTTCACAAAGGTCTATCAATGTGGAAGATTATAAGTTTCTACATTGCATAGTTTAGAAATGGCAGGGGCGGGGACACATTGCAAGCCACTTTGGCGGGCTATATTTCGCAGATGGTACACCTGATAAAAAAGTGGTGTATCAAACATTACCTTCATTTTAGTAGACCTATTCAATGATATCCCACACGAGGGGGTGCAGCGAAAAAATTTTTTTTTTCTCCATTTCACATGTATGGACACCACCCCTAAAATACGGAAAAACGATTCTTTTATTCTTTTAAAATTGAGATCTATATGTCGACTATTTTTTAACAAAATTTCATTTACTTATGTTTATAACTGTAGAAGTTATTAAGCTGTAAAGGATTAGGACAGACGGACAGACGGACAGACGGACAGACGGACGGACATGACGAAACTATAAGGGTTCCTTGTAGGACTTCGGAACCCTAAAAATCAGTGATTTAAATCAAACTTGATTTTTTTCCATAAAATTTCATTGATTTATTTATATCATAATGTTATGGGACAAGAAAAGAAAAATTCATATTAAAAATTATACAGTTTTTTTTTTCTATTGAATATTGAATAAAATGGCAATAGCAAACTACAAATAGTCTAGAAAATCGAGTTAGGAGATGCTTCAATTAGTTGATGAATTTACTTTTCGGAACTGATTATAGACCACTAAAAAGTCTTAGAAGTTTGAATGAACTGTTTCCTACATTTCTGTACTTAATTAATACTGTCATACTAGGATTTACTTATGTTTTTTTTTAAATTCTTACTAAGTTGCATACTAGTAAAACTTTTCGTAAAAATATTCATATTATGTGAATAAGTAAAAGTTTTAAGTAAATAAGGAGTAGTAGATAGGTAGTTCTTCAAATTTAGTTTTTTTATTTTGTCTTGGAAGATTCTATGTCAGTAGATTAACATTTATGAAAACCATTTAACAAATGATAACTAGAACAAAGTTTAACCGGATTAAATCGCGTATATTATTTAAATTGGTTTCCCTGACGTTTCGAAAGCTTTGCAGCATTTCGTGGTCGCAGGTAGACTAAGATGACAAGCGTCTTTACAAATATTTCTAAAAAAAAAAAAAAATTTAATCTTCCGTACAATATTAAACATACATAATTTAAATAATATACGCGATTTAATCCGGTTAAACTTTGTTTTATTATAATGTGTAGTGATCGCGAAAACCTAAGAAGTTATTAAATGATAACTAGTTTTGGAGAAAAAAAAAGTTTTTTACTTATTTCGTTTTTTCTTCGGAACCCTTGGGATTTTGTAGACAATATTTGGAATATTGTCAGCTATGGGTATGTAAATAATAAAAATCAAGTTTAAATCCTTCAAAGTCAAATAAAAAGTGAGCTGTTCTAGGACTAAAAAAAACACAGCAGCAGTTCCCAAGGCGTATTTCGTAAGTTCTTCTAAGGGAAAGGGCTACTACAGGCCTACCGCAAATAGATAGAATGGCCATGTGGGCAGTTCGCGCGTGGCAGCACCATGCACCATAGTGCAGGATATTTCAAAGCCTTTCTTAGCACGCCTTATGACTTGTTTCTATAAATACTGTAACAAAAACCCGCAAAAATGCCTTATTGTGCTGTTTCTAAGTGCAGAAACCAAAGCTGTAAAGTACATTAGATTAAATTTTTTTTTTTTAAATAATGACGTCAAAATGTAAGGCGTAGTTTGTTTGGAAAGTTGCCACGCATGAATCGCAAGTACAATTGTGATAACAACCATTCTATCTATTTCTGTGCGCTTAACTCAGACGGTCGGGGGCTGAGTTTAATATGGAAAGGATGTGACGCGAGATGGCAGTCGCAGGCCACTGACACTCACCATAAAGCTTAGCTTGGGCTGAAGATGCACTCGCATAAGTGATTGGCTTGTAGTTTGCTATCTACCTCTCACTTCCTAGAACGATTATTAACAGTAACAGGTACACTCGACCAAACGGAATCATGACCCACCATAAGCAAAATTTTCTACAAACATTCTAATACAATTAGGTCGCATTTCGCTTAAAGATATTGCAACAATTAGTTTACCAAATTCTTTTAATTTGATTAATATTCTTCTGGAATTTAAAGAGTTCGTTTAGGTTTATGAAAAAATGTATTTGTTTACTTTTTTTATAGGTAAACTATGCGGAACGACAGTTAATTCGAAATTCAAAACATAATTCTAGCTTTACCAAAAACGTAACTTTTTATCCAGTTATTAATCTATTGCATTTAATAACAAAGCTTAAAATTGCATAGACCTCTGACACGTATTAACGCAGTTTCCTTAATATTTAAAATGTCCTAAGTGCAGCACGATGCTACGAATAAGAAGAAAAGTTTACTGTTTTGACAATTTCATACGAATTATCAGCTGAGTGGGTCATGATTCCGATTTGTTGACTGTATATATCTGAAACGAACTTTATCAGCCGAATATAGTATATTTTGCTTGAGCTTGATGGATACCCATATTCCCAATAAACGATTGAATTAATATCTTGGCCAGTCAACTGATCTCGTTAATAAATTATATTCTATAGGTATATAAACTCATCAATCAATATAAACAACCGCGCGACCAATTCAGGAAAAATCGCTCTGTGTTCGCAATAAGTCTTCGTTCCAACCAGTGCCTTCCATATATCGCAACCTCAGGGAAAGAAAGGCATAAGATAAAAATGACAATTTCACAGGAGAGGATAAACATTTTTGAATGTTATTCTTTTTCCATTGACGTAAAAGTATATTCTAAGTGAAAACTTCTCTAGCCAGCGCTTTAGTTGAGCGATTTTTGGTAGGGGCAAAACTTATGAGTTCGCGTCAGCCTACATCACCGACATGCGACATGCTAATGTTCGCGTCGCGTTTTCACTTTTGTCGGCAGACTGTCAAATTTTTTTACACATCATAAAGCTGAGTCTCCACTTGCGCAACCTCGAGACGAGCTGCCTCGTCTTAAGCGTTTCGCAGTCTAAGGCAAATTTATGCATCTCCACTTGAGCACTCTAAGTACATGATAAACGAAGGAGCCGGCCGCAGCTCGAGCCGGTGTTTCACTAGTATGCATTGCACGCACGGTTCAAACAGGCATCTTTGAGCACGGAAATGTTATCCACGCAGCTGCCTCGTTTGGTTCAAGCCGCGGCAGGCCTGCATTTGTAAAACCGAGACGACTCCCCACTAGAGAGCTAGTGGAGTCCCAGCTTAAAAATACAAAAACAAGTCATTAGTTAAAATAAAAATTAATAATAATTATGCTAAGAACAAAATTTATAGGTACATAAAATCGCTGAGATGAACGACAGAAATACGAAAAAAATTGAACGCATTCAATTTTCTCGGCTTTTTCAAATCATGTTATAATAACTAAAAAGCAAAGTAACTCTACTTATTCTTTTTTTCGTCTGAGAGAGCGATATGTGGTAATAAATGGCCGTTTTTTTCGCCAGGAATGTCGAGGGCCGACCGTCTCGGGACAGAAGGGCCACCTAATTCAATTAGTCACTAGTTTTGTTCGTAACCGATCGGTTTCCACTTGTCAGCCGCTCAAAAAGGTGAGTGTTTTGGCCGAACACGTAATTGGAGGTTTGTACATTAGACGTGCTCGTTTTCTAACAAGATCTTGGATGTATAAGTCATCTTTCATTAATCGCTGACAGCTCTTAAAAGAAACAGATGTAGCACTGTGGTTGTGTTGTAGATTTTTTATTTTTTTTGTAAATTAAAATCCAACCTTCAATAAGTTCAATTAAGGTTTTTATTACATTACTTCCCAACTATTAATAGTATGACGAGGTCGTTGTTTTGTGCTACTAATAGACTATTCACATAAAGAGGGTATAATAACGTCTGAATCGTACATGAGAGATTTTAATTACTGCCTAAAAACAGCTCACATTGGTCATACACAATAATACTTAAAGTAGCTCCTATTAAAAGTTGTTATAATTAAAAGCAGTAAAAGGAAACTTTGCTTGTTAAACTTTGTTACTGGAACTATTAACGGACAATGAGGGCATTGAACCCTGTCAGTAGCAGTACTGATAATTTATAAATACATACTGAAGTCTGTTGACTTTTTAGAAGTAATGCGGTCGGCGGCAATATTATTTAAAAATATACCTTCGGTGATGGAGGTTTTGCTTGCCCTTAATATTATAAGCAAACTATACCAGATTCATAACACCACAGCTGAGCCTCCCTCTATTCCCCCCATGTAACGCGGTTCTGTGCTGCCTCCTGTCAGCTATCTACAAAGACATCCAACTCATCTCGCCATCTCCTGCGTGGTCTGCCGCGACCCCACTGTCACAGAGCTCCAATCCTATTTCATACGGGCCCGAAGCTCATTCGGCATGCGGCACACGTGTCCTGCTCAGTCCCACTTCTTTTGTGCGACTTTCTGACCCACGCCATCTATTTGCGTTTTGAAGTCCAGACCAAGTCTGTGCACCATAAGTTAAGATGGGGAGAATTCACATATCTATGAGCTTACGTTTCAGTGACAAGAGCAAACTGCTTTCTTGAATACGATTAATTAGAAGACAGTCTGAGGGATGCTATGTCACATAATTTCACTAACTAAAACCTTGCAACCCACTAAAGACTGAGAGACATGTAAATCAGGCTTTAGTGCCTCAATTCCGGCGTAAATCGCAGGGAGTAAATTGAGGGTTCCTCCCAATTCTTCACTTAGAAAAGGGTTGAGCTCCTTTGATGTCAGACCCGCACACATAGTGTCCGCACTTATTGTTTGTATTTGGTAGTACAGTCAAACGCATACCTATCGATGGTAACAAAGCCAGTACAAGCTGACCCTTGTATGAAACATACAAGATAGACATATAATGGTTTTGTTATCATTTATTATAAATCAAACGAACTTACCTGTGAAGTTCGATGTTAATTATGTGAGAGTGTTGGTCCAAGACGTCCTCCTATTTAATTTTAACTTGTAGTAGACGTATCGTCTCGCCAATTAACCACGTACTTCGAAGATATCTCAGAAAAAAGTTTTTCTGCGTGTTTCCGAACGCATCCTTTGCGTTCGCGTCGAGTGAAACGTCACTGCTAGCTGTCATTTAGTTTGAAGGTAACAATATTTCACGGCCTGAAACTTAGGGTATTTGTAAACAAATAGGGGTTTATTTGGGTGGGAGCTAGGACGTCTTGGACCAACACTCTCACATAATTAACATCGAACTTCACAGGTAAGTTCGTTTGATTTATAATTATGTTTCGTGTGTTGGTCCAAGACGTCCTCCTATTTAATTTTAACTTGTAGGATGTTCAAAGAGCCGTGAAATTGTGATAACTTTTTAAAGAAAGACCATGTAATTTCTTTAGTTCTATTTTTAATTTGTAAGCTTAACAATTAAAGCAAAGCAAAAAATCCGAATTAACATTATAGACTTTTATTATAATTAACATTTAACATTAAATCACAATCATTCAATCAATATTAAGAATAGTTCACAAGTAATTCAAGTTCTATAATAGGTCTGTTAAAGAAACTAGCAAACACAGAAGAGAGATTACTCCAGCCTGCAGTTTTTCTAATTAAATTATTATTATTATTATTTTTTACT
Organism: Asteroscopus sphinx; assembly: GCA_949699075.1. Classification (NCBI taxonomy): domain Eukaryota; kingdom Metazoa; phylum Arthropoda; class Insecta; order Lepidoptera; family Noctuidae; genus Asteroscopus; species Asteroscopus sphinx. Next base: position 7,058,974 of record OX453016.1, read on the forward strand.
CCACATAAACTAAACATTGTGGTGGTCAATACCGCTTTTGGATATGGTTTCCTTTGTCTTGCGACTAATGTATTCTGTCCATATTGTATTTTTTATTTTTTAATACTTTTATTTGCAGTTCTAAGTTTCTCAGTTACTTTTGTGTTATTTAAAAGTACTTAAGCTGGGCAATCAGGTTTGTTCAGGAAAAAACGGAATCACTAGCATAGGCTGTGGTGTGCTCTTTCTGTATGTCTTAATGGTATATTTAATATTAACAATAATTTTAATATTCTAATGAATTATACTTTCAAGTTTAATCTAACTAAGAAATTGTACTCTTAAGTGCTGTTTGTTATTAACGCTAGTAGGGTGACCACCCTTTTTCCTAGTATTTTTTATATTTATATATTGGGATATAATGAACTTAGGTAATTAAAGTAATGTTAGAACCCATGAAACCTCATGGGACATTATTTCTAAGAGTATTTGGTCTTAGTTTAAATATACCTTTAAGGGGTTGTTTTATTAGTTCATGAGATGGGACCCAATCTGTGGTCCCAGTAGAAAGGATAATGCAGAACGACATGAATTAAGGCTGCCATACTTTAAACCTGTATTGTAGAGTACAGTGAGGAAGTTTACAAATTCAGATTTTTATTTTAATATTTTTTTTAATGGATTAAATTCTGTAACATAAACAATGTTCTCACCAATATTAAAACAAGAATTAGGTATATTGAGTAAAAGTGCTATGTATAATTAATGAAATCATGACCTCAACAGATTTTTCTGGGGCACCCTTAGCTTTTGGTGCTTGCGGCATCAGACTCCTGCTACCAAGGTATAGTTGTGGTGGAGTGTGTGTGGCTCGCCCCTGATTGAGTAATGATCTGTGAGGTGAAACCAACATTGTTTCAAAATCAAGAAGACTGACAACATAGGGTACCGGATTTCTGTTGGTCAGTAGGGGGCGACTAGAATAACCTCAGCATTTTTATTCTCAATATTTTTGAATTTATTCTTATTTTTTTTTGTTTTTTTTTGTTTGTTTGATTTAGTTAAGAAAAGGTCCAACTCTAGTTGTTCCAGTAAAAATAATATTTGCTGGGATGCATAAAATGCCAACTCAAATTCTATGTTAGTATGGTCCCCTCTTGATTCTTTATCAGCTATAAAGTTATCTTTGGATGCGAATACATGTATATTTCTAGTTTCACACCATTGCCATATTTCCATAGTTATTTCATTAAGGTTTCATATTGGACTCCATACATTCAGTTAATATAATTAAATGGCGGTGATTGTCAATTCTTAGAAGAATTTGTCAATTATTGCAGTCTGTAGTGTAAGCTTTCGGACTCATGAAAGCTGCGAATAGTTGTAGGTATTTGCCGTGTTTTTCACATTATGTGCCATACCAGTCTCCATTTAGTGAATGTGAGTTGCAAGCATAATTAGGCATCCGAAATTAAATACTTTAATTTACAACTCAGATTGGATATCATTGTTAGTGTGTTATGTGTTCTTACCAAAGTCTGGTTTGATAGATTTAGGTAGAAATATGACCTGCTTATAATTATTATTATTAATTAGATTCATAAATTTGGTCATCTAAAATTGTTTTGTATATAGCCACCCATACTTGATAACTGGACATGCTGATGAAAGGAGACCTAGGAAATGAGTAAATTCTCTTAATTTATTGTAGTGTTTAGAAAAATGTAAGATTAGATTTTTTATTCTTAAATGCTTTTCATGGGGTAATTCTATGGTCAATTCTGGTGAATTGAGGGCAAAAACTAAGAATTATACTATGGGAACATATGAACACTTTTGTCATAGTTTATGATAAATCTAATGAAGTTAGGTTGACTGTACTATGTATGAATTGATCAGGTTAGAATATAGTATAATATTTTGAAATCAAGAGTGCATCATCTTAAGTTACATACATACATACAAGTCATATAAAATTCTCGTAGAACTAAAATAATTCTATAGAATTTTTTATAACAGGTTTCATTATTTTTGTGAACACATGTTCCAGTTTTAAGACCAAGGGTTAGCTCGGTGCATTTACATAATATTGTCCTGCCATCTAAAGCTCAAGGTAAAATAAATGAATAAATAAATATAAATGTTTTTGGGACCTTTTTACAAGGCACCATCTAGACCCAAACTAAGCAGAGCTTGTGCTTGGGTACTAGACAATGGATATCATACTTATATACTTTTTTTTTTTTTTTTTGTAAGTATGTACTTATAACACATTAGAAACACCCAGCCCAACACAAACACTTATGTTCGTCACACAAATATTCGTGTCATGTGGGAATCGAACCCACGACCTCATGATCAGCAGTCCGAACCTCGAACCACTAGACCACGGATGTCGTCAACTGTCTTATCTGGTGTCTTGAACTGTTATTACAATTTATAGAAAAGTATGAATCTTAATTCAATCTTAGCCATATTGTAATGAGGAGGCAATTTTATAGCAGTTCTAATGTCCTCAAACTTAGTGATATTGATTAAGTATACACAAAAATTGTGAACAAGAAATGATGGTTAAGTAGTTAACCAAGTTTTAAGTTAACATTGTACTATTGCACCCATATTATTTTTAAAAGGTTAGATGGCCTTTTCAGTTTCCTTAAAAATAATAATTAATGGGATTTTTAACCCTTTATCCAGTCCAACATTGTTTTATCATTGGTGATAGGGCACCATTTATGATAGAAATTGGGAAGTCTTGCAGCATACTGTACCTCTTATCTCCTGTGACTGTGTGATTATGTCTTCTGCGTGAAAGGCTGCGTGTAGCATGCATGTTGGCTTGTTTGGTTGCTTTGTCCGCACTCAGTGCTGGTGGTCGCTGCTGCTGCTTGTGAGGCGGGCCCCAGTAGTTTAAAGATGAGTTGTTTCAGGTTTGGCTTGTGCAGAGGAGGTTTAGAATATGTAATTTCTGAACCAGTTTGGTAAATAGCTTTTTCCTGCCTTTAATGCCTCTCCCAGGTTGTCACCAAAGAGCTGCTTTTCAATGTTAGTTTGTATGTTTTTGTTGCTATCTTGCAACATATCATTTAGGGCCATTGCTATGCAGGCAGTGGGTTGTCTCAGTAAACTCAGTAACTTTGCTGGCCATTGCAGTTCTCTGGGATAAGTACAGCTTTTTAAGGAGTACCATTTTTATGTCTTTTAGTGGACATTATTTAGCAATATGCTCCCAGAGGGATGTTACGTCAGCCCCATGTTTGTGAGTATTAGTCGGGTATTTCCCAAATAAATCATTGTTTTTTTTTTATTTTTATTAAGTAACTCGTCTGGTTCATTTTCAGTTGGGTATTTTGGGACTGATTCTACCTCATCTTTTTGTTCTTGGACTGGTTGTACTTCAACCATTTGTTCCAGGACTGGTTTAACTTCAACCATTTGTTCCAGGATTGGTTCAGTTATTGCGACTGTCTGATAATCAGCAGTTGTATGCAGTTCTGAAATATGTTAAATGACCTTTTGTCCTAAACAGTAACTTTATGTTTGCATAAGTAGGTATATGAGATGTACCTCAATGAGTATATCCACATATTGTCTAATTTAGTTCGAAATATACCACATGGGTAGTGTTTTATAGAGAGTAATATGCAGCTACTCTAATGACACACGAGTATATTCTCAAACTTTTATTGTTTGTCAAGGAATAAGCCTCACGTGTGGTAAATTATTATTATACCACCACACGGGAAAATTCTCAAGACATTTTGCATTACCTCAAATGAACCTCTTGTGTTGTAATTCGTGGTAGGTGCAATACACTAATAAGGGAATGATTTAAATTTTCACATAAAAGACTCACCTTTTGTTCCTTTTCTCTTCTTCATAAGGGATTTCTTATGTTTTTTAAATTGTTGGTACAAGTCGTCGTCATAATCCCTGTTTTTACTTCTCTTATATTTTTCCATACTATTTTGATAACTTGATCACTATAACTGTCGATTTGAGTAAGATAACACTTGTAAATTGTGTAAAAGAACAGTTTAATTTAATAATTAAACTTTTTTCCCTGATTTTTTGGCGCGCACGAAAACGTTAATGACAGCTAGCAGTGACGTTTCACTCGACGCGAACGCAAAGGATGCGTTCGGAAACACGCAGAAAAACTTTTTTCTGAGATATCTTCGAAGTACGTGGTTAATTGGCGAGACGATACGTCTACTACAAGTTAAAATTAAATAGGAGGACGTCTTGGACCAACACACGAAACATAATATGAGGTTGACCGTACTAAGATTGTACTTAAAACACATAATGAAAAAAAAAATTAAGAATGTAGGTACTTCTTTAACACACAATCCCACTGCTGGGCCTTTCCTCAGAATGAGAAGGGCTCAGGCAAGGCCTTAGGTATTTCCTTTGAGGTTTTTTACAGGAACGAAGTTCCTTATCAAACTTCGCCGAGTCTTCTCGTCGCCTATACCGCAAAGTTTGAAGACAAAGGTCTTCAACCAGTGCGTCCTGCCAGTCATGACTTACGGTGCCGAGACGTGGACACTGACAGTTGGGCTAGTCCACAAAATTTAAAGTCGCTCAGCGAGCTATGGAGCGAGCTATGCTTGGAGTTTCTTTGAAGGATAAAATCCGTAACGAGATTATCCGGAGAAGAACCGGAGTGACCGACATAGCTTGTAGGATCAGTAAGCTGAAGTGGCAGTGGGCTGGCCATGTCTGTCGAAGGACCGATGGCCGTTGGAGCAGACGAGTCCTTGAGTGGAGACCGCGTATCGGCAAACGCAGCGTAGGGCGCCCCCCTGCCAGGTGGACCGACGACCTAAAGAACGTGGCTGGGGGGACTGGATGCGGAAGGCAGAGGACCGAGCGTAGTGGCGCAACTTGGGAGAGGCCTATGTCCAGCAGTGGACTGCGATAGGCTGAGTTGAAGTTCCTTATCGGGGTATGCGGTATGCATGAATAGGGAGAACATTTTTTTTTTTGGTGAACATTTAACGTCAATTCAGATTTTAACTATTAAATAAAACATTCAAAAATACTTGCTTTACTGAGGATCGAACTTAAGCCCAGTGTGATCTCAGTCCAACGCTGGATTTGCTCTGCCATCAATGCTTGTATTATAATTGCGTAATTTAGCATTACAATGTACCAGTCAATAGCGCATGCGCCTTTTAATAAATACCTTTAATTTCGCCGCGAACTTCATCCCTGACCGAAGACGTTTTTTGGGTCTAAATACTCAAATAGGTATTTCACTTATACCTGACCTCTGCAACGTCTCTAGAATCGACATTGAAGTACAAAACTAATTGAATTGTTTAAAACTAATAAATATTTTAGCTAGAAGCATTGTTTTGTTCCATTGAACCTCAGGAATGTTATTTGGTTTTCTAATAATGCAGGCTTTTAACGAAATCGATAAGCACTAAGTTTTGCTAGTAACCAAGACAGGTAAGGCACCTTTTAAATAGCATATTACTTACTCCCTTTATTGTCTTATCAAATTTATTTTTATTTTTTATTATGGATTCAACAGAGGATGGGCAGCAGCGTTCTCTGAGTATTTAATCAACTAACTGCGATCGCCAACCCGCCTGCCAAGCGTGGTGATTATGGCATATCCCCCCAACATATGCTTGGGGGAGGCCTATGTCCAGCAGTGGACGTCTTTCGGCTGAAATGATGATATTTTCATTAAAAAACAAGATTTAAAAATATGAAAAATTGTGACCTACCGGTATCGGTTACAGGGTCCAAGCTACAGGTAAGGGCTCCAGAGAAGGAACCTCCTAAAAATATGCACCGTATTAAGGAGTACCGCTTCTTTTATCTAGCTGTTCACTCAGCCGCCTAACGAGAGCCTCCGAAGATGGTGGTCGAGACTCTTTGCTCCAAGGCCATTGGCCGTTACAACTGTCGGCACAATGATAGCTGAATCCACCTCCCGCATGTCGACAACCTCGTGTGCTAAATCAAGATATTTAATTTGCTTCTTTTTCAGCTTTCACGAGGGACTGTGATATCGATAATCATCACTCTACCACTATATCAGGCGTATATTACTTTTTTTTTTTTTACATCTATTACCTTCTTCATTAAATACTGGATTGGAAAATAGTAATACGTATAACAATGCAAGGAAATGTCATTGTTTTCGGTGTATTGTTACAGTAATTACAACTAGGGCCAATAACCATCATCATCATCATTTCAGCCAAAAGATATCCACTGCTGGACATAGGCCTCCACCAAGTATATGTATGTTGGGGGGATATGCCATAATCACCACGCTTGGCAGGCGGGTTGGCGATCGCAGTTGGTTGGTTAAATACTCAGAGAACGCTGCTGCCCATCCTCTGGTGAATCCCTTAGTCGCCTTTTTTCGACACCCATGAGAAGAGATAAGGGTGGTGCAATTCTTTACGTCCGGCACCACACGGACGACCATCATCTTCATCAGCCCATTATTGTCCCACTGCTGATCGCGGGCCTCTTCTCAAAATGAGAACAAACAACTATCATCATTTCAGCAGAAAGACGTCCACAGCTGGACATAGACCACCCCCAAGCATCACCACAATGACCGGTCCAACAACTACTTCGGATTATTGAAAAAACTGAAAACCGCTTAAGAGGTCATTGTACTAATCAGTATGAACAGCTTTTACTATAGGAACAACACTGAAATCGCGAAAAAAAAAACCACTGTTCCCTTCATTTGTGTTCACATAAATCGAAAAAATTTAGGGAAAAATTGATATTTCTTTTGAGATTTGAGGGTTGGTCCCACAGTAAAAGTTGTTCATACTGATGAGTACAATGACCCCTTAAGAGGTTTTCAGATATTTCAATAACACGTTGTATATTTATCACAACTTAAAGAAAACCTCTCGTTTTATTTATGTTACTAATGAATGAACGTAACTTCCATAATGGTCCGATATCGGATGCTTAGGCATGGGGTAAATGCCGAGTGTCAGTGTGTCACATTTACGCATGATCTGCCGTTTGCGTGTAGAGTGGACACATCCATTCGCGCTTAATGACGCTAGATTAAATATGCTTAGGTACACACAATCTATATATTCCAATATAAGTGGACCTCGCATTGTATAGACCACAGAAATAGATAGAATGGTTGCAACCCCAATTTTACTTGCGATTCATGCGTGGCAACTTTCTGAAAAACTACGCCTTACATTTTGATGTCATTTTATAAAATTAATTTTAATTAAATTTACTTTACAGCTTTTGTTTCTGCAGTTACAAACAGCACAATAAGGCATTTTTGCGGGTTATTGTTAAAGTATTTATAGAAACAAGTCATAAGTCGTGCTGAGAAAGGCTTTGAAATATCACTATGGTGCATGGTGCTGCCACGCGCACCCTGCCCACATGGCCATTTCATCTATTTCTGTGGTATTTATTATAGTGTATGCATGTTGTGTTCTCATTAATTTGTCCTGTTACCTTTGCATGTAATATGTATATTTTGTGTATGTGTGGCAAAATAAATGGTTTAAATGGTTTATAGACTTTCTGTACAACAAGAGGTCAGCTTATAATGGATATATTGTATAACTTGATGCGTAAGCCGTGTGTACTGTGAATGGAAAAAGTGGATATATTCATCATCCCTCATTGTCACCAAGTTATAATAAGGTTATTTATCATTTCGTAACAAAACACGTCGTTAGAAGTGTTACAGAATTCTATTATTATTTCTCCCAAACAAGTTAGTTACAAACAATTCCAATATTATACTTTTTAACGAAGCCCTCGTATTGTCATTGGGGTGGCTGAATATTAACCGTATTCGTGGCGATATACTGACGGTCCCTATCCCACAGGAAAGGTCGAGGCTTCCTTCCGTCCCACCCCGAGACCGCCTTTATTACGACTTTATTACGTACAATGAAAATCATATTTACTGAGATAGAAGAAGTCATAATAAACACATGCGCGTAAAGTATGGCGGGCACGCTGCCTTTTATATGAAATTTTTGGTGCACCCCTCTCGCTCTGCCGCACCAGTATTCAACGTACGTCTGCAGCTTATTACGTACACAAAGAATCTGAAAACTGTATGCCGTGTCGCGCCGCGTCTATATGCGACGCGTTGACACATTCTTGCATTATGTAATTCAACTGAGAGTGCGCATTTTTCATAGCGAGATTTCAAGTATACGCTCCGCACACCTGTCACAGTTCCCTTTTCAGAAAGGAATATTACATTATGTCTTTCAAAGGAGCGTCGGCAAGGCGACGCGCGACGGCGCGACTACGACGCGACGCAAACGACGCTGTCGCGTTCCACAGTCGCGCTGTCAAAGCGTCGATTGTAATGACATGCCGTTGCTTGGGTAATATGACGGTAAAATACAGATAATATCACATAATAACGCATTGTGTGTGCATAGCCTGGACCGTGACATGTTGCGTCAATTATGTGGGTTTATAAATAATTACAAATTGCACAAACTCAAAAACTACATTTGAATTCCTTTTGTTACACATGAAATCGTTTAATCCCTTTGTTACAAAGCCTGCCGAATGACACCACTGTACACAAAGTGAAAGCTGTAATTAACATGACAGTTAATTTATTTATCATGCATGACCAATTTATGTTACAGAGAAGAGAGTTCACTGACGTAATTAAAACGCTGACACTGAAATACGTGGGACACTCAGAAAGTTTTGCGAAACTAAAAAAAATTGTTCTATACGTACATATATTTTTATCAAATCTTTTCAAAGTACTTTCCACCAGCCTCTATACAAAGATTCATGCGCCTAAACCAGTTTTCAAAACACTTTTTCCAGTCCGCCGCAGACACCTCGTTTACAGCCTGCTCGAACGCAGCCAGCGCATCTTCCGGCGACGAAAATTGTATCCCTTTGAGCTGATTTTTTATTTTTGGGAATAAAAAGAAGTCACACGGTGCTAGATCAGGGCTGTAAGGAGGGTGACCCAGGAGTTTGACTGGCGTGCTGTCCAGGAAGTCCCTCGTTTTGAGTGCGGTGTGCGCAGGTGCATTGTCGTGGTGGAGCAGTAGCCCGCGGAGCCCTGTGTTTGGTCGCTTGTTGCTTATAACAGAGAAAACTTCTGGCAAACATTTGGTAGTATACCATTTGGCATTAATGCTTCTTTGATCCCGTAAGGGAATTGATACCAAGTGGCCAGTCAAATTAAAAAAGCTAGCGATCAAAATCTTACCCCCGCTTCTAGATCGCTTCACTTTGGTAGGCGTTGGCTCATTTTGAAACACCCAAACAGTCGACTGGCGCTTGGTTTCTGGGTCGTATTGATAAATCCAGGACTCATCACCTGTAACGATGTCGTAAACACGCCGAGACGAGCCTGCTTCAAATTTGTTAAGCATATCACGGCACCATTCCACCCGGGCCTGCTTCTGAGCATCGGTGAGGTTGTGCGGCACCCAGCGTGATACTATCCTCCTCACGCGAAGATGGCTGTGTAGAATCTCGTGAACGCTTCCCGATCCAATCTTCAATATGTGTTGAATCTCCTGATATGTAATTCGCCTATTGTCTTGGATTAAATTTTTCACTGCTAGCACGTTTTCTTCGGTAACAGCCGTCAAAGGGCGACCGCTTCTTTCGTCATCCCCCAAAGTTGGTCGACCACGCTTGAATTCATTATACCAACGATACACGGTTGCCTTGGAAGGGCCTTCATCCATGAATGCCATTTGAAGTCTATCGTACGATTCATCCGGTTTCAGGCGACACTTGAAATCGTATAAAATCATAGCTCTAAAATGTTCCCGGCGCAGATCCATATTTCAGTGAGACACAATACTTTGAATTAACTCGCAAAAAATGTGGAGGGAAATTTTGAAATTGGAACTTACTTATTTTTACTTATAAATAATCATATTTTCGAAAAACATTATAACTGGCCAGTCTCCCATATATAAAAACTTTTTTTCGCAATACTTTCTGAGGGGCCTGGTACATTGGAGATAGAAATAGCTAAGTTTTAAAAGACGTGTCCAGATTTTTACAACTAACAAAATGGCAACGCTCAGCAATTTCGAGAGCACATACTGGAAACACATTTCCTACAAACATTTTCGCCGTGGTAGTGGTGCGTTATAATGTAATTATCGCAGAAACAGCCGAAGCTAAGAGTCACTAAATATAACTACGCCACAACGGCAACCGTTCCTGCTACCTCCATTATAATTAGTTTCGCACACATTGTTTTTGTAAAACTAAAATTTATACCAACTTTGTTCATGCGGTTTGTTGGAAAAATATTGGCGTTGCAATTCGCGTGGGGATGATTTGTAACTGTTAGTTTTTTTTGTTTTTTTTTTTTTTTTTTTCGAATGGGCTCTCGCAGGTGGGACCGAAGTCCCATTTCTGCTTAACCGGACTTAGTTGGCGGAGAGTCCCATGTGGGACTCCATTCGCCGAAGGTTTTTTCCCTACATACTTACAAACTAGATGCGCGCGGCATCAATACCGCGCGCAAGCGGGCGGGCGCCCCCCAAGGGGGGGGCTCGAACCTCGCTGGGGCATTGCAGGGGGACCCCGCAGTTCCTATGTCCCCCTAGCAGCCGTTGCTGCATCGAATTGGTTACCTCGAAAGTAGCGGACTTTCGGTCCCTATCGGGTGACGTGCTAAACGCCGTGAAGCGGCAAGCCTCGCCGGCGAGGCTAAGACCTACCTAGAAAACCTAACCAGTGGCTACGCAATAGCCTGCTCCTAGGAACTACTCTAGAGCATAGGGCCGGTCTCGCGTGACGAGATTATCTCCGGTTGCTTACACCGTGAGGGCGTCCCCAGGGGGGAGCTCGGACCTCGACTCAGGGTGCAGCAGGGGGACCCCGCCACTGATCCCCCCAGCAGCCGGTGCTGCGTCGGCATGTGTTTCTGTTTCTCGAGAGTCGGACTCTCGGATTCTGTGTGTGTGTCGCGTCGGTCCTCGCCGGCGGGGACGATATTTTGGACGACGGCGTCGGAGTGTGCTTGTACTTTTATCTGACTCCTGGAGGAGTGTAATAGCGTCATCGGGCTCAATGAGTGTGTGTCTGGGACGTCGGGTTTTGCTAATAGCAGATGGCTGGTAGACGGTGGCCGCCACGACCAAGGGGTTGGGGTGCTTGGGAGCGGAATCGAAATAGCGTTTTGAGACACGCTTGAAAAACTGCTTGATGGTCGGCAGTTTGAGGTCTAGGTGGAGGTCGACATTACGTACGTACCAGGGGGCGCCTACGGCCCTTCGCATGAAACGGTTTTGGAGGGTTTGGAGTATGTGAATTCTCACCGACTTAACGTGTGCGAACACAACGCTAGCATAGGCGAGTATGGGGCGGATACAGGTGGTGTATATCCTTACTTTGAGAGGAGTGGGCAACTTACTGTGCGCATTGAGTAGGGGGTGGAGACGTCTGAGGACGAAGGCGGCACGGTTTTTCACCTTGCGGATATGCGGTCTGAAAGTCAGTCTACGGTCAAGGATCACGCCAAGGTATTTGGCTTCTCGTTGCCATGGGATCTGTTTTCCGAACATTGAGACTGGTACGCTTAATTCTTTACGATACTGTGACAGGGGTCTCTTATCGAAGAGGACCGCTGCACTTTTTTCGGGATTGACTTCGATTCTCCATTTCCGGAACCAGTCACCTAGGGTGTTGGCCGCGGATTGGAGGGTACGAGAAATAGCGACATGGCTCCTGCCGGAGTAATAGATTGCCGTGTCGTCGGCGAAAAGGGCAATACGGGCTGCACCGCATTTTGGAATATCGCTGGTGTACAGCGTGAACAGTAGGGGGGAGAGCACGGAGCCTTGTGGCACACCGGCGTGAATGGGATGGGGGGAGGAGAGAGCCCCTTCTATGCGATAGCAAAAGGTACGATTCGATAAGTAGTCTCGGATGATGAGCACGAGACGATGTGGCACATTCATAGTGTACAGCTTATATAATAAGCCGTTGTGCCACACTTTATCGAAAGCCTTTGCTACGTCGAAAAAGAGAGTACCGGTCATTTGACCGCGTACGAAGCCTGCACTGATGTGTTCTACAATGCGGTGCAGTTGATTAACGCAGCAGTGCTTTGTACGAAAGCCAAACTGCTCGTCGGGAAGGAGTTTATTTGAGTCGGCGAAATCTTTGAGTCGCTTATAAATAAGCTTCTCGTAGATTTTACCGAAGACATTGAGGAGACTAATCGGCCGGTAACTACTCGGCTCGGCTTTTGATTTGCCCGGTTTTGAAATACCGATTACCGTAGCCTGTTTCCAAGCCTGGGGAAAGATGTTGTTTTTAAATGCCGCATTGAAGATGACGGTCATTAGAGCGATTAGGGTGGCAGGGAAACGTTTCAACACCTTATTGGTGATGCCGTCTGCGCCGGGGGCTTTTTTGGGCTTAAGATCCTTGACTATAGAGAGAACTTCGTCAGGCGTGATCGGTGGGAGCGGGTCATCAGGGTCATCTATTGGGGGGGGGGGGGAGGGCTGACCTACGCTCTACTTCTGAATTAACCTTGTCAAGGTGGGTTTGGCTTACGGGAAGCGTACTGAGAGAGCACTGAGACTCCAAGCTGTCGGCTAAGCATTCGGCTTTTTCGTCATCATCAAAGGCCGGCCTTTGATTGGGTCGATTTAGGGGGGGCATAGCTGCCGTGGTCTCGCATTTGAGTTTGCGTTGAAGTGCCCAGAAGGCTAAATGAGACGGTTGGATTTCGCTGACTTCCTTGTCCCAGCGATCCTCCCGTACCTGAGCTACACGACTTTTTACAGTATTCTGCAAAGAGCGCATATGGGCACGGTTGGCTTCGTTGGGAAAAGCGTCATAGGCACGGATGGCCGCGTTCCTCTCGGTCCTCAACTCATTTACATCGTCCGGCAGTTTCAGACGCTGGTCATCCAGCATCGGAACCTGCCGTGAGCATTCGCCCACTACGGACTGTACATGGTTGGTGAGCGAGGTGATCGCGGCCACCGTATCCGCGACTGTCTCGATGGAGTCAGGGATTGAATCTAGTTGGGGGGATGAGGTAGATTTGAGGCGGTCCTCTAGTCTCCTCCAATCGGTTATTGTTTTAGTTAAGGGTGGAGTACCGGGATCCGAGGGACCACCTCGGGGACCCAGTTGAATGATCACAGGTCGGTGATCTGAGTCTAATTCTTGAATTACCTCGATAGAGCGAATACCGAGGTTTACGCGCTTTAAGAGGGCTATATCTAGGATGTCGGGCCGTTGCCCTACTGTGTCGGGAAAGTGAGTGGGACGCATCGGGGCGATGACGTCAAAGGAAAGTCTGTCGCTAAGTGCTTCTAATTGAACACCAGCGGTGTTATTGGAGACACAGCTCCATGAGCAATGTTTGGCGTTTAGATCGCCTGCTATAATTACAGAATTACTAAGATCGAGTAAGGATTTTAGGTCGTCCTCGAGCAGACTCGCGGGTTTGTTTGAGGACCTATAGGCCGAGACTATGGTGATGGGCTGGTGCCCTGTCATGCCTAGGCGACAGATTGAAGCCTCCAGGCATGCTAGCTCTGGGGGGTCAATGGGGATGCAATATAAAGAATTGCGGTAATAGATTAGCGTTCCGCCTAGTGCGGTGTACGTTCTGTCGTTTCTAATCAGCCTATAATTGGCTATGTTGGGATTACGACAGTGGGGCTTGAGAAAGGACTCTTGAACGAGTAATATGTCAAGTTGGTGCTCACGCAAGAAGACAGCTACGTCATCGCGTTGACCACTAATGCCTCTGGCATTAAAGAAGCCTACGGAAGAAGCCTTAGGGAACGGGGTTTGAATCTTTTGGGTGGGGCCGTATTATACATTATAATTGGAATTAAGTATTCTATAGATGTCTTGGTACTTGGTAAGTACCTGAAGGCGCTGCTCGTGGATGCCTTGGGTAAAGGCCCAAAGTCTAGAGTAGGCGTCAATACGGGTTTCCCCTGACTGGGGTTCGAGGTGTTCTCTCGGCAGAAGGCCGGGGTAGTTTACCGGAGGGGGGGTTCTCATGGGGGGGGGGCTTTAGCTGCTGGTGCAGTTTTGGGCCTGAGAGAAGGTGCGGGGATGGGTAAGTTCATTAGCGCGGGGGGCTCTGAGGCCGGGGGCGCGAGACGAGAGGTCGGAAGAGGTGGGTATTGGGGCTTTTGATTACCCTTAAACCAGGGGTTGGGCCCGAGTGGGCCGTGGAAATTAGGGGAGGGCCCGAGTGGGCCTCTAGGGTTTGGTGGTTGGTAATGGAAGGGGGCTGCGTAGGAGGGGGCTTCCCTCGCAACGCGGTCGGAGGCGCGTTTTGCCGTTTTGGCGTTGCGCATTTTGGGGGCTTTGGGGCATCCGCGATAGTTTGCTGGATGCCCGGCTTTACGGCAAAGGACACAGCTAGGGGGCTCCGTGCACTGGTCCCTCTCCTTGGGACGCTCGCACTCGGTAGTCCCGTGATCGCCTAGGCACTTAACGCACCTGGGCTTTGCGTAGCAGTTACGCTGGGAGTGACCATACAGCTGGCAACGGTGGCATTGACCAGGCTGGTTTGACTTGTGGGGGCGCTCGACCGTGATGCCTGATAAATTGCATACGGTCTTTATATTGTAGATGTTTTTGGCGTTTTCGCCAGGGTGACAAATGACAAGGACCATGTTGTAGGGTTCACCGTGCTTACCACGGAACATACGGTGGGTTATAGCAACCGGGATCCCTTGACGATCGAGGTCGGCGTGCACTTCCGTGCAGCTGACTTCGGACGGAATCCCTCGGATCACAACTCTAAGGAGTCGGTCCTCTGGGAGTGCGTAGGTGTGAAAAGACACACCACGCTCGCGTAGCAACCTGGTAAGGTTGCGGTAATCAGTGGGGGTGGGGACAACTACTTTAATGCCCTGCTGTGTGGGGCGGGCACTAGTGAAATTAATCTTATTTTGATTGCACCAGTCGGATATCCTGGTCCAATATGCCTTATCCTGGATGAATAAGGGAGGCGGGATGGGCACCTTCTTCTGGGAAGGTGAGGTATGTTCCTGAGGGGAGGGGGGCCTGTTATCCTGCGAGGAGGAGTGAGAGGCGGGACGGGGGGTAGGGGCCGGGGCAGAGTTTGCCTCGGAAAGTTTTAAAGATTTTGAGGCGAGAGCCTCGGCCTTGTTTGTTTTCCGGCTGCGTTTTTTACCTTTGCCCACTACCGTGGTAAAGGCACCGGCCTCGTCTGAGTTGACCTCACTGTCCGAAGACATCTCTTGGTCTGATGGGATTGGGGAGCGATCAGGGTATTGAGTGGGGGCTGGGGTGGGGAGAGGTGAGGGGGTACGGTCCATATGGTCCAGGCTGGCTGAACGCCTAGGCGGACCACGCGGAGACCTCGGCCTCTCCTCATCACTGTCGGAACGGGCGGGGCGCCTATTCCTCCTTAGGGGTGGGGGGGTATCGGGCGACTCTGGAGAGTCGGGGACGTCAGGTTGTTTGGCGGCAAAAGCGCTGCCAAACAGGTCGCCATAGTTGGCGATAAAGGTAGGGTCCTTGAAGAGGACGTTTTTTAAGATGCTGAGGAACTCGGCATCAGACACCATCATATAGATGATGACTAAGCCAAGCCTAGCAACAATGAGAAGGGGAGAAAATTAGTGGCGTACTAACATGGGGGTTTGCTCCTCGGGTGGGTGTTCCCGGGAGTGTGTTCAAACCCTCCCCGTCGGGTATAGACGGGGAGGTTGTGTGCCTACTGGTGAGCCCTAAGCTTGCACTCCTGTTTGCCAGTCTTAATGTGCAAACAGGTCCCTAAGTCTCTAGTGTGCAATGGGTGTAAACCCCTAGAGAATGCTAGATAGGACGAAACGGGGGTAAGCTAGGGAAGACTAGGAGATCCCCCAAGGCCTTCTGGCCCTAGCTTCTTCCAATTTTGCTTTGCCCTTAAGGAGCGCAGCTGGCGTGTCGGGTCAACGCCCCTCGGTTTGTTATCACCGTTAGGTATCCACCGAGAACCACAGTAAATAAGTGGGTTTTTCCTGAAGGGACACAACGTTTTTGACTGACTTCCTCAGACAGAGACAAAAGCGCGCCCGCTGTCTTGAAAAAGACAGCGAATGTGCTTATCGGGCTGCAGTCGGCGGGGCGACTGCGGAGGGCGCTACGGTGAGCCGTAGCGAAAAATATTCGGGCACGAAACTCGGCACGAAAGGACGGAGCGGGAGCAGCACGACCTCTCGGGGCGAGTGTCAGAGCGTGAATGACTGTTAGTTTTAGCAATAGTTTCATTTTATACGAATAGATTACGATTTTAGGAAGTCATAGAAATTACAAGAGCATTATCTTTCCTCATCCACATAGGTTGTACTGTACGTAATAATGTCATGTATTATGATTTCTATTTTGATATTGTGTAGGTATACCTAGACTATGTTTATTATTTTTATACTATATTTATTTTACGTTATATATTAGTTTATGTATGAGTATATATATATGTAGGTATGTTTATTAGTATTACTTGACACACTGTGTCTACATCTCTTTGCTTCAAATTTTCCTCTCGCTGGTCTGCTGGAAGAAATTTCTTAAAGAAATAGCAGTGCCTTTGTACTATTCATTTCTATGTATATTATTATTATTTCTCTGTGTGTGCATAAATTTAATAAAAAAAAAAAAATACAGACAGTTTAAAACTTTAAAGCCTAAAAATTATTAACTTGTGGTTGAACCTGATTGGCAACCCCTTGAGTCATAAGATTGTCGCCTGTAAAAATACATGTCTCATCTGGTCATGGTTACAAACGTTAAACGACTCCTAAACGCCATACTGACGTATGCAGGCAGAGCACGTGTCGTGATAGATCAACGTACCGAAGTTATAAAACTAGCTGTCACATGACGGAGCACTCAGTGCACTCACTTGGTAACGAGTTGTTGAAGAAGTCGGACGTTCTATAACCTAATAAAGGTTTTTCCTTTACTTTGCGATATTATTAAAATTACTTAATAATCACTAACCTAAATAAAGTACTTTCAGTGGTCGAGAGTCTATGTGGCTATTATTGACAACACCAGCTTTTTCCCTAATAAACAGACATTGGTTTTAACTGTTATGCAAATGTCTTCGTCTTCTATAGTAACTTCTATTCGATTCTAAAACAGTTCTGCCGACATACAGATATTTTCGACTACATCTTCCACACTGAAGAGTTTAGTGTTATAAAGGCGTGGCTTAATTTCAGTATTTCGTAAAAAAAAACACTAATAGGTTAAGACGATGATGTTAACATAATCATGTATAACACCGTGGTCTTCTAAATTTATTTACATCAATCAAAAACTTCACTCGAAATATGAAAACATTTGTAACTGTAGTTTATTAGTGGTGTTCCATCGATCGTGCAAGTTAACCACTACATAAATAACTTGAACAACACATTAACCCGAAGTTTTGAACGCAATTAGCGAGTATAATTAATAACTTCATAGCTTTACACTTTAGTGCGCCAAGTAATAAACCAGTCATGTTTTAGCGATAATAGTGAATAAGTTACCTAATAGTTTTTGAACGACCTCGTTGCAGACAGTATTCGCTGAAAGAAATAATTTTAAGTTATTTTGAGGTTAAATTCACAATTTACTATTAGGTACTTCCAGGTTCATCTTTACGCACGGACTCGCTGGGCTTGAGCCACAGAGTAAAGATGTTAATACTTGATACTGTGCTTGAGCCCGTGATCGAATCAGAAATGAGGAGATTCGCAGGAGAACGAAAGTAACCGACATAGCCCGAAGAATTGCCAAACTTAAGTGGCAGTGGGCGGGGCACATTGCTCGCAGAACGGATGGCCGATGGGGCAGTAAAGTTCTGGAGTGGCGACCGCGTACTGGAAGGCGCAGCGTGGGTAGGCCCCCCACAAGGTGGACCGACGACCTGGTGAAGGTAGCGGGAATCCGCTGGATGCGGAAGGCACAGGACCGGTCGTTGTGGCGATGCTTGGGGGAGGCCTATGTCCAGCAGTGGACGTCTTTCGGCTGAAATGATGAAATGATGATGTGCTTGAGCCCAGGGGTTCTACTCACGTTTGACGATATTTGATTAATTGTACCCTTCATCACACAATTTGCTACTCCGATTCACCATCGTTCCCATATCGCATGCGATGTTTGTGTTTTGACGTTATTTCTCTGATCTCCGGTCAATTTCATATGATTACGAACCGTAGTCTATCTAGTGCGCCTTTTTTTATTGTGTAAGTATCAGTCGGAACGAAAGTTCGTACTTCGTTTGTTGTTCGTTAAACGCGAGTAGACCCCTAGAACCCCGCGATCCATGGGACCCCCAAACCCCTGCGACAGATATCAATCGATGAACAAAATTTAATGAGTAAAAGATTAAGCAGTTAATGATAGTGCCAATAAATTCCAGAAAGGAACTTTTTGTAATAATTTAGATTTTTTATGTAGGTATGTATGATCGCATCACATTACTTTGTAACTTTCAAATATAAAAATGATGACTATCTTGTTCTTATTCATTCCAGTTTGTTAAAATTTATCCTAAAATGTCCACGACACTTGGCTAAAGACGGCCCCTGCTTTGGAATAGTTTCGCTTGTATTACCACGCATGAAGTTTTTGATATTCTGGGATGAAAAACCGTATGCCTTACCTATACCCATCTCCAGATACAGTCAAGCGCATATTGATGGTAACAAAACAAAGCCAAAGCCTAAAGCAAACAAGAATAAGCAAAGCCTGTCTTGTATGAAACTTACATACTAAGCCAGTTGCGTTTATACTGGTTTTGTTACCATTGATATATTTATACGGTTGACCGTACGAATTACCTATTACAATCTGAAAAAAATCTCGCTCATGTTATTTTAAGCGTTCAATCATCATCTATTAAAAAAAACACGCAAATCGGCCAAGCATTCTCAGAAAAACTGGAACAACGCAACTATTACTAGATCTAGATAGGCGAAGTTAATATAAACTGATTTGTTGAAGCTGATTAAAAAAACTACTCAACCTAACTCAATAAAATTCACTTGGGACCACCGCGCGGGCTTTCTCTACCATATAAAAAAACAACCATATAAATCGGCCCATAAATCTTGGAGTAATCAGTATACATAGATGAAAAATAAACCGTCGAACACATAACCTCCACCTTTTTTGAAGTCGGTTAAAAAAATACAAAATCGTTTGTTCATGTGTGCTTCTGCCTTGAAAACTAGACAGACAAACACAGTTTGACATTGTTAAAGACAAACTAAAGCCTTGTTTTTATTATGAGTAACCGACGTAAATGTATTAAATCCTTCAGACTAGCTTTTCAGAAAACGTAGGCTTCACGCAGAAAAAGGCCAGACTAAATCAATTTAAGCCTTTTCTTCGAGTTTCAACAAGATGAAATCAGATTGACAAAAGTAAGTGCTGACCGTTCTACCCAATTATATCAAGATTTATGTGAACCGGTTTGTTACTTGTATGAGTAGTTAATGCTACTTAGTACTGCCTTTTTTTTTCTTTTAACTGTATTCATTGACTCACACATAGCACCACATGAGACTTTCCATTATCATGTCTCAGTTTGGTGAACCAACCTGCACCATTTAGGCAACAACCTAGGTGGTGTTGCAGTTGATATCATCATCATCATCATCATCATTTCAGCCGAAAGACGTCCACTGCTGGACATAGGCCTCCCCCAAGCATCGCGACAACGACCGGCCCTGTGCCTTCCGCATCCAGCGAATTCCCGCAACCTTCACCAGGCCGTCGGTCCACCTTGTGGTAGGCCACCCACGCTGCGCCCTCCAGTACGCGGTCGCCACTCCAGAACTTTACTGCCCCATCGGCCATCCGTTCTGCGAGCAATGTGCCCCGCCCACTGCCACTTAAGTTTGGCAATTCTTCGGGCTATGAAATATGCTATGCAGTTGATATGGGCAAAAGTAAAACACTTATCATCAGGTGTACGTGTACATTTAGCTCGTTTCGCCATCCTATAATATAAAATAAATTAATTGAAATAACGCAAACACAGTACTAATCCTTACTATCTATACAAGATACAATAGGAACATTTTATACATCAAAAGCCATTAGTCAATTTCAGAACATACTTTCTCATAAACTTACGGTATCACTATCAGTAACATGCAATTGAAATAATTATCTTATTATGTTAATTACAAGAAAACGGACGTTAAAATTAAGAATTTTTGGTGCTCTACGGCTATAATTTTTCAAGCTATAATTAACAAAATTACAATTCAAATTAGAAGAAATTACAATAATTATTACAGTAATCGCCAAGCACTTAATTAGCTGTTTAGTCGATATCAATCGTTAGCTGTATAAAAGTTTATGAAAAGCCTTGTTTTGTATGTTTTTTCCTTTAGAATATTGAGTTGAATGAAAATTTTATTTGATTTTGTTCGTAGAAACACGTCTGATTCTTAGGTTCAGCTAAATTTTATTGGAGTTTTTTATTAGGATATCTTCAAGTTAAAAAATCTCCAAGTCCAATGTTTAGAATTATGTTAATCTAAATAGTACCTTATTATTAGGTACCACCCATCCCACCTACACTCACCCCATCTTAATAAATTACCATTACTTACATCTTGAAATGAACCCCTAAAAGTATTTATAGAAAAATTCTAAGAATAATTTTCCTCACTTAGGAATAGACCAAGTGGTTCTGGGTCAAATAATTTGGAACATCCGACCCTGCGTCTGAATAGCTCCGTGCATCTGTCACGGGCCGATATAAAGAGTCAGAAGGGTCAACTCAATACAAACCCTTCGTAGCATACGTTCGCTAATCCGAGTGTTTATTGGTCTGAGCTTCTTCAGTAACATATGAATGGAACTTGAGACTATCGTATTGGTATTATTGGAGTAGAGGAGACAACTTGACTAATATTTACCGGATGTTATTTTATGTCAAACGTTATAAACCTTGCTGTGTTTCGGTGCCGGTGAAATTACAATCACATTAGACTTTCCATCTTCATGTCTGTTTGGCGAACCGACTTGCGGTACCATTTAGGCAACAGCCTTGGTGGTGTTGCAGTTGTTATGGGCAAAGGTAACCGCTTAACACCAGGTGGGCCTTTAGCTCGTTTCGCCATCCTATATTATAAAAATAAAATAACATAAAAACCGTCACTCAGCCAATTCGAATAAAATACGCCTACTTTCGGGTGAATAGTGTTTAATTTCTTGCTATCATGCTGTTAACCATTTTTTGGTTTGTTTAACAATGATTAATTTGAATCGAATGTTTTTGAGTTGACCGTACTGAATGATGACGTGGCTTGCACGTGGCATACATTTTGGGTTGAATGTGCACTAGCCAAATGACAGGATTGAACAGGGCATAGAAATAGGTTTAAAGTGGTAAAGTATTTTCTGGGTTGAACATGCGTGGGTTGAATGTGGATAGAACTCAGTGATTTGAATCGTGCACCGGACAGCCGAAGCGGAGACTCACTTTTGCTCAAACGTACTAATTTGACTATATCTCTAGTCGATAGTTTTCGATTGTAATTCTCGTGTTTAAATTATTCCTGTTGTAAAAAAAGAACTGATTAAAGATTAAAAGCTATTTTCGTAGTAATTATATTATTTTTTATCTTTTTCCCTAGGGATAGCTAAAAGTATGCATGAGTTTTCCTGGTTATAATTTTATTATAAACCTTTTTCGAATAATAAAATGGCTATAGGGAATTCAACAGTGAACAGTGGGACATTGATGGACTAATTAAGCTTATGCGCTATAGGTATCTGCACGCTTCCCTTTTCCCGTGGGTTTAGTAAAAGGCGGGTAAAGGCTTATATTTTAAGAGTCCATACTGAACAACATAATCACATTGCGATCAAATGTACATAAAAATACCTATAAGATATTATTATTTCAAGATTTTTATCAGAATCGGTCGTTTACGTCCAATAAAAGGGCCATAAAAGTTATCTCCGCGCACCATCTTCAAATCGAACATTGTACGAGTCGACAAGTACCAAACACGTCTGAATCGAGTAAACAACCAATAGAGTCACGAACGACAACGAATACGTACAAACTGTGAACACTATTGAATACTTATAAAACGAATGGGAAGAATGGGCCTCCTCTGAGAGCCATCGACGGCGGGGACGTGAGGCGAAACGTAAAGTTAACCGAACGCTCGACGTTTAGCGGTTTTGGGGCTACGGTGCGAGTTACAAGGGGTTGAACTCCATTTTGTAACAGAATGTATTAATAAATTTTAAACTGTACCATGAAGAAAACTATTATTATCTGCTTTAAATCGTGTTACGACGACAACGTTGAGAACAGTCATTGACGGCCAAAATTAATATCATATCTATCCACGATTTACCCTTAGCTTTTCTTCGTTTCAGTTAAGAGGAAGACACTTTGTTCATGTGTTCTTTATAAGCAGCACTTATCACTACATGTTGTCTGTCACTACACTATACACTACACTAATTCAAATGGCTTTGTCCGTTTTAGTCTTCGCACTATTTCCGTGTTATCGAGGAGCTGGATTGCCACTAGACTAGAGAAATCAATTTGACATATTTTGTATGGAGCTTACATTGGTTATAGTGAGTGGAGACCGCGAATCGGCAAACGAAGCGTAGACCGCCCCCCAGCTTGGTGGACCGACGACTAAAAGAAGGTTACTGGAGGGACTGGGGGCGGAAGGCGGAGGACCAAGTCTTGTGGCGCAACTTGGGAGAGGCCTATGTCCAGCAGTGGACTGTGATAGGCTGAGTTGATGATGATGATGAAATCTTGTTAGAAAAGCGCCTTTTAATTGTCATACCATCATCAGTTTTTTTATAATAATGATAGAGACCAAGATAAATTGATAAAGTACAAGATAATTACCGGTTGTGTTAAAAATCTTTTTCGATCTGATACTGACCTTTTCTTGACTTCATTATTTTCCTACAGAAACCGTTTTTGAAGACCATGATCCACAGACCAATAAGCGTTTAAAAAACTACCTTTAACAGAGCAATCTTCTACAATTTAAACCACACACTAATAGCTTCACCGGAGCCTCGTGTGATCTAACCTTCAAACGACCTATAATAATAAAAGCGAAAAAAATTGGAGTTTGTTTTTGCAATTTGGTGCCTCCACTTTTTATAGTCCCGTTTTAGTGTTTGGCAATACCGGCAGACCATCGGAATGGTAAATGGTAAGAACCCCGAAGCTTCTTGCAAAAAATATGAATATTAATGATAGTATAAAATATTGTTTTTGTACATCAGTTCCAAAAGGCAATCGATCAAGTAATTTTGTTAGAAAAACCTACGAACTAGCCATGACCAGTCATTTGGGCACGAATAGAACTGATTTTATAATCTTGAATCTTCAGTAGGTACAATTTTTTTGTTTTGTGAGTAGTTTTATGGCCTGGTTGCTTAGACCTTCTAGCCAAGTCTTTAGTGTACTCACCCTAGTAAAGTGATGGAAACTTTACAAGGTTTCTGAGGAGATGATCTTCTTCTATCGTGTCGACATTAGCTCGAAATGATAATAGCTCATGCCGTGGGGAAAAGATTAGCAAGTCAGCAGGTTGATATCGGGGCTGACTGCCCAGGGTACGCCAGACAATCAATTAAATATTGTCATTCGTTGAGGCTCTTTGAATGCATCCCAGAAGATGAGAAAATAAGAAAGTCATGTTTTTCAACTTTGTATCATTTACCCACACTTGTACATGTAACGAGCACTTAAAATTTAATAATCCACCATTATTACTCATATCATATCATAATACAAAATCCACAACACGATATTTCCGAATTTTCCCGCCAACCAGTACTAAGCAATCTCAATGACATAGAATATTCAGATCATAAACGAAACACTTGCCTTACAATAATTTGATCAGAGCCCCTTAATCATTCCTTAACTTATGACGTGAACACGCACGCTCCGAAGTATTCCAACTACGTAACTAAATTACGTGTCGCTTAAGAATTACGTTAGTGATGGATGGCACATTACGGCACAGTGTCCGTGTGTTTTAGATGTAGTCACACACACGTCGAGGGCTCTTGTGGGTCGATTTAGTGGAGCATGTCAAACACAGCCGGTTCAGGACGTCTCGCGGAATAGAGCGAGTGTTTGGCGACACTTACTCGACAATGACAGCACACTCGAGTGTTTGTGCACGCCAGACCGCGTCGAGTTTGCACACACACTCGCCTTACTAAGATTTGCGCATAACACTGTCTCTGCTGAAGGAGGTACGAACGTTCAATGTGAATACATCCTCGGGAACGTACCCATACCACGTGACACATTTTTTTTAAATTTACCATCTAATCCCCCCAACCCACGGTACGTGACGAAAACCTAACACCCCCGCCCCTGTGACCAAGCATGGTATTTTGAAGACCTTCCGCCTCCTCTTAACGGATCACGTAGTATAGATACGTTCCCCTGTGCTTAAAATTGGAAATTATAGTTAAACAAACGTCTAAATTCAACTAAATTACTGAACGATATTTATCTACAAACAAAATTGAAACAAAAATCTAACAATATTTTTATCAAATATGTGTACTGTACTTAACGTACTAGATTTTGTCTTGCAATTCAATTTAACAACTCCGCCCTCCACAAAAAGACAGCTTCATCGTCACATTTCAGCGCGGCCGCTAATAAAAAGGCGAGTAAGTGAAAACTATTATTTTCGCATCATGGACACTTTTTACGATCCAAATTAAAGTTTCTACTGAGTTTTTCCTTCGCTAACGACTTGTTCAAGTTAAGAGAGACAAGAAACTCTTTTGTGTCTGGAGCAAATTAGATATCTAGTTACGAATCTTTTTGCTTGCCGCTGAGGGAATTAGCTTCCCAATCCTGCTTTGGTCAGGTTATAAATTCTATGTTTTATACACAAATCACAAACACAAGGTACAACAAACAGTTGTTAGGTTCAACAAAAACTGTCACTTACAAGCGTTTTAGACGAGCACATTAAATGCAGGGAAAGTTTTTGTATACGTTAAGTACCCTTCTAAAGGTAATGGATTAATTAAGAAACTCTGTATATTATATTACTATTGAAATAGAAAACGTTTCTTTGGTTTACTTAATATGTTTTGTCTACGTTTGTGCGTTGCACAAGAAATAACTGCCAAGATAAATAAAGAAATATTTTGGGACATTATTTTTTACACATCACTATCTAGTCCCAAACTAAGCAGAGCCGGTACTATGGGTACTAGACAGTGGATATAATACTTATATACTTTTTTGTAAATACATATTATACGTATCATCATTTCAGCCGAAAGACGTCCACTGCTGGACATAGGCCTCCCCCAAGCATCGCCACAACGACCGGTCCTGTGCCTTCCGCATCCAGCGGATTCCCGCGACCTTCACCAGGTCGTCGGTCCACCTTGTGGGGGGCCTACCCACGCTGCGCCTTCCAGTACGCGGTCGCCACTCCAGAACTTTACTGCCCCATCGGCCATCCGTTCTGCGAGCAATGTGCCCCGCCCACTGCCACTTAAGTTTGGCAATTCTTCGGGCTATGTCGGTTACTTTCGTTCTCCTGCGAATCTCCTCATTTCTGATTCGATCACGCAGGGACACTCCGAGCATAGCCCTCTCCATTGCCCTTTGAGTGACTTTGAGCCTTCTTATGAGGCCCATTGTGAGCGACCACGTTTCAGTACCGTAAGTAATTACTGGCAACACACACTGGTCAAAGACTTTCGTCTTGAGATACTGCGGTATTTTGGACGAGAAGATATTGCGTAGCTTCCCGAACGCTGCCCAACCGAGTCGGATTCGACGATTGACCTCTTTCTCGAAGTTGGACTTACCTAGCTAGTCCTAGGTATACATAATCGTCAACAAATTCGAGTGTAGATTCTCCGATGTTTACGGGAATGGGTGCTATATGGGAATTCGACATAACCTTTGTCTTGTCCATATTTATCTTAAGACCCACTCTATCAGAAGCTCTACTGAGGTCATCGAGCATTGTACCGAGGTCCTCCATGGTCTCAGCCATGACTACTATGTCGTCGGCAAACCGAAGGTGAGTGATGTACTCGCCGTTTATGTTAATGCCTAGCCCCTTCCAGTCCAGAACCTTGAAGACATCCTCCAATGCAGCAGTGAACAGTTTCGGAGAGATCACATCTCCCTGTCTCACACCTCGCTGCAGAAGGATAGGTTTCGAGGCTTGGTCCTGTAATCGGACTGACATAGTGGCGTTTTCATACAAAGACTTTAACACTTCGATGTACCGATAGTCAATCTGGCACCGTTGAAGAGACTGTAGTACCGCCCAAGTCTCGATCGAATCGAAGGCTTTCTCGTAGTCCACAAACGCTAAACAAAGAGGCAAGTTATACTCTTCGGTCTTCTGTATAACCTGCCGCAGCGTATGTATGTGGTCTACGGTGCTAAAGCCTTTTCGGAAACCGGCTTGTTCGGGAGGCTGGAAGTCGTCAAACCTGCGCGAAAGACGGTTCGTAATGACTCTCGAAAACAGCTTGTAGACATGGCTCAGAAGTGAGATGGGCCTATAATTCTTCAGTAGAGCATTATCGCCCTTTTTGAAGAAGAGTACCACCACACCTCTGCTCCATGCCTGTGGCGTTCTTCCCTCGAGAATGACGGAATCAAACAGCTTCTGAAGGGCCTTAAGGATCGGTTTTCCACCCGCCTTCAGGAGTTCGGCCGTAATTCCGTCATCACCCGGTGCCTTGTTGTTTTTGAGCTGCTTCAGAGCCATCCTAATCTCGTACAGGCTGACGTCCGGGATATCTTCGGTATAGTGTCGGGTCAATCGAGCTCTTGGGTCGTGAGCCCGATTTACAGCGGGTGTCCGGGTGGACGTGTATAACTGTCCATAGAACTTCTCGACCTCCTTCAATAGCTCTGGCTTGGAGGATACGACTCTGCCATCGTCGGTCCTCAGTTTTGCAAGCTGGCTCTGCCCAATAGACAGGTCTCTTGCGAAGACTTTGGAGCCCTTGTTTTTCTCTATCGCGTCTTTAATACGTTCCGTATTAAATTGTCGTAGGTCACTTTTCAAGGACTTTGAGATCTGTCTATTGAGCTGCCGGTACTTAGTCGCATCATCTCAGGACTGCAGAATCATCTCGCGTCTTTCCGCCATAAGCTCGAGAGTGTGGTCAGAAAGCTTTTTGTTTCTATTTGTACGACGGGTCCTAAAGATCCTAGACCCGACCGTATGGACAGTTTCCACAAACCCATCGTTGTAATCGTCCACTGAGCTCCCTAGGCATTCGAAACGATTCTGAAGTTCGAGCTGAAAGCTCTCGGGGTTTTGGATTTGGATCGGTGCTGGACGGAGCGTAGACTTCATCAGTCGAGATCTTTCCAGCTTGATGTTCAGATTCAATGTACGTATAATTATACGTATAATACATAAGAAACACCCAGACCAACACAAACAAATGGCATCAAACAGTACAGTAATCAGCTTTCTGGTTTTGCATCTGTCAAATTAATAATGCAAGTCACACAAGATCAAAACCTGATGGATTGCCTTACATCGTTGTCCCCAGACATATTCTGCGTATCTCTTTACATGCTTCTCGTATGAGTCAAACAGTCGATAATGCGACAGGAAATGTTTCAATGTGTTTCATGGAACAGTCGCCGGTTATTCCCAGCTGAGTCCGGAGCTGAGCACTCAACCTGCTCCGCGATACGTTTCCCGGTTTCGAATTCAATTCCATTCGTTCCGATCATCGGTTCGCATTGGAGATAAAAATCTAATTTGGGAAAACGTTCGCGTCAACAGTTTTTGGACAGCGCATGACATTTGAGATCGGTCGGCGCGATCGCAACGGTGTAGCGCTCAAAGATTGAAATGAGTGCCTATGGACATTGAAATGGGTATACGGAAAAGTTAGTAAACCGTCCGGCTGTCATAAAAAGTTACACGTTGCCGTTCATGTTGCACGAGACACGAATGAATACTTTAAATCTCCGCGGAGTTTCATTTTACACGGAGAAGAACTAAGACAAACATCGTGTAGTCTTCCGGTATGCTTCGAACTTAATGTTGCGGGGATTCAAGTTTCGTGAATGTGAATTGAGGTTCTCAAAACTGGACTGACTAAATTTAGGATAAGCCAACTACTTCTACTTCGAAGGCCGTAGTCGCAATAAATTATTAGCAGCTTAACTGATTGTCTGAATCGTATTGGAATCGAAATTAATTAACATAACATAACATAACATCACGCCTGTATTTCCCCGAAGGGGTAGGCAGAGGTGTAATAGTACACCCACATTTCGCCAGTTATGTTATAGTCCCATGTAATAGGGGGCGAGCCTATTGCCATTGACCGGGCACAAATCCAGACTCCGGGCTGCTACTGAGAATTTCCTAATGAAAAAACCCAATAACACTTTACCCGACCCGGGAATCGAACCCAGGACCCCATGCTCAGCAGTCGCGCTTGCGACCACTAGACCAACGAGGCAGTTAATTGAAATTAATTGATGGATATAAATGACGCAAATTATGGCTCTTTGATCACTTTTAACACTATAGCCATCGATGGTTTTGATTTGAATTTATTTATATGCCCATCTAGCTAGGAATTGGGAATTTAAACATCAGGACATAATTGAGATATGACAACTTTTCGATACTATTTTTTTCGTGGGGTAATCCTCATGGACGCTATCTGCTCGGGAATGGCGGAGCCAGTGTTGGTCTCTTACCAACTAAAACCACTATGGTGTTCCTCTAGCTACCTTTTGCAGAGGGCGTGGGAGACGTGCATTCTTCTACCACACCCGACAGGTCCCGGCTCGCCACTAGAACGCGAGTCCCTTTCGCCGAACGGGACAGAGACCGTCGCCTCTCGAATCCTTTCCGCTGCCTCTTTCGCGAGCAGCACCTCCTCGCAGAAGCAATGATGACACTCTGGCATCGTCTATGCGTTACATATACTTCCCGAAGCAAACGTGTCCCGAGGGTATCTGCGTCAACCAGTAGGTGAGGGCGCTATAGCGCCTTTCCAACCGAAATTTTCAATAATGCCTTCTTGAAGGATAACCGCTTCTATCAACAAAGAATTATCCATTCCGCCTCGAAGTCACAGAAAAACTTACTAATATAAAAGATAACTAATCATGAAACGATTGTGCATTAACAACATCATTTATCAGCGCCCAGACATAATGTGACATGAGGAAAGGGAAGCGCTAAGACGGAAATATATCTTATAACAGCGTCCTTACCGAAAAAATACAACAAAACGGTAACAAAAATAAACATAGCACAACAAACATTAATTGGAACGGAAGTGTCGCTAAGGAAATATTGCCACGAGTGATAAATATTGCCATGGGTTATAGATTGTTTCGACACCGCCCCTTGATCCCATCGTTTATGTTTAAGTGGAAATTAATTATACACTTACAGTCTGTTAAGGACCAGCCCTAGAGAAAGTTAATCTGCAATAGTTGGGTAATACAAACAAATATAAATTTGATCAATCCAACATGTCAGTGATATTATCAGTGACAGTCTTCAATTATAACTTTATCTTTTCTAAAAACTTGTAAAAGAACATTACCTCTCTGTATAAATTGTTATTTTATTGTGATGTTGCTACACTGGTATATACACGTATTTTATATTGTTATTTATTAAAGGATATTATTTGTTGTTAGATTTGTATATATTGTATATATTTAGTATATGTTTATGGATACATATTAGAATTATTTACTATATTTATACATGTAATATTTTCTATGGTAGGTAAATATTTATTTATTTATTTATTATATTAAATATTAGTAAACTTTATGAAAGTGCACCACATACTGCCCCCATCTATTTTTCACGTCTTCCTTGTCCATCCAAAGGTTGTCTGGAAGATATCGCTATTAGCGATAAGACCGCCAATGTACCCTTATTTTACATGTTAGTCCTAAGTTTAATAATGTTATTGTTGTACAATAAAGAATATTCTATCAATCTATCTATCTACACACTTAAGTGAAAACTTTAAGGATAGTTTACCTATCCATAAAGTTAATGTATGCTATTGTTTTTTTTATTGTTTATTAATAAAATTAACATAAATGCAGTAGGAAGCTACAACAAAGACTTTTAAGTCCAGAAATAGAGAACAGAAAACTTCCGTAAACATTTCTAGACACAGATTCAATTAAAAATATAAAACCGGCCAAGAGCATGTCGGGCCATGCTCAGTATTATAGGGTTCCTAAGTAGGTGTAATTACAAACAAATCAAATCGAATACTAATCAAGGCTATTTTAGTTTTTGCAATAGACGGCAGCATTGGCGACTCAGAGAGTGTTGTTAGTAGCCGCTAGATGGCGCCAAATTTAAGAAGCCAACATAACACAAAGTTACTTTTTGTGATTTTTTTCAAATAGAAAGTAGCTAAAGGAGCGTTATTTGCTGTTTTCATTTTTCTCTCAGGTCAATGACCTTTGAAATAGGAAGTTTTAACTATTTTTCAGTTTTCTCTCTATAACTCGAAAATTTATAATCACATTATACTCGAAATAATTTTAAAAGAGAGTTTTTACAAAGATCTATCAATTTGGAAGATTATAAGTTTCTATGTTGCATAGTTTAGAAATGGCAGGGGGGGGGACACATTGCAAGCCACTTTGGCGGACTATATTTCGTAGATGGTACACCTGATAAAAAAGTGATGTATGAAACATTACCTTCATTTTAGTAGACCTATTCAATGATACCCCACACGATCGGGAGCAGCGAAAAAAAAAATTCTTCCCCATTTCACATGTATGGGCGCCACCCCTAAAATACGTAATCACGATTTTTTTATTCTTTTAAAATTGAGATCTATATCTAAACTATTTTTTGACAAAATTTCATTTACTTATGTTTATAACTGTAGAAGTTATTAAGCTGTAATGGATTAGGACAGACGGACAGACGGACAGGCGGACAGACGGACAGACGGATAGACGGACAGACGGACAGACGGACGGACATGACGAAACTATAAGGGTTCCTTGTAGGACTACGGAACCCTAAAAACGAGTAGAGTAGGTATAATTTCCTCTCAGCACTTAACCAGACATTCTATTCCCTTTCATTACGGCCGTATTTCTGCCATTTATCTCGCAATACCTGGCTAATTTCATCTGGTCCTTTGTCACCAACCAGATTTAGAGCCCACCTAAATATAACTTGTGCCTAATTGAAACCTTACCTCGAAGTCCTCGTACCCAGCTGATAAATTAGAACCAGAGCGGGAACATAAAAAATATATAATTAACAGGAAAGCCTTGCCAGCAACGTTGTAAATAAAACCCAACTCAATTTTAGAATATTAAGTAAAGAATTACCTTGTTCGGTATATTAACCTTGCTAAAATACTGTTTATTATAACGTTATTATAGCCATGTGGCGATATAATTTTTAATCAAGTTTGCTCTTAATTACGTTAGGAGACGATAAACTCGAGTTTATGACACAGATGAATCTATGAATTTCTATCATCGACAGTAGCCTTTTCCAAGGATGCTTGTAGATTTCCAGATGTTGTTAAATATCAGTATTTTAAACGGATCGACCCAGCCTAAAATTATCTTCATAGCGCATTTTTCAAGTCTACAAACATTGGGGCATAGGAATACTCTGACTGATACTCCAACCTTGAGTGATATCTGTCTTTTTGAAGAAATAAGTCAAACCTGTCGGAAACACTTGAAGAGTCCAAGTTTTTCAAAATAAATCCAGCTCGAAGGAGCACGTGTAGGTTTTAGTACTCCATCTAGGTGTGTAAGGGAACTCCGGAAATAACTAAACTAGGACTGTAGGTAGGTGTATTAAAGTAACAGAAAAGTAACAATTAGTACTGTACGAACTAATTAGTCATTCACCTGGCCTACGTCCACTAATTAAGTAGCTAAATAACCTCTAAATATGACTGACAGCGTCTATCCATCTTCAACTAATTGAACGAGACGCCTGACACCGATTTAACTAGAAAAACTTGAACGTAGTTTCAAACAAAAAAGGCTGGACATTACATAATACCTTAGGTATAGAGTTAGGAGCCATTAATCACTGGAGAAAACTTAATTGGACGGCTGCCTGGACAGACAGTCACGCGAACTTGGATATAGTTACGGCATAAACATAACAATATAAGATGAACTGTAGTCATTAGGGTTCTGTTATAAAAGCTCCGGGCACCAATTGACTTTTATGAAAACATTATGCTATTATATCGTAAATTGGTAATTAAATACTTGTTGACCTAAATGTTCTATGACACTAGTGCTTACACAATAACAGTAAAATAAGCAATTCGTAGTAGCAGTTTTTACTATGCTTATTTAATAAGTGGATAATTCTGCGAGCTCTTTTTGTTTCTGAATAACGGATTTTGAAAATTAGTTGGAATTAATAAATTATTATAGATCATTGATACATCACACTTCAATCATGAATATCTCGGAAAGAATTGCGTCCAACTATTCCAACTACAACCCTAAATAAGTCATTATGAATATACCGTAACAAAAGGGCTACATCGAGCGAATTTGTCGAAATTTTCCCATTTTGCACTGATACGTGTCTGTACTGTCGTGTAAAGCAGTTATCACTAATTGGTTCAATATCAATAAATTAATTGACATAACATTTCGTCGTTAAAACGGTTACACGTTTTTATTTTTAATTGATTCATGTAGCTGTTAATGTGTCATTATGATATGAAGTTTTCACAAAAATACGTTCATTAATTTATTTTTGATTTACATCTTTAATCTGATTATTGTTAGTTGCTATTGTTTTGTTGTTCAAAATAAATATCGTAAGCTACTTAAAAATGTACGTCACTGAGGCCCCGTTGTTTGATCAGTAGTAAAATATGACTAATAGTTAATTTAACCATTAGTTCATTAACAACAGTTAAGGCTTTAACAATAGTTAAACTAGAAATATATTGAAGGCCCCGTTGTTTGATCAGTAGTCATGTATACTATTAGTTCAAATACGTTGGTTAAACTGACAAATAGTAAAAAATTACAAAATACTGTTGTTAGATCAATAGATAAACATGACTATAGTTAAAATCATTGACAATTTGTTAAAAAGTTACTATGCATGGACAGAGTAGTTAACTTTGACCACTAGTTATTGTAAATTAAAAATGAACTTATATCATCCTCTTTCTCTGAGCCTTTTTTCCAAGTACGTTGAGGTCGGCTTCCAGTCTAACCGGATGCGGCTGAACATCAGTATTTTACACGGAGCGACTGCTATCAGGCCCCCTTTACCCAGGTACTGGGTAATACCGATATCCCAAGGTTACCAGTTGTCTGACTTTCGGACTTCCGACTACCAGTAACGACTGCCATATATATATTTTTATGGCAACCGGAACCGACAGCTTATCGTGCTCTCATAGGTACGGAGGGGTCTCGATGTGCAACGAAACGGTCACCCATCCAAGGACTGACGTCGGCTAGCGTAGCCTTGCAATCTACGCGGTTAATACTTAGCCACGAGCCCCCAAAAAAGAAAGACCTTAAATATAGCAAGATGCTTTGAAGATTTTGAATGTTCTTCTGATGACGATGAAATTATTATGTTATTTGTGACTAGGTAATAGATCTGTGTTTGTGACATAATATCACTAATCTGTGGTCGTGTCGTGATGACATATTGACTGAAAGTCCGTCTTGACAACCAAATTCTTTTTAAAAAGCAAAATTAATATGATCAATATGTAGATACTCTTTGGAATATATTTATATATTTTATTAACAATAGTTAAGGCCTTACCAATAGTTAAAGCAGAAATACGTTGTTTGAAGATAATTTTAACAATAGTTAAATATAACAATAGTCAATGGTGTTGCTGGTGAAGAGATAAGTGTCCGGCGGTTCAATAAATATTCACAATAATTTCGTCGTCATCAGAAGAACATTCAAAATCTTCAAAGCTAGCCACCGTCCTTGGATGGGTGATAGTTTCGTTGCACATCGAGACCCCTCCATGCCTTTGAGAGCACGATAACGGGTTGATACGGATTGTCAGAAGCCTGAAACTTTGACAACTGCTCTAATCTTAGGATGTCGGTATTACCCATTACCTCGGTTGCCGGGGACTGATGACAGTCGCTCCGTGTAAAATACTGATGTGCAGCCGCATCTGGTTAGACTGAAAGCCGACCTCAACGTAATTGGGAAAAAAGCTCGGAGAAAGAGGTAGACTTCATTTCAAATTTACAAAAACTATAAGGGTTCTTTGTAAGAACTACGGAACCCTAAAAACGAATCGTCAAAGTTGACTACTCTGTCCATGCATAGTAACTTTTTGACAAATTGTCAATTATTTTGACTATAGTCATGTTTAACTATTGATCAAACAACAGTATTTTGTAATTTTTTACTATTTGTCAGTTTAACCAACGTATTTTAACTAATAGTATACTTGACTACTGATCAAACAACGGGGCCTCAAGTGACCGTACTTTTTAGTATAATATAGTCATACTGAAGAGATAAATAAAATACGTAACGAAGACAAAATTAATTAAAATGAATGGATGTTTTTTAGGTAACGCGTACCGCAAGAAACTTCATGTCACTTAAATCTTATTCTCTACAGTAAAAACAAAAATTCCTAGAAAATAGAAACGAAATTGCGTTTTAATTGGTTACGCTCGGAAACTTTGGAATAATGTGTGTTGACTGTAATTATGTAAGAGTATATAACCACCCGGTTTTTCGGCGTAACTTTCATGAACATTATCTCCTCTTTGGGAGAGTCTCCTATGTGTTTTACACACAAGAAAATTTCCAAGAAGTAATCTCATTTATTTTAGGTCGATGGCATGGGCTGAATCACAGACATAGATAGAATGGTTGTAATCACAATTGTACTTGCGATTCATGCGTGGCAACTTTCCGAACAAACTACGCCTAACATTTTGACGTCATTATTAAAAAAAAAATAACTTTAATCAAATGTACTTTACAGCTTTTGTTTCTGCAGTCAGAAACAGCACAATAAGGCATTTTTGCGGGTTTTTGTTATAGTACGTGGGACACTCAGAAAGTTTTGCGAAACTAAAAAAAATTGTTCTATACGTACATATATTTTTATCAAATCTTTTCAAAGTACTTTCCACCAAACTCTATACAAAGATTCATGCGCCTAAACCAGTTTTCAAAACACTTTTTCCAGTCCGCCGCAGACACCTCGTTTACAGCCTGCTCGAACGCAGCCAGCGCATCTTCCGGCGACGAAAATTGTATCCCTTTGAGCTGATTTTTTATTTTTGGAAATAAAAAGAAGTCACACGGTGCTAGATCAGGGCTGTAAGGAGGGTGACCCAGGAGTTTGACTGGCGTGCTGTCCAGGAAGTCCCTCGTTTTGAGTGCGGTGTGCGCAGGTGCATTGTCGTGGTGGAGCAGTAGCCCGCGGAGCCCTGTCGCCTGGTCGCTTGTTGCTTATAACAGAGAAAACTTCTGGCAAACATTTGGTAGTATACCATTCGGCATTAATGCTTCTTTGATCCCGTAAGGGAATTGATACCAAGTGGCCAGTCAAATTAAAAAAGCTAGCGATCAAAATCTTACCCCCGCTTCTAGATCGCTTCACTTTGGTAGGCGTTGGCTCATTTTGAAACACCCAAACAGTCGACTGGCGCTTGGTTTCTGGGTCGTATTGATAAATCCAGGACTCATCACCTGTAACGATGTCGTAAACACGCCGAGACGAGCCTGCTTCAAATTTGTTAAGCATATCACGGCACCATTCCACCCGGGCCTGCTTCTGAGCATCGGTGAGGTTGTGCGGCACCCAGCGTGATACTATCCTCCTCACGCGAAGATGGCTGTGTAGAATCTCGTGAACGCTTCCCGATCCAATCTTCAATATGTGTTGAATCTCCTGATATGTAATTCGCCTATTGTCTTGGATAAAATTTTTCACTGCTAGCACGTTTTCTTCGGTAACAGCCGTCAAAGGGCGACCGCTTCTTTCGTCATCCCCCAAAGTTGGTCGACCGCGCTTGAATTCGTTATACCAACGATACACGGTTGCCTTGGAAGGGCCTTCATCCATGAATACCATTTGAAGTCTATCGTACGATTCATCCGGTTTCAGGCGACACTTGAAATCGTATAAAATCATAGCTCTAAAATGTTCCCGGCGCAGATCCATATTTCAGTGAGACACAATACTTTGAATTAACTCGCAAAAAATGTGGAGGGAAATTTTGAAATTGGAACTTACTTATTTTTACTTATAAATAATCATATTTTCGAAAAACATTATAACTGGCCAGTCTCCCATATATAAAAACTTTTTTTCGCAATACTTTCTGAGGGGCCTGGTATTTATAGAAACAAATACACAACATCACATAAGGCGTGCTGAGAAAGGCTTTGAAATAAATATCCTGTACTATGGTGCAGAGTGCTGCCACGCGCGCCCTGCCCATATGGCCATTCTATCTATTTCTGTGGGCTGAATAGTAAGATAGAATAACATACCTGTCCATGGTTGACGAAGCCGTGCCTCCTGGCGATGTCATCCACGTGGTGCGGCCCGGCGGGCACGTGCACCGCGAACTGGTCGTGGTACACGGGCTCCGGCAACGCGGTGCACGCGTGTAGCGCCGCCAGCAGCGCCAGCGCGCGCCATGACGTCACCATGACAATGACCGGCACCACACAATCACAACCGCATCTGCGACCCACCGGCACAGAACCAACCGCGCGTTTCAACTAACAACAATCCTTGACATAAGGAACACCCACACACTTACTCAACACACACTCAAACTAAAATTTCCCGGTATACGTCTCCAATGTTGACCCGTTCGAACACTGTGTCATCCCACCTCGTATTACCTGTAACAAGAACGGTTAAATTAGGCTTTAACGTCGAAGGACTTAATTAAAAGGATCTCTGTAATTGTAACGTGTACCCGCTCTCGAACACAAAAGGTGCTTGAGAGATATTAAATTTTAATAAAGAGTAACTCCCGCGGCGGAGGCCCCGGCTCTTTATTTAGCATTATTTTTTACGTTCGAACGAACTCCATAAACATAAAGGGGAATTTAGGGCGCGATAAACATATTTGGCGGAGCGCGGGCGGCACCACGGCAAATCACGGGCCAGATAAAACGCAATAAGCGGACGCACAAACGCGAACAAGTTAAAAAAATCCGTGGGAAATCCCGAGATAATCCAGATAAGCCACGCGGGCAAAGTATGAAAAGCCTGACCGTGAATATATCAAAAATATTTATGAAATTTTATTTGGAAATTTATCTGACGTCCGCTACGAGTGAAAGTAAAACCTTTGAACAAAATTCTTTGTGTCCCCGCCACCACCGCTTTGACTTTGAGAGCCTGTCTTTTTATTTTATAGCTGTCTTTGTGAATTAATTAAAAGGCGCTTTAGAAAAATTGAGAACCAGTAACAAGTTAAACACGCGTTATTGAATGCTGTAATAATTAGTTTAGCCATTTCATCAGCGTCGCTATAATGATAAGAACTTCACTGTAACAGAAATTCATTCTTTTAAACACAATGCAGATAAGACCGTGCCAACTTATTTGTAGCCGCAGTGAGGCAACAAGTAATCCCACTCACAACTAAGCAAGCTTTTTCTCACGTGTGTTTTCACAAATGCCCGGAGGTGCAATAAAAACAATTTAACTTGTTTGCCTTCTGACTTCGTAATGGGCTGAAAACTATCTCGTGAGACAATACTTGCTTTAAAATTTTCACTGAAATAATATTTAATGTTTGAAGTAGATGTTTTAAACAAAAACTTAAGTTTCAATTAGTTTGGCATCCTTTTAATCGGAACGACTTGCGTTAACTGTTGTTAAATAATGAAATCAGGCGTTACTTTGCGGAAATCCATGTCATACAAAATATGAAGTTGAAATATTAAGTGTTAATTCCGCGAAATAAGTAGGTCTTCAAGCTTGAATGCAACATGCAGCACAGCCCTCCCACAAATATATGCACATGCAGAAGGTGCGATTAACGTAGGGGAAGGGGGAGCATGACGGGGTCACGAGGTAAGACGGGGTACCGCACAAATACAAGAAACTAGACGTTTGTGAATAGAAAGCAATAAGCCAATAGGAAGCCTCATTCGACCAACGGTCAGAGCGAGAGAAACTTTGATTGGGAGTGCACGCATCTTTTGTTTACAAACGAAAAACTGTTTTAACGTTTCGTCGATCTAATTTTGTGTAACGTCAAACGTCATTATTTTATGGTAATTATGATCACCCCATTTATGTATTTTTGATGTTTGTTTACTAGTGTTGTTTATTTTGATATGGTATGTTGTTTGTATGACTCCGTTAAACATTTTATTAGTGAATTTTTTTTTGTTCAAAGTTACCTTTTGAGGCAAGATGGGGTATTGGGTGTAGGGTATGATGGGCTATTGGGGCAAAATGGAGTTGTGGATTTGGGTTCATTTAAATTTCCAAATAAATAACATTGGTTTATTATGTTTTAGATAAATCATGGTACGTACTTACAAGAAAAAAACCAAAAGGGGAGAGTGGTCGACGGATGCTATGAAAACAGCTATACCCCATCATACCCCATAGTATGGGGCAAGATGGTTTTTCATAATGTTCCTATTAATGATTAATTATTGAAAAATGTAATAAGTTGATTTTCCAAAGAATGTTTCAAATGTATCATAGTTAGATAAGAGTAATAAACATAGTGATTATGCTATATTTTTGTTATTTCCCTTAGCTACCCCATCATGCCCACCCTTCCCCTATTGTGCAATATGCAAACCAAACCGATACTCGACACGTTGCTCCGTGGATGGGCGAAACACGTGTCTAGTATCGGTTTGGTTCGCATATTGCATAATACATTGATAGCACCTTCTGCATGTGCATATATTTGTTTGCTTCATAATGCATTCAAGCTTGACGACCTACTTATTTCGCGGAATTAACACTAAATATTTTAATTTCATATTTTGTTAACTTTTGTATTTTTTTACACCTAATGGTCTTGCATTTAACCGCGTAAGTAAGTAAGCAAATAATTAAGCAGTTGTCGACAAATTCGGTTTTTTATTTTGTTTCTTCTACTATTCACGTAACGAGAGAAAAAGAGATAACAAACCGAATGGATCGACAACTGCTTATCGAAAATGTTCTGAATTGGGGAACAGGTCAGGCTTTACTCCTTGCGGATTAATAAAACAGATAAGATTCAGTCCTTGTTAAATAAAACCATGTTTAATATTTTACTCAATTCAGTTATTCGGCACATAAGGTCAAACAAAATATTCTTGACCATTAACGTATCATCATTCATCATCATCATTTCAGCCGAAAGACTGCTGGACTTAGGCCTCCCCCAAATTTGGGAGGATATGCCATAATTGCCACGTTTGGGCAGGCGGGTTGACGATCGCAGTATACTCAGAGAACGCTGCTGCCCATCCTCTGGTGAATCCCTAAGTCGCCTTTTACGACACCCATGAGAAGAGGGAGGGTGGTGCAATTCTTTACGTCCGACACCACACGGAACGTACATTAACGTATAGCTGACTCCAATTAAAAATACAACGTAACACGTAAAATATTCACTAGTCTCACAGAGTCGATCATTCATCATAACATATCAATATTAACACGTAATTGGGAGTTTATTTTGATATCGCATAGCTGACGTGAAACACGCCAGTCATTCCGGAGCTCCTCCATACACCGTGACGCGTATCCGTTATTTATACACAGCGGCCATGTTTAATGTAATCAAATTTGTTACCTTTGACATGAAACCTTTCAATTCGGTTAAATTATAAATTGTTCAACTACGTCACTCCAATCCCGCATGATGATGGAAGTTATGTAGATATGTCATACCCTAACAAAACAAACGAAAAAATGTTCCGTATGCAGCGGCAGCACAAAACACATAAACTAATACAAAGCAAGTAAGTTGGTTACTTCAAGTTACTTTCGCTTCATGATTGGAACACTTTCTGTACACACACGATGGTATTTTAGTTTTTTTTTTGTTGTCACCGGTCACGCTCGGCGCCTTACTTGACGCGGATTAATAGAAAAACTTCCTAATTAGGACGTTTTCCAGTCTTCAGATTGCGAGCGCAGTAAAATATCTTTACTTTTAAATATGATTTAATTTTGAAAGAATTGATTGCACAATTATTAAACTCGCTTTTTAATTTAAATTCACTATGAAGTAAAAGTCAATAGAAATATTCCAGGATAAGAAAAACATGAAAGAAAAACGGCGACCAAGAGGAATCTTTATAAAAAATATGGTGGTGTTGGAACTTGTAAAATACTAACTTCATACTAGACTTACAAAAGTAGCGTAAAAGCTATTTAATCAAAGAAAACTTGTACATCTTATTACTTCTTTTTACTTGCAGGAAATAAAAAATCATACAAGCTTGTGGTGTTGGCTCAAGTCATAGAAATCTAAATAATAAGGTAATAGAAATGGTATCTACTGTCTTTTACCACCGGAACGCATGTCGCAGGTTTTCCGGTACCAACACATAAATACGCAATCACGCCCACCAGGTTCTAGCATTTATGCAAAGTAAATTATGCCAAAATAAAATCCGCTGCTACATATGCTGCAAAATACAATTTTAGCGACTCTGCGTCCAAAACAGCACTGATGAGCAAGGAAACGGTTCGCGCACTGTTGTCCTAAAAGACAACTGTACGCGGCGACAAATATCACGCGCCTTTGCCGCTTCTATTATCTTTATTTAGATTTCTATGACTCGAGTTATTTTAGGGGTTTCGATGTGAAATAGTACTAAAGATATAATCAGGAGGTTTACGATGATATTCCCGAACAGGATATT
Source organism: Asteroscopus sphinx (assembly GCA_949699075.1). Classification (NCBI taxonomy): domain Eukaryota; kingdom Metazoa; phylum Arthropoda; class Insecta; order Lepidoptera; family Noctuidae; genus Asteroscopus; species Asteroscopus sphinx. The sequence goes on from OX453016.1 coordinate 7,099,863, forward strand.
AGAATTCGCGAATCACGTCTTCGGTTATAACATATTCCGCTATCTTGTCGATACGAGGTAATAGAAAAACACACACAATTTTAATAAAGCATTAAAACACATTAAGATACATTACATTACATTATACTTTAAGATCGCGGCAAGTGGCGTTCTCTCGTTTCGGAGGCCAAGACACATTTTGGGTCGCTGTGCCAGCGGAGTAAGTAAGTAAGTAAGTATTAAAACACATTTATTGATAATAATGCATTTGATTTAGAGAACGTAGTATAAGCACAGTTTAACAATTAAGTATGTAAGAGCTTCACATTATTATTATTATATGGAAACCACACTATCAGCTTAGCGTAACTGTCTGTTTTATACAGTGGTTCAACGAAAATTGACATTGGACAGTTTTCAAAGGCAACTCGGGACATTGTTTGACAGTTTTGAAGGCAGCTTGATACACTTAACCCTCGCGTTGGACGACTGTATGGAGTGGCTGGACTGTGCTATCAGCTTAATAAGCTGATGCGTGGGTGTCTCGGATTTGGAAATTTTGACAATACAAATACAAACAATACGAAAATAGATAGAATGAGTACAGCTACGTTTATGAATCTCACGAACAAATCAATCACTACCCATCCGTGTGTAATCTGAGCTTATTACATAACATAAACATAATCAGCCCATTACTGTCCCACTGCTGGGCACGGGCCTCTTCTCAGTATGAGAAGGTTAAGGCCTTAGTCCACCACGCTGGCCTAGTGCGGGTTGGTGGATACACACACCATCGTGAACTGTATGGATCACTCTCAGGTGTGAGCTTATTATTTATGGTAAAATATTGTATCTGCCCTGAAAAGCATCTACTTAATAAAATTGTTAAAACTAACACACAGCCTAAGCCGATGGGTCTAGGGGATGCAATTTTTATCAATTAGTTGAGGGTATATGGTAATTTTTGCATGGGGCGAGCGAGCGCGATGCGTCGTGTTCACCTACCCACATCTTGCTGTAATGAATGTTGACGGACCAAGCAGTGTACAGAAAAACCTAAACTCGTTTATGTTCTACACTGTATGTGCCAAATACAAAACGAATAAATAAATAAATAAATACTGCATAAAAAATAATAACTAAATTAAAACCACAACATGCCAATCATCTTGCTGGCTATGTAGAAGAAATCCCAAAAAAAAAGACGTGTGGCACTTGGCACTCGGAGACTGCCGCGGTAAAGCTATTGCATAGCATTTTTTATGTAAATACAAAGAGGAGGTGCCCTAACGCCGAAACTCTAAGCTGGCATGAGTCACCAGATTGCGGGGCGAAGAGGGGGATTATGCATGCGCAGTAACGCCGATACAACCAATGCCACCTAGAGGCGATTTGCAGAACTAAAGAGACAAGCGACAATATTTCAAAAAGTAATTAAAAGTTCTGCTATTCATCGATAGATGGCAAAACTAAAAAGTATCACCGCTGTGCCGGTCGGAGTGGGGGGTGTTAGGTTATTTTCGTTACGGAATTTCTGGATTCGGTCTCCACGCTCAAGGCCCGCGATAGAAGCTATGCAATAGCTTAAAAAGTTATTAAGAATTGCGGTCCACAAAATCTCAAATTCCACATCAACACGACATCACTGGAAGGGTGTTAAGTTGTATTTTTATCGCGTCACGCGTCCACCCTTCGGGGTAATATTTAAAAGGTCTCGGGGTCGTCCAAATTAATTTCGGTTATAGCCAGGATAATTTCATTAGCCTACGTAATCGGTACATTGCGGGACGAGAGCCCAGATATTTACGACTTAATATCGCACGGACGTATTTATTCAGATAAAACATTTGTTCTACAGTTTGTTTTAAGGTTTATTTTACTACGAACATTTTATTGGAGTTGGTGCTCTGGCACGTCTCGTGATGTGACCCCCAGTTGCCTATAACATTATCCTTTCCATCTCATTTTCGTGAAACTCATCTGGCCGTCTCGTCCGCTATAATGACTAGTGCCATCAAGTAACGTTAACAGCGCTAAAAATCTTTATATACGAAGCTTTTGAGATTCAATAATACAGAAAAATATTCAAAATAATAATTTGATGAAAACGTTTTTCTTTAAACCACATCTTCAAAATAAAGCGAGTTAATATTATATTGTCATCCAGTCCCGAGCTATGTTTAGTTTCAAGTCTCTAGCTCATCGGGAAGTTAGTTTAAAATCGATTTATTTTTATTTTTTATGAAATATAGATCTGCTCTTGACCGCAATCTACACAGCTTTGTCAAGATGTGGTCGACGATGGAACGAGACTGCAAAATTTGTACCGAACAGACAGACATGACAAACTCTTCTTTCTCCGAGCCTTTTGCCTGTTGGGGTCGGCTTCCAGTCTAACCAGATATGCCTGAACATCAGTATTTTACACGGAGCTACTGCCATGAGACCCCCACAACCCAGTTAATTAAGTAATACCAACATCCTAAGGTTAGATCAGTTGTCAGACGCCCCCCTCCCCGTGACTGGCGAGGCAGGCGCGGCTGGCGTGGCCGTGACATTGGCGTGTTAGCTGCGTCATAGCGGGCCCGTGAGGTGGCTCACAGCGTTCCGTGTGCGCTGCCGGGGAGGGTGCGGCAGACGTTAGGCCGCACGGGGAGAAGGGGCTCGCCTGCTTGTGGCGGGCCAGGACCTGTCGGGGGTGGTTGTGCGAACACCCACGGGTTCCCACGCCCCTTGCCAAAGGTAGTTGAAGTAACACCGTGGTGGTTTTAGTCGGTAAGAGTTCGACACTGCCTCCGCCGTACCCGGGCGGAGTACATCCATGAGGAATTCCCGACGGAAAAAAAAAGTTGTTGTGTTGACTTTCACCGGTCTTCTGACTACCCTACCCGTAACGACTGCCATAGATATTCATACTATGGCAATCGGGACCGACAGCTGAACGTGCTCTCCGAGCTACCAAGGAGTCTCGTTGTACAGCGAAACGGTCACTCATCCAAGGACTGACCACGGCTTGCGCAGCTTAACCTCACAGATCTTGCAATAGACGCGTTTATTACTTGCGAGGCCCAAATAACACATGCATAACATTAAAAGAAAACTGCCATACTAAATTGTAAAACGCAACTAACTTCTGCGAATAGGTTTATGCTTTCAATCTAACAATGGAATAAGGAATTAAGTATTACGTTTTCCTTATCCAGAAAAAATCGTGCAATTCGCATTTTCTTGATCCAATTTTTCTTGCTCTATTTGTCGCAAAACCCAGTTTCAGTCCAAAAACAAAAATTTGCGGGACAACGTGCGATTTATATCTCCGCTCCCCCCTCTCAGCCAGCAGTTACAGGAATCAGATAAGTCAAAGACATTACCATAATCAATTCAGCGATACCAAATTCCTCGAGTAAGCATATTGAAAATACGTCTCGAGACTTTATTAACCTGACAAGTGAAGTGGCACATTCATAAGCTGTGCCGAAGGATTCCTCCGGGCACCTAAATCTTGCCGCCGAACACCTCAATAATTAGCCGGTTATTCGCAGCAGTCGAGCATCGCGGCATGAATAAAACATCGTTTGCGAAACACAAGTGCCATTATAACGTCCAATCTAACTTAACCCGCCGCCCCCTTTCTTTTGACGACGATATGGAACAACTTAAGGGGAGGCGTGTTAATTTCGGCAGGTCAGGTTAATTTGGCTTTGATTTACGGGGCCTTTGAGTGCATGGGCCAAATCAAACAGGCACCGTGCAAATAAACGGTGACGTGCTAACATCGACCGCTATTACCGGTAATGGGATTAATTACAATGCATAGCTCGTTTGTACAGCTAAGCGGGGTGGGCATAATTCTATAATACACGTTTAAATCATGATTATTTTAACAGTATTATATCGAAAAGTATTACGTATGACCAGGTTTCCCTGAATGCATTATATATTAGTCCGGATATGGGGTAATTTCGTTAAAATGGATTTTCGTCGTACAACTCATAGTAAATTGAGGGATTGAATAAAACTGCGTCAAACTAAAGTACGAGGTAGAATAAACTGACGTCTCATACTATTGCTGCCAGCAATTAAAACTGTCGTCACACTGCGTCAAACTAAAGTAGGCGGTAGAATAAAATAACGCCTCACACCAATTCTGCCAGCATTTAAAAATGTCACCACAATGCGTCAATTCCATTTAAAAAAATTACCCCACGACCGGACTTACCCCAGGGCACCTTAATTCTTCCTTTTTCAGTCTTGATCTACTTTCAGAAGCTGTTTTAGCTTAAAGGTCTAGCCGTCATGCTTGCATAATGCGTGAGACTCATCCTTTTCTTATAACTACAGGTTTCTGTTAACGTCAAATGGCTGCCATATACCCTTCACAAACCTTAGAAAAACTTTTAGAATTTTTTTCAGAATGACATTATCGGGTAAAAGTAAACGCTGTTGCTCATCTATTCATCATCATCATCACCATCATCATTTCAGCCGAAAGACGTCCACTGCTGGACATAGGCCTCCCCTAAGCATCGCTACAACGACCGGTCCTACGCCTTCCGCATCCAGTGGATTCCCGCGACCTTCACCAGGTCGTCGGTCCACCTTGTGGGGGGCCTACCCACGCTGCGCCTTCCAGTACGCGGTCGCCACTCCAGAACTTTACTGCCCCATCGGCCATCTGTTCTGCGAGCAATGTGCCCCGCCCACTGCCACTTAAGTTTGGCAATTCTTCGCGCTATGCCGGTTACTTGCTCATCTATTAGAAAACGATTAAATAAATCCCGGTCAGCACATTACATACATTCATATCATAAGTTCTGTTCCACACACACATTCATAAGTTCTGGTTCCATGTCCATACATGTTTAGCTAAATCAGTAGCTCGCGTGCGCTAATTGTAGACTTCTCATTTGGTTCTCAACTGGTTCACATAAAAGCGCTGTATTTTATCGGTAAAGTTCCGCTGTATCGGCACTCTGAAGCGAATGCAGCGAACACGAAATGCTCATTTTGTATATGTATGCAAAATATGCAAGCTAGTTCTGTATAAATCCTGTGTATTAAAGAAACAAATAGGGCAAAGTAGATGCTTTCTATAAACTCTTTTTGTTCATAAATAATATGTTTTGTGAGCTATATATATCATACATATTCTCTGAACATAAAAGTAACATAACATAACGCCTTTATTCGCCGAAAGGGTATATTATTTATTTATTTATTTATTTCCACAAAAAAAAAACATACATTTGTCAGATACAGTGTAGAACATAAACCTGTTTAGGTTTTTCTGTACACCGCTTGGTTCGTCGACATTCATTACAACAAGATGTGGGTGGGTGAACACGACGCATCGCGCTCGCGCGCCCCATGCAAAAATTCCCAAATACCCTCAACTAATTTATATTACTTCTCAATAACAAATTACTTACAAAAATATAGCATGTTTTTTTTTTCTTAATGCTATAAAATTATAAGTCATTATTAGGTTTTAATTCCTCTAAAAGGTGTTTTTAAGTAGAGGTGTATAGACTGTATAGTACACCCACATTTCACTAGTTATATTATATATCCCATGTAACAGGAGGCAAGCCTATTACCATTCATCGTCATCGCACCTACATAATAAAATTCTCAAAACTGACTGACAGGCAACGCACAGCGTAACCTGATCTGTCTAGAAGGATGACATTTTGCACAAGAGTTCAGACAACGTACTTGAGCACTAAGAAAGGATTTTTGAATAGGGGTTGAAAGTTTGTATGAAGAAAACACGGGAGCGAATGGAAAACAGGTGAAGCCACGGGCGACCTCTAGTATTACATAAAAGTAAAAAGTTTAAAAAGCACTGTGCAAGTTATTACACTGAAACTTTACATTACAAAATATAGCTACCATCATCATTAACCTCGCCTTTTGCAAGAAAATAGGTCAGCCTACAACCCAGGCTGATGCCTCCGAATACAAGCATTAAGCGTTTTATTTTTGAGGTAGTCCTCATTAATACTTCAAGTTATTTACTCTTATTTTATTTTATTATTTTACGGATATTCAACAAAGGGTACACAGTTTTCAAGCAACATAAAAGAATGTCTTATTTTTATGAGTTGCGCTCCTCCAATTAAAGAAGATCAGAGCATGCACTTGTAACAACATGTAACAAAACAAAAAGAAATATAGCAAAAATTTACACAACTAGTAAACACTTAAACTTAAACTAAAATAAAAACTTATCCATGAAATAATAAAATAATAAATATAAGACAACAATGCAACAGAACGAATATAAAAAATTGAGCAATAATTTATTATTAGAAAGAGACCATTTACAAAAAGTCCAAAGTTTATTAAGTCCAGTAACTAAAATGCATACTTTAATAACATAACAACCGAGTAAATATCAAATGACAAAACCTAGTTCAGTTTAAATAATAGGAATTATCAGATCGGCTTATTATGCCGAGGCACGTGGCACAGAGTGCGGTCGACGTAGCACAGTATAAGCATTACTACCTCATTAATAACCAAGTTATTTACTCTTAATACCAATCTCCATTAAGTCCTCAATACCACATAATTTAAATGTATACTTTAATAACATGACAATGAAGAGTAAATATCAAAAAACTTTTTAACAAAAAATAAAACCGACTTCAAAAACCTTAACTAAAAACCCGCGGAATACATAACCTCCTCCTTTTTTTGAAGTCGGTTAAAAAGTAAAAAAATAATCATTTTATGTATTTTAAAATCTTAACATAAACCAACATTTTTAAGGCGGCGCGTGATTGACCCTTTGCGTCATGTAATGTACAGTCGAGCGCAATATCTATAATAAAAACAGTTTATGTGAACGTACATGAAAATCACGCGCCGCCTTCAAAATATTGGTTTATGTTAAGATTTTAAAATACATACAATGATTATTTTTTACTTTTTAGTTAAGGTTTTTGAATTCGGTTTTATTTTTTGTTAAAAAGTTTTTATTTCATACTTTTTAGTTGAAAATTGCGAGGGTTATTCATAAATGTTTATATAACCAATTTGGGTTTTTTTTTTTATTAACCTTTGCTATCCCACTGCTGGGCAAAGGTCTCGCTCATGTTCTTCCAAACGTCCAATCACTATGGTGAAAAAAAAACACGCATATCCGCCAAGAATTCTCAGAAAAACGAACCAATGAGCAGATCATCTAGATAGGCGAAGCTAAAATAAACTGATTTATTGAAGCTCGTTAAAAAACTACTCAACCTAAGTCAATAAAATTTATATGGGACCACTGCGCGGACTTTCTCTACCAAATAAAAAAACAACCACGTAAATCGGCCCACAAATATCGGAGTAATCGGTGTACATACATGAAAAAAAAAAAAAAGAAAAAAAAAAAAAAAGCCGTGGAATACATAACCTCCTCCTTTTTTGAAGTCGGTTAATAACAAAACCTAGTTCATTTTATTATTTTTAACGCATTTTACGCATGCGAAGCGAAATCTAAAGATTTAAATTGTGGAAAGAAAAAAACTCCTGCTCGTGAGCGATTTTTTCTTTCCACAATTTAAATCTTTAAAACCTAGTTCAGTTTAAACAATAGGTATTATCAAGTCGGCTTATTATGCCGAGGCACGTGGCACGGAGTGCGGTCGACGTAGCACAATATGCTACGCCCCGGCTACGACGCTCTACGCTCAGTTATCGCTACGGACTTCAGTCTACGACATTCAGAAGCTCTACGAAACTTTGGTTCTCCAACAATAAAGGTAGACGGTTTGGTTTCAGTTAATTTATATGGAAAATGGTAGTGCATTTTAATTATATTATGTTCATGAACTGCTGCAATTCATGAAAAACTTTTATTTTGTAAACTCGTTCAATTTATTTGCTATTAAAAAGCTTTTAAGAAAAATACAACAAGATACGTCATCTTGGGAATATTTATCATGATTATGATTTCTAGCCTCTATTGTTCTTATGCAACGCAATGGTCTCGCAGAAAAAAATAAATAAATATAATAAATTGATTCAAGAAATGTACCTAATTAAGTATTTTTTTATGTGCACCTACCGCATGTCGTCTTGTTGTGGCAATAAATCATTTTTCTTTCTTTTACTTCTTTAAATAGAGAAATTATTTAATACAAAAATCTGTCGATATCTTTTCGTAACAAAATTATACGTAAAAATCTTCAGCTATGGGTAGTTCCGACTCATTTTGCTTCGTCGTCAAAATGACCGAGACCGAATCAACCACAAACGTTCTACCACAACAGCAGTAAAGTCCCAGCATTAAAAATTAATAGTTCGGTCAAGTATTAATGTGTGATACAGAACTACTAGTGACGTAGATTGTTGGTCACGTGACCCAATTGTGGGCAAACACGGGATTCGTCCGAAGCGGGTTTGCGGATAAAATTATGTTTATATGCCGTTTGTATACTTACATTCGACTTTGATAGGGCCATCAGTTGCAATGCGCGCGGTAATAGAATGACGAAGTGACGCGGAGCGGGAAATGAATGACGTCACTATTGCGGTATAGTAAGGTTGTTTGAGTTTTGACGGTCAGTCACAGATAAGGCTTTATTTTTGCTAAAAATGTGTGTGACGTCAGGTCAAATATATTGTTTATTATATGCAATACTTAAATACTCTTTCACAGTATCATAATTAATGTTATTATTAAGTACCTATATTGTACCGAAGGACCATTTTTATTGTACCAAAAGACCATTTTTTATTGTACCAAAGGACCATTTTTAGCAATGTTTATGTTCCGTGTGGTGCCGGACATAAAGAATTGCACCACCCTTATCTCTTCCCATGGGTGTCGTAAAAGACGACTAATGGATTCACCAGAGGACGGGCAGCAGCGTTCTCCGAGTATTTAACCAACCAACTACGATCGCCAACCCGCCTGCCAAGCGTGGCGATTATGGCATATCCCCCAAACTGCTTACGGCTCTATTGGGTTTGATTTGCTTTGTGAATTTCATCGATTAATTAGTAATTTTATCTTGCAATACGCACAATGCTTTGCTTTACTCATGTTACAGCAGACTAATTAGATTTTCTAGTTCAAAGTATCTAATACTCATCTTTTTAACAAATTAATTGAAATAAAAAATAACATGAATTAATTGCCTGCTCTTGAGACTCTTGACAGGCCGTATAATTGAAGCAGAAGTTTTTTTTAATCACGTTTCGTTTTAATAAAACTCTATTAAATTGGAGAATCCAAAATTAGAACGTTTATTTTTTGCGTCTCATAGATACACTGAAGTTAAATTAATAACTCGGTAGAATTATAAATTGCTGTTTTTTTTTTCTTCAATAAACTTTGTTTGCGGTGACATTTGTCATTTGTCTGAAAGCCCTCGAGGTTAGTTCAAATCATTTATTCCAATCATACTTGTTTGAAACTCTGAAATGTAATTTACCAAAAGCTTTTAAAACGACTATGAGTTCATTTAGTTTGTTTTCAGACTTTAAACGTCTTAGTTTTGTAAATTAAAGCTTAAAAGATAAACCTAAGTTATTGGCAACAATTTTGTGTACATATTGCCTACATCTGAACAAAACTTGCTCACAAAATACTGTTTTTATTTTTATTGCTAAGCTATGAACACTTGTAATCACCAAAGCCTACAGGAATAAATACTAAATACGAAACAAAATTCAATAAGCATGGGCGCAAACAGGCCAGATTGAAACGTAACGTAAACAGGCGAGCTTTGTATCGTTCATCAATAGATTTGCTCGCGTTGTTTGAACAAGTTACAATTTTTTTAAGTGTTCCTATTTTGTTTCGCATTTGTTGGATGAAAATCACAATTCATGCAACAATTTTATTTTATAGGTAAATCTCCAATCTGTTGTGTCGGTTCTGCGGATTAATATTAGTTTGATTTTTCGATGTATTTTTTGGCTTCATATGTAGATGAATGACCCATTGTTTTGCATATCTAATTTTATACTAAAGCCATGACCAATGATATTTAAAAGTATAGACATGATCTTCTGAACCTTTTCCTAACTATGTTGGTTGGGGTCGGCTTTCAGTCTAACCAGATGCGGCTAAACATCAGTATTTTACACAGAGCGACTGCCATCAGACCCCCGCAACTCAGTTACTGGGTAATACCGACATTCGGAGGTTAGACCAGTAAAAAAAGTAAAAGTAGACATATTATACCCTAACAAAACAAACGAAAAAAATGTTTCGTACACAACGGCAGCACACATACACATAAACCAGTACAAAGTTAGTAAGTTACTTACTTTATGTTACTTTCACGTCATAACTGATACACTTTCTGAAACACACGCCGGCATTTTATTTTTTGTCACTGGTCACGCTCGGCGCCTTGCGTACTAATAGAAAAACGTGCTAATTAAAACGTTTTCGAGTCATGTATGTCGTTTATGCGCATGTAAGTAACAAAGCTGTACTTTTAAATATTATTGGCCATGGCTTAACGATTCGACAGTTTATATCATCGCTGAAGGGGTTTTAGCAGCCAACATAAACAATGACGAGAATTTGTATGAAAGTAAATTATCCTACAAGAATTAAAAAAAAGTAAGTAATAAAATATACATAGCATGTAGGATCAGTAAGCTGAAGTGGCAGTGGGCTGGCCATGTCTGTCGAAGGACCGATGGCCGTTGGAGCAGACGAGTCCTTGAGTTGAGACCGCGTATCGGCAAACGCAGCGTAGGGCGCCCCCCTGCCAGGTGGACCGACGACCTAAAGAACGTGGCTGGGGGGGACTGGATGCGGAAGGCAGAGGACCGAGCGTTGTGGCGCAACTTGGGAGAGGCCTATGTCCAGCAGTGGACTGCGATAGGCTGAGTTGATTGAAGTAATAAAATTAAAAGAAAAATGCAAGAAATTAAGATCCATAAAAAAATATTGGACTACAAGCATAATAGAAGTACTTTGTGTAATTGATATTGATGAAAAATTCTTAGCCAACTACGTACAAGTACGTACAAGTACGTACAAGTATTTTCAGTATATATAAAAAAAAACGTTAGACAAAAAATATATATCGTGACCATTTTTTTAAACGACCAGTGTAAAAATACAACGGCGACGTGATCTTTTCGCAAATTGCTGCGATTACACCGTAATGTTCGAGCTCCGCCTTAATTTGTCTCAGGGAGACTCGATATAAGCGCTCCGCCTGACAAAATACCTGTCAGATAATGTTTGTACTGGAAAAAATACATTCCCTTTACAAAGTTCCATTTAAAAGGCTAATATTTCAATGGATGGTTACGGTTTTATTCGTTTTGGCGTTCGTAGTGAACCTATACGTTTATCTTAGCAGAAATAAAATGATGGTTTATCAAGAGGTATAAAACCGCACCCATAATATAAACTTAGAGTCACGCTTAAAAATGTAATATAGATTCTATATACTTTACGACCAGCAGGCGTAGCATGACCACTGTAGACAAGCGTTTTGTCTACGAAAGAAAAGACAAAATGAAAGATAAAGTTATATACGTACAATGTAGTTTTATCTATTCTTCCGTAGACATATCTCTTTTCTACAGTTGTCATGTTAAGCGTGCTGGACGACTTACTAGTAGACTTACTAGTCGTCTTACTTACTGGTCTCGGAAAAAATGACCAGCGTGCTCGTACAATCAACCGCATATCGATGGCAACAAACCATTCCAGGCAGAGCCCGTCTTGTAAGAAACTTACATACAAGCCAGTTCCAGTTATAACGTTTTTGTTACCATTGATATGTAGTTGACTATACAAAAGGTTTTATTTTCTTTATTTACGCATCAGTTATAATATAAAAGAACAATGACTTCTTTTCAAACAATGATTTAGAAATCGGCTCACCCGAAACAGTACAAGATTTTCCGGAATATCAGAACAACCATATCCCATTTTCTATTACGGAAGCGTATTGTTTAAAACATATAGCAGACCCACAAAATTATATTCGCTATTTGTTTTTCACTCAGGCTGGTATAATGGAATTAAATTATCTCTAATAATAACAATTAAGGGTGTGCTCATAGGGTAAAATAATAATTAATAAGAACAGCGAACATAACCTGGTAATAATCACCTCTAGGTATATAAGTCGAAGCATTACTACACCTACGCTATGCAAACGGGGTTTTACTATGTATTGTTTGGTAATTAGACGGCCACCAACTTAATTGGTTATGAATTACTAATTGAGCGGAAATTCTAGTTAGGACCAGAATAGTCTACGGGATAATAGGTCTGGTATGAATTAAATTTCGGAGGAGAATTCCAATTGCGAATGTCTTTGAAGCCAAACTAAACATTTTGGGGACAAAGATGTCTGAATAAAGCTGTCTTATTTAGACAAATAAGAAAAATGTTTGTTCACGTTCGTCCATTAGGTGAGCATGCGCCTATTAATGGAACGAGCTTGGTGTCTATCGAGTTATGCTGACCATGAATCAACATAAATGAACGAGTCTATCTCCGTTCTATTAAACCATCTTTTGATTCTCATCTTTATTTCCTCAATCGATACAGTGAGTGCAAACGTCTATCTTATGAGCCTACACGGTTGATATTGATAATGGTACATTATTGTCCAAGCCTGAAATAAAAGTGATTTTAAAAGACGAGGCCCCAGCCGAGTCCTTTTTAACCAAACGAGGCTGTTAATTGCTATTTCGGCCGAGACTTGTATAGAAGTACGTTCTCTCATTTGCAAGGACATAATACACAAATTAATTCAACAGTATCTAATTTTCATCCGCGCCAATTCGTCTGCGCGCGGTTCTTGTTCTATTTTCAAACTTTAGAAAACAATAAATGCGCATTCTGCCTTTAAAATAATAAATATCGTGTATCTAAAAATACCTAATTTATGTAAGTGTGTACTTATAAAACCTAGCTAGCATAATTTAATTTTCTGTTATTGTCCTGTTGGAAATTGCTGGCGTGTTATTTTGATGCGAATGGAAAAGAGCCGATTGATGTATCATCAACATCATCATTTCAGCCGAAAGACGTCCACTGCTGAACATAGGCCTCCCCCAAGCATCGCCACAACGACCGGTCCTGAGCCCTCCGCATGCAGCATTGATGTATTCTTTTTTTTAAATAATGAAGCAATTTTCGAGCAAGTGGGAGAAAAGAAATTTGTCTTCTAACAAAGAGTAATCTTTTACCGTAGTAGTAGTCTTACCTAAAGTTATTTGTTCTATGCCCAATGTAAGAATCGTGTCACAACACGACAAAGTCACATCCTTTATTATCCAGACAGCGATGGTATGAACATAATTAGATCAAAGTCAAGACAGGTGGCACTAGCATGACTCTGACGTTGCTGACGTCGACGTCGAAGTGTGGACGTCTGTGTCTGCACTTACCTATCAATTTGAATTAGACGCTCCGACAGGACGCAGGTAGCCGTGCCGCCTTTGAATACTGCCATGAACCACTTCGCACTGAGATGGGTAATTGGGGATTCTGGTTACCTGGACTGATTTTCTGGTACAATGAAAGTGAGGGAGATGTGAGGTTGAATTTTATTATTAATTAACAGTAACCCTCAGATAGTCAAGGAGAATTATGAACGTTCCTATGTTAAGGAAAACATGCTTACAAATATTTTTACGCTCCTTTCAGGCTAAAAGGTTTCCAAGATCATTAAAGCCATTGAATAATGCCTCGAAAATGATGTTAGTCAAAATCCAGAATAATGGAGAAGGAATGAGGGGGGGATCTTCCGCAAATCCTATTTCTTTACTTCGGTTACGCGAAATGGGGAGAATTTCTTGCAAATTGGACAGAGGAAAAGTTGTTACCTCACTCGCGTGAACTACACTGAAGCCAATTTTCATTCTTCAGCGTTAAACTTTGAATATAATTTACTGAATAGACTTTAAAGCTTTTATTTGAAAATTTCAGATAAATAGACGGAAAGTGGCCCAAGATCCAAAATTTAATTCGTATAGCGAAGAGAGTTCTTGTCGTAGCCATTCATGTATCGGCTCACTTTGTGTAATGTATGCAAAGCGAGCTAATAAAACGCGAGTCGCCCCGGTAGCGCAGTAAATTTGAGAACAGTTGACATTTATCCAAAGTTACATCCGTTACAATAACAGTCGCAGTTACGATATCCGAGCGCGCTCTGGCGTCCATTTGTTCTAGTTCCAGAGGCAGTGCGCTGCAGCTAGCTCACTCTAATGTAATGGAAAACTTTACACAAACACGTTCCGAAGCTCTCGCGGATTAGACGCACCGAATCGCGCGCCTCACTACGGCTTCGGCGAAGCCCACCGCGCCGCTTAAAATTCACAATGCATCTACCGCCCGTATCTTAGTAGATACAAAAATATTTGCCATCACGGCGTATCCTAAGCCAGCGTTTAATCAAGTATACCTGCACGCTGCAGCGCACCAAATTATTTTGATTAAGCCTTCCACAACCACTATTTATTAGCTATTCTCTATACGTGGCTGTTTGATGTAGGTGAGAACAAGCACCAGATACTCGACTTCGCCTTGCTAATCAACGGAGCTTTGTCTTGCTTAGAATCCAGAAGCTCAATAGATCAACGTCACACTCATTACTCGTCTTACACATTTCACTTCATGACAAAGGATTACCAAACGCTTCTGAAATCCTGTGTGTTTACCATTGTAAGTTTTTATCGATATGATATCGATAGTAATTCATTACTTGGTCAACCGGGACAAACGGAAGCGCCCGACGACGGTAAAACTGATATATTTCTGTCTATATTAAGCGCCACAAAAATATGGCGCAATAAACGTGTAGACAGCGTGACAGGTAAGAGATTGATAGCTTAATTCAAAGTCACACGCTGTACCATACGGCCTTTTTTGTCACGAGGGATCGAGTTTTATACGCGTCTAAGTAACGGGTGGTGCTGCCCGAAGGAAATGAGAAAGTTATCGGTATCTAAATCCTCGCCCTGGGGACCGTCGAACATTCCTAATAGATATAAAATCCGGGGCTTCGTATAATTCAATTTCTGTATGTGGAATGGTAGGCAGCGGTGCGGCCGGTGGGGCGATTTATGTGTGGTCACGTTGACGGTGAGATGCAATCTGACGAGCGTCGCGTGCCATCGCGTCGCTACCTCGTGTCGTTTCATTGTCGTTGTCACCGTGACGTTTGCGGTCGGTTGCGGACGACACATCTAGCTAATATTTACAATGCTTAGCGCTGAGAATCACTTCCATGCGTGTCTAAACCACATTTTAGCTTAATGTAAATTTAATACGTCCGAGCGTCCAGAGGCTCTACTGGGAAAAGTGTAACATTTCCACCTCTCTAAAAGTGCTCTCGCTACACAATAGCGGCAGAGTGAATATACATTTACTAACATTAATATTATATTAAAGTAAGTGTTTTCCGAGCGGTTACAAGCGGCGATAGTGTTCGTATAAAACTGCTTTTCTGTCAAAGCTGTTAACGAGCGCTATATAGCAAAGTAACCAGAACTTTAGCAGCAAGTCAGCAACACAACCAAAGAGACTGCTTAGGCATGAAAACTTCAATTGTTTGTTTATTTTTAGGTACTAATAAATTCTCTTTGTTAATTTATTAATGTGATTTCGAAGTCTCTAAAAGCAACTCAAGAAGTTTGACAATGCCGAGAATAATAGAACGAGGTATAAATATTGAGTCAATCTAGTGGAACGGCCGTCCAAATTAGCAGCCATCAAAGTTCACATAAATCGGGTCGAGACATAATGTGAGCCGATAAACCGTGCAGTTAACATCATAAATTATAACATCAGAGGTCGAACGGGCCGTAGGTCATATCCTTAACATTAATGTTATCTGCAGTAATAAACTATCCGGGGTATCCGCTTCCATTTGTCGTAATATTCACCGGACGAAGCGCACGTGACTAGAACAAGCGCGCTCCCGATAATATACAACAAAATTATACAAATATTCGTAAATTATTCTACGTACTGGCGTAGTACTGTTTTCTATTATGTGGTACTCTATAGTCTGGATACAGTTTCATGGAAAAAGGCAACCCCTGCCTCAAAATGAAAGAATGAGTAGCAGCATACTTCTCTAACAACTAATTTCTGGTCATACAAGTTCTGGAAAGAAAAAGGCAACTCCTGCCTCTAAATGAAAGAATTAGTAGAATAAGTTAGAATGGAATGAAATGATAAAAAGAAAGTGAACACTGAGATGACGGCTGATAGAGATGTATGGAAGAGAAAGACATGCTGCGCCTACCCCAAATAACCTGGGATAAGAACAGGATGATGATGGCTTGTCTAACAACAACGTAGTGACTCGTCACCAATCTCTATGCTATACCCAGTAATCATGGCATAGATGTTGCCGTCGACGGTCACGTCAGCGTCGTGGCTGACATCAATTTATGGCCGATTCCTGTTTTTATTTCGCCATTTCAATGTTGTTCAAATTGATGGGTACAATCATCACTTAAAGGTTTGCTATTAAATTCAAAACCATCCTGTATATTCGACATCAGAGTAACACAAAAGCGACAAGCTCACTAAACAATCTGGGCTAATACATCGGTTAATCAACGTAATGGCCCGTCGGCTGTATTCCCGTTAAGTAATTCGTGTTTCAAACAAAACTTTTGTTCAGCGTTTTTAATTTAAGCTCGCTCAGAATGAGTGAACTCGATTTTAAGTACCGCCCACGGCTGGAATTTGGACCAAGTTTTAGTTTTACAACTTCTGTGCCTAGAAACAAAAAATTCTAACAATTAGGCCGTTTTATTCAGGTAAATATTAATCGTTTATTTTATTTCAGCGAACTCTGCCAAACGAGTTGAATAGTTGATTTGAAGTGTTAACTTTCCTGAACGCCTCCAATGTTTTCCAATTTTTTTTTAAATAATTACTTAACACAAAATAATTTATCTGCCTATTATTTAAAACCATTATATAACTAAAAACACATTGTACCTACGCATTGTTTAAATCATACCAGATGACATTTTAATTCATCTGATAAAAATACAGGTTGTGATTAGTTACTGTAAAAGAATATATCCATGAGTAAAAACAAAGGAGTAATTTTTTTCATAGATCTGTACTATTACAGTTACTGATCACACCAGGGTTCGAAGTGATATTTATCATTGATAATTAAAGATAATTATCGCGATAACTATCAAGAGACATATTTATCTTGATAATTTCGAACCCCGGATTATACCGTTTTTTCCAGACCAAAAAAAATAGATTCGGTATACTTATTTTATAAAAAGTATTTAAACACATCTTCAACCCTAATGATGTTAGCGCAACATAGTTATTTATTTGTTAAACTTGGACCAGATTACATGAATAGAATTTAGCACAGGCTTAAAATATAAGTACTAATTTAATCTAGTTAAAGGGTAGAGTACTGTTCTCCTAGATAGGCAACAAACCCCGGATCATACCCTGTTTTTTCCAGATTGAAAAAAAAGATCCAGTATACTTATTTTATAAAAAGTATTTAAACACATCTTCAACCCTAACGATGTTAGCGCAACAAAGTAAATATTATTCTGTGAAAGAAGTTTAATGCCAGTGTCGCGTGTGACGAGCTTTTTTCTATTTTGTCGGTACTTAGCTGGCGCGGCGGACAGTCGGCGTCGTATGTCACAAAGAGAAAAGTATTTCTCATTTGCTCGAGAGAGGAAAAACAACGAAAACACCGTACGGCCCGCCCTCAATCTCCTTTGGCTCGGAGACAGACGAATATTATTTCAATTAAGATCCACTAACACAAAGTCTACGAGTACTTATTCGTGATAGCAGTCATGCTGTTTAATTGGCGTAACTTGAAAACTGATTTTATTTTCCGCATCCTTGATAACGTTGGAGGTTAAGGTTCGGTCAGACTGGCGACAGAATCACTGCGAAAAAGCTACTGCAGGCCCTACTAAACTACAGGGCCCAGCCGATGATATTTAAAAGAACAGAATGTTAATAGCGCACGCAATCTGAAGACTCAAAAACGTCCTAATTAAGACATTTTTGTATTAGTCCGCGTCAAGAAAGGCGCCGAGCGTGACCGGTGACAAAAAAAAAGTAAAATGCTGTCGTGTGTGTACACAAAGTGTACCAATTATGATGCGAAAGTAACTTAAAGTAACGTACTTACTTACGTTGTACTAGTTTATGTGTATTGTGCTACCGTTGCGTAAGGATATTTTTTTTGTTAAGGTATGACATACCTATACTTTTAAATATCATTGGGCCCAGTCAACACGGTGGAAGTGCAGGTGTAATTCGGTTTAACGAAGCTCTGGCTCCTCAACTGCATGGACTTCTTTTCTATTTCTAATCCGGTTCTTAGAGGCTTTCAAAATTAGCGTGCACCGTACGTGCGTAGGGTTTCCGTCTCTGGGAGTCGCTGCCATTCATAGTCTTGTCGCGCGTCGGCGTCGCTGTGGATGATACCTTATCTGTTCAACCTTATTTTTAGGCAATTATGCGATTTTATGAGTACTAATTGGGACAGCCAGAAATCCTTGAGGTAGTGATGTAATTGGCTGAATGGAATGATAAACTGACTCGATTGAAAGCAGGAAGTTATATGTATTACCTACATATTGTTTTGTTTTTAGTTGAATTAGATACTTTCACCTTAATTATAAGTTAGCTCAGTCATTAAATTTGTGCATGCTGTGGCCTCCTGTAAGTGAAGGAGTACACCAGATAGAATCCTTTATCTGTCACTTGTGATTTTTTGTGTATATCTTATGTTGGAGGTCCTCAATAATATAAAAAAATAAATAAATAAATAATATCTCATTTATTCCAATTAAATCCAAAGTCTCTATGATAACTTTTGTTTTAGTTATACATAGTTATTTATTTGTTAAACTTGGACCAGATTACATGAATAGAATTTAGCACAGGCTTAAAATATAAGTACTAATTTAATCTAGTTAAAGGGTAGAGTACTGTTCTCCTAGATAGGCAACAAACCCCGGATCATACCCTGTTTTTTCCAGATTGAAAAAAAAGATCCAGTATACTTATTTTATAAAAAGTATTTAAACACATCTTCAACCCTAACGATGTTAGCGCAACAAAGTAAATATTATTCTGTGAAAGAAGTTTAATGCCAGTGTCGCGTGTGACGAGCTTTTTTCTATTTTGTCGGTACTTAGCTGGCGCGGCGGACAGTCGGCGTCGTATGTCACAAAGAGAAAAGTATTTCTCATTTGCTCGAGAGAGGAAAAACAACGAAAACACCGTACGGCCCGCCCTCAATCTCCTTTGGCTCGGAGACAGACGAATATTATTTCAATTAAGATCCACTAACACAAAGTCTACGAGTACTTATTCGTGATAGCAGTCATGCTGTTTAATTGGCGTAACTTGAAAACTGATTTTATTTTCCGCATCCTTGATAACGTTGGAGGTTAAGGTTCGGTCAGACTGGCGACAGAATCACTGCGAAAAAGCTACTGCAGGCCCTACTAAACTACAGGGCCCAGCCGATGATATTTAAAAGAACAGAATGTTAATAGCGCACGCAATCTGAAGACTCAAAAACGTCCTAATTAAGACATTTTTGTATTAGTCCGCGTCAAGAAAGGCGCCGAGCGTGACCGGTGACAAAAAAAAAGTAAAATGCTGTCGTGTGTGTACACAAAGTGTACCAATTATGATGCGAAAGTAACTTAAAGTAACGTACTTACTTACGTTGTACTAGTTTATGTGTATTGTGCTACCGTTGCGTAAGGATATTTTTTTTGTTAAGGTATGACATACCTATACTTTTAAATATCATTGGGCCCAGTCAACACGGTGGAAGTGCAGGTGTAATTCGGTTTAACGAAGCTCTGGCTCCTCAACTGCATGGACTTCTTTTCTATTTCTAATCCGGTTCTTAGAGGCTTTCAAAATTAGCGTGCACCGTACGTGCGTAGGGTTTCCGTCTCTGGGAGTCGCTGCCATTCATAGTCTTGTCGCGCGTCGGCGTCGCTGTGGATGATACCTTATCTGTTCAACCTTATTTTTAGGCAATTATGCGATTTTATGAGTACTAATTGGGACAGCCAGAAATCCTTGAGGTAGTGATGTAATTGGCTGAATGGAATGATAAACTGACTCGATTGAAAGCAGGAAGTTATATGTATTACCTACATATTGTTTTGTTTTTAGTTGAATTAGATACTTTCACCTTAATTATAAGTTAGCTCAGTCATTAAATTTGTGCATGCTGTGGCCTCCTGTAAGTGAAGGAGTACACCAGATAGAATCCTTTATCTGTCACACATTTTTTGTGTATATCTTATGTTGGAGGTCCTCAATAATATAAAAAAATAAATAAATAAATAATATCTCATTTATTCCAATTAAATCCAAAGTCTCTATGATAACTTTTGATAAGATTGATGACCACAGATAACGGATAGTATTCTGTTGCTCAGATTGGTGACACTTCAGTCAAAAAGTAAACCATAAGGTCGTATATTTTTTACAACTTTATTCAAGATGATATTATAACAAACAAGCTGCGCAGAATAAATCCATTGAACCCATGCGGCCACGCACCGAACTCTTTTATTTTAAGGTTCAAAATAAAACCCTCGACTGCATTCTAGTAAGCTAGTAACGTACGTAACATTGTTATACTGACAGGCAGAACAAACACGAGCACGCCATATTTCAATACAGCAGCTTCCACAGTGAGCGTAGAACTACAGTAATTCAATTATGTGCTGTCTTCAAAGTGAACACTGTGCGTTGCAATGCAACTTATATGTTTTAACATTAATTTAAGTTGTGCGAGGTTCGGTTGAAACGGAACTGTTGCTGAAATACGACTGTCCAACTTGGTTCTTTGGTAATTTCTCTTTGTAAGACATATAAACGCTAGGTTTCACCGATCACGTGCTGTTTTCAGCCGTTTCTCGGCAATTCACAGTAAACTGCTTCATAATTTCCTTAGCTATAATCTCAGACCAAAATAATAAGTTAGACGGAGTGCGTAGAACTAGTGACGTAAGCCAGAATAAGGAATACTAAATAAAAGAAAAGAAAGAAAAAATATTTATTGCCACAACAAGACGACATGCGGTAGGTGAACATAAAAATAACTTCATTAGGTACATTATAGGAATTACAGTAATACATAGTTGTAACATCATAAAAAAGTAACTTTGCATGTCGGAGTTGCAGCAAAGAGAATAGCATGCGTCTAATCCTCAGACCAAAATAATAAAATTGACGCTCCCAATCGCGGCTCGGGAACACTGTGGGCGGAATAATAGGTACTCCTTTGCCATTTAGTACTCATTTTTCTGGCTTCAGTAGCCGGTTCTACGCGCTCCATCTATCTTATTATTTCGGTCTCAGGCTTCTAATACACACGTACTCGGTCGCGGTACTTCGTATCGGTTAGTCGTTGTCTGTAACTAAAACTAACTGAATACCAAGTGAAAACTTAGTTGGATTGTGACACCAGCACAATATTACGCTAAGTTCCGCCTGGCGCTACGTTAATCCCAAATGTAGCTTTTATGAACACTAGCATCCCAACGCGTCGCTAATATTTTAAGATAAGTCCTGGATATTAAAATATTTTCGACTTAGTTCTCCGTGCTCAGGGTGGAGCGATGTAGAATATTGTATCTTAGCTACTCATAATACCGCGCACGTCGTCTGAGAAAAAGGAATTACGATTTCCATAAGTGACGGGAAGTTCACTTTTAGTTGAGTGCTATAAGGTAGTGTAGGCTTTAAGGCTATTAAAAGAATCACCGCCAAGCTGAAAGTCCCGTATTCTACCCATCATTACTACGTTTTTTTGTCTTACCCCGATACCCATTAGAATGTAATTTTAAAATCGGTTGTTGGTTGTTGATAGTAAAGTTGAACGATGCGTGATTACCCTACGGTCAGTAACCCGCCACTCTTCATACGTGAATTATAGTAAAGTTTACACCCAACACTATATATATTCAGGTGCGTGACTTCTATCTCGTGTTAAATCCGCTTGCGGTCAGTGCTGTACCGCAAACTAATGAAGTTTAATTCAACTGAGGATACAGTTTTTATAATGAATATTTTAATATGAATTTGCAAATGTACGTGTGTAATATTAATCGGATTACATTCACCTGTCGGCGATTGCTTCACTAGGCTTTGGACAGCATTACTTATTAACGACTTGTTGACTTGATCGTATAACGTTTGACTACGATATGAAGGTGTACAGAGCTAAGTGTGATCACATCTAATGAAATTATAACATTAATTAACGATTTATGCCTACATAAAAATAATGATTACCTGAGAAATAAGAAAATTCTCTGTAAACAAATCGTTAATTGTCGACACTCAGCTCCATCGCCCACTTTTGTTTTTCTTTCATTGTCCTTTATTGCAGTCCCGGTGGAAAGAAAAATCTCCCGTTTACTCTGAACCTTTGCCAGAGATAAATTTGTTGAATATTTGTCCTTGTCAGCGCGAGTTTGCCGTCTCCCTATTGTAAGCGACATCTCCTCGGCTGATTAAGAGAAGTTGGAGCATTCCACGCCACTTGCAATATTAGCGGCTCAGCGCATCGCAGCCGACCTACACAGAACCTACTTTTGAACTGGGAAGTTTGTTTTCGAGTATTTTACAAGCGAGATAAAATTTTACAAAGGAATATCGTAAGTTACCAAAAGTATGCTAAGGAAACAAGTAATGCTATGAATATCTATGTTGTTTCGTTATGTTTCAGAAATTAACTTTAATTTTCTTTATGTGGAATGTGAGATAGTTTTTAAGTTGTTTAATAAATTATTACTAATTCAAGACAACAATCAGTCCAGTGATAGAGATGAATAATTATTTACATTTACTACCTATACCTAAGAACTAAGACTAAGGGATTCACCAGAGGATGGGCAGCAGCGTTCTCTCAGTATTTAACCAACCAACTACGATCGCCAACCCGCCTGCCAAGCGTGGCGATTATGGCATATCCCCCCTTCTTGGGGGAGGCCTTTGTCCAGCAGTGGACGTCTTTGGGCTGAAATGATGACTACTTATACCTTATATTTTAACTAATTGCATGCTGTATAATTATATGGCAAAATGTATCTTTGGACCTATAATTAAAATGAACCATTCTCTGCCGGTGCAGAGAATGGTTCATTTTCGTTTTTTTTTTAACGTTAAGTATTGCACAACCCTATCTCTTCTCATGGGTGTCGTAAAAGGCGACTAAGGGATTCACCAGAGGATGGGCAGCAGCGTTCTCTGAGCATTTAACCAACCAACTGCAATCGCCAACGTGCCAGCCAAGCGTGGCGATTATGGCATACACCTTTTTTGGGTAGGCCTATCTCCAGCAGTGGACGTCTTTCGGCTGAAATGATGATGATGATCCTCTGTTCCACATTTTAAACAAATAAAGTTAATTTGAATGTAACCATTGCACATTGTACATCTCGACAATACTGTTTCCCAATAGAACAAGGATATTCATCTCAACAGCCTTTACCTATGTTGTCACCATTGCTAATCTTGGACATCATCCAATCACGAACTACTTTACCTTCTTCGTTACGAAGTAAACACACATACTATGAATGTCCCTAATAAGATGCACAACGATCATCACTAGTTGTCGTGGAGGCACAATCACGCGCGATCACTTTACGAAACGCATTGCGTCCTTGCAAACAGATTCGAACTTGCAACGTTCATACCAAATTAGTTTCCGGAGTCGACCTTTGAATGAGAATGGCATATATATGTGTATAAATAAAACAATTTGTTTATGGACATGTTTACATTATGGTACTTTAAATTATAAACAACAGTAGCCAGGGAAAGCTTCCAATTAAGAAACTTTGATTAATTTTGTAATTTTATTTAGATACTCACATGACATTTACGATTCTGTTAAGTACAATACTTGCCAATCACAATCAATAATGTTGTTTACCAAAATTTCACCGTCATCGTCTCAGTAAACCGTTCAAGTATGGAAAAAATGTGCGAATTTATTTAGAACTTAGAATAATTAGGCTTAGAACCGCAGTAGTCGCACGCGGAGTGAAGCAAATTCAAGTTGGCCTGAAAAGGCTACGAGTACAGCTTACGGGCGCCTATGTGTGTGTCGGCGAATTTACGTGCCATTTGCGAGCACACGTCGACTGTTTATGTGCTTCAATTTTAAGCGGAACATTGAATGATAAAGAATAAAGAATTTTTACAGTGTAAATTATTAAAATAATATTATGTTGTGGAGACTGGAGCCTGTACTAGGTGAACCTATGTTACAGGTCTCCAGGACTCCCAACTACCCGGACATAGTAAATAAAAGTTAATCTATTATATTAACATTTCGGAATTATTCATAAAAATCTTGGTGTCACGGATGTGTACATAATTTATAGTTAAGGTAATAATAACAATGAAAGTGTGAAAGTGTAGTGTAAGGATGTAATGCGTTGTAATGATACTATAACTCTATGTCTTATATATTACTCTAAGATTTGAAAGAACTAGGTACCTACGTAGAAACTTTTTTATAAACACCGCTCATGAGTACAAAAGTTCTACCAAGTAGGTACCTACACCATAAAATCTTCTCATAATTCATACGTCGAAATTATGGCTGTAAAGTCATAACTTTTGCTTCACATCCATGCCATCCAGCATATACCAGAGCATAATGAGCCTGATAAAATTGCACTCAGCGAACAAACTGGTAGAGCCATACAACGCGCTGTATTCTCTTTCAATACTAATGAACCGCACACGTGGCGCAACGTACCGTGTTCGTTCGCTATGAAAACTTCCATAATTCGCGCATCATCATGTAACGTACCGCCACTGTTGCCAGGTCTCCCGATTTTCCGGGAGATTCACAGATTTTCCTAAAAATCTCCCGATCTCCCGATTTTCGACAAAAATCTCCCGTTTTTTTTACAATCCTGATATAAAGCCTATTATTAGGAATAAGATCAAAACCTGGCAAAAAAACTGCATAAAATGAAACAGACGGATAAGTTGCTGCCCTGAATATTTCCGTCACTCCCAGTATATCGTATGTTCACTAATTTGTTTTATTACGCAGGGCAGTGAAATGTAAAAAATTAAACTGCTTTGATTTTAATATTACAGCTGGAATGGTGGCAAAATATAATAACGTGATTACTTCAATAACTTTTTTGTTGAAAAACAGCATCTCCCGATTTTTTTAATTTTTCCTCAATACATATCCCGCTTTTTTCATAATAAGCCTCCCGGATTTTGAAAATCAGACCTGGCAACACTGCGTACCAACGAACGTGTTGCTGTTACAACCTCCAATTAGGCTGTATGTTTAATGAGCGTGTACGGAATTCCTGTTGAATGATTGACACATTAATCGTGATGATTATTATAAAGTCGGACATAAAACTGACATAAGTGGGACAATTGCAGAAATGTAATTAATGCTGAGAACTTGAGTAGTCTCTTGCAAAATGCAATATTTATCTTGGCATCTTTGCTATTCTATGTAGATGTGACCCTCTTATTATGGGTATTCCAAGAGGATTTCAAAACAAAAAAAAACAGTTTTGTCTCTTATCTGACACATTTCCAATTTTTCTGTCACTACCTACATGAGTAAAAAGTCAATTGACGCCATTCAGCCATTGAAACTGGCATAAAACAAATATCGAAATCGCAAAAGCTGTGCCAACAAGAGCGTCAAACTCGTTGGACTAAAAAAAAAGAAAACAAATCATAAACACAAGCTCGGGCTAACACAATAAAGAGCAAAACTGTAAGGTTGCCAGTACTTAGTAGCTGCTTAATCTACTAAACCACAGATATTACTCGCAATGAATTCCCCCGCCGCCGCCAGCGCAACTCCAGCCCGGTATTAATTAAAAATAACCACAAACTTTCCGTTCCATACTAATGGAATGGATGCTGTCCACTGCCAACTTTTCGAACAAACAAAACTTCATATTGTGCGGCACAAAAGGAAATGTAAATGTACCAAACACGTAAGTTCGAATACGAAACGGGTTTGAATAGTGTGAAAATGATTTCGATACTTTTGATAACTTTGAAAATATATAACTAGTAGTAGTAGTAGAGTTACTTGTGAAAGAGCTTGTCCTTGGAAGTAGACTTTCCATCTTCATGTCTCAGTTTTGGTGAACGCGATCAGCAATACCGTTTAGGGCAACAGCCTAGGTGGTATTGCATTTGTTACGAGCAAAGGTAACCACTTAACATCAGGTGAGCCTTTAAGCTCGTTTTGCCATCGTATGCCATAAAAAATGCCTATATCCATAATTTTGGGGTGTAGTAAAAGAGCCTATACAAGTGACTATAAGTAAGTTCTTGCATTCAATTTTAGCAGTCAATCTGGTTAATAATATGAATTCACCGAAATAGAAGATTGTACAATAATAGTTATTTTTACTGCATTTTACTTAATTCAGTAAAAATACATTGTGCCCGGTCAATGGCAATAGGCTCGACCCCTATTACATGGGACTATAACATAACTACTTACGGCACTGAAACGTGGTCGCTCACAATGGGCTTGATAAGAAGGCTCAAAGTCACTCAATGGAGAAGGCTATGCTCGGAGTGTCCCTGCGTGATCGAATCAGAAATGAGGAGATTCGCAGGAGAACGAAAGTGACCGACATAGCCCGAAGAATTGCCAAGCTTAAGTGGCAGTGGGCGGGGTACATTGCTCGCAGAAATGATGGCCGATGGGGCAGTAAAGTTCTGGAGTGGCGACCGCGTACTGGAAGGCGCAGCGTGGGTAGGCCCCCCAAAAGGTGGACCGACGACCTGGTGAAGGTCGCGGGAACCCGTTGAATGCGCAAGGCGCAGGACCGGTCGTTGTGGCGATACTTGGGGGAGGCCTATGTCCAGCAGTGGACGTCTTTCGGCTGAAATGATGATGATGATGATAACATAACTGGCGAAATGTGGGTGTATTATACACCTCTGCCTACCCCTTCGGGGAAATACAGGCGCTGTTATGTGTTATGTTATGTTTACATAATATACTGTTTTTCTTGTAAAACTTTTGCAGAACATAGTTATATGAAACTGCATATAAAACTTGTAGGAAGTTGAAAAAATTAAAAATTCATTATTTGTAAGTCGAGATGAATATGTATGAAACTGGGTCACTGCAGAAAATTTTATTTTTGCGCCGACGAAGATGAACTCTGTTTTTCTAGAACATGGTATGTTTCTCAAGAGTTGTTAATAAATAAGTTTTTCTGTTTACCTTGGCAACTTGAGAAACCCAACTAGAATCACAAATTAAAAACAGCCTGCGCAGAATAAATAAGACTTGAAGTCAAACTGCTTCTAATAATGAGATTAACCTTAACTGAAGATCTTGTCACGTTCCTTAATGAGACAGCTATTAAGGAAGGTGGATAAACCGCAAACCACAACTAAACAGTCTTCATTGGCCTTAACTACTCATAACTAAGTCCATTGAACTAATTAACTGCTGGTCAACAAACTCGCGGAATTGTAAGCACTGTACAAAAGTACCCATATCAATAATAATATAATGCAGTCGTACTATAAAACTAGTTCCGTGTTCATTGCAACTTTTTCACTTCCAAATTATTAATCTTACCATATCATCCTCATCCTCCGAGCCTTTTCCCAATTATATTGGGGTCGGCTTCCAGTCTAGGTAAATGCGTCTGAACATCAGTATTTTACACGGAGCGACTGCCATCAGACCCCCGCAACCCAGTTACTGGGTAATACTGACATTCGGAGGTTAGACCAGTTGTCCGACTTTCAGGCTCCTGACTACCCGTAACGACTGCCAAAGATATTCGTATGACAACCGGGACCGACAGCTTAACGTGCTCTCCGAGGCACGGACGGGTCTCGATGTGTAACGAAACGGTCACCCATCCACAGACTGACCGCGGCAAGTGCAGTTTAACCTTGCATTAATCTTACCATATGTATATCTTAAAAATAACGTGCACGCACGACGCACTGTACAAAACGTTTGAAGAGGCTTGTAAAAAGAGAGCTCTCTCGCTGCTGTATGTGGGTGTCGAGCGAAACCTCAAACTTTAAATCAAAATGGTGGCGTATATCCTCTAAGCAAACTTTTAATTGCGGCTCCTGGTTATACAGTTCATACTGTGCGACAATTCATGTTAGACCTTAATGAATTTTAGTACTGTAAATTTCGGAATAACCGGAAACATTTGCGTTTACCCAATGCTTCTCACTGAGTAACACAAATAAAAACCTTATTACTAATGCGAATTCATTAGTTGATAGAACCGATGATTCCGAAATTTTAGCTAGTCGCTGTTAAATGCATGGACATTTAAATGCTCATCAGTTACACTTGTCTGCATTTAATTTGGTGGATTTCGGAAATTTTGAGAATTTGATTTTTAATAACTTTGTTTAATATGTGGTAAAACTATGATAAACTGACCTGAAAATTTCAACGCAAACTTTCAATAATAATATAATAAGGTATCCCTTTCATAAAATTGTGACCCAGCTGGAAGATAGCGACAAAAAGGTTATATTAGAAGGCTTATTTATTAGAACCATAGGGAAAGTAAAGTTTAGCGAAAAGGGTCTGGACCTAAAACGTGGGGGCGAACGAAGTACGGCGATATTATTGAACGCAGATAGAACATAGGACTTGGGACACAAATCGATTTGCTCGACCAGCTGAAATTTTAAAATGTCGGAAATATGGTGAACTAAGTAGAACACCAGAATAGAAACCGTGTGCTGTAAACTGCAGGTTCGTTTTCCATTTGTACAATTTGAATAGTTTAAATTCTTGGTCCTCACGTGAACTTGTTTTTAAATTGAATTGTTTTATTTGTACTCGAATGGAGTTGTATTCTGGGAGAATTAATGTTGTTGTCTAAAAGCTTAGATTCTTCTTACATTTGGATGTTTATTTGTCCTTCAATAAGATGATATGCATAAGATAAGATAAATATTTATTTTCTCGCCACAATATTACATTAAAAATAACATTTCTTATATAAGTACATATTTAGGTATATATTGTGGGAGACTGGTGCCTAAACTAGGCTCGAGGCCACCAGGACACCAGGTCTCCACCATTAAAAATTTGGTAAATTTTATTTCTATATAGTGTTATTAAGATTAGTATAATGGTGTGTAGGTGTGAGTGTGGTGGGGGTGTGTTAGTGAGGGTACTGTTAATTAGATTCTTAAGTGTAAGTTAATAATGTTGTAATTGCATAAAAAGAAAGTAAACACGTAGATAACGGCTGATAGAGATGTATGGAAGAAAAAGACATGCTGCGCCGACCCCAAATAAATTGGGATAAAGGCAGGAGGATGATTTGTCCTTCAATCACGCTGAAACGGCTGGATGTATTTCGATGAGATTTGGCACACAGATGATGATACTTTTTATCGACATATCACGAAAACGAAGCCGCGGACATCTGCTAGTATCATCAACAAAGCATCGAATATTTCATTAATATAAAATAATACAAGACTTAACAAAAATTCATACAATCATGCGGTATATTATAGACAGATAATTGATATATTATTGACATCAGATATCGCCACAATTAAGTATCGTGCAGCACATTGCGGATGTATTATGATTTAATACAACATGGCCGGCAAAATCAGTAATTACGTCAACTACATGTGTCACATTACACATGCGCTCTGATAACAATGAAATGTCTGGAGATGGCAACATTAATGCGGGTTGTTGAATAATAATAGAGTGGAAACCCAACGGTACCCACACAATATGTTAATACATATCGTAATCAATAGCATACCGTTCCAAGAGTTAAGCATCAAAGGTAGCATGACAAAAGTCCACAGAGGGTCGATTCTCGTAATTTTAAATGTTTAAAATATAGGTAATGTCTTATGTCACAAATAAAAGTCAAAAAGGAACATCTACTGTCATAAAATTGACATTTACACCACTAATATTCAATCGGAACTAAATTTTTAACATTTCTAATTTCAAAAAATTTGCCTTTAGGTAACTGCCTCCGTCTTGTAACAATTAGGCAAATGCAGATATTATCTGCCAATACTAGGGGATTGCTTAATAGCGTTCAGCCTTATCTGAAGGAAGTGTGAAGTCCAACATTTAGCCTTACCCTTCTGATAATCTTTTAAATAAGGTAGGGAATTAACAAACTTCAATATTATGTTAGATATCTAAACCTTTTGTATTTGTCACCGTTTCTAAAAAAATACCGAACAGAAAATACTTCCTTTAAAAATGAGGCCTTTGAATAAATAAATACAGGCCACGAAAGAATTCGGTGGAATCCTAAATTAACCTCAATGGACCTATTTATTTAGTCTTGTACCAACCCCTGACAAATTATCCCAGTTTCTTTTATTCCTGAACATAAATTTTATTTAAGGTTCCAAAGGCAATTTTCAATTTAGATAGTTAATTAAAAGTCCTCCTAATTTGTTGAAGCTCAATATTGACGAGGAACTTTATGCCGGGTACAGACCAAGCGAACGAAGGCAAGCGAAGGCGAACGGTGATTTTCACAGATCGACACCGCTTTTCGCTGTTATGTCCTCATAAAGTGAACACCAGTTAAAGAGCACAGCCGAACGCGAACGAAGGCCTTCGCTGGATCTCGCTCGCGTTCGTTAAAGCGTCCATATTGAACGTGCGCATTCGCTTGGTAGCCTTCGCTTGCCTTCGTTCGCTTGATCTGTACCCGGCATTTAACAAGAGCTTTTGTTTCTTTTCTATAAATTATTTTAGTTCGCTGGACATTTCGAAATATACGATAAAAAATATTTGTACAAATAATTTGCATGCAGTCGCAACTCGATCAATACAATCATAAAATATTAAAATCACTTTGTTGAGCTTGAGCTAGACGACTGACGTGAATATATTTAAAGCAGGGTAGGAAAAAATATATAAAAAACATGTTTTTTTTTAAATTAATTTCTTAGGCCCTTAAAATCGATTTATAGTAATGCGTCAAAACAGATCGCGCCATTACATGAAGACGGCCGAGGATTTCCCTTACTTGTCTACTATCTTGGGTCATACTAGGCAAATCGAGATACTAAGATCACAGCAACTGTGATTTAAATATATCTGTGACAAATATCTGTAACAAAATACTACCTAGTATTTTATAAAATATCGCTTTTGTATAAAGTAGGAAAATATCGAAGTAATATGTCACTGCTAGCCGCGTAATAAACTTAAAACGATTTGATTTAATTTACTTATTCGTACTAAAGAAAGAAAATAAATAAAGCAATTTGTTAAGGTGAATGTAATACCCTGTAGGTAGCCTGCGAAATTCAAAATTTCTTGCGTTTTTTGCTAATTGTAGCTCTATTTCGCGTTGTATATCGGTCGAAATATGATTCGCGGCAGTAATAACAAAATATCTACTGAATAATACGTAATAAGCTCGATAGGATTCGCAGGAGAACGAAAGTAACCGACATAGCCCGAAGAATTGCCAAACTTAAGTGGCAGTGGGCGGGGCACATTGCTCGCAGAACGGATGGCCGATGGGGCAGTAAAGTTCTGGAGTGGCGACCGCGTACTGGAAGGCGCAGCGTGGGTAGGCCCCCCACAAGGTGGACCGACGACCTGGTGAAGGTCGCGAGAATCCGCTGGATGCGGAAGGCACAGGACCGGTCGTTGTGGCGATGTTTGGGGGAGGCCTATGTCCAGCAGTGGACGTCTTTCGGCTGAAATGATGATGATGATGATGAAGCTCGATACTATTAATTTACGATCAAATTATAGATTTTCGAGCTTGTAGAGCTTATAAAGCTAGGATTATATATTTTATGAGTATTATTCAGTAGATATATTGTTATTACTACCGCGAATCATATTTCGATTGATATACAACGCGAAATAAAGCTACAATTTGCAAAAAACGCAAGAAATTTTGAATTTCGCGGGCTGTCCTGTAGCATTCACCTTAATCAATGTTTTTTTTATTCACTTGATTTACGGACAAAATTAATATCTAATCATATTTTGTATGAAGCTTATATCAAATTCCTATCTTAGTAGGGCAAATCGTGGATAGACTGGATATTAATTTTGGCCGTTAATCATGCCAACCCTGGTTTAATGTGATATATTCCCCGATCTATCGATTTACTTTTATACTTTACAGTTCGAAATAAAATCCTGCGATCGATTCGTAACACAAGTTTGACTGCATAACCAACATTCTGGGGAGTTTCACGTTGTCGAATCATCAAGCCGATCAAGAATTTAATTTTGAGCAACTGCACATCGGATATCTAGGTTGCATTTGAAATATTAAACGGTCATCGGTGCGACATTCCACATGTACCGGCGACTCAATCCAACCAATTACGTGTGACACATGGACATAAAAGGAAACACCCCGCGCCGATTTGTGCTCCAAAGAGTCAGCGGAGGAGGCGGGGCCCAGAGAATTCTGGTCGACTCTCAGAGAGCAATGCATTCCGCATCAATACAAGCGCTGCAATACTACGGTTAGTGACATATGAGTATTGCAATTTCCGAATGCGGGGTCGTTAGTTGGCACAGAACGAGATAGCCGACTCCACGGACTGACTAGAGGAATGATTTACGGACCATTTGCACATCCGATGCTCGCGTTGTTAGAACTAACACTGGTTCGGTTCAATTAAAAAGTGTCAATGGACGTTGACTCTCAGTTAGGCTTTGTTTTGTGTTGCGTCCATTGTGCGCAACTAGCATGAATTGTTCACTTCCTTTTGGTTGTAACAGTGGCTGTCAGTGGACTGTTGCAAAGGCAAACTCGTCTCGGTTCTCGTAGAAACGTTGGATATCACTCTCATACGTTATTGCAAGAGATGATTGACTTCGACAGAGATACAACCGAGAGAGGAAATTCGTTTATACTTCTCGTCTGTAAATAGTTTAAACGTTACGTACGTTTGAAATGATCATAATTTAAACTGTACCTAAAGTAAAACTTAAATGACTGCAACTAGCTCGTAGATACGGAATAAGAGAATTGGTATAAAAATAACATTATGTAAATATGTAGCAGTAATAAATAAAGACAAGAACTGTCTACATTTATTAAGGTCGGCAGCAATTAGATATGGCGACAAGTCAATTACGTGTTGCTGATAGTCTGCCGACCGTTTCGTTTTCATGTCGAAATAAGGACGCGATAACATCTCTGTAATTGACGTCACGTCGGGAAAAAAGTAGCTTGAGAATTGTAATTGTATTGTTTGCTGCCATATATATTCAAACATGCAATGCAAGCAACCACTGTTGTCGATGATTCTATTAACATTTAAACTATAGTATATGATGCCAATCTTCACCTTCAATAATTCAATCAAGCAGCAGATGAGCTGCGAGAACAGCGCCAACGAGAAAACACATGGCTCAATAAGCTTCGAAGTTACTTCCAATATATACATACTTTATCAACAAAATACTGTTATTCGAATACGATAATAGGCTTACTCTAAACTTATGTCGGCGTTATCGTACCAAACTACAAATTGCCAGCAGCAACATCGTTACGATAAACAAGAAAGTAACTACTTCTCCAACTTCATGAAAATGAGAAAAAACGCAATCCGAGGACATCGAATTTACCCCGAAGCAAAACCAATGTACGTCATTATTTACAACAATGTACTAACAAAACGGGATCTGTGAAAAAGAAGTTTCGAATAATACTGAAACACGAATACACGAAATGCGATAAGAAAACTCGGAACAGAATGAGCGTTCGTCGTCCAACATTAATTAATGTGGTGCCTACAAAAGGAACTTGGCTTGTCAAAGAACAACTTGTACAAGTACTGGCCGAGGCAAGTTTGAACACCCGGGGAGACCGTACACTTTTTATGTTCCGCCTCTCGCGACATCTGCAATAATACCTGTGTTATAATCTCACTCGCAACTAGCACAAAAACCCGTCAAGCGAGAGTTTATTTAGCGCTTTTCAGTCTTTGTTTGAGCGGTTTCTATAGTTGCTAACTACCACGTTTCGAACAATGCAAAAGTTTCCTCGAAAGTTGAGATTGAAAACGAGACGAAATTAAGCGTAAATTAAGACTGTTCCAGACGGAATTTCGTAATTAAACATTTAATTTATTTATTCGAAACGTGAGTAGCGAACTTAACATATAAATATCACTTTCTATTGTTTCCGCAATGTGGTAAAACATGAATAATGAAAAGTATGTGTGTAAAGGTGAGCGTAAAGGTAATATTTACGACCGGAAAATACATGTGTGCTGCCGGGAGTAATGTTTGCAGAAACGTAATAATACACTATCTCGTCCCAAGCAACAAACACAACAAAAATGTTGGCGATAAATGAGCGCGTTCATTAACTGAATTTAGTGGGACGATCTTTTGATTATAATTAAATTAGTGTAGTACGACAGAACGAAGAGGGACAGGGGCGAATATCTCTTTTAATCCAATAACAGTCCCCTCTAAGGAGTCGTTATCTGGCGAGACATTCCCCAAAATCAGCTTTTCATTAATTGCTAGACAGCTTTATCTCGCGCCTTACGAACTCAGTCACTGACCCTAATGTAACATTGACGTTGATCCGACGCCAGATTAATTTATTAGCCGGTGCCCGAATGACCGGCTCTACTGGAAATTGACTTAGTTATTAATGTCATATTTTCCTCGACAGATGTCCGAAATGTGGCGAGGGTTTATCTACTATCTATAATAACTATGAAGGTTATCGGGTAAACTAATTCAGTCGTTTTACACAAATTCAAAGCTGTTCCTTTCGAAGAAGATCAATCACCGGTATCACATGAGCATCGGGACTCCATAATACGTTTCGGAAGCCATCTCAAAATCCATTTATCCATTTCCCAATAAAATAAACTCGATACCAGATACAACGGTCTCCACAAAGACCGTCGAATAAAAAAATCTGCGCTAAACTGTTTACGGGAACGTGATCGAATGTAATCTCGAGCGGCGCGGTACCATTTCCGGCCAATTACGTGACTTAGTGACTTCGGAGTCCAGAATACTGTCCCCAATAGGATATACTGTCTGACTGTTCCATACAACAATGAGGGTTAATTATTTCGTTATTGAGGAAAAGTAGGAGAACTATTTGACATTTACGTAGTACCCTGTTATATGTGTGTGAATGTGTGCGTGAGAGTTATTAGAAAGCCTAGATTATTGTTATGTAAGGACATTGTGCGTCCTGCCTATCATGACTTACGGTGCCGAGACGTGGACACTGACAGTTGGGCTAGTCCACAAATGCAAAGTCGCTATGCGAGCTATGGAGCGACTGAGCGAGCTATGCTTGGAGTTTCTTTGAAGGATAAAACTCCGTAACGAGATTATCTGGAGAAGAATCGGAGTGACCGGCATAGCTTGTAGGATCAGTAAGCTGAAGTGGCAGTGGGCTGGCCATGTCTGGCGAAGGACCGATGGCCGCTGGAGCAGACAAGTCCTTGAGTGGAGACCTCGAATCGGAAAACGCAGCGTAGCCCCCCCCCCCCCACCCCGTCAGTTTGACCGATGGCCTGAAGAAGGTGGGGAGGGACTGGATCCGGAAGGCCGAGGACCAAGTTTTGTGGCGCAACTCAGGAGACGCCTATATCCAGCAAAGGACTACGATAGGCTGTGTTGATTGAAGGACATCCCGAGAGTAATCAAATCAATTTTAATGGATATTGTATGTTTCGGTAGCTTAAAAAGAACACAACAAATAAGGCACTTAATGAGGTCGACGGTCGGCAACTCTATAAAAATTATACAACCGCATCTACAATATCTGGTATAAAGTACTCTAGAGCAGGTTTCACCTGCTTCCCATTCAAAACTATCTAATACAAAAATAATAACTAAGGCATCAAATCTCAAATACCAAACATTGCACACAATGTCGCCGAGACGTACAATAAACTGTGTATTCAAAACAAGAGTAGCCATGAATCAAGCAGCACTGAGCGAGCATGCACTGTTTATGAGTGCAGTTGATGTCTCTCCGATGCATAAATCCTCACGGATTGTGCCAAAAACAACCTGACCTCTATAATTCTCGGGCTTGGGGCTAGTTTCGGGGTTTGTCCAAACAAATAGCGTAAAATAGAACGGGGAAGTTTGTGCAAACACGTTTCATGCCGCTGATCATTCGCATCGATGTGGTATACAAACGTTAGTTACGAATGTAGAACAAATATTGGCTCCTATGTATTTTTCCGTAATAGGAGGAAAATTGGAGCGTATGTTGTATTTGTTGCGATATAATGATTTTCTGAAAAATGTGGAACGTGTGTAAGCTATTGTTAAATCACTGTAAATACTCTAAACCCAACAAAATATGTCGGGGATGATACTTCTTACTATGAGCAAAAACATGCTCTGATATGGATGAAGAAATAAGACCATACTTAAGACATGATCAATAAAATTTCGGACCATCAAAACCAAAAGCAAACGGTAGTAAAAACGTTAGAACGAAGTTTTTTTTTTTCAAAACCAATTCGGCTTCAATTTAGGAAGCATTTCTCATCACAGTCCCCTAAAAGGGCACGCGCCACCTGTAGAGAAATCGGAGTACTGCCAGCTTAAAACGTGCCAGAGCACAAAGCACACCTTTTTACAGAAACTGAGACTGAAAATTCGTGAGTATTTCCTTACGCGACAGCAAAGACGCCGCAAAAATGCGAAGAATGGATCCACCTGCCCCAGGCTCAAACCCCACCCTCGCCCCGTACCAAAATAACGTCGGCATTTATTATTCCTCCGCTGTGTCTCACACGTAGACAGACGTGTTACAAGAAAATTATGATGTACAAGTACATTATTAGCTATCAAAAAAACACAACGAATATGAAATTTTGATTGTTCTATTTCGTTAGACAATGCTTCGTAAATATTTAAGATATTTCGTTTTTAGTCTAATGTAAGTAATACACAAACATGACGTGACAGCAAATTATCTTGAGAGGTTAATTAAAGTGTAGATGGTACAAAGAGTCATATTATGTCCATGGTTGGCAGCGAGAGCGCTTGGGAGGGTGTCCTCTCCTTCTGCGACGAGGTAATGCATGCTCGCGAAGGAGGTGGCAGAGGGTTCGAGAGGCGGAAGACTCTCCCCCCTCCAAGAAAAAACAAATTACTGCCACGGAACGCCCGGCAGATGGGAAAAATCTAAATTGATAGCGGCGGCGGAGAGGGGGTATGACAAGAGTGTCATGCCGTTTGCCGTCACGGCTCACGGTATAAGAGTCGGTCTTACCCCCAAGGCAGGCCAATAAATGTTTCACAGCAAAAAAGAAGAGGTACAAAGAAGTGTATCCTTTTAAATAAATAGAGGAGGACCAAACAACTTCATTCAGAGGTTAGGGATTTCGTGTTTTCGTTCATGAGAAGAATGTTTGTTCCTTTCAGGTGCTAAGTTTTAATGAGAGAAGTTTAAGGTGAAACTAGCCAACAACTTTTAATTATGGCTTCTAACCGCTAGGGCATCACTGTTGGAACTTCTGAACTTTGATAATGATGATATGGGAGAAATGGAAACTCGCGCAAAAACATTAGCGGCTTATAAAAATGTATAAATAGTACTTCAGCGAACTATTACAGTACATAAACTACATGTTACTAAGAATAAACCGATACGAAAATTGTAGTTTGTATAGAGGGAACACGCGATCATTCAATATAGAAAATAAATCGTTTTAGTAAAAGTTATTGCTCAAATTTCAGCAGGTTTGCCTTATCATGGTTGTTCTATACAGAAATCGATGTTGATAATGGATCCATGCTTTAAGATATACCAGTCAATTGAATGGGTTGGCTATGATAGGCAAGATTAATGATAGCCTAAATGAAATAGTTTATTGATATTAGATCGTTGGCGTGGAACATGACTGAATATCTATATATACATACGGTAAATGGTCAATAATAATAATTTATGTGGGTTTTTGTTGCATTTAGATTTATTACAAAAAATCTACTTGTCTTTGTGTCAAAGCGATTTTCTCAGAAACTATTAATATGGACTTTTTTTTTTTGGGACATTTTTTACGCAGCACCATCTAGCCCCAAACTAAACAGAGCTTGTACTATGGGTACTAGACAATGGATATGATACTTATATTCTTACATACTTTTTACATAAGAAACACCCAGACCAACACAAACACTTGTGTTCATCACACAAATATTTGTGTCCTGTGGGAATCGAACCCACTACCTACCTCATGATCAGCAGTCCGACACTCGAACCACCAGACCACAGACGTCTCGACAGTAATGTATGACGATAGTACATTACTGTCGAGGCCCGAAATGAAGCAATTTGCGGCCGAGTAATATTGGAAGTACGAGACGAAGCCGAGTACTTCCGAAGTGATTTTAAAAAGACGAGGCGCAAGCCGCGTCCTTTTTAACTAAACGAGGCCGTTAATTGCTGTTTCGTTTGAGACTTGTATAGTACTTTTCTCTCATTTGCGAGGAAACAATACACAAATTAATTCAACAGTATCTAATTTTCATTAGCGCCAATTTTTCCGCGCGCGGTTCTTGGTCTATTTTAAAAGATAAAAAAAATGCGCATTCAGCCTTTATAATGATAAATATTTTGTACCTAAAACACCTAATTTATGTGTGGTTTGCTGGACTACCGAGGTTTTAAAGTGTGTACTTTTTAAGTACTTTTTAAAATCGTTTAGTTGCTCGGTAGTCCAGCAATTTATATTATTGTCGTGATGGATATTACTATATTATTTCGTTGCGCACGGAAAAGAGCCGATTGATGTTTTTTTTTTTTTTTTAATAATTAACCAATTTCCGAGCAAGTGGGAGATAAATAAATTATGGAGCAGTTGAAGATTATGTTGGCCTTTATTTATCTCCTAAATTGATTGACGAAAATGTATATTACTTACTGAATAGCGAAGACTCGAGTTCCACTCGCACTTTCATCAGTTTTTAGTTTCTGAATATAAGTTTTACAAGCACTCAACATGGAATATAGTTAGTAGTAGTTACATAGTTTATACGTTACTTAGTTTCCTTTGTCGAGACATTTCAGCTATTTTTAGTACAGCAGCCTTATAGCTAACACACGCTTCATACAATACTTTTTCCGGTGTATTACTACTTTTCTGGCAACATAGAAGGAAAATAATTGACTTATTTCCCAAACAACTAAGTTAGTTCCTACATGTATAGCAACTAAAATGGAATGAGTACAACTAAAACATAAGAGAGGCACAATCGTATTCGGATAAAAAAGAACTATTTCACTTACTCTGACAAAGGAATATTCGGAATAAAGGAGAGCATTTTAATATTGGAATCAGCATAAAGGATTGATATCAAATATACCCCTATACGAGGATAAACAATATATAGTATAGATATATTTTTTTTACGTACTGTCTTCTCTAGCAATGTTGGCAGAGAATGTTTGCAATATAATATGGAAAAGTGCCGATACATATGCTAATATTGGAATATAAGTATCACTTTTATATTTTAGCGTTATTGTTATCCTTTAAAAGCAAGACAAACATATTTTGAAGTAGGGACATAAGGAATAAGAATAAGTAGGAATAAGTTATTTAGAACAGAATTATTCACGTTTCTATTAGGAATCGGTTAACTCTCTTTTCTGGTAATCATGAAGCTAGAATTAATTGATAGCC
This sequence comes from Asteroscopus sphinx, assembly GCA_949699075.1. NCBI lineage: Eukaryota > Metazoa > Arthropoda > Insecta > Lepidoptera > Noctuidae > Asteroscopus > Asteroscopus sphinx. Next base: position 7,139,530 of record OX453016.1, read on the forward strand.
GTTGTGCCAGCAATATGTCTAAGGCACATGAATAAAAATCCATACAGAAACTAAGCTAGCCACTATGGTACACTCACACATAGCGCGTTGATGTGTGGGTGATATTCACCAAAAGGTTCACGTACATTTCGCTGTGGTCTTCTTCTATCGCGTCGACATGATCTATACAAAAATAAATGAATGAATGATGAATGATGCTGGTGCCGTGGGAAAATTAATAGCTAGCTAGCAGGATGATAGCGGTGGTGACTACCCAGGGTGCGATGGACGATCACCTAAATATCACCACTCGTGGAGGCTCTTTTACTGCACCCCAAGCTGCTGCTGCTGCTGTTGATATGGTAAGAACCAGCTTGCGCCGGCTTAGCTTAGCTTCTGTATGGATTTTTAGTCCCGTGCCTTAGCACCTCACCTTACACCATTTAAGAGCTCCGAAACGGTCCAAACTCGTACTTAAATATTTAGATCAACTGTGAGCAACTTCGGCAACCCTCAGCAAAGGTACACAAGTTTGTTTATCTTTGGCATACATTTGACTTGCACAAGTACTACCAAGGTCCGTGAACTCATAAATAATACGAACGAACTCTTGTACACACGGCTACACATCAAGCTGTACAAAACCAGTAAAGGCTGACCTCGCGTTGTAAGGAAAACCTATACAATGCGAGGTCAGCTTATACTGGAGATGTACAGCTTGATGTGTAGCCGTGTGTACTACATTGTTTCGCGTTGAATTAGATTAAGAACCACTGCAATGTTGGTGTGAAGAATAAAAGATCTACATGTTCGGTAAAAATGTTGAAAGATCCCGTTTTCCTTATGACGTAGGCAAACAAACGTCACACTTGGATATTCGATTTAGGGAAATAGCAAAGTCGTGCTTACATGCGTCAGTAAATATAAGAAAGAAGTGTGCGTATAAAATGTGGGGAAACATCTACATGCGCCTACTTATACGTTTTGTAAGAAAAAATTTGGAATGTGCAGATTTAATGTGTAACCAGTGCGTAACATGTGGTAAAATACTTCTGCAAATACAATTGATGGCGATAGCTCTCGTGAGTCGTGATGTAAAAGAAACAAAGTGGTCCGCGGCTAATTAAATAATATGCTTAATAGAATACTAGCTGATGCCAGCAGTTTCGCTCACAGCGCCACCTATCGCCACCACCTACCCATATTTTGTGTTTTTTTTGGCACTAAGCCAAGTATATATTCTAAGACTAAACCACCATATATTGTAAATATGAGTAATTTTGGTCTATAAATATAGAATTTGTTAATAACTTGAAGTGACTTCCTATCGGATCCTAGCATAGCTATTAATAACCATCGTCTCAACAAAAAAATATTTACAATTGTGTTAATAGATAGGTATGACCTTAATCGGTCAAGTCTTTCAGAAGTTACACGATTACTAACAGACGTACCAAAGATAAAAATGGATCAAATACGAGTACACTATAGAAAAACAGATTTAATTACACAATTAATCTAAATTTTTTTTAACAAACAACAAGTAGGTACTCAAACTTATTTTTCTATTAAAAGAAACCGCTTTTATAATAACCAAAACTACTTTACAAGTCCAATTTATTTCACACAAAGGGGCATCAGAAACACTACAAAATAAATGATGTAGACAAATAGAGAAAAGTTTTAGTTCATAACTGAGGATTTTCGAACATGCAACTGGGAGCAGCGCATTGCACTAGAGAACATTAAAACAAGTTAAAGTTTGGGAATGTATAATCACTAGGTTAGATATAAGACCATAGTAAAATTATGTAAAGGTGCGTACCACAGAAATATATAGAATGGAAAAGTGGGCAGGGCGCGCGTGCCAACACTCTGCACCATAGTGCAGGGCATTTCAAAGCCTTTCTCAGTACGCCTTATGACTTGTTTTTGTAAATACTGTAACAAAAACATGCAAAATGCCTTATTGTGCTATTTTTAACTGCAGAAGCAAAAGCTGTAAAGTACATTTGATTAAAGTTAATTTTTTAAAATTAATGACGTCAATACGTGGGACACTCAGAAAGTTTTGCGAAACTAAAAAAAATTGTTCTATACGTACATATATTTTTATCAAATCTTTTCAAAGTACTTTCCACCAGCCTCTATACAAAGATTCATGCGCCTAAACCAGTTTTCAAAACACTTTTTCCAGTCCGCCGCAGACACCTCGTTTACAGCCTGCTCGAACGCAGCCAGCGCATCTTCCGGCGACGAAAATTGTATCCCTTTGAGCTGATTTTTTATTTTTGGGAATAAAAAGAAGTCACACGGTGCTAGATCAGGGCTGTAAGGAGGATGACCCAGGAGTTTGACTGGCGTGCTGTCCAGGAAGTCCCTCGTTTTGAGTGCGGTGTGCGCAGGTGCATTGTCGTGGTGGAGCAGTAGCCCGCGGAGCCCTGTGTTTGGTCGCTTGTTGCTTATAACAGAGAAAACTTCTGGCAAACATTTGGTAGTATACCATTCGGCATTAATGCTTCTTTGATCCCGTAAGGGAATTGATACCAAGTGGCCAGTCAAATTAAAAAAGCTAGCGATCAAAATCTTACCCCCGCTTCTAGATCGCTTCACTTTGGTAGGCGTTGGCTCATTTTGAAACACCCAAACAGTCGACTGGCGCTTGGTTTCTGGGTCGTATTGATAAATCCAGGACTCATCACCTGTAACGATGTCGTAAACACGCCGAGACGAGCCTGCTTCAAATTTGTTAAGCATATCACGGCACCATTCCACCCGGGCCTGCTTCTGAGCATCGGTGAGGTTGTGCGGCACCCAGCGTGATACTATCCTCCTCACGCGAAGATGGCTGTGTAGAATCTCGTGAACGCTTCCCGATCCAATCTTCAATATGTGTTGAATCTTCTGATATGTAATTCGCCTATTGTCTTGGATTAAATTTTTCACTGCTAGCACGTTTTCTTCGGTAACAGCCGTCAAAGGGCGACCGCTTCTTTCGTCATCCCCCAAAGTTGGTCGACCGCGCTTGAATTCGTTATACCAACGATACACGGTTGCCTTGGAAGGGCCTTCATCCATGAATGCCATTTGAAGTCTATCGTACGATTCATCCGGTTTCAGGCGACACTTGAAATCGTATAAAATCATAGCTCTAAAATGTTCCCGGCGCAGATCCATATTTCAGTGAGACACAATACTTTGAATTAACTCGCAAAAAATGTGGAGGGAAATTTTGAAATTGGAACTTACTTATTTTTACTTATAAATAATCATATTTTCGAAAAACATTATAACTGGCCAGTCTCCCATATATAAAAACTTTTTTTCGCAATACTTTCTGAGGGGCCTGGTATATGTAAGGCGTAGTTTGTTCGAAAGTTGCCACGCATGAATCGCAAGTAAAATTGTGATTACAAGCATTCTACTCTATCTATTTCTGTGGTGCTTATTCACCGCGAGTGTGTAATGTAACAATTCAAAATTCGATGTCGAGCATTACATTACAATAGTGCGCCAGCTCAAAGTACTGACCGAGGAGTTTTCGCATTTGTAACCGGTCGACATTAAGCATCGCTTGCTACAAACTGCGCACAATACAAACTAGGAACGTTATTTCGTGTAACGTTGATTGATATAGTTGATATCAACTGTGGTGCGCCCTGTATTCTTCGACTTAACGTACTCACTAGGTACTGCAATGTTCGAAGTTGTAACATTACAAGTCCGCGCACTGAAATGCTCGTTCGAAGTTGTTACATTCTAAGTCTGCGCACTGTAATGCTCGCCTTTACATATTCACCGGTGTAATGCTCGAACTCGAGCTGTTACGTTACACATGAATGCTCGCGATGAGTACGCTCCTTAACGTATAAAAAAAACTTTTCAACAAAAAAAAAACCGACTTCAAAAACCTTAACTAAAAAGTAAAAAATTATCCTTGTATGTTTTACAAAAACTGATTTATTGAAGCTGGTTAAAAAACTACTCGACCTAAGTCAACAAAATTTATATGGGACCACCGCGCAAGCTTCCTCTACCAAATAAAAAAACAGTCACGTAAATCGGCCCAGAAATCTCGGAGTAATCGGTGTCCATACATGAAAAAAAAATACATAACCTCCTCCTTTTTTTGAAGTCGGTTAAAAATGACTTTTGATTGTTATTTGTGAATAAAAAAAAGCATCTGTATCTTCATCCGTAGCTGTGCTTCGTTCTACTTAGGCCCGTATTCCAGAACGATATTTAAGCATAAATGTATTAGTCTGGCAAAGTCTAATATTCGGAACATTTTTATATTATCAGTATTATTTGTGTCAGTCTGTACTTATTCATGCAAAAAACCTGACAAACAAAACACACAAATACATTTAAATTGAATTAAAACGAATAAAACTACCCATATTTCTGCTATAAAAGTTATTTTAAAAGTATGACTAGTGGCACCCCCATTTTGTGTACTCCTTTATGCCAAGCTGTTTTATTTTAAGAACAGTCATTACATATCTTTATTTCATTTGGTATCAATGTATGGAATCACAGTTCTATGACTCAGTACCAGCTTCGTAGACACAGGCGGGAGGTTTACCTAAAAGGAAAGGAACACAAACCCTTAGCTGAAGCCAACTTTCAAAATTACAAAATAATTGTGCTCTTCCATATGCAGTCCATTATATTATTGGCGTGATGATAGTAGAACGTCTGCAATGGTTCGGCCACGTCGAACGCATGGGGGAGGATCGAGGAGCCAAGAGAGCGTCTCTGGGTCAACCAACCGGACGTAGGCCGGTGGGTACACCCAGATATCGCTGGGGAGATGCTGCGGGGATGCTGATCTGCGTGAGCTTTAACCTAAAAACTGGCGAGATATTGCGCAAGATCATGCGAAGTGGAGAGTTCTCGTTTCGGAGGCCATAAATCACTTTAGGTCGCTGAGCCAGAGGAGTATATGCAGTTCAAAACACACCACCAACGCGAACACCATAGACGTCTTACTAAGTCATATAGTTCTGAATAAATAGCCAGATCGCGTTGGTAATCGAATATCTGAAAGCCATAATACAGGATAAAACTACGTGAATTATGAAACATTACCCTCCTTCTGGGGCAGTCGGCTAAAAGTAATATTGCGATTCATCTGAACTTCTATTAACTGAAGCAGGCGAGTAAGTGGAAATAATTTATTTATTTCGAAACAAATACATGTCTAGACATGTATCGAGTTTTGTGGTGTCGAGTGTAATGGACGGTACATACAAGACTAGACCTTAGAAGATGCTGTAAAGCAATTAGCGTCAAAATTCAGTTATAGATACGCTCTCGATCTGATACTGTTTTATCCGAACATGGAATTGCATTGATAGATAGTGTGAATTGAATCATAAATGTATAACGTATAACATGATTTGAGACCACTATTAATTCAATTCAATTCAATTCAAATATTTAAGTATTAGTATTATTTTAGTATTTAAGTTTCATTTAGCAAATAATTTATACCGGCTGTCTATATTTTCTCTATGGATTTTTTTAATGGGCTTTCGTTTGACCTCTACCTTACCTTATGTTAAGCGATAATGCGGTCGACGATGGTACACGCTTGTCCAGCAAAAACCTATTCACTTGATCCTTGACCACCAGATATCGGGAAACACAGGCACCGACAAGGAATTCAACTCCTTAGCGGTACGCATTATAAAGCTATTAGCAAAAGGCTTCGTGCGTAAGGGTGGAATACATACGTCATTGTGTGCGTCTGCCTATCCGATGATGGAATGGGCTTGGGGGAATTAAATTATGTAACTACAACGCACAACGCACGCCGAACTGCAATCACAAAAAAACTGATAGGCTAGAGACCTATTTGGACAGTTCATAATTCACTCATATAGTGAAAGTTATATTAAACCTTTTAAAAAACGTTACGAAAACCGTTTAAGGTGAATGCTACAGGGTAGCCCGTGAAATTCAAATTTTTTGGCGTTTTTGGCTAATTGTAGCTTTATTTCGCGTTGTATATCGGTCAAAATATGATTGGCGGAAATAATAAGAATATGTCTACTGAATAATACTCATAATAAATAGTAACTTAGCTCTATTAGCTGTACTAGCTCGATAATATTAATTTACGATCAAATTATCGATTTTCGAGCTTGTAGAACTTATAGAGCTAGGTTAATATTTTTTATGGGTATTATTCCTTAGATATATTGTTACAATTTCCGCCAATTATATTTTGACCGATATACAACGCAAAATAAAGCTACAATTAGCAAAAAACGCCGAAAAATTTGAATTTCGCGGGCTACCCTGTAGCATTCACCTTAAACGTTTTCAAGAATTCAAGTACAATAGAAGTGGAAATCGCCAGAGATTCTAATCAGTCGTATTTTTACTGACTACTTATTTCGTGGTCCATTATATCGTCCGCTGCTTTGACGTCATAGGTCGACCATGATTCGTACAAACATGGATAGGTCAAGAAGAAAATGAGCTTATTTGGGGCTATTTTATTACATTCGACATGTTCCAATTACGGCCGAGATCATATGGGTCTATGAGAAAAAGGTATCGTACTTTTACATGTGTATCCCATAATAGGATCATATGAGGTACAGTCTGGCAAAAACGTCTAAAATCAGAACCAATTTTCCATCTTTGTCAGTATTGTGTGAATCTGTGTTTTATCATGCATAAACATGCCTGTAAACACTTCAATTGAATCTATATGTATAAGACTATCCAAAGTTCTGACAAAAACGCGATTTTAAAAGTTAAAATATTTCAATGTATGAAGACTAATGGCGCCCCTATTTTGTGTACTCTTTTATGGCAAATTGTAAGTAATGGTGAAATAGTTTGATAGGATGTTTAACAAAAGGACTTTTGAATTATTCACATATATTTGTACAACGTTATACCTACGTCCCTTATTCTTCTTCTATTGTGTCGACATGAGTTACATTATGATAATTGCTCATGCTTGGGAAAAAGATTGCCAGTCAGCAGGTTGGTAGCGAGCTGACTGTCCAAGGTGCGTCGGACGATCTATTTATTTATTTATTTATAAAAGTACAGCCACATCACGTACATTAAAATAATCACTATACTCTTAACTAATCTGTAACTGGTCTGATGTACATGACAATAACGGCGTACATAACACTTATAATTATTTGGCTATAAGGGGCTACATAATTTGCCAAAGAGAAGTAAAAATTTGAATTACACGTTACTCAATTACACAATATAGGCAAGTGCATAAATTAAAACTAAAACAAATATAAACCTGATATTGATATTTTGATTCAGCCTGAGTATTCAGGCTAAATCAAAACATCAAAATCAGACTAAATCAAAACAAAACAAAAACCGGCCAAGAGCATGTCGGGCCATGCTCAGTATTATAGGGTTCCTTAAGTAGGTGTTACAAACAAATCAAATCGAATATTAATCACGGCTATTTTAGTTTTTGCAATAGACGGCAGCATTGGCGACTCAGAGAGTGATGCCAGTAGCCGCTAGATGGCGCTATACAGTGCCAAATGTAATACACGGCACTTGACGGCAGCATTGGCGACCCAGAGAGTGCTGTACGACGCCGCTAGATGGCGCCAAATTTAAGAAGTGTGTCGTCAACATAACACAAAGTTACTTTTTGTGATTTTTTCAAATAGAAAGTAGCTAAAGGAGCATTATTTGCTATGATCATTTTTCTCTAAGGTCAATGACCTTTGAACTAGGACGTTTTAAGTATTTTTCAGTTTTCTGTCTATAACTCAAAAAATTATAATCACATTATACTCGAAATAATTTTAAAAGAGAGTTTTCACAAAGGTCTATCAATGTGGAAGATTATAAGTTTCTACGTTGCATAGTTTAGAAATGGCAGGGGGGGGGACACATTGCAAGCCACTTTGGCGGGCTATATTTCGCAGATGGTACACCTGATAAAAAAGTGATGTATGAAACATTACCTTCATTTTAGTAGACCTATTCAATGATACCCCAAACGAAGGGGTGCAGCGAAAAAAAAAATTTTTTCCCCATTTCACATGTATGGGCGCCACCCTTACAGAACGTAAAAACTATTTTTTTATTCTTTTAAAATTGAGATCTATATGCAGACTATTTTTTAACAAAATTTCATTTACTTATGTTTATAACTGTAGAAGTTATTAAGCTGTAAAGGATTAGGACAGACGGACAGACGGACAGACGGTCGGACGATCAATTAAATATCGTCACTCGTGGAGGCTCTTTTAATGCAGCTCATACGTACCTAGGGCTAGGTTTCCATAAGCTACATGTCGTTCAAAGTTACATTTCCCAAACAGAATTTTACAACAGAATATCTCATACATTTCTGTTTCCACACAGAATGTATTTGACTTTTAATTCCATGCAATCGTAACGTATCAAAGTGCAGCTTATTGGAAAACAAACGTAATTACATTCGACCAAACACGCTGAACGAAATACGTCATTTGCTTACGTCACACGCGCGCCGTCAATTCTCGTTCGGGGCGTCACGGGCGAACACACCGCGTAAACAATAGCTCTTCGCATTCGCAATGTAAAGGCCTTTTCAGATATTAATTCATATCAACTGTATTTGCTCCTGCTTTCACCTCATCGACTATGTCGGATTAGAATTTTAGGCTTATCAAACGCAGCTGAAAATCAGTTTACGTGGCCTTCTGCCACCAGTTTATGGTTAGTGCAACTTAAGACCCGTTTTTAGGGTTCCGAAGTCCTACAAGGAACCCTTATAGTTTCGTCATGTCCGTCCGTCTGTCCGTCTGTCCGTCTGTCCGTCTGTCCTAATCCTTTACAGCTTAATAACTTCTACAGTTATAAACATAAGTAAATGAAATTTTGTTATAAAATAGTCTGCATATAGATCTCAATTTTAAAAGAATAAAAAAATAGTTTTTACGTTCTTTAGGGGTGGCGCCCATACATGTGAAATGGGGAAAAAATAATTTTTTTCGCTGCTCCCCATCGTGTGGGGTATCATTGAATAGGTCTACTAAAATGAAGGTAATGTTTCATACACCACTTTTTTATCAGGTGTACCATCTGCGAAATATAGCCCGCCAAAGTGGCTTGCAATGTGTCCCCCCCCCTGCCATTTCTAAACTATGCAACGTAGAAACTTATAATCTTCCACATTGATAGACCTTTGTGAAAACTCTCTTTTAAAATTATTTCGAGTATAATGTGATTATAATTTTTTGAGTTATAGACAGAAAACCAAAAAATACTTAAAACGTCCTAGTTCAAAGGTCATTGACCTTAGAGAAAAATTATCATGGCAAATAATGCTCCTTTAGCTACTTTCTATTTGAAAAAATCACAAAAAGTAACTTTGACATCAATCAGACTTCTTAAATTTGGCTTCTTGAATTTATCGCTAGATGGCGCTACTAACAACACGCTCTGAGTCGCGAATGCTGCCGATTATTGCAAAAACTAAAATAGCCATGATTAATATTCGATTTGATTCGTTTGTACACCTACTTAAGGAACCCTATAATACTGAGCATGGCCCGACATGCTCTTGGCCGGTTTTTTTCAGACTTTTGATTGCGCGTAAAACCGGTAGTTATTTCTGAAATTGAAAGGGTTCGATGGGCCAAGAAATGTATACAATATTGCCTGTAGACAAGGATTTTGTCTACAAAAGAAATGTGGTTTTATCTATTCTTCCGTAAACAAATCTCTTGTCTAAGAGTGGTCATGCTACGCCTGCTGTTATACGCCATACATCTTCAACATTCCTAGCGGGTACCATATCGAGTGAGCATTATCGCTTCTGCGTACCAGTAGCGAACAGGCTCCTTGTTCTGAATAGGCCCTTAATAAGCGTCACCTCCAACCCCCATGTGTCATATCAAATTCAAGTAACAAGTAAGTATATAATTATTAGGTAACAAGTACAAGTCGGATGTGCCTTGTACGTTGTCACGCGATGTGGCATGTCGTCCCAGTCGCACTAATGAACATGTAATTACTTCTACACCGCTGATTGTGGGGATCAGGGCTGGCTGTATAGGCCGTCATTATTGTTACCTAAAAGTTGTAGGTATATAGCGCAAGTAGTACTGTAAAAACTTTTTATAAATAATTTGATTAAGATTTTTTTAATACCACGTTTTAAAACAAAAGCTTGTTAATATTACATTGTCATCCAGTTCTGACTGGAGTTGGACTGGATGCGGAAGGCGGACGACCGAGTGTTGTGGCGCAACTTGGGAGATGCCTATGTCCAGCAGTGAACTGCGATAGACTAAGTTGACGATCCAGTTCTGAGTTATCTGTAAAGTTTCAATTCTCTAGCTCATTGGAAAGTTAGTTTAAAATCTATTGCAAAATTTGTACCGAACAGGTAGACAAGTTCCTTGTGGTGCCGGACATGAAGAATAGAACCACATTATTTCTTCTCATGGGTGTCGTAAAAGGCGACTAAAGGATTCACCAGAGAATGGGCAGCAGCGTTCTCGGAGTATTTAACCAACCAATTGCGATCGCCATCCGCCTGCCAAGCGTGGCGATTATGGCTTATCCCCCACTTTGCCTATGTTCAGCAGTGGACGTCTTCCGGCTGAAATGATGATGATGATACAAGACTGAAATCTATTTAACAAAAAACGTGTTAAAACATTAAACTATCTTACCGATGCGTGGTTGTATAACCACACAAATAAACCTACGCATGTAAATTTTCCAAACCAAATACAGGTTGACCCATCGCTTCCTACAACCAGTTTACCCAGAAAGCAAGAATAGTAGTTATCACTGTTCAAATACAGAAAAAACTTAATCCAGGTTGGGGCTAATCTCGAAAAAGTATATTACGAGATTAATACTGATTAACTTAATACAAGTACTCCGAAATAAAGAATGAACATCAATTATGTAATACCTATTCGAGAAACTTAAGCTTCTCTTGGGAAATTAAGTATTTCAGAGCAGAACCAAGGTGATAGACTTTTCAATTGGATTTGCATGGAAACTTTAAAATTAAGTAAGAAAACATTAAAGGAATTTCCTTTTTTTTTTTTCGATTTCTGCTTATACATATAAATAAGGTCTTACTTACAAGGTGGACCGACGACCTAGTTAAGGTCGCGGGAATCCGCTGGATGCGGAAGGCACAGGACCGGTCGTTGTGGCGATGCTTGGGGGAGGCCTATGTCCAGCAGTGGACGTCTTTCGGCTGAAATGATGATGATGATGATGAAGGTCTTACTTTAATAAATATTTAAAGTGGTGAATTTACTCATCATAAAGAACAACATTTACTATGGAACCCATAGACAGACATTGTTATAATTCTATGATGGAACCCTGAAATCGCGAAAAAAAACAGTCGTTCCTTACATTTTGTCTATTTGTGTAAACACAAATGTGGGGAGAATAGCAGATTTTTTTTTGCGATTGCAGGGTTGCTCCCTTTGTAAATATTGTCGTTATAATGAATAGATTCACCACTTTAAACAATTGCCAATATTAAAGTAAGAAGTTTAACGACGCAGTCTAGTGGTTCGAGTGTCGGACTGCTGATCACGAGGTCGTGGGTTCGATTCCCACAGGACACAAATATTTGTGTGATGAACATAAGTTTTTGTGTTTGTCTGGGTGTTTCTTTTGTATTTACAAAAAAAAGTATATAAGTATTTTATCCATTGTCTAGTACCCATAGCACAAGCTCTGCTTAGTATGGGACTATAGATGGTGCTGTGTAAAAATATCTCAAAAATATTTATTGATTTATTTTAAGACCTATTTTTCGAATAATAAAGTACCCTCGTATTTTCGTACCGCGATGACGTGTCAGTGTCACACCCCTAGGTGTGAACTTATAGCATACAATATACACCATATTAATTTACCAACATCATACAGATGCTCAAGTACTATATTAACGTTGGCTAATTAACATAACAAGTGTCGAGTAATTGGTTTCGCTGTCGCCTAGTACAGTCACGCACAGAATTACTCTTAGAACAGATTGGAGCCACTTGTCTCAATCGTACGTGATTTATATTGTACGTTGATTTATGTTTTAGCTTTAAATAACCGCGGAGTTGCCGGCAATTAATACTTAGGGTCATCGCTACTCATCTCATGGGTATCGCATTTTTATTACACGATGCTGGTGCATAGCCTTCGCCTAAACAACATGTTATTTAAATAACTGAAAACCTCTAACTGTACTCATCAGTATGAACACCGTTTACTATGGGACACAGACCAGGAAACCTCTAGACGTCGAGTAGCCAGACACCCCCGGTCACCACGTATATGCAGTAGCACTGCATATCATACGCCCAGCCGCCAATCAGGACGTCAGACCGCCAGCGAGCGGATACGGTATCATCCCACCGAACTTTTGAGCCGACCAATCATAACACGCCGTCCGCCCCCCGGCCCCGAACCCCGCCAACATTTTACGACTGTGTTCTAATGCAAAACGGGACCAACCATGAAATCACGAAAAAAATATCAGGTGTTCTCGACATTTTGTCGATTTATGTGAACACAACAGAGTTTTTGCGATTTCAGGGTTAGTGGGACTAATCCCATAGTAAATGTTGTTCATATTGATGAGTACAATGACCCCTTAAGAGGTTTTCGGTTATTTCAATAACACGTTCTATATCACGGTGTCATGAAAGTTGCCTTTAAGTACACTACAGTTTGTGGATTACGTCAAGAGTTTATACTCTTGTTATATATGTATATACCAGGCCCCTCAGAAAGTATTGCGAAAAAAAGTTTTTATATATGGGAGACTGGCCAGTTATAATGTTTTTCGAAAATATGATTATTTATAAGTAAAAATAAGTAAGTTCCAATTTCAAAATTTCCCTCCACATTTTTTGCGAGTTAATTCAAAGTATTGTGTCTCACTGAAATATGGATCTGCGCCGGGAACATTTTAGAGCTATGATTTTATACGATTTCAAGTGTCGCCTGAAACCGGATGAATCGTACGATAGACTTCAAATGGCATTCATGGATGAAGGCCCTTCCAAGGCAACCGTGTATCGTTGGTATAACGAATTCAAGCGCGGTCGACCAACTTTGGGGGATGACGAAAGAAGCGGTCGCACTTTGACGGCTGTTACCGAAGAAAACGTGCTAGCAGTGAAAAATTTAATCCAAGACAATAGGCGAATTACATATCAGGAGATTCAACACATATTGAAGATTGGATCGGGAAGCGTTCACGAGATTCTACACAGCCATCTTCGCGTGAGGAGGATAGTATCACGCTGGGTGCCGCACAACCTCACCGATGCTCAGAAGCAGGCCCGGGTGGAATGGTGCCGTGATATGCTTAACAAATTTGAAGCAGGCTCGTCTCGGCGTGTTTACGACATCGTTACAGGTGATGAGTCCTGGATTTATCAATACGACCCAGAAACCAAGCGCCAGTCGACTGTTTGGGTGTTTCAAAATGAGCCAACGCCTACCAAAGTGAAGCGATCTAGAAGCGGGGGTAAGATTTTGATCGCTAGCTTTTTTAATTTGACTGGCCACTTGGTATCAATTCCCTTACGGGATCAAAGAAGCATTAATGCCGAATGGTATACTACCAAATGTTTGCCAGAAGTTTTCTCTGTTATAAGCAACAAGCGACCAAACACAGGGCTCCGCGGGCTACTGCTCCACCACGACAATGCACCTGCGCACACCGCACTCAAAACGAGGGACTTCCTGGACAGCACGCCAGTCAAACTCCTGGGTCACCCTCCTTACAGCCCTGATCTAGCACCGTGTGACTTCTTTTTATTCCCAAAAAAAAAAATCAGCTCAAAGGGATACAATTTTCGTCGCCGGAAGATGCGCTGGCTGCGTTCGAGCAGGCTGTAAACGAGGTGTCTGCGGCGGACTGGAAAAAGTGTTTTGAAAACTGGTTTAGGCGCATGAATCTTTGTATAGAGGCTGGTGGAAAGTACTTTGAAAAGATTTGATAAAAATATATGTACGTATAGAACAATTTTTTTTAGTTTCGCAAAACTTTCTGAGTGTCCCACGTATTATGGGCAACAGCATCTTTTCTTACGCTAATAAGGCAACAATTTTAGTGCGGTGAATTTAGTTTGCGTGTTACATTTGCTTTTATTTTTGTGGGCACGTTCCGAGATCACAACTAAATTTGTATGGAAATCTAAATTCCGACTAATTTGAAAGCTCTAAAGTTATTGTCATCTCCTTCTTCTTCTTCTTGTATCTACTATTAGTAAAATACCTCACTCACACGCCCTACACGAACAAACACCTTACTCACACACGCCACACATTCACACAACCGAACTCCTTTTTTTGTTTTTTGTTTTTATAGTTTTGTAAAACATAATTAATTTTATAATTAATTTTGTATTGTTTTCCTTTTTGTTGTAAACGTTGATGTATGCACAATACTACCTTAAGTAAACTTGTTATGAAGAGCGGGGCCTCCTAGCACAGGTATTATCCATATTTAAAAGGAGACCCCAACGTAAGATATAATTGTAGATTGTACATGCTACAGAAATAAAATTTTATAAATGGGAAATTGAAACTGTTACAAGAAGAGGGAAGAAAAACGGAAAAATCAGACCTGTAATGGTAACTATAACAACAACAAGCCGAAAAATTGAGCTTCTTCGGAAGAAAAAAACACTTCAAAATACAAATATTTATATTAAAGAGGATTATTCTCCTGCTGTACTTCAAAAAAGAAAAGAGCTCCAAGAAGAATTAAAACGAGAGTGGGAGTCCGGGAAAAAGGTAGCTCTACGCTATGATAAAATTGTCACGTTAGGTCAACAAAACGTAATAAACCAGGCATCTGCAAATACAAACTCAAATAAGAGATTTATGTCGGTGTCCCCTGAGGCAGCAAAAGCCATAGAGGCCAGCGGCTGTCAGGAAAAAATTACCCAAGTACAGAAGAAAAATAAACCACAAAATATAATAAGTTACTTGCGTCCGTCACAGCTGAATCCCATCACTCGGGCTTCAGCAAATATAGATGTCCAGGAAAACCCAAAAAACTGAGTCACGCCCCTCCACCTGTTCCAATCCTCTTACAAGGTTCTTCCAACATCTATCAAGAGCCAAAGAAAATTACATCTCCCAATACGGCTGGTCCCCGCGGGAAGATTCGACCAAAACCCTCCAACCAATCTAAATATCAAACCCAAATAAATGAAAAATTAAGAATAGAGCAAAATAATATTTATATTTGCTCATGGAACGTCAGATCGCTGGTAAACGAGACAAGACTTATAGAATTGCGACATAGCTTAACAAAGTTCAAATGGGATATTATCGGCATATCAGAAGTAAAGAAAGAAGGGAAAGAAATACTAGAAACCGAAAGCTATATTATGATATATTATGGCGAAAAAAGTGGAAGGAACGGCGTCGGCTTCCTCGTCAATAAAGATCTGAAATCGAATATAATTGATATCAAAACCATATCTGATAGAGTCATACGATTAGATATACTCCTTAATAGTAAAACAGTCCACTTGATACAATGCTATGCACCTACAGAAAAGGCAACATCAGAAGACCTAGAAATATTCTACAACCATCTGCAATTGGCATTAGAAAACACAGGGAACGATACAATAGTCATGGGAGATTTTAACTCAAAAATTGGAAAACCAACAGCTGAAGATAAGAAAGTTATGGGTCCATGGGGATTCGGAGATAGAAATGAGAGAGGAGACAAATTAATACAATTCTGTTTTGAAAACCAACTCTACATAGCAAACTCTCACTTCAAGAAAAACCCTAAACAAAAATGGACTTGGTTATCACCAAATGGAGAAATAAGAAATGAAATGGATTTTTTCCTAGTTAAAAATATCAAAAATGTCTCTAATGTACAAGTTATTAACACCTCCTTTCCTACAGATCACAGATTAATTAGAATGAACATGACACAAAACTGCAACAAAACTAGTAAGACACGGAGAGACTACAGATGCAAAATATCCAGACTAAATCCCCTAGAGCTAGAATCATTAAAAAATATTTTTTTCAGACCACGTAGACAGCATACAATCTGATGACATAGAAATATCATATGGAAAACTAATAAAAAGCATAAAAGAATCTGTAAAAGAACTACCAAAAAGAAAAAACAAAGACATAGCTCTACTATCAACGTATGTAGAGAAACTAATAAATGAAAGAAACAGACTGAAGAATAAGAAAAATAAAACTCGTTCGGAAAAGAATCAACTCAGCGCACTCTACAAACTTATCAATAAACAAATAAAAAGGGACTATAAGACGCATCGATACAAGGTAATTGAAGAAGAGTTAGAAAGGAGAGCATCAGTCAAAAGGGCACAAAAAAGATTAAACATATCTAAACCATGGATTATGTCTCTAAAAAACAAAGACCACATAATTACATCTAATAGGAAACACCTCATTGGGACTGCAACACAATTCTACAAGAAGCTCTATGGAAACGAGGAAAGTCATGAGCGTAGTAGATCCGAACCCCTCGCGCCACTTTGCGACGTACCGTCCTTCATGGAAAGTGAAGTCCGTAATGCAATCCAACACCTAAAATCAGCAAAAAGCCCAGGCGATGACGGAATAACAAACGATATTTTAAAAGCCATAATTGACCCGCTAGTACCCATACTAACACACCTTTTCAATCAAATATTGACGTTAAAGAAGATACCAAAAGAATGGGGAATATCGATTATAACTCTATTATACAAGAAAGGCAATCCGACAGACTTGGGAAATTATAGACCAATAAGTTTACAACAAACAGTGTACAAAGTGTTTGCCACAGTACTATTACAGAGAATCTCAAACATATTAGACAGCAACCAACCCAGAGAACAAGCAGGCTTCAGAAGAAAATACTCAACCATAGACCATATTTTCACATTGACACAACTTATGGAGAAATATTCTGAATATGGCAAGAAACTATATGTAGCATTTATAGACTACTGTAAGGCATTTGATTCCATACAACACGAGCCTTTGTGGTTAGCATTGAAGACACAAGGAGTTGAAAACAGATACATAGAGATACTGAAAGAGATCTATAAAAACAGTAAGGCGATGGTAAAGATGGAAAGCAAAGGAGAGCCTTTTGATATCCGAAGAGGTGTGAAACAGGGTGACCCTGTCTCACCTAATTTATTTACTGCTCTATTAGAATACATTTTTAGACAATTAAACTGGGAAAAAAAAGGCATTAACATTAACGGCGAATATCTAAACAACTTACGCTTTGCTGATGATATTGTATTAATATCTGAAAATCACAAAGACTTAGAATATATGGTCAATACCCTAGACATAGAAAGCAGAAAGTGTGGACTACAAATGAACACACAGAAGACATTTGCCATTACGAATAGCGAAAAATTGCCTATTAAAACTCAATCTCATTCTATAGGCTACGTGGATGAGTACGTGTACTTAGGACAAAACATATCATTCTTAAAACAAACATCTCGCGAAGTGGAACGTCGTATAAAGAAAGCCTGGAACAAATACTGGTCCCTGAAGGAAATATTCAAAAGTAAACTACCAATACACCTAAAAAGGAAAGCGATGGACACCGTTGTTATGCCGACACTATTGTACGGATGTCAAACTTGGTCCTTTACAAAAGACATCGTACAAAAGATCAATGTGTTCCAAAGAGCCACTGAGAGAAGTATGCTGGGCATAAAGCTGAAGGATAGGAAGAAAAACACATACATTAGATGCATAACAAAAATAACAGACGCCGTAGAGCTAGCAAGCAGACTGAAATGGCGTTGGGCTGGACACACAGCAAGGATGACAGATAACAGATGGAGTGAAAAGATTCTACATTGGCATCCTTACGAAGCGAAACGCCCACGTGGCCGACCTAGGCGGCGCTGGAGTGACGATATCTGCCAAGTGGCCGAATTTGCCTGGACTCGCCAAGCAAAAGATAGAGAGCACTGGAAGGGGTTGGAGGAGGCCTACGCCCAGAAATGGGTAACCCAATAATATATCTATAAACGATAATTATGTACATATATAATAATAAATATCTATAATGTGTAAATGAAAATTTTAAATAATAATATAATAATAAATATAATAAATAATAATAATAAATGAAATGATAAAATACTTTGTGTAAAATTCAATTAGTAATGTAATGTAATGATAAATATAAAATAATATTGTATAAACATACTTAATAGATTACAAAAATAATAATTTATAATTTGAAAATTAAAATTAAAATTGTACTATGTATATCTATTGTAAATTTGGGAAATAAAGGCTTTATTTATTTATTTTTATTTATTTATTTAAAGTTATTGTCATCTCTTTCTTGTATCTACTATTAGTAAAATACCTCACTCACACGCCCTACACGAACAAACACCTTACTCACACACGCCACACATTCACACAACCGAACTCCTTTTTTTGTTTTTTGTTTTTATAGTTTTGTAAAACATAATTAATTTTATAATTAATTTTGTATTGTTTTCCTTTTTGTTGTAAACGTTGATGTATGCACAATACTACCTTAAGTAAACTTGTTATGAAGAGCGGGGCCTCCTAGCACAGGTATTATCCATATTTAAAAGGAGACCCCAACGTAAGATATAATTGTAGATTGTACATGCTACAGAAATAAAATTTTGAATTTGAATTTTAAAAGAGAGCGATAGTTTAAAAGAAGTTTAGTTTGTGAATAAGAGAACCGACACCAATGTTAACAATGCTAAACTTGTCTAAGCCGTACGTGATTTACAAATCGATGATGTATTAAAGAATGTGCATGTCGAGTTATATAATCATAACTTGATTGAAACGTGCATGAATTAAGGACGTGAGGTGACGCGTAAACGGATCGTGACGTTTGTACCACATACCGCACGCGTACATTTCCGTACAGTGAACGTAGCAGAGAAAAATATTGCTTGCATCATTTTTCACGCGGAGCGCAATTGATTTTGAGCTGGAACCAGTTTTTTTATATTTTTTTTTTTTATAATATAGGATGGCGAAACGAGCTAAAGGCCCACCTGATGTTAAGCGGTTACTTTTGCCCATAACAAACTCAATACCACCTAGGCTGTTACCTAAATGGTACCGCAAGTCGATTCGCCAAACTGAGACATGAAGATGGAAAGTCTCATGTGATTGTAATTTCACCGGCACCCAGCAATGGAAGCATCACTATTTGGCGGAGAAGTAGATACGGTGGTAGTACTTCCCCGGACGAGCTCTTTCACAAAGGAGTTCTACTACTACTAAAATCTACATAATAAGTTAATAGAAATGATATCTTCTGTCTTTTACTACCAGAACGCATGTCGCCGGTTTCCGCTACCAACACATAAATACGCAATCACGCCCACCATGGTTCTAGCATTTATGCAAAGTAAATTATGCCAAAAAAAAATCCGCTGCTAGATATGCTGCAAAATACAATTTTAGTGACTCTGCGTCCAAAACAGCACTGATGATCAAGGAAACGGTTCGCGCACTGGTGTCCTAAAAGACAACTGTACGCGGTGACAAGTTCACGCGCCTTTGCCACTTCTATTACCTTTATTTAATTTCTATGGTTGGAACTTTACTACGTACGTAGTACATATTTACTCAAAGGGTTGGAACGCATACCTATAATATTTTGCAGTCATTGCTTAGCTAACTCTTATACATAAAATAAAATTGTTAAATTCATCATTAAATTATGTGTGATGTGATAGGGTTATAACTGTTTTTTTAGGCAATAGACATAGAAATATTGTTTTGCATCTTGCGTTTATCTACACTAATATTATAAGGAGGAAAGACTTGTTTTTTTGTTTGTAATCGATAAACTCTGAAACTACTGAACCGATTTTAATAATTATTTCACCATTAGAAAGCTACTTTATCCAGGAGTAACATAGGCTATGTTTTATTTCAGTACGCGGGCGAAGCCGCGTGACAAGTCTAGTGACCGATAACAAGGCAAATTAAGTTAAATTAAACTAACCCCTCGAACACATTGAAAATAGCTCCAAATGATATAATGATTAACGAGCCAATTAAATCTAACTTCCGGAAGAACTAGCCTATTGCAAAATAGGCACACTTGTACATTTCCAATAAGCTCAGAGCACACTGAAGGATGGTCCCGCACAATCGGTATATTCCGATAGGGTCCGATAAATCCCGGCGAAACCAGACGTCGTTCAATATGCACATGATAGTAATACAACCTCCATACAACCGGCCGAGATTAAACTCCAAGCCAGCCGACACAAGATCAGATTGGTTCCGCGTTCGGAACGTCCGAGGATCGTCGAGACGAACGTGCGAAGCGAGCAATACATGGTGTAAGGGTAACTTCTACACCAAATGCAGGCTGTAGTGTATTTTATTGTAGCCCTTGGCTATCGAAGTAAACAGACATTCTTTTTTGTCATTCCCTCACTTCTGATGATCGCGACCACATACGACGCGTTTCCAAGCGGAAGAAGGCATAGTCTTCCGCTGTGTGAACCGCTCAGTACATGGTGCCTTTGACAGCCCTCTTAATCGCGTCTGACCATCTTGTCGGTACTATGCCTTGAGCGCGCATTCCTTCTATCCGGCCCAGTATCATGAGCCTTTCCAGACAATGCCTAGGTGATCGCATAATATGTCCGAAAAGGCTGACGGCACGCTCCATAGAAAAAAACTAAACAGACATGTTTAGTATAAAATTATGAGATAAATAAGTACGGTAAAATTGCTATTAGCTTGACGCCTCCTCACTGAAATTGATGTTTATTATAGCATTTTATGGCGAAAGGCCTACCTAATGTTAAGCGATTACCTTTGCCCATAACAACTACAATATCACCTATAGATTGTTGCCTAAATGATAGGTACTTCAAATCACGTTTGCCAAACTGAGACCTAAAAAACATGGGAAGTCTCATGTGATTGTAATTTCACCGGCACCCGTACCCTGCGCACCGTAACACAGCAATGCAAGCATCACTGTTTGGCGGCAGAAATAGGTACGGTAGTAGTACCTACTTCCCCGAACGAGCTCTTTCACATGAGCTCTACTACTACTAAATTGATTGATTGGAATGTAGTCATACATGATGCACTGCACCGGAATGCATAAAGAGATTAAAGGGAGGCTTTCTAGTACGTAATAGATAAAACTTTTTAACAAAAAATTGAACCGACGAAAACAGAAACTGAAAAGCGAAAAATAACTAATTATGAGTCGGCGCCAAACGAACTTTTAACAAGCAAAGTGCGTGTAAGTTGCAAGTGGCCGAGCGGAGAATGCATTTTTGAAAAGTTATTGTTTATCGTTGAAAATTTCACGTTGTATTTGATGTGACGTTGTTTTTATTATTTATTTAAAGTAATTTAATGATCTTCGTTGATTGGTTGTTTGGCGCCGACTCATAATTAGTTATTTTTCGCTTTTCAGTTTCTGTTTTCTTCGGTTCAATTTTTTGTTAAAAAGTTTTATTTTTCATTTTTTTGTGGTTAAAATCTAACTCCAGGTCTCCATTATGTCGTAGTGTCTAGAACTATATTTATGTGTGTCAAGTTTCAACGGAATCGGTTAACAGGTAAGAATTCAGTGGGTGAACAAACACTCATTTTGTGTTGTTGTTTGTTTTAATACCCTTAGGGGTGGATTTTGATTTTGAAATTTAAATGGGACCAACTTCGAGATATACCCTATCCATTAAAAAAAGAATCATCAATCGGACCACTCTGTAAAAAGTTAAGCGTGGTCATACATAAAAAAAATTTAAAAAAATATACGCGTCGAATTGAGAACCTCCTCCTTTTTTTCGTCGGTAAAAATTACCCGCCAGAATTCTATTCCACCTATTTGTATTGAAATTCCATTTCAGGTGCTCCATTCGCACCTCACGCACACCTAATTACTGTACGGTCAAATTAATTGCCACTAGTTCAATTTGAACCAAACAGGCAACTCGCTAATTCTATTAATTTACCAGACAGAGAGCCGGTAGCTGTTCAGTGGCATCTAAATAAAGGCAAGAGCATACCGACAGTTGCCGCTATTAGATTAATTCGGGAACTCGTCAAATCCCCGTGTCAATTCACATCAGATTACATGGAGTGATATTGGGTGGGCAGTGAGTGTGTCACATCACTCACAACTATTTGTTTTTGTCATGTATTATTTGAGAGGAAAATATTGAGAGGGAATGATGTTAACCGTTAATTAATTTTCGAAATATTCGAGACTAATGTGCCTTATAAATAAGCAAGCTGTTATAGAAATAGAAATCAACTTTATTGCATTGAAAATTATTGCATTTAAACTTGGTGACTTTCATTTGCGTAAATTTTAACTGGTGTTTGATCCTATCAAGGGTGGAATACCGAAAAATATGGCTTTATGCTAGGTCCTGGAGATCTCCATGTGTTAGGCAGTGAGGTGGTATTTGAGTTTGATATCCTACTAATATTTTGTTACACAAGCAATACTGAAAAGGCTGAATAGATTCAGATAAAATTTGGCACACAGATAAACCATAACAAAGATTACCGCGCGCGCGGATGTAACGCATATCTTACCACACTCCTCGATACCTTGTACGTGTATTTTTTCTGTTCTTTTAACATTTTTGGTATTTTTATGCGTGACTCTGGACGCAAATAAATGTTTTTCTTTCTTTCCTTTATTTTATTTTATTATTTTTAACGCATTTACGCATGCGAAGCGAAATCTAACGATTTAAATTGTGGAAAGAAAAAATCGCTCACGAGCAGGATTCGAACCTGCGACTCCTGGCTCAGTACGCTAGTGCTTTAGCCACTAAGCTACCGTGAACACTGCTCGTAGTATCGAAATTAACCTCCACTTTTTGTACGTCTCTGGGTGACGTCAGCGATATCTAATTAAGAAACAGTGTTTCTTAACCGACTCAACTAACTTTGCAGTTTCTTTTCTTTCTTTTTACTAACATACTGTTTATCGCGGGAAAACAATCAGTTGCGAGGGATGTACGATAAGTCAATTTGTGACAAGCCGAAATATACGGGCGAAGCCGCGGGCAGAGTCTACAGTACTGTAGATTGTTATTTTATGTGCGAGCTGCGTTGAACGCATTAAAAATTCATGGATGTCAATTCCGAGTCCAAATAAGAACGCCCTGTAATTTCATATCATAACGTACGCCTCTTCAAAGTTAATGAATGTAATTCCAATTGAGTGTCCTTGCCACCTCTAGCATTAAGATCATTAATCTAGTCGTGGGTGCTCTTCGATTCTATCTCTCATGGTCAGTAATGATGGTACATAATTAATTGTGTACTATTAATCAACTTAATGGATTTATACGTTGAGGTTATCCTCGTTGTAGTATGAACCACACATATAATAGTTATTTTGTGGTAATTGTAAAGTTAGTTTTATTAAAAACGGAACATTTTATATAGGAATAATAGTAACGTAGTGATGTCCTTGTTTTACGACGGTAAGACCGGCTCCACACGTTGGCCCGTAATTATGCCTAGCGTCCACACGTAGGAGATAATCATAATCATTTATTTAGCATAATGTTAGTTTAGTCCCGTCAGAGCCAATGTAAAGACGTCTGAAATAGATTTTGCACTGGGCACTTTACGATTATTGAGTGCTAGAGCTGAACTATCTATTAAAATAACACAATTTTGTTAAACAATGGACGTCGTCTTTGAAAAATGTTTTGACAAACAAGATAATAAGATAATATCATTAATTTTTTTTGAATAAACAAAGATTTTTTTATAGAAACTCTATAACTATTACGTCCATCCACGTGGATGACATTTTCAAGACGCGGTGTCCGTAGGAACAAGCTAATTCGATGCACCTTACTGCATGAGTGCTGCAGCAAGACTGAGCAAACCGCCAACGTGTGGCCGTATCGCCAACGTTGGCGCATAATTCCTTTGATAAAACCGATACGCGACGGCCA
Organism: Asteroscopus sphinx; assembly: GCA_949699075.1. Taxonomy (NCBI): domain Eukaryota; kingdom Metazoa; phylum Arthropoda; class Insecta; order Lepidoptera; family Noctuidae; genus Asteroscopus; species Asteroscopus sphinx. Next base: position 7,163,493 of record OX453016.1, read on the forward strand.
ACTGCCTACGCTCGCCCCAACTTTCAGATCAACGCCATTTTCCCGATCCACGTGTTGGCGAATAGCGTTGGCGCCAACGTTCGGGCCAACGTGTGGAGCCGGGCTAAAAGGAAAATACGTCTATTAGTATATGCTTTGTCGAAAATCACAAAGCAATTTTTAACCTACACAAAAAATTCGACGGTAAATAAACCAATTTGTACTAGTGACAAAAATGCAGTCAAAGCAAATCTGTCCAACTGACTCAGATATTATACAAACATGCAAACTGTTTGTTTATGTTTCATATCTTTGTCATCTGATGGAGAAACAAAACATCGCGTGCTACCAATACATTTTAACATGAATAATATTCTTTAAACGGCTATGAGAAATAACACCTGTTTAGCTTGAACTAACCACGCTGCAAGTACATTTATTTAGTGCACTGTTTTAGCCTAACAGCACTTTAAATTGATAATAGCTGAATATAGGTCAAAAATGTTGTTCTAAAACTGTTAAGTATTGCTAAATATATTCACTTTTGTTGGAGGGTGATGGTCCAAATCCCCACGAGGACCAGTCGACTTGAGGAATGTTCATGTTGTTGTAGATATTGATTTTGTTGTGGTTGTTTCCGGTGACCGATGGATAAATCCTATAATCCTATGCGACCTGGGTTTGATGTGCCAGGGACTGAGGACAGGGAATTACTGGAGGAGGCTTTTACCCTTAAAGAATCTACATCCAATTTATAAAATGGAATGAAAGTAACCTCTAGGAGGTTAAATAATAAGAAAAATACTAACATATACATTTAAATTATTAACACGGCTATGGAAATAAAAATCTATGTTACAATTATTATCAAATACATCACTGAAAAACTGTTTACAAACACTTAATTGTAATAACATCATACTATGATTACCTTTCTGCCAAGTCAAAAGGTTTTAAGCGGTTTTCAAATGCAGCGAAAACTCAACAGTAATATTCATAGACTGAAATAGAGGTAGGTACCACTAAAGAGCTTTGCCCTAAGAATATTACTCGCAGTCAGCTAAAAAAAAGGAACGTTTATAAATAATTCTATGATTCGTTGAGTACGCCAGACAGCTTTGTTCAGAAGAACACCTCCCTCATTCAGAACATTTTCGATAAGCAGTTGTCGACCGATTCGGTTTGTTATTTCGTTTCGTCTACGATTCACGTAACGAGAGAAAAAGAGATAACACACTGAATCGGTCGACAACTACTTATAGAAAATTTTGTTTTTTTATCTGTATAAATTTGTTACAAATGTGTGTTTCTGCCAAACTGTAAAACAGTTTGTCGGCAGTTGTTCTCGTTTCACAAGTCTGATAGTTGTACAAATATTGGTAATTTATGTGCTAATTATATTTAAATTATTTTATCATTATGCTACTTTAAAATTTTACAAACTGCTTTACAAAGCCTTTTTTAGCCGAACATGGTACTACTGTAAAAAACTCCCACAAAAATCTTTTTTTTATTTTTTTCATAAAATAGCAGGGCAAACATGCGGGCACGCGGGTCACCAGATGGTAAGCAATCTCCGCCGCCGCGTCGTTTGAATAAGAATTTGTAACTTTATTATTATTAACAATTAACGTTCGAGGGGTTAATAATTTATAAGAAAAAAAATCTTCTGAATCGGTGAGCTGGACACTTCATTCATCTAATACTAGTTTCGCCCGAGGCTCGAAACAACGAACGTCTGCATTCTGTCTCTATAAAAACCGGCCAAGAGCATGTCGGGCCATGCTCAGTATTATAGGGTTCCTTAAGTAGGTGTAATTACAAACGAATCAAATCGAATATTAATCATGGCTATTTTAGTTTTTGCAATAATCGGCAGCATTCGCGACTCAGAGCGTGTTGTTAGTAGCGCCATCTAGCGATAAATTCAAGAAGCCAAATTTAAGACGTTTGTCATTTCAAAGTTACTTTTTGTGATTTTTTCAAATAGAAAGTAGCTAAAGGAGCATTATTTGCTATGACCATTTTTCTCTAAGGTCAATGACCTTTGAACTAGGACGTTTTAAGTATTTTTCAGTTTTCTCTCTATAACTCAAAAAATTATAATCACATTATACTCGAAATACTTTTAAAAGAGAGTTTTTACAAAGGTCTATCAATGTGGAAGATTATAAGTTTCTACATTGCATAGTTTAGAAATGGCAGGGGGGGGGACACATTGCAAGCCACTTTGGCGGGCTATATTTCGCAGATGGTACACCTGATAAAAAAGTGGTGTATCAAACATTACCTTCATATTAGTAGACCTATTCAATGATATCCCACACGAGGGGGTGCAGCGAAAAAATTTTTTTTTTCTCCATTTCACATGTATGGACGCCACCCCTAAAATACGCAAAAACGAATCTTTTATTCTTTTAAAATTGAGATCTATATGTACACTATTTTTTAACAAAATTTCATTTACTTATGTTTATAACTGTAGAAGTTATTAAGCTGTAAAGGATTACGACAGACGGACAGACGGACAGACGGACAGACGGACAGACGGACGGACATGACGTAACTATAAGGGTTCCTTGTAGGACTCGGAACCCTAAAAAGGGGAATGACCTATAACTAATGGGAAAGCACGAATAGAAGAATGTCTGAACTTTCAATGGATAATGGACTATGAAAACCTTTTTCGTTCTATAATAATGTAACTCATATGTTACTCGAGAAAATGTACTACAATAACTAAGATTAGAGAAACAGTCGAGAATTTTAGTAAAAAATTCAATTTGGTACACTGAAATTGAATTTCTGTACAGTTTGAATGCACACGTTCTTTAAAAGGAATATCGTGAAACAAGTTTTCTTATCACTTTTAAAATGTGAAACCGGCAAAGAGCATGTCGAGCGGTAGGTATTATTATTTTAAGGAAAGAAGTAGGGGTCTTGAACAGCCCTAAGCCACTGCGACCTAGTAAGATCTATTGTGATGCCTCTTGCAGCATTACAGCACTTCCCCAAGCTGCAAGTCAATCATGAATTCGACTATGACTTTGGGGAGGAGGATTTGATATCCTGCGTTGAGATAACGTGGCCTCCAAGATGCTGGATTCTTATGTGGTACACTGCATCACATTCGCATAGGATATGGATGGGCGTCTCATCCTTTTCGCAACTTACCTGCAAAGTGTGGTATCACTCCACTTTCGTAGATAGGTGTAATTACAAACGAATGAAATAGAATAAGAATCGTGGTTATTTTAGTGACAGCACATACCTATTCCGTAGTTAAAGAACGAATTACATTTTTAAAAAGACAACCTAGATCTGCAAGCAAATCAAAAACGCTAAGCTTCAAAGGGAACAAAGCCGTCCTGATAACAGGGCATCTGAATAAACGTGAATACAGCAACATCTCACGAGTTGCATGTTATTACGGAGCTCACAAGCCTTCCGGTTACCAGTCGTGATGTATGAACACTTGAATATGTATGGGCACGCAGAAACCTACAAATTGACTCAAGTTCTGCTCGGCAACAGTGAATGGTTTATGGAAAACTGTGTTTGATTCGTTTGACTTGTGCAATATCGTTGTTGTTCTAAAGCCGCGTCTTCTGCGACCTTAATTTTAGTATTTCTAACATGTTACATGTTTTTCTAACAAAATGGGGCCGTAGCCTAGCTGTCTGGCTACATTTGATTGGCCTAAGCAAAATGTTAACATGTTTTGTTAGATTTTGGTCGCAGAAGACACGGCTTTACAAATACGTTTGAATTTTTACATTAAGTTAATGCACGACATGATTCTTTACAGAAACAGACTTTTAAGTGGAATGGGAAAATTGTAGGATAGTGAACAGTAATACAGCACATCCTCCCGGCCGAATTTCGGTCACGGCGGCCAATCTCAGCGATGACTAGCCATCTGTGCACAAGTGTGCGCGCAAATACAGGTGCACTCTCTATTCCCTCAGTCTCATAATCCGATGGGACGGCAATCCAAAACCAACTGAAGGAGGCTTTTCGTGCTCTCTGAAGTACGGGGGTGAGCTACTGAGAAATTTTCTTGAAAAATCACAATAACAACTTTTTTCGACCCGGGAATAGAACCCAGGACCACATGATCAGTGGTTGAACACGTTACCGCTAGACCACCGAGGCAGTAGCAAAGACACAAAATAATGTAAAGGCTAACTAGCTGTTAATTTAGGTGTAACCCTTTTCAGTTAGCACAAATTAAATCCTGCGTCCTACTACCATTATAAATGCGAAAGTATGGATGATTATTTGTTTGTGTTTCAACCATGCTGAACTGTTGAATGGATTTGGATGAATTTTGGCACACAAAGATTAACCTGGATTAACATATAGCCTTTTTATCCCGGGAAGATACACAGTTCTTGGGGGTTACGTGATAAGTGATATCTTCTTAAGTGTATGATGTCTTTTTCCTGTGATAAGTCTAAAAACATGCTGCGCCGATCCCAAATAAATTGGGATAAGGGCAGGAGGATGATGAAGTCGAATTACACGCGGGCGAACCACCATCAAAGCTGAAAAAAAGCTGAAAGATTAGTAAATAAATAAAAGCCATAAAACTAATCATGTCATCTATTTCTAGAACGCTTATATTCGACGCAGTTTGGAGGGTTCAAACTAGTGTCAGTGTAAAAACGTTTTACTACTACCTACTTACACCGCTGGCGCAGCGACCCAAAATGTGACTTGGCCTCCGAAACGAGGGAACGGAACGCAACTTGCCGCGATCTTTGGCAGTATTTTGCCAATCACTGGCTCAATTTAAAAATGTTTTGGTTCAAAATAATACATTTTGCTGAAACTATCTGCGCTTTTCTGTGCAAATTACTATCAAGCTATTGCTACTTGCATTATCGCTTCTACCAACTATCTACTAGCTCGAATAGGAAGCACCTAAAATCGACTAACAATAAAGCGATTTGGAAACCTTAGCCGAAGTATCGAGGCTGATAATAATAACGTGGCACATTACAATAAACAATGGGAGACATGACCTCGATGGCAGCACGCTGTTGTCGTTGAACAAGCTATTTTAATTATAATTGCCCCCTGACTAAGGTGCCTAGATGTCCGGTATTTTATGGGACGTCCCGTGTTTCAGATTAAACATTTAGGCCATTTCCCGTATTAAATTTGCCGAAAACAATACGAGATATAATATTGTCAGCGAACTTTGATGTATATTAGTTTGTAGTTCAAAATGAAGATTTTTTTGAAGGCGGCTTCATCATTATCTTCGTCATTTCAGCCGAAACACGTCCACTGCTGGCCTAGGCCTCATTCTAAGCATCGCCACAAGGCCGCTTACTCTGTTCAAAAATACACTTTACCCTAAATACTTAAGAATTGTTTTATAATGTTTATGATTATAAGGTCCCCCGACCTTAGTTTATGTTTGTTTTTAGTTTGTAAATTTTGTGTAATTTTTGGTAAAAATGGGTTATTGACGACCTCTGTGGTCTAGTGGTTCGAGTGTCGGACTGCTGTTAACGAGGTCGTGGGTTCGATTCCCACAAACACAAATATTTGTGTGATGAACATAAGTGTTTGTGTAGGTCTGGGTGTTGCTTATGTATTATAAGTATGTATTTACAAAAAAAAAAGTATATAAGTATCATATCCATTGTCTAGTACCCATAGCACAAGCTCTGCTTAGTTTAGGACTAGATGGTGTTGTGTAAAAATTTCCCAATATATTTATTTATTTAAAGATTTAAATTGTGGAAAGAAAAAATCGCTCACGAGCAGGATTCGAACCTGCGACTCCTGGCTCAGTACGCCAGTGCTTTAGCCACTAAGCTACCGTGAACACTGCTCGTGGTATCGAAATTATCTGCCACTATACGTCTTTGGGTGACGTCAGCGATATCTTATTAAGAAACATTGTTCCTTAACCAACTCGACTAACTTTGCAGTTAAATCAAAGTCGTATAGATATGCCTACCCTTACTAATTATTTTTATTATTATTATTTATTTATTTTCTTTCCTCAATTTAAATCTTTAGAATTTCGCTTAGCATGCGTAAAATACGTTAAAATAATAAAAATAATTAGTAAGGGTAGGCATATCTATACGACTTTGATTTAACTGCAAAGTTAGTCGAGTTGGTTAAGGAACAATGTTTCTTAATAAGATATCGCTGACGTCACCCAAAGACGTATAGTGGAGGATAATTTCGATACCACGAGCAGTGTTCACGGTAGCTTAGTGGCTAAAGCACTGGCGGACTGAGCCAGGAGTCGCAGGTTCGAATCCTGCTCGTGAGCGATTTTTTCTTTCCACAATTTAAATCTTTAGAATTTCGCTTAGCATGCGTAAAATGCGTTAAAATAATATAATTTATTTATTTATTTATTCCGTATATTAATAATACGTGATTCAAGGTTTAAATTTTTGACCCTGAATCTCGTATTTTTAATACTGATTGATGCCCCTTAAAATGATAGACCTGGCCTGGCCACCCTAACTGACGTGCTTGCAGCAGACACGAGCAGGATATACCAGCCAGTAATAGCATTGAAAACAATAGATATAAATAATTCTGGCATGAGTTTTAATTGGAGGTAAATATAGGGTTTTTTTATTGTAATGTGCCAGCAATTTATGTTCGTATATTTACATTTGCTGTTCGGTTTTATTGTCTTTTATTTTTTCGTATTTATGTGGTTTTAACTATCATGAACTTTTATAAATGGCATATACAAGGTGGAAACTTAAGTGTATCCAGCCCATTATTTCGTTAATTTAAAAGATGTTACAAAACTAGACTAATAAAGAAACTGTGTCGTTTAATAAAATAAAATAACATAAATAACAAAAAAAAAACACTTTTGTGATTTTGTTTTATGGAAAACCCCAATTCGAAAACAACCTTGTAGTACTGTGCAGTAGTAGTAGTAAATATGAATGACTTTCCTTTAGCAGCCAAGCGATTATTCCCTTTGACTATATAGTCAAAGGATGAATCCATAAAGATAACCTGAAAATAATTTTCCTCACAAGTTGATTCCACGAAACCGTTGTTTTATTTTATTTATTTTTATAGTATAGGATGGCGAAACGAGCTAAAGACCCACCTGGTGTTAAGCAGTTACCTTTGCCCATAACAACCTCAATACCATCTAGGCTGTTACCTAAATGGTACCGCAAGTCGGTTTGCCAAACTGAGACATGAAGATGGAAAGTCTCATGTGATTGTAATTTCACCGGCACCCGTACCCTTCAGACCGAAACACAGCAATGCAAGCATCACTATTTGGCGGAGAAGTAGATACGGTGGTAGTACTTCCCCGGACGAGCTCTTTCACAATGGAGCTCTACTACTACTATCTCTGTTTGGTGATTTAGCTTTCAGCAAAACATAGACCACATTCTCTCTTCGCAAAAATTCATAACGGTTGACTGAAGATAGTATTATATTATCTTTATTTAGTATTATATTCATTGTGTGGTATGGCCAGCAACCTCCAGCGCGGTTTTAATAACTCACTACGATCAGAATTCTGTTTGTAAGGGTTGATTAGATAGATAGATAGATAGAATATTCTTTATTGTACACCAATAACATTATTAAACTTAGGACTAACTTGTAAAATAAGGGTACATTGGCGGTCTTATCGCTAATAGCGATATCTTCCAGACAACCTTTGGATTATTTCATTAAAGCGGTCTGTTTACAGACCCATGCCTGTATGTGTACGTGTGTGTAAGTCACGCAGCCACAAATTAAAGGAACATTGCTTAGTTATGCCGACAAATCCTCTTGTCCTGTCTCAAAAGGTACGGGAAGATGTCAGTCCCTATTAAAATCCCTAGCTTCCACTAGTAATTAGGACAAGAAAATGGAAGCTCTAAGGTACCCAGATAACTAAATTACAATGTTAACTGAGGGGATCAAAAGCTCTATCATTGTGTCGCTGTCAAAGAGGATTTAATACACCAAGGACTAGACTGGCCCTTGATTCTAAATGTCAAGGTGAGTTTGTCTTTCCATTTGTTTATAAGTTACAGTTGATCTTTCTAACCAATTTTGGTAAAATTCAATAGAATTAAATTAAATTATAAATTATGACATATTAAATTATTTATTAAATAAAATATTAAATAGGATTTTATCGAGAGTGAAGCCGTGGGCATCAGCTAGTATAATAAATATCTACTAATATTAAAACGTGAAAGTTTGTGAGAATGTATGAATGTGTGGACGTTTGTTACTCTTTCACGCAAAAACTACTGCATGGATTTTAATAAAATTTGGCATACAGATAGAACATAACCCGGATTAGCATATAGGCTACTTTTTATCCCGGGAAGATGAACAGTTCCCGAGGGATGCGCGATAAACGACATTCACGCAGGCGAAGTCGCGCGCATAGGCTAGTGTAAAATATTATGATTGAAACTAGTAAACACTCAGGTACATAAACAAATGCATTAGCATTAACTGCAGATAGTATCGAGTTAACGACACTCATAAAGCATTTTTCGCGTGCACGACCCGAATACCAGGAATAATGCGTAGTAACGTTAATAATGAATATTCAACAAGGCTAATAATAAACGTAAATTACATCCGCAGTGACAGCGAAATATATCTAATTTCAAAGGTAATTTAAGATCCTACAGTAAATTAACTTGATGTTCACATTTGCATATGGAAATTATGAGGTATAGTGCTGATGTGGCTCGAGAATATCACGAAAAAAGTGATTCTTAAATAAGTGATTTCCTTAAAATAGGTTTAGTTTGCACACTTGTTTCTGTCCTCTAACATCAACATCTCGCTATCGCTCTAAGGTTTGCTATTTGAACACTCATTTCTGAGTTAAGGTGAATGCTACAGGGCAGCCCGCGAAATTCAAAATTTCTTGCGTTTTTTGCAAATTGTAGCTTTATTTCGCGTTGTATATCAATCGAACTATGATTCGCGGTAGTAATGACAATATATCTGCTAAATAATACTCATAAAATATATAAACCTAGCTTTATAAGCTCTACAAGCTCGAAAATCGATAATTTGATCGTAAATTAATGGTATCGAGCTTGTACAGTTTACAGAGCAAGGTTAATATTTTTTTATGAGTATTATTCAGTAGATATATTGTTATTACTGCCGCGAATTATATTTCGACCGGTATACAACGCGAAATAGAGCTACAATTAGCAAAAAACGCAAGAAATTTTTAATTTCGCGGGCTACCCTGTAGCATTCACCTTAAGCTCGCCGATGTACATAAACTATCATAAACTTTCCTACTGTAAAATCAATGTAAATATGTGTGTACGTACAATAAAGAATAAGAATTCATAGAACTGTTTTGAAATGATCTAATAATTATTTTATATCATTCAAAGAAGTCCAACTCTTGTAAATACATGCTCTTTTTATGTTATAGGATGGCGAAATGAGCTAAAGGTCCACCTGATATTAAGCGGTTACCTTTGCCTTAACAACTGTAATACCACCTAGGCTGTCGCCTAAATATTATTGCGAGTCGGTTCGCCAAAACAGAATCACTGAGATGGAGTCTCATGTGATTGTAATTCACCGGTACCCTTCACACCAAAACACAGCAATGCAAGCATTACAGGGCTAACAGGGCCCTAATTCACGTAATTTCATGACGCGCTTATCGAATTGCAGTGACGCTGCAGTTCGTTTCTGACAGCGACCGCCGAAGATCAGAGAATACGAAAAGCGTTGTTTTGATCAAAACTGCAATTGAACTGCTACTGCGCTTCTTCTTTACGTGAATTAAGTTGCAAAAATTGGTACGGTGGTAGTACTTCCCCGGCCGAGCCCTTTCGCTCTGTATTTGAATTTTAATGAGCCTGTACTTTTTTCAAGCCCTCATCACTTTAATTTCAATGATCTTCCAAAAAAACCAATAGTATTTCAAGCCACCAAAAAAAAAATTACAACTTTTTTTAATTATCCACAGCAAACCTTACGTAATGATGAATGAACAAGATAACAGCTGCGACGCGCTCGTTTAACCAAGAATTTCGATTACACAGACGAGAAAATCTCTCTAATACTACTAATGTCCATCTAAACCGTCGCAATGGTGTGACAGTGGAAAAATTCATCCAGGCAAACCAGTAATCAGTCAAGTTTTAGCTCCGCATTACAGTAATGGGACGCCCAAAGCGAATGCCGCTTTGTTTCCGTACACAGCGGTTTATGTAAAGAGGCCACGGAGTCAGCGTTTGTAAGCACAGTAATGTACGAGAATGTTGTGTGAAATTGCTTCCGTGGCTTCTAATCCAATTTAGTTACGCGTGGGGTTGTGTGGATTGAGCCGTGATTTCAGTGTAACAATTACGTGGAATCGATGAGAACCAATTATGGTATGTTGTGGATGGATTTCCAACAGTAAATTAAAAAAAAAAAAGGTTTGTTCCAAGTACCTATTCACTTCTGAAGACAAAAACCATCCTGATTAACTTTCTCTCTCTTAACAGCTTGTATTGGTCAAGTTGCTAGTCAAAAACCCGATTTCTTCATTCAAATTGAGTTTATTTAGTTAAATAAACGTAATTAGTGTCGCTTCAAGTTTTATTTGTAATGTTAGTGTTCAACTAAATCATTGACTTCTATCTACATCACCAGCAACATAAAGGTACAAAGTTAATTCAATATCAACATCTCAACTTCCGCTCCGCTATTTAAATCGCTGTTTTCGCAGCTTGAAACTAATGCCGTCGTCCGCGCTTTTTGCCATCAGATAAATCAAAGCTATTTCAGGACGCACTTTTTCGTCTTACAGTGATCACTACAGAAGGATTTACAGAGATTCGACACGGGCTTAGCTGTAAACCACCTTTAATGTTTTAGCCATTGGTGCTGATTCTGTATGGTACCGTCTAAATTAAACTAAAGATCGACTCGGTCGGCTACTTTCAGGCGCAGGTGAAACTAAAAAGAAATAGCATAAAACACAAGAGGATTCAAATCTCATTTAACTAAAATTACAATCACATGAGATTTTCCACATCTTTAGATCTCTGTTGGGCCAATTCTCGTAATTGCAAACGTTACAAACATAGTTCCAAACTAATCTCAATGTTTTAAATCTCAATATCTTGACAGTAGATGTCTCTGATTGCCGTTTATTGGTGACATTAAAATACTTATAATTTTTTTTTTTATTAACAACCAATAGTCCTGTCAGCCTGTCAGTGATGATAGAGCGATCCCAGTACAACATGATGTGACTATTTTCGAATATTCTAAGTGTCACAAATAAACCGCAAATAGGAACATCTACTGTCAGAAAATTGAGATTTAAAGCATTGAGACTAGTTTGGAACTATATTTTGAACGTTTTTAATAACGAGAATTGGCCTTCTATTATTATAATAAAATTATATAGCCGTTTAGTTAAAATATGAGATTAAAAAGAATAAAATAGATGATAATCATCATCATCATTTCAGCCTTAAGACGTCCACTGATGGACATAGGCCTCCCCAAAAAGGTGGATATGCCATAATCGCCACGCTTGGCAGGCGGGTTGGCGATCGCAGTTGGTTGGTTAAATACTCAGAGAACGCTGCTGCCCATCCTCTGGTGAATCCCTTACGGCCAAAACTAATATCCAATCTATCCTCGATTTACCCTACTAGAGATAGAAATTTGACATATTTTGTGTGGAGTTATGTCAAATTCCTATCTCCAGAAGGGCAAATCGTGGATAGATTGGATATTAATTTTGGCCGTTAGGCGCCTCTTATGAAGAAAAAATAAATGAGAAGAAATAAGGGTGGTGCGATTTTTTATTTCCGGCACCACACGGAACAGATCATAATTAGTATATAATAAATAGTAATAAGATAATACTGAAAAACCCAATAATTCTAATACGTAGTAGGTACAAGTTTCGCTAAAACAAGATCAATGGATATTGACTGGCTCACATGGAATAAATCTAACAGGCTTCTATTCCGCAAGACGAAAGCTTATACGAAGGAGTAATTTTGAGAGTAATGCAACGTAATTGAACAGATTTACTAAAGGAGGAAAAAATATTGGAGGATGTATTTCCTTCGAGTAACAAGGGATTTGTAGAGCAGCTTTGACATCAATAGGTTTGTTTGTAGGAGAAAACTTACTACGGATAATGATTTCACTTCGAAGAAACGAAACGTCGCGCTAACGACTGCGATGCTTACCTGAAATAGAGAAGCAACTATTAATAAAGGAAAACATTTTGCTGTTTGTACAAAACATATAAAAGAGTTTGAAATATAAGAACAATATTTTTTTCTCGTTCTTCAATGCAGTTAAAAAATTCTAGATCATTTCTTCAGCGTATTTCTGATATCGAAAATAACGAAGATATAAATAATTGAAAGAGCAGAAAGCGAACATTATTGTCGAAAGACTTGGAAGTGCAGGAAATAAATGAAATGGAGCGTCGGTAAGCTATTCGCCGGTCAAAGCCTAAGCTTCGAAGCAGGCAATACTTAACCCTGCCGCTGTGCAGTTCTCAGAAGCACTATTGAGTAGCAAGACTTTTCAGCTTGCACGTGCGGAAAGAATCAAACAAGTGTAACGAAATGTATAGGTATTAAAACGGAAGAGACGAGATGAAATGCAACAAACAAGAAGGAGTGAAACCAAGTAACTTACAGTAAAAACTACTACGATATTGTATAACTGAATGGTTAATTAAATTACATAGTTCACACACTTCTGTAAATCGTTAATAAGATTTTTTGATACCGCAAAATACTGAAATTAATTACAATACAATAGTAGGTACAGGTAAAATAAATAACCACACAAAATATTCTTATTCTTTATTAAATTGCACAAAAAATATAAAGTAAACACGTAAATAAAAACAAAAAGAATAGGCATAGTAAGAAAATTTCGGTAAAAATTATTTAATTCAATTATTTAGAAACCAATTTTTTTTTTTACTTTTCCAGCCTTTTACCAATTAGATATTCTGTGCTTTTACTATGGTTTACTGTGTAGCAGTATATAACTAATAATTAGTATATCCGAACGACTACTTGCAAATCAGTCGGTTTATCATTAACGGCCAAAACGAATATCCAATCTAACCACGATTTGCCCTACTAGAGATAGAAATTTGACGTATTTTGTATGGAGCTTATGTCAAATTCTATCTCTAGTAAGGCAAATCGTGGATAGATTGGATATTAATTTTGGCCGTTAATCAATTTAATTTAACGTTCTTCTCTGTACTGCATTTGATTTGATTGTGGCTTCTAATTGCTTGGAAATTGAATTGTTCGGATACGAAAGGAACGTACAGTCAGTACCTTTGAATTCTGGCTAATGTCTACGTGACATAGTGCCATTAGATTTACTTAGCAATCTGCAACTTATTGCTATAACATGTATGTAGATTGTGGATGATAAAGAGAAACACAAGAACTTAAAATTTTAAGGTTTGTTACGGAACGTAAGAAGAGTTTTTTTATGATCTTAAAGAGGATTTTTCTAAACTCATCTTGGGGAGAAAACGCGGACTGTCATGAGCTCAACTGCCAGGAAAAAAAACAATAGTTAAACAATGGACGTCGACCTTTAAAAGGTGGTTTCTCACACGAAGGGATACAATATGGCGAAAGTCGCAGTTATCTATACTATTAAACGTAATATGGACCCCAAGCAACAGCTTTACGTAAATCATTGTCACCTGTTTCACTGTGTCCCCTGAACCAACTCACTGAACTCCAGAGATATGATTTTGATATTTATATTAACACTTGCGGACCCGGCAGACGTCGTCCTGCCCGGAAAAGCTGCGCCACATATAATTAAAATCGACCCTGCCGTTTAGGAGAAGATCATTGACATACCGACAGCAGCGCCACCTACCGGGTCCGATTGTGTTTTCAAATCATCCAGGAACCCTTTGAAATATACACACAAAATTTCATCCAAATCGGTCCAGCCGTTTCGAAGGAGTTAGGTGACAAACACACGTACCTACAGAAGAATAATATATAATATATTAAGATTGAAAGAAAATTACATTGAGATTACATTGGAACTATATTTTGATCATTATTAATTACGAGAATTGGCCTTCTATTACAATCAGGGCTTGTAATCGAATATTCAAACATATGTAAAAATCTGTCGAATATTCGAATAATTTTTTTTTTTTTTTTTTTTCTTATTTTACTTAGTCCTATGTTTAATAATGTTATTGGTGTACAATGAATATTCTATCTATCTATATTAGTTTTTTTTTTATATATTCTAATATTCGATTGCGAGCCCTAATTACAATATTCAACAGTGAACAGTGTATCATGTTATCAGTGACAATAACCGCGGATTAGGTAACGTGTCGACCCTCGTCTTACTTATATTCAGGATCCTCCATTCCAGTAAGAATTGATAAGTGGACACTCGAGCACCCTATCCATAACATTTTAAGCATATATGGAACCCAAGTGTTACTTGAGCTTTGTTTCCTGAACCATTAACTGAACTCCAGTGGCCTGATTCACAAACGTTCGAAAAGATACCGTTTCCGAAGTGAAATTTGACCGGCAAATGAAACAAAACGACCACTTCCTGCCACCATGAACGCTGCAAAGCATTCGAAACGTCAGGAAAACCAATTTAAATAATAATACGAGATTTAATCCGGTTAAACTTGTTTTATTAGGAAACAAAACGATTTGAGAACCGAACGGATGCGGAAACGCACCGCGAAATTTACGGAAACTCTTCCGAGATTCATTTGTTGTCGCAAAGCACTCAATGTAAAATTAAAGAACTATGAATAGCGTTTCCGAATCCGTTCGATTCTCAAATAGTTTTTTTTTTTTTGCTAATAAAACTAGTTTAACCCGATTGCATCGCGTATTATTATTAAAATTGAAAATTTCCTGACGTTTCGAATGCTTTGCAGCGTTCGTGGTCGCAGGAAGTGGTCGTTTTGTTTCGTTTACCGGTCAAATTTCACTTCGGAAACGGAAACTTTTCGAACGTTTGTGAATCAGGCCACAGATTTCAATATTCGGCAGCAAACAGTGAAGACTGTATCGATATTATGTTATTAAAGCAGTGACAATAACCACGGATGGATGGACACGTGTCGACCCTCATCTCGCTTATATTTAGGGTCTTCCGATCCAGTATGAATTGATACTTGGATATGCGTGTACTGGGTCGTTATGCCTTGTTTAAATCAAGGGCAGTCGCGGCACAGTGTTACATCATTTGAATTAATGTACCGATATATTAATATGCACGTGCCACAAGTCCTTCATTATATCCCAGTGACTTTTAACCTACTGTTATGTTTGAGGAACATAGCAGCGAGAGAATAATAAGTTCTCAGCCTATTACAGTCATGTGGGGGTCAACTATAGGCCTATTTTAAAATTGAAACAATGTCCATGTAAAAGTGATAATAAACAACTCAGTAATTAAATTACTACACATAATGGATAAACCGCTCTTAAAAAATAATTAGTATTTGAGTATTTCAATACAAGAAATAGCACAACTTGTTTTCCTTCAAAATATCTGAAAACTATCTTTCATCATGCAAAACATCTAAAAGCAAGTTTACTGAAAACGATGTACATTTTATTTCAATTTATCTAGTCTGAACAACGTGATTAGCCAGAAAGCAGATGAAGTGAAATTAACCTTTCATTAAAATAGAGGAATAATATTTGTGTTCAGTCTGTGAGACGGATGTATTAAATGGTTAAGTAGGTACTAGATTCTCTTCAGATTTACAGTTTTGTTTTAGTTTCTACTAGTTAGATATTTTTTTTTAAAGTAAAGTAAGCAAAGTTAGTTTAATTTCTGATGTACATTTGGTTCTATCCTCTAATATATATAACATCTCTATATAGCTGTTTGAAAATTCATTTTTGAGTTAAGCTTGCCGATGTACAATATTTATGTACAATAAAGAATAAGATACAAATCTCAAAGTTAAAGATTGCATGAAAAAGCACTTACATACTATGTACCTACAGGTTTAATGCCAAATCTTGCATAGGAACTGAAATATTTTGGACTGGAAAAAATACAAAATACGTCCTATAAAATCATGGCAAAAAAACAATGCAGTAATCAAAACGAATGTTTTATCACGCCTATTTCAGAATAATATACAAGCCATATACCTTGCTCCTGTAACCATTTTTAACTCTATTAGTATCTTACATAACAAGCATCTTTAATAATAACACCGAGTGCGCATCTGTATCGAGAGTTCTTATCCAAACGGTAATGAATTTAAAATGCTTTATATGAATTATAATAACATCTTGGTCCGTAGCACTTGAGCCTCCCTCAGCGGCCATAATGCCTATTACAGCTATTTCCGTTCTCGCGGCCCGCTTGAATATACAACGTGGTATTGAAATAACTGAAAACCTCTTAAGGGGTCACAGTACACGTCAGTATGAACCACTTTTACTATGGGACCAACCCTAAAATCATTTCAATAACACGTGGTATTGAAAGTACCTACATACAGTAAATAAAGTATATTCATTAGTTCAATTGTGTCCGTAGTACTTTCTTTCGTCTCCATTTATCATTGACCTCGATACTCAGGGTAGTGATCTCCATGGAACAGGTCTTGGGTCTCATAGTAAAAATATGCATTTAAAATATAAACCTTAGTATTTTCCGGAATATTTTCGTACAATAAAAGGTGTCTAAGAAATAAGAGACAATGGTCAATGGTGTCGATTTTCTTGTTATGGAACTTATTTTATACACGCTGAAATTTGAATCGCTTATTTCCCGAAAAGGGGTCACTGTACTCATCATTATGAACAACTTTTACTATGGGACAAACCCTGAAATCGCGAAAAAAATATCAGGTGGTCCCTACATTTTATCGATTTAAGTGAAAACAAACGTAGGGACCAACAGATTTTTTTTCGCGATTTCAGGGTTGGTTGCATAGTAAAAGTTGTTCATAATGATGAGTACAATGACCCCTTTTCGGTAAATAAGCGATTCAAATTTCAGCATGTACTATCGCTCTCTTATAGTAGATATAAGAAAGGGATGGTAATAGTTTTAGTCCTGTCAAATTAGTTTACGTGTCACATTTCTTTGTATTTAGGTCGGCACGTTCCGAGATCACGACTAAACTTGTATGGAAATTCTAATTCCAACTAATTTTACAGCACTAAACTTGTTGCTATCCCTTTCTTGTATCTACTATTAGTGAAAGAGAGCGATAGCTTAAAATAAGTTTAGTTAGTGAACAAGAGAATCAACACCAACCACTACAGTTTACCAATAAGCTTTTCAAAGTGGGGTTATTTTTGCAAAACACTCATCAAGCGTACTTCTGCGACTATTCAAAAACATTGTAATTATTTACTAAGGCCCGTATTACAGAAGCTTCCAATCACCTGATCACTACTTAAGGATAGAATCGTTACTTGAGAACCGGCCTTATTCCAGAACGGTAATCATAAACTTAAATTCAACAACATAACACACGAATTTGACCTGAAATAGAATAGAAATCTCTACTCAAGCGTAATCTGGACCACACTATAGTGATTACAGATCAAATCTCAGCTGAAATTTCGAAACAGATGACAGTATAAAATAAAACTAAACTCAGCTGAACTGTGATCAATAAATCTCTGCTTGAGGAACGTTCTAAAATCAAAGCTCAACTCAAAACTAGTTTCAAACAGAGATCAACGCTTGAGTATCGTTCTGGAATACGGGCCTAAGATAAGAGGCACCGTGTTAATTAGAGAAAATGTCTGTCTTATATGATGATAATGATGATGAAACAAGTGATTGCGATAGACATTCGTTCTGCTAATTGCACCATTAATACATGTGTGTACAGGTCAATATTTACACGTTCCAATTCCAATAATAGTGAGTAAACAAAGATATTAATTATTATGTAAGCTGTAGTTAAATGCAGACGAAGTTTTAAGCAAAATACTGCTATCAAATACTGCGAGCTATGGAGCGAGCTATGCTTGGAGTTTCTTTAAAGGATAAAATCCGTAACGAGATTATCCGGAGAAGAACCGGAGGGACCGACATAGCTTGTAGGATCAGTAAGCTGAAGTGGCAGTCGGCTGGCCATGTCTGTCGAAGGACCGATGGCCGTTGGAGCAGACGAGTCCTTGAGTGGAGACCGCGAATCGGCAAACGCAGCGTAGGGCGCCCCCCTGCCAGGTGGACCGACGATCTAAAGAACGTGGCTGGGGGGGACTGGATGCGGAAGGCAGAGTACCGAGCATGGTGGCGCAACTTGGGAGAGGCCTATGTCCAGCAGTGGACTGCGATAGGCTGAGTTGATTGACTGCTATCAAATGAACTTTGTGTTTGAGCTTTTCATTATAGGAACATAAATGCTGCATACAGTAACACAACATAATTGTGAATTTGGATAATTTCCTTACGTAAAAACGAGATAAAACTCGACTTGATTCCTAAACAAAAGATGGTGGATTGGATTGTCGATAAGTTAAAGCGTATACATATGATCAAATGTTTTAATCGTCAAGAAAGTTAGGTACGTTGGAAAAATCACATTAATAAATATAACATGATCACACGATCAACTGTAGGTAATAAACATTGTAACTATATTTAAAATGTTTAGGTTAACACTAGAGGTATTCTTGACGTGTCTTTTTATCTAAATACCCAAGTTTGTATACAATCGAAGTAATTTTTATTATAAAATGCAAACATTACTTGATATTCACAAAACGTTAACGAATTCATTTGTGAGTTTGCAGATTTTTTAAAGAATATAATAGGTAGATTTTGAGAGACACGTCCAAATTGTTTACCTTTAGTTAAATAATAAGTTAACACGTAAGAATATATCGTGTAAAAAATGGTTGCGGGGAAAATTAAATTCAGCACCACGTTTGGTAAGTGACAACTGTGAACTGAGCTAACTTTAAATGATTTCCACTAAAATCTCATATCACATAGGCAAATAACAAAAACCGGCCAAGAGCATGTCGGGCCATGCTCAGTATTATAGGGTTCCTTAAGTCGGTGTAATTACAAACGAATCAAATCGAATATTAATCATGGCTATTTTAGTTTTTGCAATAATCGACAGCTTTCGCGACTCAGAGCGTGTTGTTAGTAGCGCCATCTAGCGATAAATTCAAGAAGCCAAATTGAAGAAGCGTGTCATTCAAAGTTACTTTTTGTGATTTTTTCAAATAGAAAGTAGCTAAAGGAGCATTATTTGCTATGATAATTTTTCTCTAAGGTCAATGACCTTTGAACTAGGACGTTTTAAGTATTTTTCAGTTTTCTCTCTATAACTCAAAAAATTATAATCATATTATACTCGAAATAATTTTAAAAGAGAGTTTTCATAAAGGTCTATCAATTTAGAAGATTATAAGTTTCTACATTGCATATTTTAGAAATGGCAGGGGGGGGGGACACATTGCAAGCCACTTTGGCGGGCTATATTTCGCAGATGGTACACCTGATAAAAAAGTGGTGTATCAAACATTATCTTCATTTTAGTAGACCTATTCAATGATATCCCACACGAGGGAGTGCAGCGAAATAAATTTTTTTTTCCCCATTTCACATGTATGGACGCCACCCCTAAAATACGGAAAAACGATTTTTTTATTCTTTTAAAATTGAGATGTATATGTAGACTATTTTTTAACAAAATTTCATTTACTTATGTTTATAACTGTAGAAGTTATTAACCTGTAAAGGATTAGGACAGACGGACAGACGGACGGACATGACGAAACTATAAGGGTTCCTTGTAGGACTTCGGAACCCTAAAAAAGACATCTATAACATGAAAGCGTAACCCATCCAAATTCTTTAGGTGGCCACTGACGATGCTTCCAACCATGCGAATGGCGTGGCCGTATTCCAAAATCTGTCCGTGAATGTTGAAAACGTATGTTATTTTTAGAACAAGTCAAGCTTTTTTGGATGTCGTCATTAAAACGACGTCCTAATGGTTACATCGTCAGTGCCCACCTTTTCGCACATCAATGACTTGATACTTTCTACGAAATTGTTTTTATTGGTAATGAATGAACATATCGTAGGTATTCAGTTCTTTTGTTAATACGTTTATTTTATTTTCCGCAGCCCAATATACGGAATAATTACTAATACACTGCAATATTAGCCAAAAGAAATCGAATTACATACATACATAACATCACGACGACGACGTCTGTGGTCTAGTGATTCGAGTGTCGGACTGCTGATCACGAGGTCGTGGATTCGATTCCCACAGGACACAAATATTTGTGTGATAAACATAAGTGTTTGTGTTGGTCTGGGTGTTGCTTATGTATTATAAGTATGTATTTAGAGAAAAAAAATGTATATAAGTATTATATCCATTGTCAGTACCCATAGCACAAGCACTGCTTAGTTTGGGACTAGATGGTGCTGTGAAAAAAAATTTCCCAAAAAATATTTATTTATTTTATCACGCCTTTATTTCCCCGAAGGGATAGACAGAGGTTTTTGACTTTATAGTACACCCACATTTCGCCAGTTAGAGCCTAATGCCATTAACCGGGCACAAACCAGACTTCGGACTGCTACATAGAATTTCTAGATTCATCAACTCAGCCTATCGCAGTCCACGGCTGGACATAGGCCACTCCCAAATTGCGCCACAACACTCGGTCCTCTGCATTTCCAGATTCGAATTTCGATGATTAATTTCGAGTTATCTGATAATAAAATGATCGTTCAGCCATAGAAATTAAAATTAATTGGTATAATGAACTAATTAATACAATGAATGTAATGGACACTCACCGAACCAGATATATTTAATTCGTGTTAGATTATAATTATATTTAAATAATTTCCATAGTAAATACGCCTGATGTAATAGTTATGGTCATTATGATAATTATGCTTACGCTTCCTCTCATAATGACGAACTCATCTGCATTATACATAATCACAATAATGCCGACGTAATCACAGTAGTCTTTAAATGTACAATTAAAGTGCGTGTGGTTTAATAAGACATACAATGAGAGAGATGTATAAACCGACCTGTTACAAAACAAGAGTTACGCTAAAGAAATACGCATGATTTTAGCAACAAGACAACATATTTTAATTCACGCAACTGCACTAAATTCAACAAAATGATAATAAAACTAGTCGTTCTAATAACTAAAAGTTAGCTCCTACAAAGTCACATCCAAGATCTAGAGCAGTCATAAAGCCAAGAAAGGGCCCACAAAAGATGTATCCCAACAATAGTAAAGTGACGGTGCAGAGAATGCACTTCAAAACTACTAAAGACTGGAAGTGAAGTACTTTTTGTATTGAGGAATGGAATGGGCGCGTCGTCATGTGGGAAATATAAAGAGTAATGTTCATTGCACAATAAAAATAAACTTTAAAAAAGTAAAAACCGACTTCAAGAAGAATAATAGTACATTGCTGTCTAGGCCTAAAATGAAGCAATTGACGGCTGAGTAATATTGGAAGTACGAGGCGAAGCCGAGTGCTTCCGAAGTGATATTTAAATTGCTATTTCGGCCGAGACTTGTATAGTACTTTTCTCTCATTTGCGAGGAAACAATACACAAATTAATTTAACATAACATAACAACAGACATAACATCACGCCTGTATTTCCCCGAAGGGGTAGGCAGAGGTGTAATAGGACACCCACATTTCGCCAGTTATGCTATAGTCCCATGTGATAGGGGGCGAGCCTATTGCCATTGACCGGGCACAAATCCAAACTCCGGGCTGCTACTGAGAATTTCCTAATGAAAAAACCCAATAACACTTTGCCCGACCCGGGAATCGAACCCAGGACCCCATGCTCAGCAGTCGCGCTTGCAACCACTAGACCAACGAGAAATTAATTTAACAGTATCTAATTTTCATTCGCGCCAATTCGTCCGCGCGGGGACCTTGTTCTATTTTCAAATAATAAAAAAAATGCGCATTCAGCTTTTATTCATATTTTGTACCTAAAAACATCTAATTTATGTAAGTAAACCTCGGTAGCATAATTTAAAAAAAATAATGTCCAGCAATTTTTATTAACCAATTACCGAGCAAGTGGGAGAAATATATTTTTGTGAAACAGCTTAGGAAGCCGGTGCCAATTTTTTCTTAAATCAAACCGAAACAAAGGCACCTACTTCCTAAACTGTTTCACACAAATTATTGTATTATCTTTGAAGTCAGTTTTTACTTTTTTTTCATTCTATTTTTAGTGGCATTAACAATATATAGAAAGACAAGAGATTGCTGCAATCCCCGATGATTTGCTGACATCCATTGAAGAGTTCCATTCTTTATCTCCAAAGATCTTCATCAGATCTACACCAAATTATATTTTCTGAATGCAAAAGCTTGATTTGTTGATGAAAATACCAAAATCGCTATATGTATGCCTGTAATATTTGAGGAGTTCTCTTAATTCCACATGGATCCCATTATCAGAACTAGATTTTGATAATAATGGGACCAATCTGGAACTATATCCTTTTAAATAAAAAAATAATTTTCCGAATCGGTTGATAAATGACGGAGTTCTGAGGTAACAAATAAAAAAAACATACAATCGAATTGAGAACCTCCTCCTATTTTAAAGCCAGTTAATAAAATTGGTTTACTTTTTTTTCTGTAGGTCTAAAGCTGGGCACTGACGATGTATCTATTCGGACGTCGTTTTAATGACGACATCCAAAAAAGCTTGACTTGTTCTAGAAATAACATACGTTTTCAACATTCACGGACAGATTTTGGAATGCGGCTACGCAATTCACACGTTTAGAGGCATCGTCAGTGGCCACCTTTAATGAAAGAGAATTCTGACCTTAAATAAAACCTTGAAGTTATAAAATTCGCTCTAATAAACATAGCCTCGTCCACTAATCATTTTACATTACCCATTCGACAAAGTATTTGTTCGCACACTCTGATAAGTTCTACTTTACTACTCTACTCCTCACACACACATTGAGAGTCAGTCTAGACCCTAATTAGTAACAAGACTCAGTTAATAAACGCTCATGTCCCGGATTGGGAGATCGGGCCTTTGGGCCGCGTGATCCTACATATCGTAGCCAACCGCACTAATTGTACACGTCGTCGCAATGACCCTCAACTGATGGTAGTCCATGTACTAATGAATAACTTGGGTGCTATAGAGGTGTAGTATCAGAAAGGACGCATAATTAAAACGTAACTTAATTGTGCTATGTTTAAAGCAGTAATTTGTAACGTTATGACAGGCCTCTTTGTAGTTTCTCCTAATTTATTTCGTTTTGAAAAATAAATGTTTTATTGACGGTCCAAACCACAGAAATAAATAGAATGGTTGCAATCACAATTTGAATTGCGATTCATGCATTGACGTCATTAATTAAAAAAAAAAAACTTTATTCAAATTTACAGCTTTTGTTTCTGCAGTTAGAAACAAAAGCACAATAAGCCATTTTTGTGGGTTTTTGTTACACTATTTACAGAAACAAGTCATAAGGCGTACTGAGAAAGGCTTTGAAATGCCCTGCACTATGGTGCAGAGTGTTGGCACGCGCACCCTGTCCACTTGGCCATTCTATTTCTGTGGTTCAAACCGTACTGGAATTACCGTTCAGCAATCTGATCCCAGATATCGCTGGAGCGATGCAGTGGTACATGATCTTCTGGAGATTCGAGCCAGTGATTGGTGAGATAACAGTCAAAGATCGCAGCAAGTGGCGTTGTCTCGTTTCGGAGGCCATAACACATTTTGGGTCACTGAGTCAACGGAGTAAGCTGATCCAAGGCTTCTCACTGAAAATGTCTTCAAATCGTATATAAATTCATTTTGTTTATGGATCACAAAACATCTCAATTTCGCACCATGTTTATGTTCGTAGCATCACAGAAGTTATAACGATGTTACTATTTTGGTAAAATTGTACCGCGAAATATATTAAATCACATGTCGAAAGAGAGTTTTTTTCTCATATTTCTACGTAGCCTGGTTATTAAAGTTCGTTCAACTTCAACCTAAATAGCACAGTACGGGGGGGATTTAATCACGGTCGTGGGCATTGGTAGTGTTTCATAAAATTCAACGTTCGCCCCGTTTCGCTTATAACGCTGGATCCATTGAACCGATTCTGATCGGATTTTTAATATACTCGGATGCAGCTATTGCTTATAGATCATTTACCTTTACACTGAATGAGACACGGTGAATCGTTATACCAAACCGTTTATCCTGTTTGGCACTTAAGTACTTTAGAGTGTTTTGAGTCTGCGCTTCGACTAACGACGCGAAATAGAGATTCCTGAGTGAGATACTTCAAACTAGGAAGCTTAAACCGTAAACTGGGGAATCTTCTAAACAAGGAAATCACGAGATAATGCTTTAACTGACACTCACCAAGAAGCATGGTGTCTTGGAATATTCTCTTTAAGAAACGAGGTTCGTGAAGGAAGTCTAGTATAATTGTTGATATAAAGTATAATCTTGATATAAACAAACAATAAACAGAAATGCTGAAAAACATCTTGAAACATCGAATAAATCGTCGTTTCCTTCCACTGATGGACAAAAAAAATCTTAATATGAGAAAAACCAAGAGAAAAACATTAACAGGAATGTTAAAAACATAAAAAAGATATATTCGCTGCTCCCGTCATTCAGGGTGCAAATAGTCAGAATTATCTCCACAGTCGAATGGATGAATGGGTACTCAAGTGGCAGGGACGCTCAAGGGCCATAAGCCAAGCATCTCTGAACATACTAATTGAAAACGTGACAAGTACAACGAGTCTGATTCATGGACAGGGTTGCCAGCACTTGTGTACAATATCTTAGAAAAGATTGAAGCAAGACATAATATTGCAGCAGTAACAGTAGAACGATTTGAGTGTATAGTTGCGAAAGAAGCAGTAGATAAGGAGGTAGCTTTATGATCATGTGGGTACAATGTATTTTGAAAATTGCAAGTATATTTTTTATTAGATTCAAATCAGGCACTTGTTAGGTACTGCAGTTGTCAAGTGCAAAATAATTTTAAACAATTTATGAATGTAGCACTTAAATGTAGCATTCAAAAGAATGTATTGACAAATACAAACATCAACTCACATTTCAATTACAAAACCTTCAACTAAAGGTTCCACATATTCCGTGTTAAAATGTAAAAAATTTATTATATATTTTTTTAAATATATTAAATTAAAACTAAGCTAAATACAAACTTGCAAATTTCATTCGTAATTTTTTGAATCGATTAACACAATCGCATACACACGGAACTAAACTGATTTTGTAGGCATGTTACAACTCTATTACAAATTCAATACATTATTGATATAGAATTGTTCGAAATTAAATGGAACTAGAAAATTATGTTACGTAACAACCCTGAGACGCAGCCAATATTATTGATCCCACCGTAATACTATTGCTCGAGGAAGTCCTTAGCCGTAATGAAAATGTTGCCTTTTCCGTGACTAGCAGTTATTAATTTGAACAATTCCAAGTACATTACGATTACTAATTCAGTGAGGTAAGTTACCACAAATTCAATAAAGTATTATTGTAGTCTTGCATGACTTGAAAGGTATATCAAAACAGTAAGAGTAATCGATTCTTGGTAAAATTGATTAAGAAGTAAGTGACTCTACAATTGACGATCCACTAATGGTTCGAAGCGATTAGTTTCTCCACAGTTTACCTAGACTTGAGTTAATTTGTTATCTAATTTGTTAAGCATGCAACTACTACTTCTACTTCTGACAACTTATTAATATTGATAGCTATGGAGACGAAAACGATGTCAGGGTGATGAATCTTTTATATTATGAATAGCATTACTCACGCCACATGTTTTAAAGAGAGGTTGACGAACGATATTAGTCATACAGCAATACTGATTTTATTAACAAACATTAGGAACATTAAGTTGAATAATGAAACTCTTCAACCTCAAACCACTACGCACAAACACCATTAAAGTAGATTATTCAAAATCCACTTATTTAACACCTGACCTCAATGATTGTCGTTCCACATTCAGGCCCAAATGTATTAACATTAAGGCTGTAACTATGAAAAGCCGTAATGACTGAACATATTAGAACTTGTCTGAATTAAGTAGAACGTGTCTCCAAATGTCTGCGGTGATTACTTTAAAGACCCCCGTTAGCTGGCGGGATCACGAAATCCGTAGACATTAGGACCTAACTGACATGATCCGGCTTCCTTATTTGGTATAAGCAATGACCATTTCCTTTCTGGCGCATCGTAGACTGGAAATAATTTCCAACAGAAAACATTAAGACATTAAGGAACGCAGTGACGATGTTTACTTGATGCCTGGCTCCATTTAATGACTTCCATCACGAACACAGAACATTAAAGTTTTGTCTAATCCTATACATAAATATTAACATTTTCTTTTACAAGTTTACTTTATGTTGCTTTTATCATTAATAGGTATTGTAAATACATTAATGTGTGGAATATGGCGAGTATGATATTTACGTTGTTGTTGTAATATAATCTAAAAAATCCCTGTGCGCGATCCATCATAGGCACGTCAACAGAAACAAAACGTCATACCGACACGTGTCGCAGTTTGCGCCGAACGAAACAAACACACGAAGAGTAAAAACGAACCGACGCGATGCGATTAAATATGATGGACGACCGATGGTAAATAACGAAACGACCTAACCGTTCCACTAACGATCCCGATACGAGCCATCGCATGTTTCATACGCTGAATTTTATTGACCAGATAAGTGTTGAAAATTATGTTCGGAAAAAAAAGACGTGTGGCACTCGGAGACTGCCGCGGTAAAGCTATTGCATAGCATTTTTTATGTAAATACAAAGAGGAGGTGCCCTAACGCCGAAACTCTAAGCAGGCATGAGTCACCAGATTGCGGGGCGAAGAGGGGGATTACGCAAGCGCAGTAACGCCGATATAACCAATGCCACCTAGAGGTGATTTGCAGAACTAAAGAGACAAGCGTGATATTTCAAAAAGTCATTAAAAGGTCTGCTATTCATCGATAGATGGCAAAACTAAAAAGTATCACCGCTGTGCCGGTCGGAGTGGGGGGTGTTAGGTTATTTTCGTTACGGAATTTCTGGATTCGGTCTCCACGCTCAAGGCCTGCGATAGAAGCTATGCAATAGCTTAAGCGCAGTAACGCCGATACAACCAATGCCACCTTGAGGCGATTTGCACAACTAAAGAGACAAGCGTGATATTTCAAAAAGTCATTAAGTGTTCTGCTATTCATCGATAGATGGCAAAACTAAAAAGTATCACCGCTGTGCCGGTCGGAGTGGGGGGTGTTAGGTTATTTTCGTTACCGAAATTCTGGGTTCGGTCTCCACGCTCAAGGATCCGCGATAGAAGCTATGCAATAGCTTAAAAAACAATGACAAACGCAATTCTCCTGAGGATAAAGTTTAACAAAACTTCGCAAAGGAAGTTGTTCGATCGTATCAATCACTTTGTAATCGCTACGTAAGAGCAGCAATCGAAATAAACAACGATCGAAGGGATCGAATAAACAAAAAGCGTCGGAAATCGACGAGACTGTATCACAATAACACAAAGGAAAAGGAACGGATGCCGGAGCGAAAGAAAAACAAGAAGGTGGAAACATCAACAAGAATATTTTTCATCCCAACATTAAACTTCTTAATGAGGTTGGTAAAATAATTGCTGTAACACAAGGAAGGTACGTGGGATGGGTAGCATTAATTAAAAACAGCACCGCAGTCGAGAGGCTGCGGTCAGACGAAAATGTTACGTAAATAATAACACAAGGCCAACAGAGAGTAGAATGTATAAAATGTAAAAAGGGCGGACGCTACTAAAACTTTTGGATCTCCCTTTCATAACTTTTTCGAGGAAACCTTTTTTTCGTACCATTATTTTATTATGCCTCATTTGACTAAAAGAAAGTCCGGACGAAGCGTCCGTGTTATATGTCGGTCCCTTCATTTAAAATATGTATGTGCATACGCCACAC
Organism: Asteroscopus sphinx; assembly: GCA_949699075.1. Lineage (NCBI taxonomy): Eukaryota > Metazoa > Arthropoda > Insecta > Lepidoptera > Noctuidae > Asteroscopus > Asteroscopus sphinx. The sequence goes on from OX453016.1 coordinate 7,191,519, forward strand.
CACACCCAAATAACCCTAAAGTTGAGTTTGTGTCTACAAAGTGGATTGATTCACACAAATTGAATTCTGCATGAGGCCATTTACATAAAACCATTTTATATGTAGCCGATCGTTAGTGTTCCGATATGTTTCGGTCTGTTTTGTCATTTATACTCAATTCCATAGTGTAAATAAATCTGGTTTCGCAAAAGCCGGCTGCCTTTCTATACCGAAGTCAAATTACATAGATAATTCATAAGCGGAAAGTTTTTCCTCACGGCTTTCTAGATCCTTTATCTCGATCACTTCTCCGAGGTGAACAACCGCGTCCCGTCTGTCTTGAGCTTTTTAGTTAAGATAAAAGTAACAGGCGTCGCTGTAAGCGGCAACGGTACGACTGTAGCCATCAAGTTTAGTCGCGCATTACCGTAACGAGCACTGCGGGGCAGCCGCCTTTCTTACGATCCCGGCTTTGGCACTAGATTCTGTTTGCTGTTAAACTGTTATTGTCACATTTTATAGAAGACAAAGCTAAGAAACCTTTGGAATTGTTAAAGCTTATTGCGCTATTTTATTGACTGATTGACATTTGAAATCTGTTCAAGAAATACGTTAGGAAAAACTAAAGACAAAGTCTCTCTCACTCATACATAACTTCTGTATATTAATATAAAACTTCAGCCATTTTGCTGTCTTTACTTTGCTTTCACGTTCAGAAGGTACGTTTTTAATACTTTTTCAGGCGAAGTCTTTCATTAACTCTGGTATTTTTTTTCTTTTTACACACAAAACATCATTAGTGGTTTCGTATGAGTACTTATTTTTGTTTCGTCCCTCTCTGTGACTGAGTGGGATGTCGTATTTTATTTTTATGTTTGTGTGAATATTAACCATACTCTGAGTTTATGTGTAGGTACCATAAAGGTACTATAATGACGATAATGTCTATATGGTAGGTACCTACATATGGCTCCAAAACTGCCAATTTTTACCATTGGACAAATGGACAATTGGTTTTTAAAGTAATTTGGTGAGTCGTTAGCGATGTGGAAAGATTAAAAACTCGTATAAATGGTCTTTGCCTTTGCATTGTGCTAGGTAAACCACATTAAGATCCAACAGTTTTATTAAAAGTCCTTATCTACGGTTAATTGCCCCGTGTTTTTTTATTGCGGTACACCATATAAGAAAATAGTAACAAATTTTGAATTATCATTTTGTTCTTCGATACTTGACTACATATTATTACAGAAATTAAAATTATGTCGTATCCTTGTATGTGAAATTGAATACAAAAGGCCTTACAGTAGAATAATAAAACTATTGGAAAAGCCTCTGTTGGTAAGAGTAGGTAGGTACCGCTTCTGTGTGTGTTTTAGATTAACACTGCCTGTGAGACAGAGTTGAAGTGCCTACTACCGCCATCCATCGACGACGTTAAGAAACTATAGCGTTAAGGACGGAGGAACAATTAATCTTTAAAAATAACTAGGTAAAGTTTTAGCTATGTGGTACTGAGTAAATAAACGAAATGCACCTCGAATCCAGCGACGGATATTTTCGAAATCTCGTTACCAACTAAGTTTTGCCCTACTCTGTTTTATATCCCTTGAGTCGAACTAAAACTCTATCTGTCAATCGCTGGAGTTTTTTCTCAGAACTGCAAAACACTGAAAATGGGCAAACTTGCAGAAATAAAAGCGCAGGATATTAACAGACACTTGTTAGGTTTTTTCACACGTTTGCGTGCTAACGTCAAATACTAATAAGAATAACGCCTCACCTGCTAAACTACAATCTTTGATGTGTTCTGAGGTTTCATAGAACCACAACCCTTACATCAAGATTACGCTAAGTACAAGACAGATTCCAAAATTTCAAATCGGTGAAGCTTTTAACGTTAATATTAATCTGGTATAAACGCTGAGTTTTTAGTCGTTCTGGAAACGAAAAACATTAACTCTAATAATAATTATAGAATCAATTGAAGACATCACCAAAAAAAACTATCTTTTTAAAGAATGGAATCAGGCTTTACTTTGCGGAAATCCATGACTTACAAATATGGAGTTACAATATCAGGCTTTACTTTGCGGAAATCCATGACTTACAAATATATAGTGTTGATTCCGCCAAACTAGTTCATGAAGCTCGAAGTACACAACGACATTCGTAGTACAGTCGACTGCATGACAGTGGTGACACTTGAATTAGAAAATCGCCCTTATCACTTACGAAATAAATGTGCTGTCATTGCCACTGACGTGCGGTCGACCGTACGTGTCGAGTATCGGTTTGATTTGCATGTTGCTTAATATATTAATCGCACCTTCTGCATGTGCATCGTGCATATATATTTGTGGGCGAGTGCTACATAGTGCATCCAAGATTGACGAACCAGTTTGGCGGAATCAACACTAAATATTGTAACTCCATATTTTACAAGATTTTTCTCTCAAAAATCTAAATTATTACAATTGAACTTGCAGAAATCTTATTATTATTTATTGATTTATTTTACAAAACATACCTAAAATTATATTATCATTACAGGTGTCTAGCCAATTCAACAATGTAGTTCCATAGAAGACAAATAATAAAGCATCACCCTCTTGAAATCCGCCAAAGAGCAACAGTCGCTCAGTCACTCAAGCTCTCTCTCTCTTTTCACTCATATAGTTTTCGCATTTTGTTAGAATCATTCGGTATCACACTATTGCCCAGTTACTGGATTGCGGAGGTCTTATGACAATCGCTTCTTATAAAATCCTGATATTGAGCCGCATCATGTTAGACTGGAAGCTGAACCCAATTTAAAACAATGAAATTAATTAAATTGATTATTTTTTAACATAACATCACGCCTGTATTTCTCCGATGAGGTAGGCAGAGGTGTAATAGTACACCCACATTTCGCCAGTTATGTTATAGTCCCATGTAGTAGGGGGCGAGCCTATTGCCATTGACCGGGCACAAATCCAGACTACGGGCTGCTACTGAGAATTTCCTAATTAAAAAACCCATTGCCGACCCGGGAATCGAACCCAGGACCCCAAGCTCAGCAGTCGCGCTTGCAACCACTAGACCGACGAGGTAAAGTTGACGAGGTTTATTTTTTATATAAAAGCTTTTAAAATTTATAGATATAATGACTTTCGTTTCCAAAGCGACTAAAAACTCAGCGTGTATAGACGTTGGGTACAGAAGGTCAGAAGTCACCCGAGGTCTTGAAGGCTTCATGTCCTAAGTAACTCAATGGCGGTCAATTTATAAAGCTTCCTCAGACTGGATTCAACTAATGGCGTGTGGCGGGATCTGGATTAGTAATTGCCGCAAATGACTAGCTTCGTGAGGGTTTTAGAACAAACAAACAAAATATATAGTGTGAGAACTGGGTATGTGAGTGTGTCATGTGATAATGATTTAATTCACAGGTTTGTTTGAAGAGGGACAGTTAGAGTTTCCTTTATATACTTTATCTACACTCATATCGTAAAATTCGAATTATGAACTCGGAAGTAATGTCATAATGACATACTTTACTCACATGCACCTGTAATGAATTTTAAAAAATTCATTACGATACAGTTTGCTGAACAAAACAAATATAAATAGGTAAGGTAATAAGTAGGTAGGTTGGTAATTTTTTTTTTCCATAACCGCACACTTCAGCCCAACTAAGGAGTTTTTAATGCCACTTCGACCCAACCAAGGAGTTTTCAAACCTTTTTTTTAGCAGTCGTACAGTTTGGCACCAATGAGTACACAAAATTCAGGGTGGCGCCACTAGTCATACATTGAAAAATTTTATCGTTTAAAATCGCGTTTTTGGCAGAACTTTGGATTGTCATATTGCTTTTAATTATATTTAAGTGTTTACAGGTATATTTTTTGTATGATAAAACAGAGATTGACGGAATCCTGACAAGGATAGAAAATTAGTTCCGATTAAAATGTTTTCGCCAGACTATATTTTATTATCTGTGTAGGCGCGCGCTAGGGCGCGTGCGCGGCCGCGCGCCATGACCATCGGATTTTGTCATCGTTACTTGTAAATTTACGTCATTGTTTACGTTATTACTATGGTTTTGTATGTCTAAAGTTTTATTCTGGGCAAAAAAATCAGACTACAGCAGTGATACTGAACTGAGGCGAATATGACCCCGCCTGAATTTCTGGATGCAGCAACGTAAATGACGAACAATCTTTTAACAGAAAAATCAAGAAAAACTACGACAATGTCACCAAGATTTTGAGTTTGGTATTTTATTTAAAATTGTATGAGTTTAGATAAAATAGTGTACGAAACTGACATAACTAGGTATTAAAACACTCGTGTGATACTATTAAAAACCTCGCCTACGGCTCGGTTTTTAAACTCACACTCGTGTTTTAACAGCCCCTGTTATGCAACAGTTTCATAAACTACTATAATCAATTTATAGACAAAAGAGTTTGTAATAAAAAAAAGCTTATTTCTAGTTTTTTTAGTTGTGGGTAAACATTTCTCGACATTTTCTTTACTAAATGTTGTTTTCTTCTATTTTAGGTCAGACTACCTAAAATCAATTATAAATAAGCAAAAACTCTTTTACGTAGTCGTCTAGAAACTTTATCTAATAGCGAAGAAATCGTTTTTAGTCTAAGTCTTTCATAAACTTGTCTTTCCATTTAAAAGTTGTGTGCTCCAATAACGAGTTTAATTACTGAGTTAGGTATATTGATTTTAAATTACAGTAAGTTGTGGAGGCACAAAATCCTAATTTATGATATTCTTACTAACAAGCTTCTTATACCTGCTCATTGCTCAACCAGCAAGCTATTAATGAGAATGTTTGGTTTTTGAAATAATTGGCATAAAAGCAGATTATATTTTTTCGAATATGCTAATGAAACAAAAGATTTGATTGTGGCGACCTAATACAACACGATTAAGTACGCAAACATTGCAAGTTCGCGCGAATTTTTTACTTGCGAACCTGCTATCAGACATAAGTACGGTAGGTTTTGACATAAGTACGGTAGGTTTTGACATAAGTACGGTAGGTTTTGATATCTGTAGGTACGTTTGATCGCGGATTTGTACAAATAAAATTCATGCATGTTTTCGACGATCGCGTATTCACGTTGTATTAGACAACGCCTTACTCTAATTTCAAATTACCTGTACAACCGTGAAGAAAATTAATCGATTGCGTCGCTTTAGAGTAACTGTCATTATATTTGGTATCATTTGTATTCTTCTATTGGTAATCAGAATAGTTTAAATCTTACAAAGGAATAAAATGACTCCGTAATTTCCCTTCTACACAAAAGTTCCAATCCAGTGATGGACAGAATAAAAAAGTATAAAAGCGGAGAGCCTACATTTATTGGAGTTTACCCATGCATAATAAAGCCTATAAAGTCTATTGCCACTTCTTCGACACAGTAAATAGTAAAGGGGACGAACGTAAGTGAATCATTGGTGCGGTTTGAAAAATGCGGTCCCTAGGATCGACAGATAAAATTGCTTTAGCCAGATCAAGTAAAACGAATGGGCGAATTGAAAAAATGAGGTGATTCACGACTGGGGTTGAAATGCTACTGCGAATAAAATTGTAACTGGAAATTGCTATTTTGGGTTCAGTATAAATTTCCCGTGGCTTACCTACGACACAATGATTGTTTGTACTTATCATATTTTTGAAGTAAACCAGTGGATAATACAGATAGTTTTGTTTGTGTTAAGATTACACGTCACTTTGAATCAAAGTATTTTTTTACAAAAACACAAAAAATATTTCAGATACATTAACCCATTTACCACCAACAAATCAACAAACTGAAAATGCGACTGTTAAATTTACAAAAATCTATTTTTTTTAACTGACCGACGGTTTTATATTCGGTTTCTGAAAAAAATCTTTTGCCAATATCGATAGAAACGATGTGCCAATCAGAACAACTAATTTCACCCATGTCAGCTTAGAATATTGTTTCTGTCATGTTTGATCATGCAGCCATTACTCAAAATAAATCCATTAAAATAAGAATTTACCTTGAAAAAATCAGGCCTTTTGTTCATCAAAAATATAATAATAGGAGTCATTCAAGCATTGCGAAAAAATATTCACGCGTTATATTTCAGTCGAAAATAAAAATAGGAGCAAAATATTGGCTTTGTATTTTTTTAATTGTGCATAAAACTTTTTAACTGCTTTCCACTCAATCGAAAGCATCACTAGTAAATTACGGCAGCTCGATTTCAATATGATTCTAAATTCAACGAGGTCCCAATGGCTCGTCCTTTCACTTTCACACAACATTCCTAAAGGCATCCGAAGAAATTATTCCGAAAGCTTAAAATTTAATGAAAGGTAATTTGTTGCGAGTACTTAAAGTGTAATTACATCATTTTTAAACGTAATGACAGTTGGCGAAACTAGTTAAAGAGCCCCACACTATCGTTATGTAAATTTTAAGCGAAACTTAATTTCGTTACGTTTGAATTCCAACATTGGGCAAAGTTGTACTGTGACTTGAATAACCTCGGGTGGGTTTAATATTTTAACAAATAAAAAGTAACTGCTTACGTGCTTTAAAAAGAATGGTGCTTTTTTATTTTATTTTATTGCGACATCACAACTATTAACTATGAAATACAAGTTTAGAACCCCATGCCTCTTATTAAATATTATCAGTTTCACGGTTCCAAAACGTTAATCCTATGAAGAGCCGAAAAGAAACTCCATGGATACTCGTTTAAAATAATATGTCGTACAATCTGGTGTTGTTAGAACCATAGATATAAGATAATAAACACAACTGCACTAGTAGTAGTAGTAGTATAGTTACAACTTACTATCTTATGATTAAAAGGACATTGCTAAAGTTCCATAGTGCCAAGCCTTGGGAAGTTCCGAATAAAAGACGATGCTCACCATATACAATTCGATGAAGGCAATGTGTTGCAATCTATTTTAATAAACGGAAAATATTAACTATTTTGAGGTAATGTTTTGCTTTTAAAACATAAGTCAAACAAGTGGTTGCCTAGCCTTGCCTTTTTGTTGCCTTTTCTATTCCTCTAGATGTAAAGGTGCCAAAAACAGGTTGGTTATCAATGTTATCATTGGCTATCTTTAAAAGGGGTGCCAACGTAATACATTGTAAAACCTTACAAGGGACTAGTAAAAAACATGATATTAAAAGGAGTATCATAGCCGCTCACGTTTATATTGTGTTGATTAAATTTAAAATGTTTACTGTACCTACTGTCCGCATTAAATACGATGATAGTAAGTTACGAAAAAATAAAAATTCAAAATTATTTATTTGTCAAACATAGGTATAATGTACAAGACATGGTGTTAATTTTTAAATAATCCAGTATCACTATGTAATCCAGTATCAATACGCAAGTAATTGTCGTATATTTTTTGTCTTTGTAACAGACTCAGGCTATTCCTAGCAATGTCCTTTAGTGAGAACAATGTACATTACCCCCGAAATCCAAACAATCACTTAGCTAATCTAAGTTAGACGTTTGAACCATCTCAACAGATAATAAACCCGTTCAATCCCCTAGCACTATATGCCAAGTCAGCCGCTCAACAATAGCTCTACATTATACGTTAACAAGCAGGTGGGACCTAAATTTAGTCCAGGTACCCGATGTCCATTGCTTACTACACGGCCGGTCCATTACTGCTCTATGTGCATCATGAACTAATTAGGACACCGGCTGGTACAATACGTCGAGCCTCGGCCGCATTCACACCGTAGTACAAGACTGACTGACTACTTTATAATGCAACAGTATTTCTAACCCAATATCATCGTAGCGTTGACAGAAGTTTGACGCTTTGTAGCTCGCACTGCGTGAGGCGAGGTCTCGCCTTTTTTTTGTTATCGTTTGGCAATTTAGCATTGGCACGCGATCACAATAAAAGGAGTAGTTCGTTTAGTTCAACTAGTTTTGCCTTCGGCACTATTCTCTCGCTCTCGGATCGAATAGCAAAGCGGTTTTAGAACATGTAAAACAATGGTAAAAATCAAATTAACAAAATGTTGCTTGTAGTTTATTTAATTTTTTTCATTCCCTCTTTTACATGTAAGAAGCAACTTTCAAGTAATATAAAACTCGAACGTCTAACTAAAAAGTCTTCAAGAAAACATGCTAGATTATATTACAGCTACAAAATTAGATTAGTCGGACGCTACGGCGTAACTTCTTCGGCTTCTAGGGTTGAAAGGTGATATTCGTACTCACTCGAAATTCGGTTTGGAATTCGTTTTAAACGTGTGGAAGCGAACCCAGATTTAATATTCATTCGTTTAAAACGTCAGTGGAATGAACTGAAACCAAATTACTGCGCAATGTTCTACGAGCCAAAAATACAATATGGGGCCGTTATGAATGAAATTATATTATTTAAATAACTTCTTAGAAAGGTTTTTTGATACTGCAGGCGTAGCATAACCACTGTAGAAAAGCGTTTTTTCTACGGAAGAATAGATAAAACTACATTGTATACAATGATATTTAAAAGTACAGATATAATATATACTGCGCTCGCAATCTGAAGACTCAAAAACGTTCTAATTAGGACATTTTTCTATTAATCCACGTCAAGTTAGGAGCCGAGCGTGACCGGTGACAAAAAAAATTGTTCCAATAATGACGCGAAAGTAACCTGAAGTAACCAACTTATTTACTTTGTACTAGTTTATGTGTATCGTTCTGCCGCTGCGTACGGAACATGTTTTTCGTTTGTTTTGTTAGAGTATGACATATCTATACTTTTAAATATCATAGATTGTATAGAACTTTATCAGTCATTTTGTCTATTTTTTCGTAGACAAAACGCTTGTCTACAGTGGTCATGCTACGCCTGCAGTATCAAGAAACCTTTGTAAGAAGTTATTTGAATGATATAATTGTGGTATAAGCACAGAAATAGATAGAATGGTTGTAATCACAATTTTACTTGGGATTCATGCGTGACAACTTTCCGAACAAACTACGCCTTACATTTTGACGTCATTATTTTTTTTAAACATAACATAACATCACGCCTGTATTTCCCCGAAGGGGTAGGCAGAGGTGTATTAGTACACCCACATTTCGCCAGTTATGTTATAGTCCCATGTAATAGGGGGCGAGCCTATTGCCATTAGCCGGGCACAAATCCATACTCCGGACTACTACTGAGAATTTCCTAATGAAAAAACCCAATAACACTTTACCCGACCCGGGAATCGAACCTAACCTAACCTAGGACCCCACGCTCAGCAGTCGCGCTTGCGACCACTAGACCAAGGAGACAGTCAGTATTTTTTTTTAATTAAACTTAATCTAATTTACTTTACACCTTTTGTTTCTGCAGTTAGAAACAGCACAATAATGCATTTTTGTAGGTTTTTGTTACAGTATTTATAGAAACAAGTCATAAGGCGTGCTGAGAAAGGCTTTGAAATATCCTGCACTATGGTGCATGGTGCTGCCACGCGCGCCCTGCCCACATGGCCATTCTGTCTATTTCTGCGGGTATAGCAGTGGTCATGCTACGCCAGCGGGTCATATTTCCATGAAAACAAGTGATGTTTCACACTTATCGACATTAACCGTAATGAAATGGAGTGGGTAACGCGTTTTTGAGCTTGTTCATAGAGACAGCGACAGAGATCCAAGCAGCAGGTCAACGATTTTCGTAGAACGCTGGATCATCAATCAAGTTTAGTCTCGCATTAACGTAATGACCGTCGGCCCTGGCGGATGTCGCCTTATTTTCCCTTTTTCAGAGCTTCCTTCGAGGCAATTTCGTACACGATACTTTAGCACGGACGTTTCCGTCCTGATGGAAATCTATGAAAGATAAACACTCCTTTAATTTTTTTAGTATTTTTACCATTTCTATTTCGACTAGGTTATCAATCTTCTTCGTATATATCTCGGAGAAATTTATTTTCCTAGTATTTCCTGGTACTCTTTGCTGAGCTTAAATAGATTAAGATAGATAAAGCTCGGGTAATGAAGGTAAGCTTCACAAACAGTTGTTTAAGCCCTCACTGAGTCTCGAGGAACGAGTTCTAATTAAATAGGAATGCAACGGTTTAACGCAAATTGTGTGACCGTTTCTTTGGAGATAGTTCTAAGTAAGGTATAAATCATTAATACAAATTCTCGTCGCTTAGACGATATTTTCTTAGATATAGAAGCTCGGACGAATAAAAAAAGGCGGACGGAATCTCGCTAAGAAAAGATCTAAATACTTATTTTATTTCTAAACCCGCTATAATTTTGACAGTACTTTAACACACCAGATATATTGTTATTTTATTTGTGAAACTACGACAATGACTACCGCCACACGAGATTTGTTGCGTAATCGCGGCTTTTTGTCTTACTATGGGTGTGAATGTGTGAGTACCAGCCCGTACTTTTAAGCGAGCCGTCTTACTATGGGTGCTTCACTTATTGTTTTGCGAGATTCCGTCCACCTTTTGTTATTCGTCCATGTATAGAAGTGTCTTCGACGGAAACCCCCTTAAATCAATAAGGGCTAAGTTCACCAACAAAACCTCAGTTTTATTTGTAAAACATTCATTTTAAATAAACAGTACAATTTTTTTGAGTCAAACGGCTGTTTTGGCTTTAAGCGTTGGTTATAAAGCTGGTGAACTAAATCCCACGTAGTTGACTCGTGAATATCAAGAGCAACCATATTATCGCGCCCTAAGAAAGCAAGTCAAGACGCTTCCACTAAATTCCGCTGAGGAATGTGGACTCCACTGAAGCTTGGCCCATGTAATAAGCGTAGTTATAACAATCACGTGCATGGTGGTTACGCAAAACTTTGAACTCTAAATTAAAGGCCTCTTCAAAGGCAATCAAATTGCTTACTTGCTTTGTAATGTATTGGAATTCAGACCTATTTTGAAATCCCCTCACAAATACAGGACGAAATTCTAATAGTGAGGGTAAGTGTATCTAGAAAACAAAACTGTTTCTAAGTAAAAGTCTTAATGGTGTCGATTCTCTTATTCACAAACTAAACTTATCGCTCTCTTTTACTAACAGTACACGCAAGAAAGGCATGGCAACATTTTTAGTTCTGTCAGATTAGTTTACGTGTTCCTCTTCTTTTTATTTTAGAGGACACGTTCAGAGATCCACGACTAAACTTGTATGGAAATTTTAACTCCGAAAATTTTGACAGCACTAAAATTGTTGCCATCCCTTTCTTGTATCCACTATTAGTAAAGGAGAGCAATAGTTTAAAATAAGTTTAGTTTGTGAACATGAGAATCTACACCAATATGAGGTAAAATTTCTATCTAATTCTGAACAAAAATATAGTATTAGTTCAAAGAAATGTTTTCTAACACCTTATTGTACCATGTTTGATGCAAATAAATACTATTCTATTCTATTCTAACAAACAGCAAGAGACAACTGAGCCATGATTTATAAGTATAAGTTCATAACTTAACATTACCAATACAAAATCCAATTGACATTCTTAATAAAGACAATACAAAAGAAAAATATAAAAGCTCGAACCTTATTGTCAATCCGAATGATGTGAACATCTCAATACAAGAGACTAGGAGCCGTTACACGCAGCGCACGCACCACTGCTCTCACTAGTTTGATCTATCCATTGAAGGATGGGTAATACAATTTGCACCCAATTCGATTAGAGGGAGCTCGCTTCGTAGCCACAACTGAGTGCGCCGCCCGTACAGAGGCCGCGCCTGACGCTCAGGTGAGCTTTATCTCTCGCCGGGCCACCGACCATTTTCACTCGCAACGAGGAAATTTCAACCGGGAATTCATTGCATAATTTACTGCTATATTATAAATTAGGTTTACCCGGTCCCGGGGCGTATTTTAAACTGTTAGCCCAGCAGCACTGTTTGTTAAAGACCAATTTGTACATTTTAAGTAAAGCCGATAAAGAAAGACTGCTCATATTGCTGTATTTTGAAGCGTACTCCAAGATTTTATAGGATATTTTATTGGTAATAAATTTCAATGTTATGACGGCCATGGTATGCCTAACTGGCTATGGTTAGTAATGCCATATTAAATATAGTAATGGAGTTTGTAGTAACCATAGCAGATAACAAGAATGTATATTAGTAAATATTTTAAGGCATTGAGGTGAGTGTTTTCCATTATTTTCGTGAGATATAATGTCTATGCTATTTTTAGATTAGTTTGCTAACTGCTCTATGGTGTATTCAGCGCGATGTTGGGCATTAATTTAGCACTATGTCAACAGACAAACAGTATCAAACACAACCACATTTTGTAATTACCGTAGTCACGCGCTAACAAACAAATAAGCGGCGCGGTCGCAATACATTACACCGATAATTATAGATTAGCCCACTGAAACAATACTGTCATGTATTTTAATCATATTAATGTCGGCATTAAATCATGAATTCAAACTGTCGCAGGTTGGATTATACCTCGCGATTGTTTTTCTAAAACGTTTTGGAAGATAACGACCCGTCAGAAATATACGGAGGAAATAACAGTGGAAACCACGGTGGAAACAATAAATTGCATATCAAAAAATATTTAAAATAAAAGAATAAAAACTCGTTTACGTAAATGACGCAAGTGCAGCTGAACACAACGTAACGTTATCCGGCGAACAAAAACACACCGAATCGCGAATTAAAAAGCAAACCGCTTGCGTTGTCAGACTTCGTATTATTTATTTGCAATCCGCCATACGTCATATTGCAGATATACAGTAAAAAGTGACACCCACACAATAACGCAACAGTGGAAACTCGTTTTGATGTCCATGGTGACACATTTCTGAAAACCGGAACATGGCCAGTAGGGATGTTACGGAGCTTCGACTCCGACTCCGAAAGGTCGGAACTTCCGATTGGTTTTACACGTCCGACTTCGGCTTCGGCTCCGATATTTTTCAATCAGAGGTTATAAGCTTGATATTATCGAGCTTGCTATTATATTTATAAGCTTGCTATTATATTTATAAGCTTGCTATTATATTTATAAGATTGCTACTATTAGAAAAAGGTGTGCCTCCCTGTGATGACACGTATCCGCGGCAGTTCCAACACTATCCTCAGTGTATTCGCAGATCGGTGGGATTCACCGATGATGCAGAGATGGATGCAGCTCCACACTGTAGTCTGAATTGTAACAAATTTATTAAGAATGTTTACTAACACTAGATATTAAGCAAATTGTTACTAACACTATGGACTTTGTCTGAAAATAAACGTTTTTTTATTATTATTTTATAACGAAGATCGAAACGCAGCGAACGACCGTGGCCAGAACGCGTACGTAGAAGGTTTGAGTTGTCACCTGAGGAATCCCCTCACGCTCGCGATTCCCATTCAGTCAGTGATACCACCGTAGTAGTTTTACCACTAAAACAGCTGGTTCTGTTAGTGGTTCTTTACACTAGATCTGTCTTCTAGTCCGCCTCCGCCTCCGACTCCGGCTCCAACTCCGACTTCGGTAAATCATAATTTAAAACCTCCGACTCCGATTCCGGTATACCTCCGTAACATCCCTAATGACCAGTAATGCAGTTATGCAACCAACAAAATCATTTATTATTATTTATTATTTGAGGAAAGAGGTAGGGTCTTGAACGCCCCTAAGCCACTGCGACCTAAAAGATCTATTGTGACGCCTCTTGCAGCATTACAGCACTTCCCCAAGCTGCAAGTCAATCATAAAGTCGACTATGACCTTGGGGGAGGAGGATTTGATCTCCTGCATTGAGATGACGTGGCCTCCAAGATGCTGGCTTCTGATGTGGTGCACTGCATCACATTCGCATAGGATATGGATGGGCGTCTCATCCTTTTCGCGACAAAACCTGCAAACTGTGGTATCACTGAGGCCCATCCTGTGAAGGTGTTTGTTCAGCTTGCAGTGCCCAGTAAGGGTTCTTGTCAGGATTCTTATCTGATTTTTGTTCAACGAAAGCGCTTCTTTCGTAAACCTTTTTTTGAAGCCCACAAGTAGCGCTTTCGAGTGTTCTTGGCCTGGGGATTTTTCCCAAAGGCTAATACTTTGGTCAGTTCCCCAGTTTTTAAGGTAGGCTGTAGTGGTGCATTTAGGAATGCCACAGATTTGCTCCGGGCCCACATTGGGGCTTTCAGCACCAGCTCTAGCCAGTTCATCAGCGGCTTCGTTGCCCCTAATGCCACAGTGTCCAGATACCCATCCTAGTGCCACTGAGTTTGCCGCTCCTAGTGAGTTTAATAGCTGGACACACTCCTTTACAAGTTTGGAGTCAATTTCCTCTGAATTTAAGGCTTTTAAAGCAGCCTGGCTGTCAGAGAAGATGAAGATTCGCCTATTAATATAGGTCCTCTGCAGACTTAAACGGACACATCCAATAATGGCAAATAATTCCGCTTGAAACACAGTGGTGTGCTGGCCTAGGTTGGCGAATTCAACAAAATCATACACACCAGTTTAAAATCGCCATCAACTACACTCACTACTCCGTAGATATGAATATTGACAAACGACAAAACCGATTTTGCAATATTTGAATGTGGACATAGCCTTAAAAGGAAATTATGTGAAGGTAACCAACTAAAGTCTACCTGGTATTGTTTAACTCACAGACGACTGACAGAATGGAAAGCTCTACGAAAAGTGGAGATGTAGTACACAAAGTATTATCTAAACACAATGCGAAGTTATATCACCACATTATAATACCACTCTAGTGTTGTTATTTCTTCCAATAAAATAGTTGACCCGTTGTATCGTAAACTTTATTAGTGTTGCGAGAGAGTTCTGAGAGCGAAAGAGTTCTGAAAGATATCTAAGTTTATCTGTTTTGTGTTAACGTCAAAGGTTACGTTTGGTAGAAAAGCATGCAATATTTCTTTATAACCACCAATTCTATAGCCCCCAAGTTACACTAAGCTAATTAGAAACTTTGTTTAGCACTCCATTGAGTCTTCTCAACCACCGATTTGCAATCGTCCGGCAACATCGACTATACATCCCAATAGACGCCTATTGTTGATTACAATCAACTCAGCCTATCGCAGTCCACTGCTAGAAATGCTCTCTCCCAAGTTGGATCAAATCATTCGGTCCTCTGCCTTCCGTTGATTGTAAATAATTGTGTTGTGTACAATTAAGACTTCTTATATCTTCTTTGTCCATCCAAAGGTTGTCTGGAAGATATCGCTTTTAACGATAAGACCGCCCATGTACTTACCCATAATTTATACGTTGTTCCTGTTTACTACTATTTTCATGGCGTACAATAAAGTATTTTCTATCTATCTATTTATCTATCTAATTAATTCTGTTAACTAAACGAAGTATGAGGAAGCAGGGCACTGCAATTATTGGCCCTACCAAAGCGGTTATTGGCTATTCACTAACGCGGAAGTATGTTTTCAAGTGGCGAATAGGGGACGACCTAAGATCTATTAGTCAGATGTGTTGACAAACATCGGTTCGATCGGTCGCCTGTTATGAGGCGTCTATGGGCTGTGTGGCCGATGTTCAGGCGATCACATAGTACATATAGGTACCTAATAACGCTTCATAGTGCTCGAAACGAAGCCCAAAACTTAGTTTGGTGACACATCACTGCTCTTCTACTGCTTATATCAAAGGCTCTGCTTTTATTGCAGTCGCGTGCAGCTGTTATTTCTCTAACATAGTGCGCTTGATTTAGCACAAGGACTTGCGCGCAACGTAATGTCCTCGCATTGTCGTTGCGCTAATTCAGATGGATTTATACCAGTGCTGCAGTGGAGCGTAGCCGAGTGCAGTCAACCGGCAGCGTTAATGTCTTGTGTTAATAAAAACGTACAACAATCACACATTGGTTTGTCGAGCCTGAAATATTCATGTCGCTTAGATTTAATGGTCCGACGCTTGACAGATGGGCTGTAATCCGGAACATATTCGACAGTGAAAAATTTTTTTTATTTCATATAATTTATTGAGCCAGATACGTATATTTTTTGTAACATAGACTCGATGAAAATTTATGATATACACCATGCATTTTGAATGTAGATTTTGTTTTGATTCGGTTTGTAGCCACGAATTGATATTGAGATTGGGACGCGCAATTTTGTGTTGTAACAATACACTAATAACGTATTGTGTCGAACTTCCACTAAAATGTTTAAAATAAAAACAACACATTGTATAGAATGGCTAGCATAGGTATCCGCGTTCGGTCCAATAAAGCGTTTGCATTATTCAAAAGGCCGGATGAATTTCGCAAGCTACGGGCCGAGTTTAATTTCACTCGTAATTCACCCATGGCCAACTCGGGAGATAACCATTGGAAATATTAATTCACTCCTTTTTTTTGTATAAACAAAACAACAACGACAAAATAGTAAGTAATTAATGAGTACAGGTAACGATAATATTACCAACATTCTGATAGTACTCATAATCCATCAATCAATCATTCTGATGTTGCACAAAATCTTATACAAAAATTGTTCTTGTCAACACAAATAATAGGAAACTATGATATAGGACTACTATTATACTTACCCGACAATGAATCAAAAGACCCGCCAAACAAATTATCCCACACAATATCGCCTTACATGACACATGAAACAGGAGCAGAGGCTAGCTAGGCTTCGATTTTCAAAGGTATACGTATACAATTTGCGTAACTTGTGAATTCCGTCGCGACCGCTTGCCCAAGACAAGCTGATTAACGCGCACGATCTCTTCGAACATTCGCTTATTATGTAACTTGCACCCCCAACTTATTCACTACCTAGTGTTATTGCTAACTGTTAGTGTCTTTGTTTATGAATCCCTCGTTCGGGCTGCTTGAGCACCGTTGTTAACGTTTACGAGACAGAACAGTTATGGTTAATATTTCCTAATATTATTTACTATTAAGAATACAAGTTTTACTATTTTATTAACAAAAGTACAATGTAGGATGTAGAGTTGGATTTATAACGATCAATCCGCTTTGTAGCGCTTTGTACCTAATAAATAAGTTAGAATGAAATTGGCTGAATACTCATCGTACGTTTTGTTTTTCTTACAATTGTTTGATGTCAAGTTACATAAAACCGAGAAAATAAAACCTTAAATTAAAAATCCAAGTCCGTTGTCCGTTGTTGCACAACACAAGCAACGTAAGAGAAATGCATCCGTTCTAATTGCATTTCTCGAAGAAAAATGGCGTACATTTCTTTGTCGAGGTGCCATTGAGAGCGCAAGATCGCGGGCGGGGGTGGTCCAATTGACATTGAGCGATTGAAGCCGCTCGCGCCGGTCGGGCTCGTCCGAGCGTGAATTATAGACTAGAGACTGGCATGTTTTAGACAGCTTCCCCTACATACACGCGACTACACACGACATTTGGGAGAATATATATCCGGACCAAACATCAAGCTGAGTGGGCGAACCTTCCACAACCATAAATTTGTCGGTTTTTTGAAACCTACTGATTTTCATTCGGATAAATTCGTACATCAAGTACTGGCATGTTTTAGACAGCTTCCCCTATATACACGCGACTACACACGACATTTGTGAGAATATATATCCGGACCAAACATCAAGCTGAGTGGGCGAACCTTCCACAATAAAAATTTGTCGGTTTTTTGAAACCTACTGATTTTCATTCGGATGAATTCGTACATCAAGTACACAGTATAGGTAATTTCAATTATGAAGGTGTCCCATTTGTCAGACACGGGAATGAGACATGTTTGAAACAGAATCCAGACGACCCATCTCAACTCAATGAAGGCAAGATTCAAAAGGGGCGACCTCTCTAACAAGGTGTCAGGTAGCTGACACTATTGTGTGATATCCTGCTTTGAAGGACGAATATTCACGTTCCAATAAACGTAGACATACAGGCTCAAACGGTATCAACGTAAAGGGATCTATTTATTCGCCACTAGTACTGTAAATAGTTAGATTGTGTTACATTATCTTCAAATCTACCGTGATTCCAACACGACCCTACATGTGAGTACAGACTACACAACACAATAACACGCGAAACTAAAGATTAAATACGTGACGAATGGATGTTCTACTTATCATTGTTTTGCTCAATGTTAACATGAAAAAAACAGAACCTTGACCGTCTGAAATCTGGTTTTAATTAATAAATTATAAGCACAAGGCTGCCAACCCACCTGCCAAGCGTGGCGATTATGGCATATCCCCCCAACATGCTTGGGGGAGGCCTATGTCCAGCAGTGGACGTCTTTCGGCTGAAATGATGATGAAGGCTGCTAAATACTGATATTCAACCGCACCTGCTCCCCGATTCAGATCTACACGACAACCAGTTGTCGACAGGTTCGGTTATCTCGTTGTTGTCTATGATTCACGCAACGACAGAAAAAGAGATAACAAACCGAATCGGTCGACAACTGGTTATCGTGTGGTTCTGAATCGGGGAGCTGGTTTTACTGAAAGCCGACCCAAACATAGTTGGCGAAAAGGCTACGAGTAAGAAGACTAGGCTGCCGATTTTTTGCATAGGTTTGAAAAAAAACATTTAAGTGACAACAAATCTGAAAACTAAACTGGGGCCTTCCTCCCGACTGGATCGAGTTCTGTATCAATCGAATTTGAATTCGAGCTAGTTAGTGTCAATTCGTACTGATTTCTCTAGGAATTGACATTAGCTCGATTTGGTTCAGAGCTCGAACCAGTCAGGAGTTCAGGAGAAAGGTAAACATTACATTTTGTAGTGACGGGTAAAAATTAGAAAGCATTGGAACCTTTACTACATGAGATATCTCCGATAACTAGTATGTTAAAATTAACACATTCCAACAATTTGTATTGAACCTGTATGGAGGCAAGTCAAATCGTGACCTAGCTCAAATGCCAACAATGTATTGCAAAGATCCGTACAATAAAGACACCTTTATAGTTCAACATTGATGTGAAACTTTATTGACATTCTGTTTCGCAAATCACCACTAAAAGGTTATAAATACATTACAAACATCGCAACTTTCCTCATGTTTGATGTTGTAATTTGAAGATGAAATTCAGCCATATTTTCATTATACTGAAAGTTAACTACCGTAAACTGCCCTAATTTGGCCCACAAGCCCTACTTTGCCTAGTAATTTTTTGAGTAAACTATAAATGCTATGATTTCCGTACATGGGGAGCTTTAAAAAAGATGACAACGCTAACATTTGTTTCAGTTAGAAAGTGTCAGTGCGTATAAAAATTAAGTTAATGCCCTAGGCAAAGTAGGGCCTTGTGGGCAAAGTTAGGGCATTTTACGGTACCTACCTAAAGTCTGTTTTTTCTCTCTTGTCTTTTTTAATAAACAATCTTGGCATGTCTTAGTATTCAAATAACTACTGCTAAAATATAATTACTAGTTTTACACATGTAGTTAGGTAAAGAAATTTTATTTAGTGTGTGAAATTGTTAACATAATGTCTTTTAATAAATTATTATTGACGAATTGCATTAAAAAGACATGCCAAGATTGTTTACTAAATAAGACAAGTAAGAAAAAACAAAGTTTACTTCCAGGCTATGACTATTTGAGTGTCATGCTTTCACATGTCTGTAAAAAAATTAATTACCTTTCCAAACTAGCTCAAGCCCGCTACTTCAATTTCGTGGTATCTCGATAAAAAGTATTCTATATTTTAATCCAGGACATGGTCTATCTTTGTGTCAAATTTTATCCAAATCGGTCCAGTAGTTTTTGCGTGATGCTCGAATAAACAAACAAAGAGATAATTACAGTTTTATAACAGTTTAGTTGGATACAAGTAGTTCTCCCAAAGTTTATAAAAGAAATCATTTGATTTGTCTACGCCACGTCCACGTCTAAGAACGTGGCTGGGGGGGACTGGATGCGGAAGGCAGAGGACCGAGTGTTGTGGCGCAACTTGGGAGAGGCCTATGTCCAGCAGTGGACTGCGATAGGCTGAGTTGATGATGATGACGCCACAGCCCATACCCTGAAGGAAGGAGCAAAATCACACGCAGCCTGACTGGAAGCCCTCACATCAAAACACACAATGTTACAAAATGACATTTATTGCCCTTATTTATTTCCGAAATTACTGTCAGTTGTTACAAATACAATGTGTTCATTGTTGTCATGCAAACCGCAGGACCTATTACCATTATAACTTCAACAATAGGTCATGGAAAATACACATAATTATTTTAATTGATTCGATATTTCAAATGCAGTGAGCGGCCGCCATTAATATTGACATTTTACCTCAAGAACAGTGGTTATGGATAGGTACCTAATTCATTTTTTTTGCAACAAAAGAACGACCTCATTATTAAACAAGTGTTAACAGATATAAGTTGGTACTTACCTGTGATGTACCACAAAAGACTATCACAATTCACAACATAGTATCTCTCCTATTAACACTTTGATACTTAGATCACAAACACAACACTGTCGTCAGTCGGGTAAACTTATCACAAAATCTGCAATTCATGTAAGCACCGCATACAGAGTTAACTAATTTAGCCGCTAAGTTTGGCAACAGCCACATCACTCACCCTTTACCGTCGCCGGTCGCCTTACGGCTCGTACCCAGCGTAATCCACAGTAATTGGCCACAAAACGAAACGTCAAAAACAAACAGAGTCGGTCAACTAATAAGATAACACTAACAGGCCTTTGTCGCAGTGAAAGTGAATGGCCCGGCCAGTTTGGTCGGACTCTCGATTTCGCACGCCTCGAGGTCTCGTGCCCAACTATTAAGGCAGTGCGTGTTTCTTATTTAGTAATACGTGTGACGGAGTGAGATATACCTACAAAAAAAACACGTACAATCTCTGAATGTTTTATAACACTACATTAGGGATACGGGTTAACGGCGCGGTTCAGTAAATTAAGTACAGCGAATAAAAACATTACCCTCTTTCTGGGGCAGTCGGGTTAGAACCATAACGAGTCTTAAAGTTACGGAAGTGGGTATACCGGAACCGGAGTCGTAGCCGGCGGTTTTAAATCTGATTTATTGAGTCCGAAGTCCGAGTCGGAGACGGAGTCGGTGTAGAAGATAGATTAACAGCCAAAATTAATATCCTATCTATCCATCATGCTGAGTGTTGACCACTTTGCCGCAGCTACGACATGCAAAGTAGGTATCATACATTGATAAAATGATTCAAGAAATGTACCTAATTAAGTATTTTTTATGTGCACCTACCGCATGTCGTCTTGTTGTGGCAATAAATAATTTTTCTTTCTTTCTTTCTTTTCTTTCATTTACCCTATTAGAGATAGAAATTTGACATTAACTCCATACAAATTATGTCAAATTTCTATATCTAGTGGGGTAAATCGTGGATAGATAGGAAATTAATTATTGGCCGATAGTGTACAGAACCAACAGGTCTAGTGGTAAAACCATAAGAAATGAGAAGACTAGAAGCGAAACTCGCGCCCCAGACGCGTTCAAATCCACGATAATAGCCTACCGTCTAGCGTACCTTTAAAGGGATCGGACAGTCGGGGCTTGCGTCGCCTCACGCTTGCACGTGCGTGCCGTCAGACTGATGCGGTCATGGCGCCAAAATATTGCGATGAATTTGGGTGTAAATGTAATTCAAAAACAACTTCGGACCTTAGTTTCTTTAGTTTGCCCAAAAATTAGGAGAAGTAAGTGATATTTTCACAATTATCATTTACTCTCTCCTGTTCATAAATAATTGTTCTTATTCGTAAGTCAAAAGTATAAATGATAACTACTGTTTTTTCTCTTTCTCGCTGTACGTGGGTCATTTATAGGTACTGAAATCATTTCATTTAGTGCAAATTATCTAAATATGTAAAGAAGGTAAATATTAAATTAAATAATTTAAGTAAGTTAATATTAATTTATTATTACGCAAAACTAGGATAAAATAATGATTTCATAGTAAAGAACAGTCTAAAATATTTTTTATAACTAAACCAACACATAACGCATTTAATATTTTAACCTACTAACCCTGGCAGCACGCTCGGACGACAGAGGGACGTTAGGAAATGAAGAGGGAAGTAGGTATTTATAAGGCGGCATTTGCGGTCCGTGTAGATAGATAGATAGATAGAATATACTTTATTGTACACCATGAAAATAGTAGTAAACAGGAACAACGTACAAATTATGGGTACATGGGCGGTCTTATCGCTAAAAGCGATATCTTCCAGACAACCTTTAAAAAAAAAAAAGAGAGTGTAAAAGAGATTCGTTTCTATACTAGTATTAAATAAATAAATAAATAAATATCTTTGGGACATTTTTACACAGCACCATCTAGTCCCAAACTAAGCAGAGCTTGTGGTATGGGTACTAGACAATGGATATAATACGTATATACTTTTTTTTTGTAAATACATACTTATAATACATAAGCAATTACCTATTCTATGGTAAAACCACCAATATTGTGGGATTTCCCGGGCGATAAGTCAAATCTTGTATGTACATGTTCTGGCTGCGGTTGCTCTCTGCATTTCGATCTTCGACCTTCGATTCAAAATTAGAAGCCGAAGTCAAGGTGTAAAATCAAGCGGAAGTTCCGACCTTTCGAAGTCGGAGTCGAAGCTCCGTAACATCCCTATTTTAAAGTCCATATAATTCTTCAAATAGCACTTTATACTAGCTGCTTTTATAGGACGACAAACGGAAGAATGCAAGCGCACACGGTAGCAGCTGCGATTCTTCAGATTTCACAAGGCATTTTTATGATATTGTTACGAGCTGGGGGTTCGTATATAGATAGAAAGCCGATTAAATGCGTAGAGAACACTTTATTACTGAACAATTACACTGAATCGCTTATTAACACACAAAGTTACTAGTTAAATCGCTCCGAATATCGCTTCGATGTTATCGCTTGTATCGCTTGATCCAAACTGAACTCCAACTGAACTCCACTGGCGCTGAGCTGCGCCGTTTATATACGCCGCGAGTCGTGGTACTAGAAAGTCCTCGAACGTCAACTTGTCATAAGATAACTCTTTCTCACTTGCACATTCTCGAAATAGAAAGTTTTTGATTCTTTGATATGTGATAGAGCCTCCTCTGATACGGACTGAAAATGCATTTCAGACTGCTGAAAACGTCTCTAAGTCCAGGAAAATCGAGGTTGAAGTATTTCAGTCCACTCTGCTTAACCCTCCGTCGTAACACTACCCCCTCCTAAGACATGCTCGTCCCGAGCATCATTATCTCCGTAGTACCGGGCCAGTCGATCAATGTGCACAATCTTCGGTTGATTACGTCCGTCCTTTCAAATTCGATAAGCGACGTCGTTGATCTTCGTGACGGCCCATCCCAATTAGGTTTGCACCCTCCAGGGTCATACGTCTTGATCTCTTCGTCAGTGGACGGCCACTTGGTCTTCTCGTCGACGGGCGTGTTGGACTCCTCGGCGCTACCTTCTTCCTTGAGCTTCACGCTGCCCTCGCCGTACTTCTTGTCTGAGGAAGCCTTCTTGTTCTTCTTCGCTGGTGGCCCCGCGTCTTTGGCAGCGGGTGCCTTCTTCTCTGCGGATGGTGTGGGTGCTTTCCGCTTGACGGGCGTGGCCTTAGCTCTGACGTTCTTAGCTAGGGCACCCTTGCGGCCTTTCTCCACGGTCGGCGCTGCTGCCGCTGTCCGCCCACGCTTCGACTTGGTTTCCTGCTCAGATTCCTCTGTCTCGCTTCCGGACTCGTTCTCACTCTCATTCTCCGGCTTTTTACTTTCTTCTTCGCTGTCTGACTCTGCTTTTCGACCGTGACTCAGGTTACTTGGCCATCCCTTCTTGCCCTTGACCTTGCGGCCGCGCTTGGCGGGCTCGCCATCGGAGCGGCAGCGGCTCAGCGACTTGCGGCGCTGTGTGGCGCCCACCACTCGCTTGCCCACCTCCGGGTCGAAGTCGCTATCGTCCTCCTCCGACCCGCTCGGGTTGAACGTGCCATCTGTATCTTCTGAGTCATCTTCAGTTTCTTGACACATGTTAACTTCATCTTCACCATCATTTGCTTCATATTCGTCATCGTCCGATTCCACGCTCTTATTGGCATCATCTTGTTCGGATATGTCTGCTTCACTAACGACAGCTTGATCAACCTTAATCTCTACCTCATCTTGTTTATTTTTAAAAGAAAGATAGAGTTCCTCCAATATTGCTCCTCGCTCAAATATCTTCTCCATTCTACAGAACCGCTCTTCTTGCCTTGCGGCTTGCTCTTCCTGCATTGTGGCTAGTTCGCGTGTTTCGCGTACTTGCTCTTCCTGCCTTCTTGCCATTTGCTGCATCAAGTTGAATAAGCTGGCAATATCGTTATTTCCACCTTGAGGCTGAGGTCCCTGTTGGACGACCTCCTCCTGATTCATAGTTCTTGATGCGTCCTGAGCTGTCTGTCTCGCCGTTAACTGTCTCGTCTGCATCCGACTCGGCGTTTCATTACCAGTCGGTTCCTCCTCTCTTGGCGTAATCGGCATTTTCTATCCCGCTTTCTGACACCAAATGTTACGAGCTGGGGGTTCGTATATAGATAGAAAGCCGATTAAATGCGTAGAGAACACTTTATTACTGAACAATTACACTGAATCGCTTATTAACACACAAAGTTACTAGTTAAATCGCTCCGAATATCGCTTCGATGTTATCGCTTGTATCGCTTGATCCAAACTGAACTCCAACTGAACTCTACTGGCGCTCAGCTGCGCCGTTTATATAGGCCGCGAGTCGTGGTACTGGAAAGTCCTCGAACGTCATCTATCCTTGTCATAAGATAACTCTTTCTCACTTGCACATTCTCGAAATAGACAGTTCTCGAACCTCGTCGAATCTCGTCTATCCTTGTCTTATATTAGCTCTATCCTGCTCACTCTCTTCCAGAAGGTTCTTCGTCTATCCTTGTCTGATATTTAGTTCTATCTCGCTCACTCATCAACAATTTTACATGTGGGTGTCAAATGACCATAAGGGGTCCTGAAAACGCCTGAAAATGGGTTTTCAGGAAATGTCGGCATCGGATTTGTTGGCTCCTGAAACGGCCTGAAAACATGTTTCAGGTGCCTGAAAACAACGGCAACTTAGTCAAAATTTCGATTCTTTGGTATGTGATAGAGTCTCCTCTGATACGGACTGAAAATGCATTTCAGCCTGCTGAAAACGTTTCTAAGTCCAGGAAAATCGAGGTTGAAGTATTTCAGTCCACTCTGCTTAACCCTCCGTCGTAACAATATAATTGGAAAGAAACCTTTACACCTCAAGCTCACATCTATGGTAACAAAACCACAAGTAGATCCTGTATTATGAAACTTGCACACTAAGCGAGTTCCGCTTAAGTTTTGTTACCAATTATAATGATATGACATGCCCGTACTGCGATTCTTCAGATTTCACAAGGCATTTTTATGATATAATTGGAAAGAAACCTTTACACCTCAAACTCACATCGATGGTAACAAACCAGTACAAGTAGATCCTGTATTGTATGGAACTTACACACTAAGCGAGTTCCGCTACTAATGATATGATATGCCCGTACTAGAAGGTAAAGGAAAGCTGAATTATGTAGTGGAGCAACTATCTCATTGGTTCCATGTAAACGGATTGGCGTTAAACCTAGACAAAACCTGTTTTATGCGATTCAATCTGGCAGGCCATGCAATCAAACCTATGCAGGTTGCAATAAAAAATGGCACCTTAGAAGAGGTAAGCACAACCAAGCTTCTTGGCTTCGTACTGGATAGGGGACTCGTATGGGACGCGCACATCGACCACCTGTGTGCTAAGCTGGGCAGCGCGTGCTTCGCACTGCGCCGTTTGGCCGCTACAGCTAGCAAGGAAGTTGTAAAGACTTGCTACTTTGCTACTTAACATTCGATCCTATCGTACGGCACGGAGCTGCGGGCGCGGGCTTCCGATAGGCTACGTGCGTTCCGTATGCAGAAGCGAGCCGTGCGCGCGATTGTTGGCATACATGACGACGGCGAGTCAACTAGAGGACACTTTAAATCTCTCAACATAATGACGCTCCCATCGATCCACATATATCAGGTCGCTGTGTATGTCGTCCAGAATAGAGATTGTTTCGAAACGTTAGGTAGTGCTCATCACTACAACACCAGGCATAAAAACCGTTTACGTAACGTAGCACATAAATTAACCAAGTCTAGCAAAACCGCCCGTGTGATGGGGCCAGAGGTGTTCAATCGGTTACCTGAGACCGTGAGGAATGCAGCTTCTACCGCTATTTTTAAAAACAGGCTCAAGTCATGGCTAATTGACCGTGAATTTTATGATTTTGACGAAGAGTTTATGAAACTACCCTTGTTTTAGTTAGTGTTTATTTTCGACTTTTTGATGCACGGGTACTGTTAATTATTGATTTTTATACTTATTTGAATTTTTTAGATCATCATTTTTAATAATGATGTATTATAATCAGCTGATGACAATAAACGCAAATGTTATTTTAAATTCTATTACAATTTTGTTTTTTTCAATGCAATGTTAATTTTTATATTAAATACGAAATTAAGTGTTATTTAGTAACTATTATATAAAATATTATAATGAACGAAAATGTTATGTTAACTTCTGATAAAGTTAAGTCTGAGTAAGTTAAGAATTATGTTAATTTAAAAAAAATGACTTGTAACAATTGTTATCAATAAATACAATACAATACAATAATCCTAGACTATTCGAACCGGTTTCTGATCAATATTCTCTAACCGTTCACACTAGTTATGGAAATCGAATTTAAAATTATAATCACTCTGATCCGACATCATCGGTCTCATATTAATCGAGTGTTATAGGTACTTATTGTAAGATATTTTTATGAAGAAGAATACACAGCTAAGGTCATGAGCGCCCAGGGCAGGATTTGAATTTTGCGCCCCCCAAAACTTATTTGGTAGAAAGAGATAAGCATAAACCCGTGTTTTAATTTTGGGTAAGTTCCAAGCCCTAGCGGCCTGCAGGCTGATGTGCCTCTGCGAGTGTGCCCCCTTGAGGTTTGCGCCCCTGGGAGACGCCCCGCAGCCAGCCCCTCGCTACGACGACGCTGATGATTGTGAATGTATAATAAAAAATAATGGTTATTTTATATTATACAGTTTAACATTACATGTGTCGTCTACGAACTTCTCTATTCTTCTTCATAGTCGTTCACTATTGGCAGAGTGGTCGTGGTTACGTCAGGTCTCGAAACTTGAGCTCTTACGAAGTGTCTCCATTCAGCTCTATAATTTGCGTTGCGAGAAGTTTATCATGATGATATTCTCCATACAATGAAGAAGAAAACATGAGCAGACATTTAACAGCTTATTGATGGGGTTCTGTCTCGAGCTGCAACAACTCTTTTCCACTCAACTCCTTTCAACTCCTTTTGTTATGCCTTTTTCACACGAGGGCAGGGCAGCGTGGCAGAGTAGTGAAAAAAACAACAGTAAATACTGATACCATTTGAAGGGCCGAACCACAGAAATAGATAGAAAAGTTGTAATCACAATTTTCATGCGTGGCAACTTTCAAACCAATTACGCCTCCGCAGGTGGACCGACGACCTGGTGAAGGTCGCGGGAATCCGCTGGATGCGGAAGGCACAGGACCGGTCGTTGTGGCGATGTTTGGGGGAGGCATATGTCCAGCAGTGGACGTCTTTCGGCTGAAATGATGATGATGATGATGACGCCTCCCATATTGACGCCTCCCATATTGACGCCATTCATTTTTTTAAATTAACTTTAATCAAATATACCTTAGCGGTGGACTTCTTTCGGCTGAAATGATGATGATGATGAAATATACCTTACAGCTTTTGTTTCCGCAGTTAAAAACAGCACAATAAGTTATTTTTGCGGGTTTTTGTTACAGTATTTACAGAAACAAGTCATAAGGCGTACTGAGAAAGGCTTTGAAATGCCCTGCACTATGGTGCAGTGTTGGCACGCGCGCCCTGCCCACTTGGCCATTCTATCTATTTCTGTAGCCCGAACAGTAATTTTTCTGTCGCAGCACAATTACTGTTCTGGCGTTGAAATGGTAGCAGTACTGTTCTGCTCACTGCTCTGCCTCGCTGCCCTGCCTACGTGTCAAATAGGCATTAGGTCCGCCTACTTCTTGCATTTTCCGCAAGCTAAATAGATAGATAGATAGAATATTCTTTATTGTACACCAATAACATTATTAAACTTAGGACTAACATGTAAAATAAGGGTACATTGGCGGTCTTATCGCTAATAGCGATATCTTCCAGACAACCTTTGGATGGACAAGGAAGACGTGAAAAATAGATGGGGGCAGTATGTGGTGCACTTTCATAAAATTTACTAATATTTAATATAATAAATAAATAGATATTTACCTACCATAGAAAATATTACATGTATAAATAAAATAAATAAATGTAAATAAATAAAAATAAAATAAATAAATCTAAATATATGTTTAAATCTATACAATAAACGAAGCTGTTATGTAATCTCGCCTTCGCCAGACAAACATCACAACATTAAGCCAGGTAATCATTTGGCATAAACGCGTGAGGATTTAATGGAA
This sequence comes from Asteroscopus sphinx, assembly GCA_949699075.1. Classification (NCBI taxonomy): domain Eukaryota; kingdom Metazoa; phylum Arthropoda; class Insecta; order Lepidoptera; family Noctuidae; genus Asteroscopus; species Asteroscopus sphinx. The sequence goes on from OX453016.1 coordinate 7,220,044, forward strand.
TTAACACGTCCAGAAAATATAAAGCTGGCTGACGTCACCGCCAGCGACTGAGCACAGCTTAACTTGCGGTCACGGTGGCAACGCACTCTATGTGAATTATGTCACGTATGTAATTATGTAAAACTTCACGTTGACACGTTCACGTAACATCTCGATTCATTATTATGATACATTTTAACAAATAAATCTGAAGCGTATAGGTATTTGCTTACAATGCAGTACGCAACAAATAGTTCGATTGTTGCTTACAAAGGCATTCCTAGAATATCACTGATTGTACGGCCCACGATTTGCTCTTGGCTCTCTTTTGTGTCTTATTGTATGCAAACAAGATTCACCCGGACATCAGACAGTTTTTGAATGAATACTATTACGTGTATCAGAAATGCGTGGTCATATTTTAAGAGCTCATTCAGGGCATAGCATAGAAGAACTTTTGCTATGGGACCAACCCTGAAATCGCGAAAAAAATATCAGCTGTTTCCTACTAAATCATCGATGTCGCTCGACAAAATGTAAGGAATATAATTATTTTTTTCGCTATTTCAGGGTTGGTCCTATAGTAAAAGTTGTTCAATAGCATCCCATGAATAAGCTCTTCAAATATGACCACGCATTTCTGATACACGTTGTATATATCTTAACTAACATTTTTTTCTTTAGAAACCAACTTTCTAAACAAAATATAGGAATAGAAAAAGGCCTTTTATGATATAAAGCTCTTTACAAGGAGCCTACTTTCTTAATCAAATTAATATAAATTCTTTATCGTGTTCATCGGCATGATTTCTTTTATAAGAGCTTCTCTTTTAACATTATAAAAGAGCTGGAATAGGAAAACAATAATAAAAAAGCAATTCGATTGCACCCACAGACGAGCGCGAGCATTCGTATCGTACAAGACCTCTTGAGTCTCGAACGTCAGAGGGAGAGCCGGCGACTTTTTCCAAAGCCAATGACTTTCTATTTTATTGTATTGGCGCTAACGCGACATTGATGGCGGCACTTATTGCACTTCGCGCGACTGTTTATTCGAGCCCGGTGCCCGACAGAATTGCCCGCAACTTCGTCTGGCGAAATTAAACGCCGATTTGCGGTGACAACTCAAACCTATACTACTAAACTACTAAACCTACTTTACCAACTAAAAAATAAGACGATTTTATTCGATGACTTTTGCACATACCTGCAACAAAAAAGATAGAGATTATTAATATTTCACAGTCATGTATTAGAATTCTTGTATCTAGGGGCATCGACCATACAGCACAATAGACGCCTAATGTTGAATGTAATACGTACATTCGTATAATAATTACTGTCAACTAGCTGAGGCGAGGTACTGCAATCCGATTGACCAAGGCGGCTATTGGCTAATCACTAACGCAGAAGATTTGACGACTCACATAAGTGGTCGAAACTGATTTGAAGTTGGCGACCTACATCAGTTTAATTTTACTGATGCGTTGACAGACATCGAACGCCTGTTATGAGGCGTCTATGGGGTGTATGGGTGTATTACGAATACAAATTACGACAGCAAACATCTGTATGCGGAATAAATATCGGCAAGTCAAAAAAATATTATGTACCGATCGAGAACGCGAAATCTACGACAACGAACAAAAACCGGATACCTCCACTGCGACATCCAGGTCATCAAAAATGAAATAAAGGCCCAAAAACACTTAAATTCTTAAAAGCGGAAAATGTTAACAGCTGACATTTGCAAACGTAACAGCGATACCATTTACGATCATAATTCTGTTTATTGCCAATCATTGTAACGATCATATTGAAATGGGATTCACCCTACACGCGAACGTTGGAGATTCAATCTAAACAAACAAATCACAACAAAACGGTCGTATTCTATATTCAAATGTCGAGTAAATAGCTCTGGTCCGGTCTGGCGGAGATGACGCGACAGTTGATACGTTTAATCGAAAAACAAACAGACCATAAATATTGTCGTGGACGTGTATGCTGACATTGCTGACCGGCGACAAGCTTCCAATCACGTCGGAGCTTCCAATTTATAAAAGATACTGTGTTCGAGCTTCCATTGAATGAAAGTTCTAAACTATACACACCGGCACAATTAGCGGAACACAAAAATAAGCAGGATTTTAAAATCTTTTACTTGAGGAACTGGCCAGTTATGATATCTTTTTAATTTATTGTCAAATTTGAAAATAGAAAATTAGATGACATACACTTTTTTCATTCATTTGTTTTATTTTCCCGAACAATACGTTTTGTCAACTTGTTCGAGTAATAACTACGTAATTGTAATTTTTTTGAAAAATTGCACTTAATGGTTTTTTATAAATTTGTTATTCTATAGGCAATTTTGTTTATTAAAAGCTCTTTATTATGCCTGACTTAACATCACTGGAAATCATTAGGGCTGATGAAATGAGAAGAAATGGCCATACCTACAGATCGATTGCCTCAAGGCTTCGTCGACCAGTATCAACGATTCATCGCAGCATCCAGCGGTACAGATCGTCTAATTCTCTTGTGAGGAGGAGGGGTCAAGGTAGAAAAAGATGTACATCGAGGCGAGATGACAGTTTTTTACAACTTGGAGTTCGTAGGAATACGCGATTAACGGCTGTACAAGCTCGAAATGAACTGGAAGACGTTCGAGGAGTACGAGTAAGTGAGCGTACAGTTCGCAGGAGATTTGAAGAAGTTGGTTTAGGGTCGTATATACCTGCCAAAGGCCCAAAACTTGAGAGACGTCACTGCGTAAACCGATTAAGCTATGCGCGAGAACATCGTCATTGGGATTTGAACGAATGGCAGCAGGTTCTCTTTACTGATGAGTGCAGAGTTCTTTTAAAACAGATCGATGGGAGACAGCGAATATGGAGACGCAAAGGAGAACGCCACATACAGTCTAATTTTGAACACACAGTGGCTTATGGTGGCGGCTCGATTATGGTTTGGGGAGGGATATGTTTGGGAGCTCGCACGGAGTTAGTGATAGTCACAGGAGGGACCATGACAGCAGATCGATACATCAGAGACATTTTAGAAGAACATGTTGTACCATTTGCCCCATTTATTGGTGACGACTTTATTCTAATGCAAGATAATGCTCGTGCTCATAGTGCACAATCGGTACAGGCATATCTGAGCCACGTAGGTATACCGGTGATGCAGTGGCCAGCAAATTCCCCCGATATGAATCCGATAGAGCATGTCTGGGACTTGCTAAAAAGAAGGGTTAAATCCAGAATGCCACCCCCCAACAATCTGAATGAACTTGGAAACGCATTACTTGAGGAGTGGGAGCGGTTGCCTCAAGAAATCATCGATAACATAATCTGTAGCATGCCCAGAAAAATGGAAACCGTAATCAGAGCAAGAGGGGGAAACACTCGTTATTAATTTTGCTTTAATTTTATTGTTAAATCATTTAATGCTTACTTTTTTTATTTTTTGTGATGGTTCATAATCATCTAAAAAATTCACTTATTTCAAATTTCTTTATTTTTCAATAAAAAATAACGAAGACTTTTCAAAGTCGTTGTTAAAAGATGTTAATCAATTTGTTATTTTGTGTCTAATTACATTTTCGTCAAATATATGCGTTATTATCTCAGTCTCACTTTTTTTTCTGTTCCGCTAATTGTGCCGGTGTGTATATTAAGGGTTGAGGTATATTCCGCCGTTTGGTCGATGCTTGAAAATGTACATACGATTTAATATGCACACACCGGCTCAAACAATCCTTTGTTTTGGCACAAAGGACAGTTGCGCCATGGACACGACAAAACAATCAAGTTTCTAATAGGCGTGTTAAATAAATTAAAGAAACGACTCCTAACAAAAAGTTCCTGTGTGTTTTGGTATAGACTTTCTAACTTAAATTTCAAAACCTACCCTTTTGAATTTCAAAACCTATTCCTACGTACAAACACTGACTGCTTGTAAAACTTTGGAAAGTTAAACAGTTTTGTTTTCAGTAAAGCTCATTAATATTCACTGAAATGAGTAACTTTCGCGTACCTTGCGGATAATAGGCAGACAACATTCGCGTTTCACTAGCAGGCCAAGGCTGTTTCAAAATGGCGATATGCATTTAAGATAATTAACGATACAGTAGACAATTGAAACCTTGAGCTCAGGATTATTACAACTAGCTGTGTCCGCGATCCGCGTTCATTATTCTAAGATAAAATGTTCTTCAATATATCTATTAAACCTTCATTTCTTAATTGCTAACCAAAGCATTTGCATTATTTTTCTTTTTTGCTCCTCTTGTCTCATCCTATCGTAACTTTCTCCATTTCTAAGGTAGTCTTATTTTCTATTATCGTCCTGTGATCTTCAATAAGAAAGGACCAACTCTCAAGTACCTACTATACTTTCCATTCCGGAAAACAATATTTGCATTCCATGTCTAGGATACAATCTACATCAACAAAATTTCATTAAAACCATACTGCTACGTTTAAATAACAAACACACCCAAACTTACACATAATATTTGTGAGATGAGATAGTGAGGAAGTTCTAAGCAAAAGATTAATATTCATCAAAGTAAATATAACTAACATTAGTAACAACTTGTCATTAAGTTGCTGCGAAATTAAGTTACATCAGACACGAAGATTCAATGTCAAAGTTAGTAACAGCGTTATAATTAATGCTACTGAATAATCGTCTGTCACAAACTTCACTAACGACGCAGGTGAAGATAATGCGTTAGTCAAAAGCCACTCAAAATAACCACATAACTATCGAATTGTTATTAAGGTTTGGGATTTATTAATTAGTGGAACTTGGATAAAACCAAACTTATGTTCAATGAGCATGTACCTCCGGGGCCGGTTGTAGTCAACGGCGACGCTGTCGATGTCGTTCGAGAATATGTTTATACCTTGAGCAAACTTTGCAGTTCGGTAAAAACAACTTCGAAAGGGACACTAGCAGAAGAATACAACTGGGCTGGGCCGTATTCGGGAAACTTCATCGAATCTTCTCGTCGCCTATTCCAGAGAGTCTTTAGACTAACGTCTTCAATCAGTGTGTCCTGCCCGTCATGACTTACGGAGCCGAGACGTGGACACTCAGTGTACGGTTGCTCCACAAACTTAAAGGGCTATGCTTGGAGTTTCTCTGAAGGATCGAATCCGAAACGAGGTGATCCGACATAGAACCAAAGTGGTCGACATAGCCTACAAGATTAGCAAGCTGAAGTGGCAGTTGGCCGGTCACATTAGCCGAAGAACCGATAGCCGTTGGGGTAGACGGGTTCTTGAGTGGAGACCGCGAATCGGTAAACGTACCCTACGTTGAGGACGCGCTCAGGCTCGGTGGTGTGATGATATTGGCAAGGTGGCTAGTAGGAACTGGATGCGAGTGGCTGAGGATCGATTCAGTGGCGTGCCATTGGAGAGGCCTATGTCCAGTAGTGGACTAATATAGGCTGATGATGATGATGACCAATACAGATCTCACTTGTTTTATTAAGTATCCAGTTCGTTTATCCAATGCTACAAAAACATATTGATAGGTATTTTTGAAATATTTTTATTTGTTGGTCACACAGACATAATAATTTACTATATCAATGGTTGTTCATAAAACGTTGCCAATCAAAAATGTAAATTTTACACCACTGCAAATATGTATCCATTGGATCGTTTATTCATCAATTCATTTATGCATCATCAATAATATTTATTCATAGCTTTTATGGGCTAGTTGTGAGTAGTAATGCAAGGGCGGATTGGATTGCATCGAAATGCAAAGAGCAATACACCGCGCGTTGCGACCTCGTTCAAGCTACTCAGAAATCAGAATACATATTTGATCAGAGCAGAGAACTCACAATGCAGCAAATTAAAATCATAGTTGAGTTGATGGCACAATGTACTTACCTTAGTGATACGCGTATCGCGGGAAGCAGAAACCGCGAACGCGATCATTATCGGCCAAAATTAATATCCATGATTTGCCCTACTAATATGTCAGAAACTCCATAAAAAGTATGTCACAGTTCTATCAGATTTAGAGTTGGGCAAATTGTGGATAGACCGGATATTAAGAGACTGCATTGGTTTTGCAACTATCCCTTTCTAACAAACAAAACAAATTGCTCGTGTGAGAACAGAGCGGAATTGCGCTGTTCTATTTTTTTTTTAATTTAGCACATTTCTCAACTAATAAACATACATTTTATAAAAAATATAGGAAAAACCATTGGGATTTCCAAATGCCAAGTGAAATAGTGCAAAAACAGACCTTACTTTGAGGTTTAAGATAACTTTATTTCTCACAAGAATACAATCATTCACTTACATGAATACTACCTTTCCAAATAAATTGTAATTTATTAAGACATTGCCTATGTATCCAATCTCTATTCTAAATTGTAAGATTATTTATATATATATTATATATATTTATGATACCTATATGTGTAATATATTTTGTGCTATTTATTTATTTTAGTTTAGTAGTACGCCACGGACTGCCCCCATTATCTAGATCTTACGTCTTCTTTGTCCATCCAAAGGTTGTCTGGAAGATATCGCTTTTAGCGATAAGACCGCCCATGTACCCATAATTTGTACGTTGTTCCTGTTTACTACTATTTTCATGGTGTACAATAAAGTATATTCTATCTATCTACATGAGAATATATAATACTTTGGGAAATAAATCTATCGAACAAATTTTATTGAATCATGTTTTCCCTACACCAGAATCTAGAATCATGTAAAATCATAGGTTTGTATAAAAATTAGATCTACTTGTACAAATGAAAATATTTCGAATATAAAATCCCTATATTTTTCCAATGTCGCCCCTTAATTTTAGCCGCAAGTCGCTACTCCAAAGCAGCGCGGTAGGTGCACACATTGCACGTGCACTTAGCAAGGCTCTGTATTTTATTACAGATATTATCCACGGCTGACGCAGATGTTGCGCAAGGAAACGGTTTTATGACGTCATTGGAGCACGCATGGCTTGAACCGGACGCTTTTTGCGTGAGTTCTATATGCAACACCTAAGTCTGCAATTTGAAATCGATGAGATAAATGAAAGCTTATTGTGTTTTTATTAAAACGGCTGACATTTTTTGCTTGCAATTTAATAGCTACGCTGTTGTATGTTGGGTAGTATCAGATGTGAATTCAAAGACTGACAATAAACAGTTTTGTAAAACGTACAAAAAAATGCACAAATTAATATCATAACGGTTTTTTTTCTAGATAAATATTTGAAATCCCAAGCATTTAAAATTCAAAGTAACAATTGCAACGCATAATGCAAGTAATGTAAAGCTTGAAGCAGTCTTGAGGTATACGCTCAGAAATGTCATATTTTCTAAGCTTTCAGTCCTTGTATCAACTTTACACTCAATTTGTAAAGAGACAGTTGTGATGAAAGTACTTCTTTAAAACCGAATGTAATTTAATTCACCACATGTCAGAAATAAACAGGCGTGCAAACATTCTCCACTAGTAAATCTTGGTAGGTCGAGACCCCTCCGGGTCGTATATCAACAGTAGTTCATGAACATCAAATTGGATTAAAGCCGCAATCTAACTAGTCAGAACTCTGATCACAAGTTAGTGCGGCCGGGGGCCTTGCCTTCGAATCAAGCTCCCGTTTCGTCACACATATTCTGATAACCAATGACTATATTGCTCTATAAGGTCAGTAAACGTTACACGTGGATAAATCCCCATGTCGATCGAGTTAATTAGTACGAATCATAACATGAATGCGTATTGAATATGATATTATTACTTAGCCGTATGGTACTTAAAGTGATTCGGAGGTTCCATAATATCTAGCTATAAAAAAAGTTCATGAAATAACTTACACCATCGTATTTTTTCTAGCAGCTTGCTGCCTCATTGCTTATGTATAAGCACATTTACTGCACCGCAAAAAAATAACGAAAGAGAGCAAAAGTTTTGATACCACAAAATACTTTTTGAATTAAACCAAAGATTTCCGAAGTTTCTGAACACACTATGAATCCCACATTTGTCTAGACTAGACGTATTTGTCTACACAAAACAAATTGTCTGTACGTCAAAAACTTTTTTAAATTGACCCAGTGATTCCGGAGGAAATCCCGTACAAAGTTTAGCTCGTTGCTTTTAGATTTGGTAACAACGATAGTTGTACAGTTACACACACCTTTATACGTTTGAAAAGAAAATTGTGTACAAGAAAAGTTTCTTACTCAGTACGAATGGGCAAGGCAAGATTCTTAGGATGCCGCTAACACCATATTTGCTTGACGTAAAAATCTTTTGACGCTAATTCGAAACTCGAATGTTATTTTAAACTATCCCTCTCTTTTACTAATAGTAGTTATAAGAAAAGGATGGCAACAATTTTAGTGCTGTCAAATTAGTTTACGTGTTACATTTATTTGTATTTTAGTTGGCATGTTCCGAGATCACGAATAAACTTGTATGGAAATTTTAATTCCGACTAATTTGACAGCTCTAAAATTGTTGCCGTACCTTTCTTGTATCTAGTATTAGTAAAAGAGAGAGATAGTTTAAAATAAGTTTAGTTCGTGAACAAGAGAACCGACGCTATTATCGGTTTCGTTTAAATAGTCTATATAATAAATATAGACTAGGTTTTGTGTAACGGATAATACAGATGTATACAGAGAATATTGTGTACCAGCTCCCTTACAGGGGTTGTGTATGTGTAGCGTCTAACACGTATACGGTACGGAACAATATTCGGGCGAGAGTCCAGGCTTTTGTGCCAATACATGAGTCAAATTCTTACTACCAAGCTATCGTTTCATCGAGCACTGATTTATGTAAGTGTGTTGTAGTAACAAATATTGTAAAAGTGTGTGTGCGTATAATAGTTGTGTGCTGCTGTTGTATGTTTTGTTCAGGATAATGAGATTATGTTTAAATTGATTATCATACTGGTGGCTTAATTTATAAATTTTTCATAATTTCAGCCGAAAGACGTCCACTGCTGGACATAGGCCTCCCCCAAGAAAGTTGGGGGCATATACCATAATCGCCACGCTTGGCAGGCGGGTTGGCGTTCGCAGTTGGTTGGTTAAATACTCAGATAACGCTGCTGCCCATCCTCTGGTGAATCCCTTAGTCGCCTTTTACGACACCCATAAGAAGAGAAAGAGCGGTGTTATTCTTTACATCCGGCACCACACGGAACTTAAAAATTATAATTTATAAATAAGGACGTTTAACTTCCGAAGTGCAAATTAAACATTATTTAAGAAATGTAAAATCTAAACAAACCGTTTGACTTATTTTAAGCATTAAATAGCTCGGACAGTAATGAAAGTAACAAAACATAGTTCAACAAGAAATATATCATTAGCGCAAATATAAAAGCAAAAGCAAATGATGCAAAACTCGGGTAAAAAATAAACTATGTAGAAAATGTCTGTGTGTAGAAAAAATGACGATTTAACACAGCAGTTAAAGTCGAACATTTATCACATTCTCTTTAAAAATCTATTAAAACTGACAACTTAAAAGTACTAATGTAATGACACAGACATAGTAAAAAATATAGACAAAGCGCTGCAAACAATCATAGTGAAGCCAATAAAACCGTGCTCCTCCGTGTACAAACCAGCGCTCACGCGCAAACATGCACCTTAAACCGTGCTCACCACTCTCAGTTCACATGTCGCGGCATCGTCCAGTAAGCATCGCGAAAACAAATATCCTTCAGGTGCATGGTGTGTACGTGAGCACTGGTTGTACATGAAGGAGCACGGTTTTTGTTGGCTTCACTATGGTTGTTCGCAGCACTTAGTCTATATTATTTACTATGTCTGTGTGTGTATTCATTTTCAAAACTTATGCGTCACCACATATTCAGTTATATAACTGTGGCTTGTTTCAGATTATATCCAAGTACTAAATTAATGGACATTCTAAGTCCTACATAGCGAGCGACTGCAGCCTTTCGGATACAGACATTCACGCGTTACGAAATCGCGATACTAAATATCAATGTACCAAAATGTGCACGAAATCAAAATACTAAATACCAAATGTACCAAAATGTGCAGATTGATGGTATGGAGAATTGAGATGCAATAGCTTATTATGTAAGAAAGTAAATATTGAGCTGTCAAAACTGTAATTGCTATCCTCAATATGTGTTATGTAAAAATGCTGACCTAGAGAAAACAAAATTGAGAGCGTTCTGTAAAGTCGTATGTAATGATGACTTTCGATGTCTTATGATGATGATTATCTAACTAGGCAAGAAGTACAAGAAGTATGATGTATCACATCATTTGATTTTTGCCATTATGACGGTAGATGTTTCTGATTTCCGTTTATTGGTGACATTAATGACCTAAGTGTCACAAATAAACGGCAAACAGGAGCATCTACAGTCAGGAGATTGAGATTTAAAGCATTGAGATTAGTTTTGAACCATATTTGGAACGTTTTTAATTAGGTACGAGAATTGGCCTTCAGATTAACGGCACTAGGCAGACCGTAAGGACCTTCTATGTAGAATGATAGGATCTGCTATAGGCTATCTAAACGGCAATTGAAATTAAATTAAACAGCATGTACCTATGTTGTTTAATTTAATGCCTTACGGATAGACGGTCCTTACGTCCTGCCTAGTTCTGTAATCTAGCCAAAAATAAACCTAAATATTACCTAGACACACACAATCGCTAATGTTTGATTATTTAAAAATAAAACATTTTTTTAAAGTAGAAATTCGTAATGACATACATACAAACATACTTCGTTCAATCACCATTTGATCCAAAACGAAGTAATAGCATTAAACAAATCAAATCGTGTGATATGATTGATTGATAACATTCAAAGTAAGTGAATTACAACAAATTGGCGATCCATTTGGAAAAGTAAAACCGGTCCGCTTCAATAGTCACGCGATCAGAACTTGAAGCCATTTTTATTTGAACAGATTACAAGTACCTACCAATACTCAAGAGCCTTACTGAAGCACGCAATAATAGACCTTAATGAACTATTAAATAATCACGATAACTCCAGCAGAGGGTGAAATTAACATTGTCCATGTTTGAGATTGTTCCACAAGTATCATGATATAGTGGGCCGATCATCATCATTTTAACGTCCACTGCTTGACATAGGTCTCCCCCAAGCATCGCCACAAAAACCGGACCTGCGCATCCCGCATCCAGCGGATTCCCTAAAGTAATCGCTAGATCATAGTTCATTAACCCGAGTGCAACTGTCAGTACAATAAAGTCAATAAATTACTAAGTATAAATCGAAACTAGTTATGTAGGGCACAGGGCAGGGGTAATCTAAGCGATTTTCCTATCGTACGGTACACAAGTTAAGTATAACGGATGTAGGTCGACCAAACAACTTTACGCGTGATTATTTAAGCCCAGCTAGATGTTTCTGTTCACATCTACGCCTAACAATAGTACGTGTTTGGAATAGTTTTACTGTACCATTTCGATCTTTAGTACTGGGAATATATTTATGGTAAATGTCACCGCATCGCACTAAGATTTTGAGATCAAACTTTACGAGTATTTATATATACAAGCAATCATGACGAATGTTCGCCTAAATAGAAGAAATGTAATTGACAATGAAACATAAGAAACCTCTTTTATATGATCTGAGCACGCAACAACATCCGACATTGGCCCTGATTCTGCTTAGCATCGACTAAACTTAACAAAAAAAAATGATTTTACTTTTAGATAAAACAAGAAAGATATGGAAGGAAATTCGAGCCGTCAAATTAAGTTAAATTAAATCGGTAAAAACAGAACCGAGACATTATCTAATTAACTTCACGTCTTAAGAATAGATACACGTGCATGGGTACTCGTAGTAGGCATAACCTATTGATTAAATAATTGAACCTATTGATAATGCGTTGAAACTATTTTGTCGATAAAGTAATTTTAAAAGAACCTTAACAACAAAGAATGTTTTCGTAGTCAGATATCCTTAGAAGTAAATGTTTGACCATTATTTTTTAGAAAGTTATACTAGGAAATTCTAGCCATTTAACCCTTGCTGTCTCTGTTTTGCTTCCTCAGAATGGCAACAAAACATCACTAGCGCAATTCCTCATTGATCTTAATTAAAGCGTGTCTCAACCACCCTGAACATGACACTATGATTACATTACACATCAGTACAATAACATGCCAATCTAATGAACCATTGCTGGTGGCAGATTTAGCGTGTTTAGCATGTGAATAGGACTATTAGTGAGACAGAGTAGTTAGCAAACGGAATGATCGTCTACGAGTACACGGCGCGGAAGACATCTGTTACACTATATATCAGTCGCTAATCGGAAATACGTCATATAAAGCGACGCCGGCGATCGACAGAAGAGACTGCCTTTCCTACCATGCCCACTTCTACTTGCTATGTTTCTTACTCAAACGAAAGCCTGACGGAGATTCATTAGACAAATATAAGTAATATGAGCACTCCATTTACTAATTAATTACTCCTTGATGAGATCGTTTAATGACCAGGACGGACGGCACTACTCAATCACTCGTAATAGGGACTTGGCACATGGCCTTTTACGATCAAATTGTTCAAAGGCCGAGCGTTCACTATCGATACATTTGCAGCCTAATCGCAGTTTGATATGACGTCAACTGACGCATAGCATTAACGCATCGGGTGTTAAAGCTTATTGATTGGTCGACAGTAATTTAGCAGCAGCTATATAGATGGATGATTGGTCTATCCATTTATTCAGCCCAGTGAGTTACTGTTGTTTTGTTACATTATTAGGTGATGATTGGGTACTCAAGCCTAAAGAAGAATTTTGTACTTTATTGTTATCTTTCATAAAATATCGAAGGCCATGTAACACTAAAAATCATAATTTGTCGGTCATGAACGCGTTAATGACATTTTATACCACCAAAGTAATAAAAATTGTAATTTAATGAGGTTTTCCGTCATCATTACAACTTTTTATGAATACTTGAATTTTATAGTCATTGCTAATAGTAAAATAAACCAGAATGGTAGTTTTTAATAGATATTACAAAGTAATAATTGTCATAATATGCATAATTTGACAAACGTAATTACTATGATTTACAATATAAATGATGGATCAATTAATTCAATGTCAATTGTTGCAGATATAAATATTTAGCCGTGAACCGAATTCAGTGTGTACAATATAAATGAAGATGAAGAACGTTTAAAAGATGATGTCCTCAAATATCAGAAAAATTGCATTCTATCCAGTTGTATCCGCAAAACACAAATAAAAAACGATAAAGCCACTATGCCAAATCCGTTTTTGTTAAAAAAAACGCTAATACAGCCTCATAACACCTCTGATTCGAATAGCTTTCACTCGATTAGTTAAAATAAATCTGTCAAAATTTGTGTTGTGCCGAACAGCGAAAACAAAACTTTAAATAAATGGAAGAAAAAAACTGGAACATTTTACAATTTGGTTCTAACTTATAGCTGGAAAATAGTATGAAAAGCTCAACGCGATTACAAATAATTTGGAAGTATTTTCAAAATAAAACGGCCACAACTAAAAACAGTAAGAGAAAAAGTACAACAAATACAAATTCCCAACATTGCTTAGTTCCTACAAATCGCTCGAATAGACTCAATTCCGAAACACCATCTTTAACTTATCGCTAACAAAGAATAGAGATCCGATAACACAAACGAAATCAATCTCCATACATTTCACCGTTGAGTGAATGATAAAAGAGGGTGAGACCGAACGATTCCTTACAATGGCACCCACTGTGTAATTGCTGAGGTACAGTGCATTGTCATAATACAATTCTCTTCTATTGGCACAGATATTTCTTCGAAGACAGTCTAGTTATTAATCTCTTACAGTCGGGCGGACATCTCTTATGCCCGAGCTGTGTATCGCGATTATCCGATTGATACTTCCAGTATTTCATTTGTTGCAGCTCTATTTATTAAATTCCGATTTGTTTGAACAATAATTTATACATAGGATCAAGTTTTTAATCAAAAATATACAAAATAGTTTTGATTGAAAACTTGATCCAATCAAAAGATTACCAATACGTGTTTCGTCCGTTTTTATTTCAACGATATGATGGTCGTATCTGGGGTTAATTCAATAAAGTTTAATTGTGTAAGCTTCACTAATTATGTTATGAATGTGTGTTGTTTCTGTATACTATAATAATTCTATTATCCTTATATTCAGTAAACGTGTTAGGTAACATGCAGCCAGCGTAAGAACAGAAATCCTGTTTAATAGAAAATTCTTGATTCGGAATAAAAAACAATGGCTCAATCGCAACTCACAAATCTGAAAGAGAAAGTGCGAATTAAAACTATGACGTCACTCGCGTAACCGCTGTTTTGCTGAAGTTCAATGGAAATTAAGAGAATAATCAGCAACAATATGTTTAAAACTTACTTTGTGGCCAGTAATAAAATACCTCTTAATTATGAATCACTACATAACGTAATGCCTGATTATATTTAAATAAATATAACGTAAGTACTGTAGGTACTTATTCACTACCTATTGCAATAAGTTATTTTTTTCGTATAGAAAATATAAATTAATAGTTAAATTAATACATCTGTCAAGCTAAGCTACGAAATGAAAACTTATTTTGAAATAATTATACAGCTTGTCAATCAATTTCTGCATTCGACTCAAGTGACGAAAAATAATCAGAAGATGGCGTCAAAAGACTAGTGAAGGACAACATTATTTTGAAGGTACCTTAAACGTATGGATCTCATGTTAACAATATATACTTAATGTATATCAGTATAATTATAACGTGTATAACGTCACTACATCTTATAATATTGTTTCGACTCAAGCAAATACATCAGTTTGATGTTACGTCAGCTACTCCAAATACAAATTTTAAGTACACGTACAAGGTACGCTCATGTTTGTGTGATAACACGACTAGCTAATTAATACTCAGAACGTACTCCTAAAACGGTTAACCCAATTGGCACCAAAATTAACAGGCTTCACAGAGATTACCAAATGTGAAATTAATAGAATATTCATACAAGTCAGAGTGTTTTAAAGACATCACGTTCTCGCAAAATCAATTGAATAGGGTTGTTGAGAAAGTGTGAGGAAACTCTAAGTATGATTGTGTATTTAATATCAAGTAAATTTACAATTGAAACAACGATTGAACAAGATGAGCAAATTAACTGCTCCTTAGAAATCATAATATAACGGATTAATCTTTTTTTTTAGTTCATTCTAAATCACATTTTGAATGAACTAAAAAAAAGGATTATCCTATCATATAAGAAAAAAATAAAGTAAATATTTTCTATAATCTCATACCTGCATAAATTACAGAATTACCATCACAAAGAATGAAACAACAAACACAACAAAGTTCAAGCATCACAACAAAGTGAATAAACCAAACGAGCACACGAAAATGACGTACAATGCAAAATTAGCAAACTCAGTTATGAAGAACTCTGTACGTCTTGCATACGAATGTGCATTCATTGTAATGCAACACGGTTACTTGTGAAGTGAATAACGCAGAAGCTGAGAACTGTCATTGACACTCTAAACAAGTTCTGCCCTAACTTACAACTCTACTCCGCTACACACTTGCCGAGTTGTTCAGGCGAGGAACAACTTAAATGAGACAATAAGTAACTAAATAATTGTTAGTTAGTTGAAGAACGTAGGTAGGTTAAGGGAAAACTAGTTCGTGCCCAATGGGAATTTGGTGACAAGCAGCGGTGACAAATTCCAGTTATCACACTAAAAGCGCTCATCAAATCTATTTTTAAGTAAATTGGATTCGTTACTTCTGTCACACATCAATCTTATTACCTACACTAGTGCACCACATACTGCCCCCATCTATTTTTCACGTCTTCCTTGTCCATCCAAAGGTTGTCTGGAAGATATCTAATAAAATAATAATAATAATATTCCTGTACCTTATGCATGTAATTTGTTAACTTGAAGATTCTATTGTATGCCTTATGAGGTAAATTGTGCTGACCAAAAATTATATTTGTAAGATCTTTTATGTACCACAATTAATGCAATAAAGTTTATTTCTATTTCTATTTCTATTTCTATAATGTTATTGGTGTACAATAAAGAATATTCTATCTATCCATCTATCTATCTAGTCTTGTGATATGCATAAATGTGTATCATATGAATTATTAGAGGAACGACATCATTTTCGGAAATAATAGTACCCACTGTCACTGTACCCAGTGATTTGCTTGAGAACAAAGAACAAAATACAATCGCACTATTTAATTTCACTGTAATAGCGAAATGCGTAGCCTTTCTAAAATCTACGACTAATATTACAACACAATATTTGCAGCATACGTAGAACATTGCGTGTTTTTCCGCAAATTCGTTGCCAAGTGGTCTTAGAAAGTTTCCTGGTTTGAAGGTTAAAAATAGGAGATGACTGGACAAGCGGACAATAGGCGCCTTCCGAGCATTCTCAGAGTCTTGCAGCCGTGACATTGACAAACGACGCCTCAGCGCTTGAGACACTTGGACAGGTGATCCGACGCGAACTGTCCATTCATTGTCCTCCTAGATATTTGGGTTCAAGGAAAGTTGGGCGGACGGACTCGGCTTATCTTTTGTTTATTTTGATATTAACATTTTATGAGTAACCACGATTTACGATCTCTTCAGAGATTTAGTAAAATATAATATTTTTATATTCTAAAGAGTAGGCAAGTAAATAATGATAGCAATTAATCAAGCTGTTATTAATCCCGAACTGAAGACAAGGAAATCCTTTGCAATCCGTAAATTATCATTAATATAATAAATTACCATGATTGATGGAACACTTCGTCTATAGGGAGGTGAAACACTTCGCAAGCGCTAAGGCTTAGCAATATAAGCGCCATCCAATTTGTTGTCAACAGTACTTATATTATTTATATTGTCCTCAATTTTGTCACAAAATCGTTCAATTCACCACAGAGCAATCTCGAGCAGATTCGCAGACGATAGCAGTTTCGCCAGTGTTTACATAATAGCCACACGCGAGGAGAAAGCGAATCAGACTCGAGTCGTGATCAGATTTTCTATAATGTCAAGTCAATAAGCACCTACCTGACATTCGAGGTTGAGTAAGAGAGAGATTTGATCATCCTTTGAATATTTCAGAAACATCACGTGCCATATTGTGCTAAGATTTGTTGTTAATTTTACATTCACTGGTTTTAATAATTTAAAATCAAAGCTAATCTACGTTCAAAACTTGTTTTAGAGTCATGGACGGCATGCCATCACTCCAAGGCAACATTGTTAGACAACTCATAGATTTTTTGTTCAACTTAATTTTTTGTAGGTTTCAAATTAGACTGCCGTCTATTCCATGGTCATTTTATTTTAATACCAGTCACAGATCGGAGCAAAAATACATATAAAACCTCTACTACGAATTTGTCATACGAAGTCAATTTCTAACATAATGGAATTGAAAAAACCGTTTGAAAAATCGAGAGATCTAACTTTCGTGAAATGTGACAAGATAAAGTTTCATATTTGAGCTCTAAGGATTATCTAGACGACTCTAGCCCTCTAGTCTTAAACTAACTCCACGACATATCGAACAGTACTCAAAGAATTAAAGTTACTCAAGTTAAGTCTTACGAGTTTAGCCGTGTCTAAGCCACAAATTAAATTTCTAGTCAGGCTCTTACGTCCATTACTTGAAAATCTCTTGGCAATTCTCTGTACATTCGTATTCCTGGCACCTCACGGAGAAGCCGAAATATTTCTTATCACTGGAAAGTTGCGAAACTAGGGGTAGAGTGTGCGTGAAGTATTCGGCGGGGAGAGCAACTTTGCCACATTACTCGATAATTGATAAAGTTTAACATCTAATGTGGGTGTGGAGTTTTGGAGCAAATATCGGTAAAACTGCTGCTTGCAGTCGGTAGCTACTTCCGCCGAGAGGTTAAACGAGCTTGACTTGCTGATTACACACTAGTATTACAAATTGCTCACCGCATTCGCCGACCTAAACTATGCTGTTAGCGGTTTGTCTTTCAGCAATTAGATTTATAACGAAGCTTCAAAATTGAGTTACGATCCAGTGAAGTTTAATGTTATATTAATCATATTACAGAAATTTTGTACATAATTTATAATAATATCTAGATTCAATTCTTAATTACATTTTTGAGCTGAAGCACTAGTCAAGTAATTTGATATCAAATTAAAACTAGTAAATTGCTTCATTATTTTTAATGAGCTCGAGTTTTATAGCTGGTACCACTATTAATTTATTACATCGAGCATTTGATCTTCGCATAAAGTATAACTAAGATTCATTATATATTTCACCTTATTGTTACTTATAATGAAGCAATGAGACAGCTTTTCTAAAATTCTAAACCCTTAATAAAACAATTTTATTAAAAAACAATTCGTCCCGTTATTTTTTATTACTATTTTATAATAAAATCTAAGTGCAGTTTTCTTCCTGTTTTTACAAAACCTGATCATTTGTTTTCCCTGCTGCATAACCTTTACGTGTTTGCGTGTTTACGTGTGCCTGTGGCCTCAATGTACGAAACATTGTTGTCAAGTACATAGGGGATTAAATGTCAAATGCAATTTAAAACCATTTATGTATGTAACTCAAGGTAGCCTCTTAGTTCCATCGACTTAATGCTTAACTAACCTTCACCTGCGGCTTCGCTCAGCTTCAAACAAGTATACATTTATTTTCCAATTTCCGGACGCGGACGTCGCGTCTCATCATCATCATTTCAGCCGAAAGACGTCCACTGCTGGACATAGGCCTCCCCCAAACATCGCCACAACGACCGGTCCTGTGCCTTCCGCATCCAGCGGATTCCCGCGACCTTCACCAGGTCGTCGGTCCACCTTGTGGGGGGCCTAAACACGCTGCGCCTTCCAGTACGCGGTCGCCACTCCAGAACTTTACTGCCCCATCGGCCATCCGTTCTGCGAGCAATGTGCCCCGCCCACTGCCACTTAAGTTTGGCAATTCTTCGGGCTATGTCGGTCACTTTCGTTCTCCTGCGAATCTCCTCATTTCTGATTCGATCACGCAGGGACACTCCGAGCATAGCCCTCTCCATTGCCCTTTGAGTGACTTTGAGCCTTCTTATCAGGCCCATTGTGAGCGACCACGTTTCAGTACCGTAAGTAATTACTGGCAACACACACTGGTCAGACTTTCGTCGCGTCTAGGTAAAATATAAATCATTGGCATTTTTATCTGTGCTCTAGGCTCAGCTTTATTCAAATTGTGGTTCAACAATAAAGTATTTTACATACATACATAACATAACATCACGCCTGTATTTCCCCGAAGGGGTAGGCAGAGGTGTAATAGTACACCCACATTTCGCCAGTTATGTTACAGTCCCATGTAATAGGGGGCGAGCCTATTGCCATTGACCGGGCACAAATCCAGACTCCGAAAACTCTCTCTCGACTCGGACTCCGTTAAAGTATTTTAACAGATTTTAAGTTGTAAAGTATTTCTCGAATGGTTAAAAGTAGAAAGCGGACGTTTTGGAATATAAGCATACTTATAAATGTTATTGTCAAGATGTGGATCTTCAATGCATCAACATCATGAAAGTGTTTTGTCCACTGCCTAGATTAAACTTTTAAAACCACAACAGCAGCAGCCGCCACGGCGGCCACCGTCCAATCGACCTTGAATGGTTGCGTGGTGGTCGCGCTCCAGTTAGCCGGCTGTGGGCACGCGAGTCGCGTCGTCGTCACGTGTGCTCTATGCGCATGCACACACGTGACACAAACACAAACATACGACAACATGTACTTGTGCATAGCGTGTGGTGACGATACTTTATTTTTCACGTCTTCCTTCCATCCCGTTGTCTGGAAGATATTTCTTTTAGCGATAAGATTAATTATTAATCTGAGATTTATTCACATGTTGTTCTTTATTTTTGTTGTTATTGTTAAGGTGTACAATAAAGGTACGTTGCCTCTTGTATGGTTATGTAATAGTTAGCTGCTTATTAAGCCCGTATACAATGGATTTTGTGTCATTGTGTTGTAACTTGGGAGAGTCTATGGCCACCAGTGACTGCGAAAGGCTGGGTTGAATGATCGACACAATGGCGGTTCAGCTTCGGTTCCCGTACAATTTGTAACCGGCATCATAGGACTCCGGTGCAAACTGTGTGGGAAACAGAGCCTAGTCTAACCAAGCTAACTCTGCATAAGAAAATGGCAACACCGTAAACAATTAACTATTAAAATCTCTGTAATAAACTTAGTGTTCCAATGCAGAGTTAGTTTTGTCAGAGTAAGTAAGTACAGACCAGTAAAGTTAACTCTACACTGGAATAATAGGATCATTACAGAGATTTTGATAGTTATTGTACGGTATTGTCATAATTCTTATGCAGAGTAAGCGTGGTCAGACTCTATCAGCTTCTCGGTGGCCGTATGCTGCTAATACGAAATAAACTGAAATACCGAAAATTATAGGTACTTGTAATATAAAATGACTATTTGTTAAGTTATTACTAATCTTATTGTATTGTCCTTGGTACAGGTTACAAAACGCAGCAGATGTAAGGAAAAGTCAAGAAAGAAAATAATGTTACCTAACTAACATTAATCATACAAACTAACTTATTCACTATTACGACCACATTTCACGTCATTTTCTGAAGCTGTTTTATTACTTTATATAATGTGTATCAGAAATGTGTGGTCAAATTTGGAGGGCTCATTCAGAGCATAGCATAGAACAAATTGTAAAATGGCGACTACTCTGAAATTGAGAAAAAAAAACTGTTAAATTAAAAAGTGCAATACATCTCTAACGAAATGTGTGAAAGGGTCGTTTTATTGTTCGCGATTTCAGGGTTGACCCCGTAATAAAAGTTATTCGATAACATTCTCTGATGAGCTCTCCAAATATGTCCATTCATTTCTATTACACGTGGCATAGGTTAATCATTATCAAATGGTATGGTAGCTTAATTATTTGTTATAGGCAAAGGTGGGCTTTTAGCTCGTTTCGCCATCCTATAATATAAAAATATATATAAAAAATAACATATACACATAATATACTTTCCAGCTGCTCGACAACACGGACATAGTGCGAAGACTGAAAATAACTAAACCTTTTGAGTTAGTGTTCTGAACAATAGTGAACAAAATAGTGCTACTGTACATATAACACATGAAAAAAAAGTGTTTTTATATTATGTAATCAGACTCTAAGTAAATGCAATGGACATTATTCTTAGTTAACAAACATATACAACGTAGAAAAATAAGTTAGATTAAAATTACTTATTAGTCTTATAGGCTAGATTGTAATGTATTATTAAGAACCGTGTTCTTTATAATCAGGGAAAAAAAAAATATACAACCTTATTCTTAGTTTATACTAAACCTTAAAAGCGGTCATTATGAAAAACTTTTACTATGTGACCAACCCTAAAAATCAGCTGTTCCTAGATTTTGTTGATTTATGTGAACACAAATGTAGTTAGTGATCAGTTGTTTTTTTTTTGCGATTTCATGGTTCATTTCATGATTTCATTGTACCATAATAAAAATTGTTCATACTAATGAGTACAATGACCCCTTAAAGGTTTTGTTTATACTAAGAATAAGGTTATATATCAATCAATCAACTAAGAAAGCTATTCTTGAATGTTGATTATATAAATATTACGTTAATTAACTTTGCTTGATGCCAACTTCCCAACTGTTTTTCATTAAACCTTCTCAATCTTGCCCCGTCTTATGCATTGTAAATTTTCTAGTTACATGCACTTTTCTACGTACCTACACACTTGCGAAATAATTAACTATACCGACATTATAATACAACTGTAACCAATAAACTGTTTAAACATTTTACAACCACATTCATACATAAGTACCTACATAGTATTCCTACGCAAACAGTTATGGTATATAAATAAACATATAGGCAGAAAAGCTTCACTGTATTTATTAGCAAAAAACATATGCACATTTTTACCAATGTCGCGGATTCAATAAACAATGGCAAAAATTTAATAAAAAAAGTGTGCCAAAGTCCTATCGCACAATCAAAGGCTACTGTTTAGTACAAATAAATCTGTACCCTCTATAATTGTTATACAATGGGTGTCAAGAACACAAAGACAGCCTTGAAATCTTCGATTTCAACAGTCACCTGCGAGTGGCGAGCCGGCCAGACAAACCTTTTTATTATATTATTTTCAGAGACTCAAGTCTTCAAGGCTCCAGTGAATAGGTTTTTGCTGGGCAAGCGTGTACCATCGTCGACCGCACCATCACTTAACATCAGGTGAGGTGGCGGTCAAATGCAAGCCAACTAAGAGTAAAAAAGACAGTGAAAGGCGTTCAGTTAAAAGGCGCAGTTTGGTCTCACTCAACTTACAATTACCAAACTGAAAATTGAAAAAAAGAAAATTATAAAATCATTTTTTTTTTAAACTGCTCAGACTTAATTAAATTTTTAGGTAGGTAAGACAACCCACTAAATGTGATGTTGTTAAGTTAATGCTTAACAAATCGAATAACTTAAAATAATTATTCGAATTCTTGTTACGAAATGATTTACTTTCGTCGAGTGCATAGTATACCAAGTAAGTATGTATAATACCCATTGTGTTAATTAGAGTGTAGACTGATTGATGGAGAAAGTTAAAAATTACAAGATTGTATCTACATTATAATCGCTGAAGTCTCGCAATGCCTCGTATCCACTTACAAAATCAAAGTTACATAAATGAATTAATACCAAGTCTGAAATACCCGCCGAAAGTACACACTGCCAACGCAAACGCAACTCTAAGCAAACCACGGCTGAGGTGTAACCACACTATGTGTGACTTCAGGACATGACTCAGACGTATTACATTATCTGTGACTCAGACTATTGACAACAATTATTCACACTTCTGGTATTATTTATTACAAGATAACACAAGTACAATAGTTGTTGTTTATTCTATAAAGTAGGAAAATCAGACAAATAAACTAAATGGAGTTTATCGAAAGTGAGATGAATCATGACTTCACGGTATATTAGCACATTTATTTATTTTTACATAAATTTATATAATGTACTAACATGATTATTAATTTTCCATGCATAACAGTAAAACCATGAGTCATTACAGCGCCATAGAACGTAAGCCGTCCATCATTCGATGTCGTAAAAACTCAATGGAAAAAATCGAAACATATTATTTGTTTGCGCAAAGGTGTTGCGTTTATTTTTTTGCATTTGAGCATCAAATGGATGAGAAGTAAAGAACAGTATGTAAGTATATCGTAAAGAAATAACACGTTATGCCTCAGAACATTTAGAATCCAAGCATATGGTTGAATACACTGTTTATTTTTACGTTAGTTTTGGTTGCATTTCTAAGTGGAAACAATACATGATGCCTTGACTTATTGAGCAAGCTGTTGTTTAAGGCACAGAATAAAGTTCAAGGATAAAAATCTGCGTAAAATATAGTAGACCCAGAAAAGACATGTTGTCATGATAGGTGACCCTACAGAACTAGATGAAACTTGCCGTGTAGAGTGCAACTCTATTGCCGATATTAATTTACTAACATGGCAGACCAACAACGCACTGGCTCCTGGCAAAATTCCAACGTTTGTCGCCTTCAACCCAGGAGTCCAAACCAAAATTCCACCGGAACATATCCGGACGTTTGATAAGAAACAAGGTCTTCACGTGCCTTTTTAACTTTGATCCAAAGGGGATATCGGAATGTCAATATGTAACGGCGTTTGACGATTTCGAAGAAAGGCCGATAAAAGGACGTAAGAAAAATGCTTTGGTATTTCTACCTATGCTATGCGGTGAACATGCAAAAGATAGAAAAAGCGTTCAGAAAAGTGACATCGTTTCCGTTGCTATTATGAGCACTGACTGTTTAATACTCTGCTCTATAAAGTCCTTACAAGAAACTTGCAAAATTTAGACTCCTTTTGTTGTTGTTTGAGGCTATGCGGAAGTACCGAATCTCATCCAAATATATTTCTAAATTAAAATTTCTCCGTCCGTTAACTCTTAAGAAAGGCAGCGAAAGTTACTCTGAAGCTTTGTAGAAGCAACTTTAGAAGTTTAGACCATTACTAAGCCCGCGGCTCCACTCTACATTTACTTTCTTTCGATCGCTTCGAAATAGACAACTAGGAAGTAGCTAAATATACAGGTAAAACCCGTTTCGCTTAGTCAACACTTCCAAGTAATTTGATTTGGACTGTTCGACAACAAATGGCGCACGTTTCATAATCTCTATCCGAAGGTGCAACGTGCAGCGATGTAGCGCAACCAATTTCCAATTTACATTAAGACGAGGTGAACGTGACGTTTGCACCGTGTTAAGACATCTCAAGGAAAACATCGAAAACATTGTTCTGCAATGTTCATTCGTATCAAGCTCTCGGTAGCGTGTAAGCTGTGGCACATGCCGCACATGAACACATCATCACGAGATGACTTGCGTAACATGTACGAAGCCGTGACCTTTGTTGCAACGTGCTACGTTCGATTACACTTAGTTACTTATAAGCGATTCAATATTACTTTAGAAATGATGACTAGAGATTATATTTTTGCTGAATTGAGTATTCGAGAATCTACTGCTTTTGGCGCTGTAATTTGCGGGTCTCAAAAGGAAGGAGTCAAAGAAGAGAGTTAAACCTACTAGAAACCTCGATTATACATATCTAATTTATGAACTTGTTGGAGTAAATTTCACACGCTTTAACAAATTTTCCTAATTGAGTATCACGAAGTTCTAAATCCTCATTCGATATACATCCCGTGTCAAAAGTTGAAACATTTTAAGCATGATCGGCGACCACGAGAGCCTCGCTAAGTGCCAATATCAATTTAACGTGTGGGAGAGACGTCATCAGGAAATGTTGGCCTAGTGCCAAGACCCAGGGGAGCCAAGCGGTAGGTATGGGCCAGGAAAACAACACCAGACCTCACACAGCGGGAAAATATTTTTTCACGATTCATCAAAAGCCGCTTGTTCAATTGAATTTATGAATAGAACAAGTCGAAAATCAATCATAGGCTGAACGAAACAGATTTAAATCAGAACAAAATGCTTCTTTACGAACTCTCTGACATAAACCTACTTGCTGAAAAAATAATGAATCAAGACAGCACCACACCACAACAATATCCTTGTCGAGTTCTTCTCGCTCGCCAGCTGCATTTTAATTAGGTTATAACATTATACGACTGTCGTTACGCAACCAACCGGTTGTAGGACGGAACACGCCTTGATCTGTGCATATTTCTCGTATGTATGAGTGAATTAACTGACAAAAGATTTTATTCTATAAAATCTACGTAGTAGTGAGCGAGTGACTTCTTATTCTATAGAGCGCAGGCTTTTTTTTCTTCTTGGAATGGTGTTCACAACATTAATTATCTGATTAAACAAGTTTCCTCAAAAAAATTACTGGAATTATAGGTAGCCTTTAGTCCTGTCATTGTAAACACAAATTAACTCCGCAAAACTTGCATTTGAATGGGATAAAGTAATGTCTGGAAAAACACTTCTTCCTCGAAAAAACATGATAATACTTCAGAGACCTTGCCAACATGCTTGAGATAATTAAGATAACAGTTTTGAAGGAAGCTAGGAAGAAAGGAAGCTAAATGATACGCCTATCGATCTTCGTAAGAACTTTCTTAAATTTGTTATGCTAGAAAGTTTGAATTTTAATGGCAATCAATGAAGTGAAATAGAGGCGCAGCAGTAGCAGAGTTGATTGGAACTAACAAGTATCCCAGTCAATCAATCATGATTGGAACAGAGTGATACATGCTTGTTTTGACGTGCAACTGTCGAACGGTGGTATATACTTCTACACTTTTATTACTAGCCCTACAGACAGGAAAAATAGTACGTCTGTTCAATTTAGCTAGGGTTACCATTTCAGAATGGAGGGATGACTATCTAGGGTGCCTGAAAAGTCTGTTTTTTTTTAAATATCTGTTTGAGATAAAACCCGGTAAAACGTAGTAATTAAGAAAAACTTACGCTTAATTACCAATGTCGCTGAAAGCGCGCGAAATTCATAAATGCCTGTCTCCGATCAATGTCCGACGCACGCCGCACGCCTTAAAACGTCTGTCAAATGCGGCAACTGCCTATCATATGCCAACCCTAATTACAGCGATCTACCGGCCAAAATTAATATCCTATCTCACCACGATTTGCCCTACTAGAGATAGAAACTTGACATAAAATGTATGGAGCTTATGTCAAAATTCTATCTCTAGTAGGACAAATTGTGGATGGATAGGATATTAATTTTACCATATTTAGCAATGGACTGCATGATCGACACGCTTTTATAATGGTTCAAATCTCAACTTCTTACGATTACAATTATCTTTCCAGCAAATTCAAAGTCTATTTAATTTCCAACCAACTAGAAGTAATCATTTAGTTCTAATTCCGTCTGAAAACTAACGTAATTATTTATAGTAGCGTGATTAAAACATGTGGAAAGAAAGGTTACCTCAGCGACGTACAGCAAAATGGAAATGTTGAAAGAGATATTCACACACGTGTAAACTTTAATTCCTAGGATGTGTAACCGAGTAATAGTGAAATTAAACTTAAGAGGAAATAGGATTTAAGTGAAGATGGAAACAGTTTACGAGTATGTAGGTACCCATTTACTATGTAGTATGTAGGTACCTTTTAATTTTAGAGTTTTTAATCTAGACTCACTCCGTCCTTGTAGGATATACCTTGGTAACGTGAACACTGTATAAAATATCGCGAGTGAAAGTTTTACCAGCAGTTCAACGAAAGTAAAGTAAATCCCTAATAAACTAACTTTCCCTCCTTAGTTACCTCACCTCTATCCAAGCACATACTTTATGTAATTTAAGTAATGTAACTAGAGCCAATATTCCTTAGGAAAACAGCCTCGCCAGAGTCGCCAGAACCAGTACACCCGTGATGAATGAACGTTTAATTATCCCCGCTATATTTCGTGATTAAACTGTCCACTTTATAAACGATACCGTAGATAATATTTTATGGAGGACTGTTACTAAGTAGCTTTAAATTTTACACTAGGACCCATTATCCAGATGATCGAGCACGACCATTATTGGCGGAGGAAAATTACTTCCGACTCGCCACACGCAAGTCGAGCGCTACGCAAGCATTCAATATTATGCTAAACATTTTAACCCTCTGCTGCTGTGCTTATTAGATTAGTCTGTGGTTCGAATTAAAACATGTGGTAATACAATTAGCGATTTGAACACCCTGGCTGATGAATGCTTCAGACAGAAATGTGTTGTTAAGGAGTTTGTTGCGCGGCGCCTGTTTTCAGGACATAAACACTAGGAAGCGGTGAAGGGCGGGCGTTTTTGAGGGGCTGTCTTTGTTGGCGACTTTTAATATGCGCTAATTGGCTTAAGCCAATAAAAAATACAAATCAAAGTAATATGGATGAATGAAATGGATGTCGTGCTAAGTATGCTATTCACATTTTAAAATTATTCAAAATAATAATTAAACTATTATTACAACAAAAAATAAAAATTAAGACTCTATCGTATCAAAGATTCATTATATTTGACGAATTTAATAGCCTGAATAGCCATGAAACTCTAAATTAAACTGTAATTTTCCATTCGGTCGAATCTAATGCAAGTAATGCAACCATATAGAAATATTTGATCATGTTTTTTGGAATAAGTATCTAGTTCCGTCTAGGAATTTGTTAAAAAACACTTCCATCCAGCATGGTTTGATTGACGTCAATCTTTTAACAACAAATATACGAAACTGGGACTTTACGTCAAGCTCGTGATGAAATCATCTAGTTTGTCAGACTATGCATATATTGAAAGGGTCCTACTTTTTGCTAAGTTGATATTAAGACGTGTGACGTGACAAACCAAGTACGTGACTATGCCTATAATTTGTGGCTTTGAACGGCGAGGAGCAAACATCACATCTTATTTCTGAACAAAAGTAGCGACTGACCTATAAGATTCATGAAATTAAAATTAGGTACTTATTTAACTTCGACATATAGATAGCACCCTCCGTCCCGGATCATCACCATCATCATCATTTCAGCCGAAAGACGTCCACTGCTGGACATAGGCCTCCCCCAAGCATCGCCACAACGACCGGTCCTACGCCTTCCGCATCCAGCGGATTCCTGCGACCTTCACCAGGTCGTCGGTCCACCTTGTGGGGGGCCTACCCACGCTGCGCCTTCCAGTACGCCCGGCCCGGATGGAGCGATGATATTGGCAAAATGGCTGGTAGCAACTGTATGCGAGTGGCCGAAGATCGAAGTCAGTGTCGCGCCATTGGAGAGGCCTATGATAACCGTTTTTGATAACTTTGTGCCTGATCTTACAATACAAGAATAGTTTCTGAAAACGCAGACCATAATTTTGCAATAAAACCTTAACAGTTCGTTAACGATTTCTAAACGCATGCAATAAAACTCTGGTCAATTAACTTGTCGATGCGATGTTGAATATGTACGTAATTAGTTACAGTATGAAGTACTCTCTTAGGAGGACAGAGCATTTCGAGACTCAATATAGCCCCCCCAGGCATGGACACCGGGCTTTAAGATTACACAAAATAAAAAATTTAATGTTTTTTTTAAATCGTTGGTCTTTTAGTGTAAACAAAAACTTGAGGCGTCTTGAGGTTGATATCCAAAATTGTTTAACGCTTCCTCAGTAAATTCAATATCATAAAATATATAGCCCCTGCAATCTGTCCCGCCGGCGCTCATGGCGGGCAGGCCAGCTTCAATTGTTTAATCGGCGAAGTTCCTCGATACAAGCCCGGCGACGCGGAAAGTTCAGCTACAGATGATAGGGCATGCTCGTTTCGCTTAATGCCCCACGCTCCTCGAGTGCACTCTGTGTGTAATTGCTGCACACATTAAAGACTTAATGCCGACACATAACCGTATAGAGAGAATATCTCACGGATTTGTTCGATTGTAGATGCGCTGCATGTTATTTCCGCGTGCCATGAAAGTACAGTTACATGCATTAAAAGATCCAACAGTTGGGAAGGGGTTAAAGCACTCGATTTATTGAAGGAAAACGATGAAAACGAAACTCTTATATTAAGTATCCCTTTTACAAAGCGATCACAAGCAGTATCAAACTGACCGAATCTGCAGCAATTTGATGTGTAAACTTTTCTGTTCCTATGAATAAATGATTGTTTTCCTCATATATCTCACTTATAAATTTAAGACGAAAGTTAACGAATAATTACGATGACGCCGATTATTATGTTTAAAACGCCTTGATGACGTCAACTACAGAATTCAACCGGATTCAAACCATATGCGTGCAAATCTAAATAAACGGTTAGATTTAGACGTGCATTTACGTTCATTCGTTCAATTGCTCACAGGACTAGTGTATTAACTATTTATGGAACAGAAAAACTTCCATGATGAATTAAATCGCTTGGCCTTTTTATGTGTCCGAAGTTATTGGACCAGTTCCAACAAATGTGATGGATTAAAATTCGTTTGAAGGAAAATACGCTGTAAACACATAGAATTACGGTCTCACATAAAAGGAGCTCTTGATATCTAATCGCTTATTCCGAAACACCAATTCGACATTCCTAAATTGTGTAAACTGAACCGAACTAGGTTCATAATGGAAACAGCAAACAAATGGAATATAGACAAACAATAGAGTAAACAACAATGGGGTGCCTAGATTTAAGATGCTTGTTAGCAACCGGTGCACCATGTCCTGCTTCGCGACGCACGTCAATGTAAACAAAGGGTACGTCTAAACAACATGGCGCGTAATCGACACTAGTTACAATTGCACAAACTAACAGCTACTAACGAGGCATAGGATTATAGACTCTAATGTTTAAATCTGAAGGGTTCGTAGAGGTGCTTGGGAAATGTTTTCGGTACAGCTCAGTGAATGGAGCGCGTCGCTGCGCCGGCTGCACGCTTCCGACGGGGACGGCCGTCATGGCTGGCAAAGACGTTGATATCGGCGACGCGTTTGCAAGAGGAAACTAGTTGCTTATCTTTCGCCCCGGTGCATCTACATCTAGATTAATCTAACAGATTAATCTAGATGTAGATGCACCTAACAGGTAACAAATAATAACATTTAGGCTTACATTCAGAGACGAATCTAAGCGTGAATCAAAACGCAGTGCTATTTGACAGTTGGAAGCATGAGTTTAAACTTAGATTCGTATCTGAATTTATAGAGTCAAGTACTCCATCTTAGTTAAAGAAAAGAAAGAAAGAAAAATTGAAATTGAAAAGAGTTGAAGTAGAAATGTCTCTATCATCAATCCAAGATGACAAACCAACAAAATTTGGTACTACATCAAACAGTACAATCATAGTCGTATTTCCGAAGCACCCGGTAGATTCAAATTGAAGTGTAAAAGTGCCAATTGTGGGTAATTTCCGTAACGAATCCAATTTCAGTTGATTGCTCTTCCAAATAGATGAATCGTAAAGAACAAAAACAATTTCGTAAAATATCAAATCAAGGAAAATACGACTGTGTATTGTGAAAATGTGTAAGAACAGACCTGACTTGACAGGTTTCTAGAAAAACAATCCCCATTTAAAGAGAATTAATGTCATAAAACAAGCTACAATAAACGTTTGATCTAAGAACGGAGATAAAACGGAGGACAGAGTATAAAGAATGTAACATCTTTCTTTTTTTCGACAAATTCGTTACAATGTTTCTCCGGTATTTAATTGAACAATGGAATTATTTCAGTACCTATGAAAATCGATATCTTGTTTCGGAGGCCAAGATATATTTTTGGTCGCTGATCCAACGGAATAAGTAAAATCGATATTTTTGTGTTTAGCGATGTATAATGCGATCGAAATTTGAATCGGACGCGGACGGTTCCATGTTGGCCTTACGCGATATAGCGGACTACATAGTAGCGTCAGCATATCATGTCATATCCGATGCGGTGTCAAACGCACGTTTCCGGTACTTCCGCAATTTACATTACAGATTTATGTAAACCTACCATCATCAATTCATCTTTAAACGTTTTCATATCATCATCATCACCATTTCAGCCAAAAGATGTCCACTGCTGGACAGAGGCCTCCCCCGAAGGTATGATATGCTATAATCGCCACGCTTGGCGGGCGGGTTGGCGATCGCAGTTGGTTGTTTAAATACTCAGAGAACGCTGCTGCCCATCCTCTGGTGAATCCTTTAGTCACCTTTTACGACACCCATGAGAAGAAAGAGGGTGGTTCAATTCTTTACGTCCGGCACCACACGGACGACGGACGTTTTCATATACAACGTGTTATTGAAATAACTGAAAATCTCTTAAGGGGTCATTTTACTCAGTATGAACAACTTTTACTATACCATACTTTCACATTTATAATAAGTATTCGTAGGATTAGGATGACACCATCGACCATACACTCAAATAGTAACAATAGTAATGTATAAATCACAAAGCTTGTACAATCTTATTGTGTCATTTAAACGGGGAAGGCACTGGTTTCTGACACACAGGCTAGATTATAGCTTAGTTTAGGAATCAGAGCTTTCATCAAAAACTTATTTGGTGTCAAATATTTTTTTTTATTAAATAAAAACATTTTAACAAAAAAAAACCGACTTCAAAAACCTCAACTAAAAAATAATCCTTGTAAAACCTTTTTCATAATCTTTTCATCATGGAGAACAGAAATCTTTTCTTCGTGCTTTTCATAAACCAACATTTTGAAGGCGGCGCGTGTTACGTAACATACGTAAAGAAAGGGTCAATCAAGCACCGCCTTCAAAATGTTGGTTTATGAAAAGATTATGAAAAAGGTTTTACAAGGATTATTTTTTACTTTTTTGTTGAGGTTTTTGAAGTCGGTTTTTTTTTTTAAAGTTTTTATTTCATACTTTTTACTTGATAATTGCGAGGAGTGATTTTTTATTAACCAATGCTGTCCCTCTGCTGGGCGAAATCTTTTGAAGTCGGTTAAAAGTCCTGAACTTAATAGACGCCTCATAATAGGCGCATTAAAAGTACCTTCACGATTGACGATGACGACATTTAATTGATCGTCCGGCGCACCTTAGGCAGTCAGCCCCGCTACCAACCTGCTGACTGGCTAATCTTTTCCCCACGGCACGGCACTATTGTAATTATGTAGCTCATGTCGACACGATAGAAGAAGAAGAACGGGCGACCGATGCCTTTCAAAACATAAGTCTAATACCCGATGTAGGTCGCCCCTATTCGCCACTTGAAAACTTCAAATCAGTTTCGACCACTTAT
The DNA here is from genome assembly GCA_949699075.1 of Asteroscopus sphinx. Taxonomy (NCBI): domain Eukaryota; kingdom Metazoa; phylum Arthropoda; class Insecta; order Lepidoptera; family Noctuidae; genus Asteroscopus; species Asteroscopus sphinx. The sequence continues at coordinate 7,252,422 of OX453016.1, forward strand.
GTGAGCCGTCAAAACTTCCGCGTCAGTGATAAGCCAATAGCCCCCTTGGTCAAGGGCCAATCGGCTTGCGGTACCCCGCCTCAGCTAGTTGACACTTGACAGAAAATATTGTACGCATTATATTTAACAGAAGTCGGTTAAAAAGGCGTCTATTGGGCTGTATGGTCGATGGATGAGACCATGTTCCAAGAAGGAAAATGCCTCAATTGATTTTAGCAATAGACAGCAGGTATGTTACATAAGAGAAGTTATAAATTAGAAAATGTTACCTATTTTGTCGTTTACGTGACTTTCCTTGAATATTGTTGAACAATGAGTTAATAAGGAATCTACATTCTGTAACGACTCACCCAAGTAGGTAGTAGGGCATAATTCAGATCTTTGCACTCCTGCAATATGACACAATAGCTGTTTTGAATCGTGAAAATTCTCACGGCTCATTTCTCATCTAATATATGTAAACACATAGTGCCTATCAACCTTATTTACATTGACAATACAGTGGAGCGCCGACCTCATGTAAAGTTGGGGAAAAACTCGTTTCCCGCTCTTTGATGGGAAATTGTGACGTACCTGGAACAAAGTGAAAGATCTATTATAGAATGTTATATGATGGTATTGTTCTAGTTACTGTAAACAAATAAAGAAATATGAAGGTTGACATTCAAGTAACAATAGGGTTTTATTATGAATTTGTACTGAAGTTGAATGAATGGAATTTTGAACGCTTTATACGTGTTTGATTTTTATTCTGAAAACCGTAACAAAATACTGCCGGGGCCCTCGCATACGATGGTCAAGGTTTAAGAGGCGTGTGATATATATTACATTGCTAAGATTTACTTTCAGGAGAACGTAAAACCATAGATGAACTTTTCTGAGCTCCGGTTAACATCTCATATAAATAAATAATCAGTTTGTTCTGTCTTTATAACAGGGTTTAGCAAATGTGCCAAAATTATAAAAACCAACTTTGTGAGAGACTGGTGCCTGAAGGTTTTTAATCAAAATCTGTATTACAGGTGTAATACAGACATTTTCAGTAAGTATGTGAAAGCGAAAGAAGTTTACTTATATTTCAAGGTGGTATGCCACTGGTCAAATTTCTTTGCCCAATCCAATTTAATTCATGATGATCAGTGTTTTTTTACATACAACATTTGATTAAAATCATCCAATTTCTTTGATCAAAATCACATTGGATAAAGAAATTTGACGAGTGGCATACCACCGAAAGACTACACAGATAAAACAATTAAACAAAGAACACGGAAATACCAAATAATGTGTGGGGAGGATGCACCCATCCTCCCCACACATTGTTTGTATTTGATTTGTGTGTGGGTGAGTATAAGTGTGAATGTAAATGTGTGCATCATATTTTATCACTACGTAAATAACACCCCAAGTGTCCGAATATTAATATTTAATTGCAGGGGCACAACACATTATTCCGTCAGGAAGTCAATCATAAAGATATAACCGTTACGCACAAATGATCCTGCGAACTGGAATCCAGTCCGAACAGCAAGGCAGCCCACGCCACCTACGAATACACATCATCGGGCCAATCCGACAAGTTTATCACCTCGTAAACCAACCGAGATACGTCACTTGTTAATTACCGTATTTCAAGCTAAATGCACGAATTAATTTAATATTCATTGAGTCCCATATCCGTGGCTATCAAACCCCAGCGCTGCGTTACCGACGCGATGCACGGTTATCATTAAAAGGATCGTCACAACCGCAAACACGTTTAACTATAAAGCGTAATTGTAATTGCTATAGAAATCGAGCACAATGCAAACTAAATACTGTTGTTGGTACCACTGCTGTACTACCACTTCCCATTATTTGATTCACATTCATAACTTTCCATCCCACTTCCATTTAATAACTTTACCTGTTAATTATAACCAAACCACTAAAACCCGTCATATCATAATATTCAAATGATAGATACTCCTTATTGATATAGCAGGGTGACATCCCTATTTAAGTGGTATTTATGTAAATATGTCAGACTGAGTAGAGTAGACTCGCAGCGTCACGAGATTAACGATGTTCCCGCCTCGGGCGACGCGGACCCTCAACGTGATACTACAAATACATTAAACGTTCATTTTATGAAGAATGGCTGCCTGCATGTGCACGTTAGGTTTAGAACTGGCTAATTTTAATTCTGTGAATTGGTTTAAGGTTTTTTAAACAATAAAATAAAATAAATACTTTTGGGACATTTTTACACAGCACCGTCTAGTCCCAAACTAAGCAGAGCTTGTACTATGGGCACTAGACAATGGATAGAATACTTATATACTTTTTTTGTTGTTGTAAAAACATACATATAAAACTCCCAGACCGAGACAAACACTTATGTTCATCACACAAATATTTGTGTCCTGTGGGAATTGAACCCACGACCTCGTGATCAGCAGCGACACTCGAACCACTAGACCTCTGACGTCGAATTGTTTACTTCTTGCGAAATATGGCTAGTTTTGTGGATTGGCTGGCTTACGACAACATTTAAAACCAATGATAAGGAGATTGTTTTTTCTAACCTCCATAATTAATTTAATATAGCAGATTATCGCTTTTATAAAGTTTACAGAAGATGTAACGTCCATTCTATTTCAGAATCTTCAAACGTTCATTAAAAACCAATAGTTTCCTAGTTGACTGGAGTGGATTCGGCTTTGGTTTCTACAATTGTTGGGGTTATGTCTAGAGCGCACTTTAATTCACTGTAGAGCGAACATAGAGCCAAACATTGAACTGCTATGTTTAGATTTAGACTTTTTATCGGAGGAACCAGAATGTAATGTACCCTGTAATGTTATCTGAAAATTCATAAACAGGATCATACATTTAAATAATTAGAAGTTACTTATTAAGATTTAGTATTATATTCCTGCTATGAGTTATACTGTAATAATTAAATCAAAATATCACAATCGGCTAACTTATGAACACCTATCATCTTGCTTGTGGTTGGCACTCGGTAATTACGTGCCGTGCGTCTTAAGAAAAGTACGCGGATGATATGCAGTGCTATGCATACCACAATTAAATTCAAGTGAAGTAGGCCAATGCACGCCACTGGCATCAACATCCAGAGAAAAATTGTAAAAACCTTAAATTTGTACCTACTTATTTAATTTTAAGGGCAGTAAAACCCATTACATTAACATATGTGTAGTACATCGACCATACAGCCCAATAGACGCCTAATGTTGAATATAATGCGTACAATAAATACTGTCAACTAATAACTGCAATACGATTGGCCCTACCAAGGCAGCTATTGGTTAATCACTAACGCGACAGATTTGAAGGCTCACATAAGTGGTCGAAACTGATTTGAAGTTCTCAAGTGGCGAATAGTGGCGACCTACATTATTGAAATTTCATAGATGTGTTGACAGACATCGGTCGCCTGTTATGAGGCGTCTATGGGGTATGGTCTATGGTGTAGTAGCTTGGCAGTAGATCACTTGCTGCCTAAATATTTTGTGGTAGATCGCCGACACCACAGGTTAAGTAATCTGAGGCCGACACTACTAAGTTTGAGAACCCCTGAGTTACAGAGTATGCCATTGTAATTCGCGTCATCGTTACACAATGCGCGCGCGTCTAATCCTTAGCTTAATGTAGCTACTCTGTAAGTGCTTAAGATCTTAATAATCGGGTGACGTTACATCTAAGACTGTTCCTTCGTCTTAAACAAGAATTATTATGAGGATGAGTTTGCACTGTTTGCAGTAACGAAGAACGAGTACGCAACAATTGAATGTCTGTTTTAGACCGCTAATACCAAGAGAATGATTCAAATTTTTGTATTACTCAGTTAATATTCCGAACTTATCGCTAAACAAGATAAGAAGGGCTTGGCTAGAATTTTCATTATTATTTAAGTATGTCGTGACACGGAACATAATGTTTTCATATAACTTATGAATGGGCTGCAGGATAAAACACTAAAATACTGTGAGCTCTGTCGAAACTACCGCATCCTATCCACTTTATAGGTCATTTCATTTATTACATTCACTTATTTCCGCCGAAGGAATCTCCTGTCACGAACGAATGCTCTATGGATCTATCTGAACAATACTGTTTCTTTTCAATTAAACGGTTCGTCTGAAGAACTTGAACATCCTTGTAAGATGGAGCAGCGATCTGATACTTCAGGTCGTATCGTCATTTCGGACGTGATATTATTTGAATTGTAAAGAACTGCCTCATTGGTCTAGTGGTCGCAAGCGCGACTGCTGATCGTGGGCTCCTGGGTTCGATTCCCGGGTCGGGCAACGTGTATTTGGGTTTTTCTTTAGGAAATTCTCAGTAGCAGCCCGGAGTCTGGATTTGTGCCCGGTCAATGGCAATAGGCTCGCCCCCTATTACATGGGACTACAACATAACTGGCGAAATGTGGGTGTACTATACACCTCTGCCTACCCCTTCGGGGAAATACAGGCGTGATGTTATGTTTTATGTTGTTGTAAAGAACTAGCCTATGCCCGCGACTTCGCCGGCGTGAATGTCGTTTATCGCGCATCCCTCGGGAACTGTTCATCTTCCAGGGATAAAAAGTAGCCTATATGTTAATCCGGTTATATTCTGTCTATCTGTATGCCAAATTTCATTTAAATCCATACAGTAGTTTTTGCGTGAAAGAGTAACTAACATCCACACATCCATATATTCATACATCCTCACAAAATTTCACGTTTATAATATTAGTAGAAAGTAGGATAGTAGGCTAGGACTACCAAGTTACAGCACACTGCACAACACAACCTAGTCATTTGTACGTGACGTTACAATACACAAAACTGCGACGGCTTTATTCAATAAAACATGCAGGTGACAGTAAAAATATTAATTTATTTAAACATTACAGGAATCGTACGATAATGTATTTAATATTTTCTGTGCTACGTTTAAACCGTGAAATATTGGGTACGTCAGAATTTTCCGGCGCATTTACCGCGCACTCCATAACGTTCCGGGTGAAATACCCTGATTGTAGCGCGCCCTCATTATCGAGGCCATTATTGTATTTATTAATAGTATTTTTATTGTACAACCTTGTGTGCAAGATGACTGTATTGGACAAACTTTTAAAATTGGTTTGACGCAAGTTATAAAGAAAAAAAGAAATAAAAACAACAAATTGAACACGTGGAAAATAAAATGAGACCAACAATGGAAGAAATTTAAAATGGTGAAATCTTTTTTCTAATGCAGGCTGTTTTTCAAACCATATTTGAGTAATAATAATAATAATAATAAATAATTCTTTATTTCGGATTCAAAGATCCATACAAACAAAAATTAATTTAAAACATTATAACATTACAATTTAAACGAATTAAAAAAACTTGTAATGACAAAATCTAAATGAATCAGCTGCTGCAACGAAAAGTCTGCAATCATTACAATAATAGTCACACTTGTCATAAAGATTAATATAATCGCAGTATAACCTTTAGTATATTTTTATAAAAAAAGATTGGGTTTGATTCCCGGTTGAACTAGCTGCTTTTCCAAAAATCTAAAAATGCAGTGTTTCTTTTCTCCAAATTCGAGCTCATGGTCCTTTTTTCCTACGCGTCCAGTATAATAATGCTTTCAGGATGTTGTTGAGACTGCCTCGTTACTGCAGTGCGTCAGAGATGTTTGCGCAAGCCCATACCGACGGCTTTTACGCGATTATGCGCAAAAAAACAGGTTCGCTGCTGAAGAGAGTGAGGAACAGTGGCAACAGCATCCTGAAAACTGTAGCTGAGAACTTCGGCTCTCCTATTGTGAAGCAGTTTATAAGGACGGTGATCGGTACTAACACTAGATATAGTTCCTGACACGAGACGTGAGCACAAATTGTACCTGCGTGATAGTCTCTGTCGTCACCGTATTCTAGTATTCCGTTTTCTACGTATATTTAACTATGCATTATCATGTAATTAAGCCAATGCAAGTGCCAGTTTCTGGTCTGAAGTACTGTGAACAGAGATTCGACCACTTACGTAGTGGAATCTGTGCTCACGACTCGTGCCGGCAACTATAATAAGCTATTTTATGTTACTAACACAATATGGATACTTTAATCCGAAATTATATAATGATTATATTATAAAGATTATATTATTATTATTTGACAACTTTTCTGTATTTTGGTCCTTCGGCTCTATTTTCAAAACTTCTTATTGTGTCAATGGTTCAATCAACTTTTATTATAATTTCACATCTAAATATATATTTTCAATACTCATCCTATATTGTTGTTGGTGTGACTGTTGTAATTTCGCGCTATACCATATAAATAATAAGCGTATAAACCTTTACAATTATGTTTCAACTCCTAATGACTTGTTTAATTAGTCACCGCCGTCGATATACAAACCGAGTAATAAATCATTTGCCACTCAATTAACGGTAATTTGGGTTTCGTGACATTGCTAGATATGTAGATATTTGTTATATTTCGCATTTAATACTATGGAGGCGTTCATTCATCTGTAAAAACAATTTCAATAAGGCAAATATTACTTTAAGTAATTGGCTAAAATTATGATTGTTATAACTTTAGTAGCTTCAACTTTATAATGACTTTGACTTTATAATTATTATATGTTTTATAAGACCCTGAAGTCTAAATGCTCCCAAAACAAACCAAATTTCGCGAACAATGTACGAAGTTTGAGAAAATAAGCAAAGCTTCAAAAAGTCTAAAGGGTGTGCTTGGGAATCGAAAACTTTAAGTTTAGTTACAGTATCTCAACCTAGAAACAACATTTACCTAGTCTAATAAATCACGTCAGAGATCAGCCAAACCAATTTCAGTCTCGGCAGCTAACTAAAGTATGTTATAATTTTTTTCTTCAACTACATTCTGTACTTAGGAAACCATATCAGTAAGTAGATATTTCTAAATGTGGAGCAACTAACCGCAAACTAACAGATAAATAAATAGATAAGTACTTATAATCTATACGTATAAGAGAGATTTCCTGCCTAACTGACTGATTCATCAACGCACAGCCGAAACTACTCAAGTTAAAAACATGAAATTTGGACAGTAGGTCCCTTTTGTAACTTAAGCACCTACTAAGAAAGGAATTTCGGAAATGCTAACCCTAAGGAAGTGAAATAGGGTGTTAGAGTGCAAAAAGTGTATTTTCTTATTCCAAAATTATCCATAGACGAGGGTGAAATCTTCCCTTATCTCTTCTCATGGGTGTCGTAAAAGGCGACTAAGGGATTCACCAGAGGATGGGCAGCAGCATTCTCTGAGTATTTAACCAACCAACTGCGATCGCCAACCCGCCTGCCAAGCGTGGCGATTATGGCATATCCCCCCCTTAATTGGGGGAGGCCTTTGTCCAGTAGTGGACGTCTTTCGGCTGTAATGATGAGGGTGAAATAGGGTTACCTAATCAATTTTATATAGGAGAATATTATTGCGTGATGGGATTGAGTCGAAACTCGGTATAAATAATCTTTAAAGCAAGAATGAATTATTGTTGTTGTTTGTTTTTTTTATTTATTTTTTATAACATCATTACATTTTATGAGATTCTCGTTTTTATAGAGCCTCCACGAGTAACGATATTTAATTGATCATCCGGCGCACCTTGAGCAGTCAGCTCCGCTACCAACCTGCTGACTGGCTAATCTTTTCCCCACGGCATGAGCTATTATCATTATGTAGCTCATGTCGACACGATAGAAGAAGAAGAATATTACATTTCGTTCATCATCATCATCATTTTATTATTTTGTGACATTTTGAGTTGTATGATAATAATTAAATAATTTTTACTAGGATATTGATTCAAATTTCTCATTTAGATTTTATATATACATTTGTACGCCTGCTGCACTGAAAAAAAAGAATTGTTGAATGTACTAAAGTAGCGTAGGTTGACTAATGAACTGCCATAGTCAACCCTTTTCATAGTTAATTTTACTATAACAAGAGTGAATTTAACAAAATCCACTTTGTTGATTTTACATAACAAAACAGATTGACTAAAACTATTTTAAGTATAGTAAAATTTATCAAACAAATATTTGAATACACTAAAGAATGTTTGTAAAATACTTTCGTAAGAGTTCTCTAAATTTCCAACAGGTGACGATACTAAATTTGTTCGTAACACTAACAAATAAGAAAGTTGATTTTACTTGACACAAATCAAGAGATACGTTTAATATAATTAACACTAGAAATATGTACATTTTACACAAGCTTGTCAATAAAATCAACAAAGAAGTTTTGTTTAAACAACAGTACGAGTTTCGCAACACAGTTCTCCAGATATCCGATAGGTGTCGCTTGCTACTCTACTAAAGTTGTTCGTAAAATCTAACAAATTGGAAGATTGATTATACTTGACACAAATTATGAGATGCATTTAATATAATTGACATTAGAAATATGTTAATTTTACGCAAGTTTGTAAATAAAATCAACAAAGAACTTTTGTTTATACAACAGTACGAGTTTAGCAAAACAGTTCTCCAGATATCCGATAGGTGTCGCTTGCTACTCTACTAAAGTTGTTCGTAAAATCTAACAAATTAGGAAATTGATTTTACTTGACACAAATTATGAGATACGTTTAATATAATTAACACTAGAAATATGTACATTTTACACAAGCTTGTCAATAAAATCAACAAAGAAGTTTTGTTTAAACAACAGTACGAGTTTCGCAACACAGTTCTCCAGATATCCGATAGGTGTCGCTTGCTACTCTACTAAAGTTGTTCGTAAAATCTAACAAATTAGGAAATTTATTTTACTTTACACTAATTATGAGAAACATTTCATATAATTCACATTAGAAATATGTTAAGTTTACGCAAATTTGTAAATAAAATCAACAAAGAACTTTTGTTTAAACAACAGTACGACAACACAGTTCTCCAGATATCCGATAGGTGTCGCTTGCTACTCTACTATAGTTGTTCGTAAAAACTAACAAATCGGAAGATTGATTATACTTGACACAAATTATGAGATATATTTAATATAATTGACATTACAAATATGTACATTTTACACAAGCTTGTCAATAAAATCAACAAAGAACTTTTGTTTAAACAACAGTACGAATTTAGCAACACAGTTCTCCAGATATCCGATAGGTGTAGCTTGCTACTCTACTAGAGTTGTTCGTAAAATCTAACAAATTAGGAAATTGATTTTACTTGACACAAATTATGAGATACATTTCATATAATTGACATTATCAATATGTTAAATTTATGCAAGCTTGTGAATAAATTCAAAAAAGAACTTCAGTTTAAACAACAGTGCGAGTTTAGCAAAACAGTTTTCCAAATGTCCGACAGGTAAAGCTTGCTAATCTACTAAAGTTTAAAGTTGTTCGTAAAAACTAACAAATTGGAAGATTGATTTTACTTGACACAAATTATGAGATACATTTAATATAATTGACATTAGAAATATGCTAATTTTACGCAAGCTTGTAAATAAAATCAACAAAGAACTTTTGTTTAAACAACAGAACGAGTTTCGAAGTCAGTTCTTCCCGACGAAAGTTTCTGTCGGTTATTAAAAAAAAAGTTGATGTTCCATACATTTTGACCGCGTGCGTAGGTATTGCACTTTTCTGTGAAACTGATGTTTTTTTTTTGATAACCGACGAAAAATTTCTTCGCTAGAGGGTCTACAATCGTGTGCTGAATTCACGGTTAAGTACAGTTTGCGCGTCGATGTCCCTGCCACCCTGTATATTTGAAAAGTGCTTATTAGGCCCTTTCATTTGGTACCCATTTTTTTTTAACAAAACGTCAGATATCCTATAATATTACAAATGCGAAAGTTTGTGAAGATGTTTGGATGTTTGTGACTCAATCACGCTTATGCGTCTATCTATCCACGATTTACCCTACTAGAGATAGGAATTTGACATTAGCTCGATACAAAATATGTCAAATTTCTATCTCTAGTAGGGTAAATCGTGGATAGATTGGATATTAATTTTGGCCGTTAGGTACCTACATTTTATCTCGGAAAAGGATTGGAGGATTGGTAGGATTAAACAAGATACTATAGAGCTGAAACAAGATATGAGAATTCCGGCGAAGATGTATGGGAAGCCACTTGAGCTTTGTACGAAATTCAGAAATGTGATCATATTTACGCAAGCCAAATATAAATCATATGCAAAAGTTTTGAAGTCGCTCAAGTTTATCTAGTTGTGCCTCAGTGAGATCGAGATAACTGACATCAGCATAGTCAAGGATAGGAAGTAAAAGAGATTGCGCAAGCGCAGTTTTAGTGGCAGTTGGAAGAAAGTTCCGCAATCGTCTCAAAAATTTGGCAGATGCAAAAATTTTGCGACTTACGTCCTGCAGCTGTGGACCCCAAGAAAGATGTTTGTCAATCCAAACCCCGAGGTTCTTGACTTTTTCGCTTATCGGAATAGCAATTCCGTTGAATTTTACCTGGGGAAGCTGCGACCAGTTTATCTTGGAGATCATCCGTATCAAAAGTATTCTGTTAATCCAGATCATATTCTATATGTGTGCGAAATTTCATCCAAATCCGTTAAGCTTTTTATGTGTGATTGAGTCACAAACATCCAAACATCTAAACATCCAAACATCTTCACAAACTTTCGCATAGGTAATTATAATATTAGTAAGATTAAATATCAACAACCCAACCCGCCTGCCAAGCGTGGCGATTATGGCATATCCCCCCCTTAATTGGGGGAGGCCTATGTCCAGTAGTGGACGTCTTTCGGCTGAAATGATGAAGATTAAATATTAAAAAAGTAGCGATTTTACTCTAATACCAATATACCTACCTACATGTTACTTAATTAAAATGTTGATTTTACGAAACATCTTTGAGTTTTTACTAAACTTTATTGTCATTTGACGTGACGTCATATCACCAACCTACATGTTACTTAATTAAAATATTGATTTTACGAAACATCTTTGAGATTTTACTAAACTTTAACGTCATTTGACGTGACGTCATACCTATTCTTCCAAATATTCGCGTTGCGTTCGCGTTCTCGACTCGATTTTTTTATTTTATTTTTTAATTTATTCATGACCATGGATACATGTCCTTCAGTCGTAATCATTGAACATATTATACTTATATCCTAGTAAAGTGATGAAAACTTTACTTTCTCGACTCGATACGACTTAGAGTTGCCAGATTAACACCTCTCCGCCCTTTTTAATTTTATTATACGTAATTTGACGTAGGTAATGACGGGAATAATTTTGACTAAAATTAAACGTTTTTAGGGTTCCGTACCCAAAGGGTAAAAACGGGACCCTATTGCTAAGACTTCACTGTTTGTCTGTCTATGACCAGGCTGTATCATAGGCTGCTGTATGATAGCTAGGCAGTTGAAATTTTCGCAGATGATGTATTTCTGTTGCTGCTATAACAACAAATTCTAAAAACAGAATAAAATAAATATTTAAAGGTGGCTCCCATACAATAAACGTGATTTTTTGCCGTTTTTGCTCGATATTAATAACGATTGGTACAGAACCCTTTGTGCACGAGTCCGACTCGCACTTGGCCGATTTTTTAGACATTTTGTGTACCTACTGATCATATCATGTCCGGACGTTTTTAGCGTGACAAATAGTATTCCTGTAGATTTTGGGTTGTAGGTACCGTGTTTTCGCGTCCGCATAAGTTTTTTTTTAATTTTCATGATATTTTGACACTACTGAACAAGATAAGAAAGGGTGTCGCGCTGACACCCTTGAGCGTTTCGTATAAAACTCATAATTATGCCAAGAAGCTACCGCCATTAGATAAACTTCTGATTTTAAGATTTATAATATCATGAAAATAAAATCAAAAAACTTTTATGCGGACACGAAAACATGCTTCTCCCTCATTTGTTCCGAGCATCTACAGAAATAGCGTAAAATCTAAATAATGGAAATGAAGTACAGAAAATATGGTCAATACCATTTCTAAATACATTTTGGACTGAAAAAAATGCCAAGGCATGTTAATCGTGCGATTTACCCGATGAAGTAATCGTAAATAAAATATATAATTTTGTTGGATTTTTGGCGGAAAAATTCCAACTTGCATAGCGGAATTCAAAATATCTCGTTGGCAACACTGTTCTCGGTCGGTCGGTTGTCGGGGCGTGTGTGTGACACGTGCGCGGTGCTCTGTGTTGGATTAGTTGGATATAATCATTCATAGTTACGCTAGAGTAATAGTAGTTCATAGTGAGTGAAAATGGACTCGACGTCACAAAATACGTTAGGATTTACATTAGACTCCAAGTTCGCGATAGCACTTCTCGATTCCTGGGGAGTCTCGAAGGAAACACAAGCTGTATTTCAAGGTAAGTTCTAAGTTCCTACTTATTATCAACTTAGAATGGTAGAATAGGTACCTTCGCCCTAACAGGTCAGTCTTATCGTAAAGTACGCGGTCGCCATCCAACGGCGGCTGCCTGTTCTATGTACCTTGCCTATTGCCACTGCAAGCTGGTTTGCTATTCTGCAAGCTAAGTTGGTAACCTGCAGATCTCCTTATTTCTGATTTAAACGCGCAGTAACTCCAAACATAGCTCGTTAGATAGTCCTTGACCTTTAATATGACACCCTAGTTAGCGAATATCTGTCTGATAACCACAAAATATTGTATTTTTTTGTATCTAAAGTATCTACCTACACACCGCATATTATTTGATACAAATATTAATATGTAATATAACTAGGCAGATACTTTAGATAAATGTTTTCCAAATTTTAATATCACTCCCTGGGCCCTGTTTAATAAATGCTACTAATTGTAAATTGTAATTGTATACAAGCTACAAATCTGCAAGTTTCTGTTTAATAAATAATACAACTTACTTAAATAGCATTTGTAATATAAAATATTTGTAAGATTTTTATGTGCAAAATTCTCACTATTTGTTGTGTTTATTAAGCAGTACTTGTAGTACAATTCAACAACATTTTACAAAATTGTAGGATTGTAACGTTTATTAAACAGGACCCTGCCCTGCCACCAAATACAAATTTGGTGATGTCAAACTGGGAAATTACCAAATTATTGTTTCCTTCTTTTTTTAGAATATGACTTGGATGTATTTTGCATAGAAAATATTTCTGATTCAGATATAAATGAGCTGATTCCAAAATCAAGAATAAAGGATAGAATTAAATTCAAGGCTGAATTAGCTCAATTTAAAAATGAAAATAAATCCCTGGTGAGTATTTTGAAGTATATACCTATTATTGTACCTACTTTCCAGAATGTAGCAAATGAGCCTTTAGGCTCGGTAATCTCAAGCACAGGCTTTGCTTGTTTTAAAACTGATTGATTTGTTCATATTATTTTGTTTTTGTAGGTACTATAAGAGAAAAGAAGTAAATAAACTACATATATATTACTAGCTTTTCGCTGCGGTTTCACCCACATTAATTTGAAAATGTCCCGCGGTTGTATGGAGCGTGATGATATATATTTATTTATTTAATTCTTTATGCAAAACAGGGTACAAAGGCGGTCTTAACGCCATAGGCGTTCTCTACCAGACAACCTTAGGGTAATGCAGAGACAAAGAATAAGGTAGATGCACCAGTAAAGTAGTAAAATATGTTTCGTACAACGACTTATAATTACATATAATAAAAATAGATAAATACCTAAGTAAATTATACATATAATAAAATATACATATTATACATACCTACATATATAACTATATATAGCCTAAAGCCTTCCTCAAATAATGGACTATCCAACACAAAAATAATTTTTCAATTCAAACCAGTAGTTCCTGAAATTAGCGCGTTCAAACATACAAACAATCAAACTCTTCAGCTTTATAATATTAGTAAAGATTATTATTTTAAAGATTTTTAGTTTTGGTAGAAATGTTACTTTTTTTTTTTTTTTTTTTTTTTCGTGGGGAAATCCTCACGGACGCACTCCGCCCGGGGAAGGCGGAGCCAGTTTCGGACTCTTACCGACTAAAACCACCACGGTGTTCCTCTTCCAACCATTGGCCGGGGGTGTGGGAAACTTATAGTCGTCCAACCATCCCCGGCAGGTCCCGGCTCGCCACTAGTAGGCGAGCCCCTTCTCCCCGTGCGGCATCATCGGCCGCACCCTTCTCTTGACTGGCGCGCGCGGAACACGACGCGCCACCGTCACGGGCCTTGACTGATCGGGTGGCGGGCTACCCCGAGTCCGCCGCCCGCAGGCCCACTCCTAGGGTGGCTGGAGGTCGGCGTACGCCCTCCTGCGACGCCCGGTCCGTCTCCTGCGGGTGGGGAGGGAGGTCGTTGCCTCTCGAACCCTCTCCGCCGCCTCCTTAGCGAGCATCACCTCCTCGCAAAAGGAGACGACGCCCTCCCAAGCGTTCTCGCTCCCAACCATAGCCAAAACAACAGCCGGAAGCGAGAGATCGCTGCCGCCTACTGCAGTTATAAGGTCACGGCGCTGCGTGGCCCAAGCTGGGCATTCCGCCAGTGTGTGCTGCGCCGTGTCCTCAAGGCAGCTCCCGCAGTGATGACACTCGGGAGTCGGCTCCCGGCCTATGCGACACAGATACTTCCCGAAGCAACCGTGCCCCGAGAGTATCTGCGTCAGCCGGTAGGTGAGGGCGCCATAGCCCCTCTCCAGCCACTCCTCCATGACGGGCCTTACCGCCGCTATTGCGGCGTGCCCTTGGTAGAAATGTTACTAATGTATCTCAGATCAACTGCTCTTAATAGTATGAGCACTGATCCAGCTGGAGTCAACTTGAAATTGTTTTTTCACATTAATAAAAAAAAAAATAACATAGGTATCTTATCTTAATTTTTACAGAAAACATGTTCTTTAGACACAGAATCAATAGAATCAGATAAGGATTCTATGGGGCATGTGGGCAACGATTATAGTTCTGCGTCTAGTGGCTGTTCTTGTGCTACTTCGAACGAAGAGGTTAGTTTTTTACACTTTATTTTGAAATTGCCTTGTTAATAACAGATACCATAAATACCTACTACAAAATTAAATAAGTTATCTATTAAAAAGCCCGCCCTATGTTGTTCCTGCTACAAATGGCCATAATACTAGAAGAATTTCCCTGCTGTATGGCTATGGCCAGTTTTCCAGGAGTGAGTCAATGTTATTGCCTTTTTGTGTTTGTCTTTTTTCGTTACCTATTTTTTTTCTTCCAATTTTGTAAGTTAGTTTGGTCATAGGATTAAGAACAGTCAGGAAATATGGAAGAACTAATAAGGTCAATCGACAAAAAACTCATGAAATTCACTTGTAAGTACTTATGTTGTATGTGTGTTGGGGTACTTACCTATGTTGAACTTGATTTCTTTTTTTGTGAAAAAGAATTTGTCCGTACTTTCACATTTATGTTTTTGATTCAATTCAATTCAATTTCTTCATTGCAAATCTTTTAATTATCATAAATTATTATGTATGTACGATTAATTCTTTATTTTTTAATAAAAAAATCAAAGTGGTCACAGGATCTGTACCATAATAGCCGGAAACCCAGCGGCTTAGACTCGTTAGATTGGTTTTGAATAGCGCTTTGTGATGAGTGATGTTCAGGATTTGATGATGGATGGAGCCAGAAACTCACTGTGTTTGGGCTCGTTAGAATGGTTTTGAAGAGCACTTTGTGATGAAGTAAAGTGATGTTCATGGTCTGACGATGAATGGAGTCGGAAGGTGGCCACAGGATCTCTGAACCCTGGTAGCCGGAAACTCACTGTGTTAGGGCTCGTTAGATTGGTTTTAAAGAGTGCTTTGTGATGAGGTGATGTTTCGGGTCTGATGATGGAGCCAGAACATGGTCCCAGGATGATGTATTGTGATTTTTATTTCCCAGTGAGTCGAATTTGATTCCATGTCTGTAGTGAAGTTAACTTTGATTTCATATCTTTTTTTATCCATATCTTTCCAATTGATAGTTTTATTGTTTTTTTTTAATTTACTTAGTGTTATTACAAAAGATTTTTAAACACTTTAACTTAGACGCCTGTTTAAATGTGATGTTGTCTCTTTCAAACAATATTGTCAAAAAATTTACAGCATTGTTTAAATTTTTTTTGTAATAACACTGACTATTTTTACCATTTCTGTGTATAAGTCCTATTTTTTTTTCTCCCACTAGTCTTTTAATTTAAAAGAAATTCTGAAGACCACTAGTATCGGACAAATATGCCTTCAGTATATGAACAAGAAGATTGATGATACAACTATAAGAAACAATTT
Source organism: Asteroscopus sphinx (assembly GCA_949699075.1). Classification (NCBI taxonomy): domain Eukaryota; kingdom Metazoa; phylum Arthropoda; class Insecta; order Lepidoptera; family Noctuidae; genus Asteroscopus; species Asteroscopus sphinx. Next base: position 7,268,704 of record OX453016.1, read on the forward strand.
ATTAAAATGTATTATAGAATACTTCATAAAAAGGAAGGGTTCGATGGATGCAAAAAATTATGAGGACATGTCCAGTCAAATTGTTAAATTTTTCCCATTCGAGTCGAAGGTTATATTTTTATTGCAAAAATATTTTGGTATGGTAGATTGATTAGATAATAGTATATTGGTTCTACTCTAGTAGTATTATGGTAATATAGTAACAGTAGTTGTATAGTATGGATAGCATACCATGTATAGTCTTGAATTTTCTCGGATTGTGCGCACTCTTCCCATTTGCAACTCGTCGCCAGGGCTCAGAAACGTTATTTAAAATAATGTTTTTAAATGTTTCAGTTTTTCCTTCAGTGTTCCAGATCAATAACCAGATTGTTGCAAGGAGCGCTTACACTGGAAATAGGGTATTTTCCAAATTTTTAAAAACCGTTTATTTTATTAATTGGTTTCATGGAGAAAAATACATTAATTAATTTATTTATTTTATTTTTCTGTTGGATCGTTCGTCCCAATGTTTAAATATATATAAGCGGTTTTCAAATATTTGAAAACTACCCTATTAAAATTGCTCTGCTACCTATCAGCAATTTTGGTCGATGAGAATATCAAGTAATGGGTAATATCTGAAAAAAAATCAAATTGGAATTTACTACATTACAAACAATTTTTCAGGATGCATATTATGTTCATATTAGAAAATATGGGAAGTCATATATTCCAGCAAGAGGGAAATTGGTAGACCGGTACCATAACCAAAGAAGGATTTTAAGAAAATCAGGACTCATAAAGAAACACGAAACATCCACCATTACCATAACTGAAACTCATGAAGGTATATTATTCAACATTTCAACTTTGCACTATCGGGTTTGAAAATCATTTTGCTTGTATGAAAAATCGTTTAGTCGCATTAAGTCCACTTCGCATTTGGTCCACTTTCCGAAAACACGTCTCTTTCGCAGTTGGTCCATTTCGCAGAAAAGGTTAGCTTCTATATTTTCAATCACTTTATATTTTTTTTTTTTTTTCCTTTTCTTATTATGTCGCAGTAAAAATAAAAATCTGACATTTGCAGAATATGAAAAAAAGAACAAAAAAACATTTACCTTTTCCCATATTTATGTGAAATATTATCAAATGGGAAATAACAATCTGCGAAATGGACCAAATGCGAAATGGACGTTTCGCGAACTGGACCAAGTGGATCAAATGCGAAGTGGACGTGATGTGCCTAAATGCCGCTCTGAACAATCTGCTTTGTGAGTTCTTATCTTAACGTCTCACATTCACAGTTTTACGAGTTCAATTTTAATGGACATAGAATGTTATTTGTTTAAGAGCCCCAAAATGTATCACTTGAAGATCTTAATAATATGAAGCTATGGTTGAAATTTAATAAAGAGCCTTGGGTAGATGTTGTGGAGAAGAGGAAACTAACAAGGACATTGCGAAAAGAAGATTTATCTGGAAAAGATAAAACCATCCAGGACTTATTTAATGAGTGGCCTTCAATCAAAGCAAGCTTGGGCTACAAACTTGTTCGTATAATTTATTATTAAATATTTAATATATTTTTTAAATATTTAAGTTTTTTGTTTTTTGTTTTTTTATATGTTTTTTTTCAATATTTATGCTTGACAAAATTCGACCTTATGATATTATGCTTTTAGAATTTTTGATAATAAATATTATGCTAATTGATATTTATGCCATTTAACAGTATAGGTTTTATGTTTAAGACAAAAAATTATGCGTAGGTAATCATTCAATTTTATTATTTTAGGTTGAATTAGATTTTGAATTCATGTACCCAAACCATGACCTAGAATCGTTCAAAAAGTGGCCAATATTCATGGAAAAAGAATTGCCAATTTACAGTAAAATAAAAAGTTACGTGGATAATCTGAAAACTTTGAACGACGATAGTACCACACCAGGTCAGTAGGTACTAATTTATTTTCATTATATTAAATAATAAACAGATAATAGACAGTCCTCATTTTTACAGGCTTAGCTTTATAATAATTTTTAACTCCTTCCAGATGTGAGAGATTATGTTTACCTAAAACTGATGAGTTCGAAGATGCCACCCACCATTAAAATTCCAGTTAAAACCGAAGAAAAGAAGAAAAAATATTATAAAGCATTGCTGAATCAGAAAAGGCTTTCATTTTACATGTCGCGGTAAGTAAATAAAGTGCGCAATAAATTAAAAAATAAATAATACAAAGTATTTACCTGTGGTAGCCGATTCGTTTTTTTCTTATTATGACTTGCTTTTTGGTGAAGGAAGACATCGTGAGGAAATCAGCATTAGTTTACAGGCAATGGGTTCAGTGTAGTAGATTATTTATGACTCAGAACATCTTTTATATTTGTATTTGTTCAACCTTGTATTTGTTCTATTACAGAATCAGAGCGAAATAGTAACAAAGATCAAGCTGCGTCAGGATGAACACTTGGCCAAAGGACTTACTTGCCAACCACTGATAGTCGTGGTAGGGTCATCGATGGAAGAAATAACCGATTACTATGTCCATTATGAATCAGTCATTTATAAGATCGACACCCTACTAAAAGCAGTAGATGTATGCTTTAAAATTTTCCATGTTTTCAATTTAGAGTACCCGACAGAGTGTGTTAACGTGTGGACCTTTATCCAAAAATATTTTTACGGAATTGATTGCAAATCTGATTTAAAAAAATCAAGTGTAGCTTGTTTTATGGCAGATCTGTCTTAAAACCTTTTTAGACTGAAATTTCTATTTTGTGCCAAACATTTTATTTTGTACATAATCCAAAGACATTTTTAAGGAATTGATGATAAAAAAGTCTAATTTGTTTCCATCGTACCTATAGTTTATTTAAACATGTTTATTTGATTTATGTGTTCGTCTGTGTGAAACGACTATACGAGTGTTGAGTAACTAGTATTATCATACTACGCCGTGACATTTCCAACATGGTACCAGAGCGTGGTTAATATGATAAGTAGGATTTGACTGTAAGAATTATTTAGCATATTTTGATAAAACTTAGAAATATTTTTTGTATGTATTGATATAGTATAAAGCTGAATTGTAACTGCGTTAGATGTAAACTTACCAATAATGTTAAGTAATATAATATTAAGGTTTTGCATGGCGTTGGTATGTTGGACATTGTGGGCGGATAATTCTTTATTTTTATTGCAGAATGGGTCAGCATATTTAACTACCCTTAGAGTCACATGATTGAAGATGATCCCTTCTGGACATCCTTTAAGACGGGCCTTTTGTAAGAGGTTACCGCAACCTTAGTTTTAAGTACATTTAAATATAAATATGTACATATAATATTAAGGTTTTGTATGGCGTTGGTATGCTGGACATTGTGGGCGGATAATTCTTTCTTTTTATTGGAGAATGGGTCAGCATATCTAACTACCCTTAGAGTCACATGATTGTAAATGATCCCTTCTGGACATCCTTTACGACGGGCCTTTTGTAAGAGGTTACCCCAACCTTAGTTTTAAGTACATTTAAATATAAATATGTACATTAAGAAAAAAAACTTATTTTGGGTTAAAGCAAATTTTAATTAAAATTATAATCTATTGATGTTGGTCTGTGTACGTTTTCATTTTGTTCTCTCTGGTTTCTATGGCAGTCTTCTTATGTTGTATTATAAATGCTATTCTGTTCCTTTATTCGCAACGAGTCGCACTGAATCGTGTCACACTGACTGGTTGAGAAAAAAATTCGCAACGAGTAACAGTGTGACTCGATGCGAATTTTTATTCTCATCTAGTAACACTTGTTAGTAAATGGTTCATACTTATTCTTCTCCTTCATCATCTGAACGTGAAAAAATATTCTTTAAGTAACGGTGTTAGGTAACTGCTCTAAGAGATAAATATGAACCATTTACTAACACATGTTACTAGACGAGAATAAAAATTCGCATCCAGTAATACTGTTTGTTACGCGTTGCTAATTTTTTTCTCAATCAGTAACAGTATCACACAATTGGATATCTGACTTAAGAATGGATACTTTTAAGGTATAATAGAGCAGAAAGGGAAGCAAATTGTGAAATGTGACGTCACTATTCTGTGACGTCACATTTCACACCGCGCGGCCGCAAAAGAAAGTGATGTTTTTGCTTAGTGATGATTTGTTTGATGTGTAAACATTTAAAAAATCAATAACAACATTATTTGTAATTACGTATGGATTATAATAATCAACACTATTTTGCCATTAGATGATTTTTTTTTACCAAATTTGGAGTCTTAGAAATCATAGTAAAATTCGTCAAATTGAGCCAAAATTTCGCGTAGAGGTTTATTTTGCTATCCTTTTGCGCTCTTTTAAACCTACAATCGTAGAATCCATTCTCAAGTCAAATACCCAATTCAGTATGACTTGTTGCAAATAAGGGCTCTTATTGAAGGCACTGTGAACAATGAAACATCTGTTCAAATTGATTCCTTTTTTCCTCCAGGTTCAAAATGTACACTTCCCATAATTTACACCGGTTTCAAAAGGTAAATTTCCTGAAATGTCCACTTCTCAAAATGTACATTTCTCAAAATGCACCTTTCCCGGAATGTACATTTCCCTAAATGTACATTCTTCTAACAAAAAGTAAATAAAAATAAGTTAACCTTCTCCATATTTATGTGATCCTGGTACTTTAAAATATATTCAGTCAGTTATTCCTATCTGTTCTAAGAATGTACATTTTGAAAAAGATACATTTTGGGAAATGTACGTTAGGGGAAAGGTGCATTTTGGAAAAAGTACTTTTTCGGAAGTGGACATTTCGGGTGTTGTACCTACCTTTTGAAACCGGTGTACACTATGGGAAGTGTTCATTTTGAACCTGAAAGCCTTATATGATTATTTTGTGCCACATTTGTTTTGTGACACACTAGTTGATTATTTTATGTGATATTTCAGTTATTACCTCGCCTGTAAGTGAATTGTTTAAGTTTTATTGTAAAAGTAATTTGATAACAATTATAATATACTCAATTTTATTCATTTAATATTTTGTTTTCTTTTACTATTTTAGTTATAACCCGAACAAAATTATTGTAACATTTTATCATACAATTCAGATTTAATTTGTTTAACATTTAAATGTGTATTTTTAACAGTTATAATTGGAGTACTTTTTGGTAAATTTTGCTAAACATGTTCTTTTATTTTCAGTTTTATTTTGTACTATATGATACCGCTCACGGGCGGGTGATTTTGTCTTTCGTTTATTTTTTTATTGATAGTTTACTGATCTGTAAATTAGGCAGCTGACTACAAGTCTCTGGCGACAAAGTATACACGGTGACTTTATTAGTGCGCATAATTTTTGAGGATTTTCGTTCAGTCGGACCATTAGTTTGATGGTCTGAACATCCTTATAAGTTATGCGCACTAGTCACCCAGTATATTACGCTACGAGAGATTTTCAGTCAACCAATAATTTACAGCTTTCATGCATAATGGCGAAACATGTTTAATTGAATATACCTACATCCTGTTCGTACATTTTAGGAGAGCGCATTTCGTATATTTTACTACTAAAAGTGAAGTAAAGTATACGAAATGTGCTCTCCTAAAATGTACGAAATGGTATGAGTAAATGTTACAATACTAATTTTACATATTTTATTACAATACCTTACGTAAAATATGCAAAACTTATTTAATATAAGATACGAAATCATAAGAGTAAATATCACAAAATCAGTTTTGCATATTTTTAGTAAAATATACTAAACCAACAACAAGATATCTGGTAAATTGTATGAAATTAATTTCACATATTTTACCAAACACTTTTAGTTAAACATACTAAATCAACATCGTTAAATGGACGAAAGTAATATACGTGAAATATGCAGGACTCGATTAGCTGAATATACTAAATTAAATGAGTAAATGTAGCAAAATTAATTTCATATATTATACATAACACATTTAGTGACATTCATTAAATCTCACCGTGAAATATACAGGACTGGATTAGTTGAATATACAAAATGAAATTAGTAAATGTAGCGAAATCAATTTCACATTGTTTACATAACACGTTTAGTGGTATTTATTAAATCTCATCGTAAAAGATCAAAAGTAATCGACGTGAAATATACAGGACTTTTTAGTTGAATATACAAAATGAAATGAGTAAATGTAGCAACATTAATTTCACACATTTTACATAACACGTTAAGTGACATTTACTAAATCTCATCGTAAAATATCGAAAATAATCGACGTGAAATATACAGGACTTTTTAGTTGAATATACAAAATGAAATGAGTAAATGTAGCAAAATTAATTTCACATATTTTACATAACACGTTAAGTGACATTTACTAAATCTCATCGTAAAATATCGAAAATAATCGATGTGAAATATACAGAACTTTTTAGTTGAATAAACAAAATGAAATGTGTAAATTTACTAAACGTATGGGTTACATAATCAACCAGTTCTATTTGGTAAAATCAACAATTTCGTGTGTAGGACCTATATTAACCCGCGAATTTGATAAAATTTACGCGGAATTTAGTAAAATCAATCATTCTTTTTTTTCAGTGTGGAAAAACATAGCGGACTAAAGAGTCCGCTATGTTTTTTGTATTTAAGAAATTTATATTATTTTTTGTACCTATGTTACACAAATGAATAAATGACGTATGACTTACTTATGACGTTTTTTTTAATTTCTCGAAAATAAAACCCATTGGAGGTAAAAAAGGGTATTAAAGTTTCTACACAAACTCTCCCACGGGTGAATTTGACACAATTACTCTTCAAAATATAAAGAAGCAAAGTACGTATCCCTACAACAGGAAACTTCAAATGGGCGGGCGAGCGAAGACGCAGGCAACAGCTGGTTAGAAATAAAAGCTTTCAAGTGATACAATCGCTGTTACGATTTCCATTCCCAAATATAGTTACATCACATGTGAAATTACATCGTTCATATGGTTTTATATTGACCATGGCCATCACCTAACCACATAATAGATTCCGACTAACGACGTTCCTAGTACAACTTGAAAGTGTCTTTGTATAATTTGTATGCAGGGGATAAGGCGTTGGCGTCATAAAGAGAAGACTCTTACTGCATTGTAAACGCTACCTCGGGACCGAGAAATTGTTTTATTGTACAAGTTTAGGAATCAGTTGGGACAAGACACTAACGGCGGCGGCGCCTCTCCGTCACTAGCGAGTTTACGTTTGCATTTACTACTGAGCTCTTACCCCAATTTAACCAGTCTTGAAAAACAAGTTAACCAGTATTAAAAATAAATAGTAATATCAATAAAAGAAAGAAAGTAGCTACCCAGTTAGTCGTTAGCGTATTAAAAAACAAAAGAAAATGGCGTTGATTCTTTTGCTGCCCAACTAAACTTATTTTAAACGCTCTTTTTTACTAACAGTAGATACGAGAAAGGGATGGCAACAATTTAAGTGCTGTCAAATTTGTTTACGTGTTAAATACTTCTTCATATTTTTAGTTGGCACGTGCCGAGATCACGACTAAAGTTGTATGAAATTTTTAATTCCGACTAATTTGACAGCACTAAAATTGTTACCATACCTTTCCTGTATCTACTATTAGTAAAAGAGAGCGATAGTTTAAAAGAAGTTTCGTTTGCGAACAAGCGAATCAACACAATAGCTGCCGGAATTAGAAATATCTTTTATCTACACTCGTATCGTAAAATTCGAATTATGAACTCGAAAGTAATGTCATAATGACATACTTTACGCACATGCACCTGTAATAAATTTAAAAATTTTCATTACGATACAGTTTGCTGAACAAAACAATGCGGTTTTTTTTTTTTCCATAACCGCACACTTCAGTCCAACTAAGGAGTTTTTAATGCCATCTCAACCCAACCAAGGAGTTTTCAAACCTTTTTTTTAGCAGTCGTACAGTTTGGCACCAATTTTACTATTAAACAATTACTGCATTTATCTACAAATGGTGATAACAAACACTACTACTTACGTAGTTTTACAAACGAAACAGCGTACCTTTCCTTTTCCTGACGTGCAAACTACAGTGCTAAATGTAATCCATCTTGTTTCTAAAAAGAAAGAGTTTCGAAACAACCACAGTGAGAACAAGAAACCTTCTGAATTAACGGTACTGTTGCCAAAAATTTCGCAACGACATCTGATTCATACGGTCTTTTCTCTTGTAAACAATATTCCAGGTGGTTACGACGTGGACTTTTGTAGTCTTTATGAGCATATGAATTCTACCAATATCATAAATGCGAAGGTATGGATGTTTGTCCATCAATCAAGCTGAAACTGATAAACGGGTTTGGAGGAAAGGCACACAGATAAACCATAACCCGGATTAACATATTATTATATTATAGTATAGGCTACTTTTTACCTGGAAAGATAAAAAGTTTCAGGATTTTCGTTTTCAGGATGCACTATTATAATAACGTCTTTCTGTGATAAACCGAATTATACACATGCGGTCGAAGCCTCGGGCACAGGCTAGTATTACTTGTGTTTATTTTTTTGATGGTAGTTTGTTCTGCAATCACGCGGAAACGACTGAACGGATTTGGATGAAATTTAGCATACAGAGGCCATGTCCTGGATTAACACAGAATACTTTTGATGCGAAACATCTATTGGCACACCTTGGTGGTAAGACTGTATGCCATGACGGCAAACGGCATGACGCTCCTTAAGCCGTTCTGCTCCCTCTCCGCCGGCGTAGCCGCTATCAATTTCGATGTTTCACATGTTTTTTTTATCGAAATACAGCACATGAATAAACATCCATACAGAACAGCAGAGCCGGTGGAAACCGGTTCTTACCACAGCCAGAGCGTACGTGAACCTGTAGGTGAATCCTGTCGGCGCGCACACATCGCCGCGCTATGTGTGAGTGTACCACAGCGGCTAGCTTCGCTTCTGTATGGATGTTTAGTCATGTGCATACAGTACACAGTACAGTAACGCTGTAACTAACAACATAACATAACATCACGCCTGTATTTCCCCGAAGGGGTAGGCAGAAGTGTAATAAATAGTGCACCCACATTTCGCCAGTTACGTTATAGTCCCATGTAATAGGGGGCGAGCCTATTACCATTGACCGGGCACTAATCCAGACTCCGGGCTGCTACTGAGAATTTCGTAATGAAAAAACCCAATAACACTTTGCCCGACCCGGGAATCGAACCCAGGACCTCACGCTCAGCAGTCGCGCTTGCAACCACTAGACCAACGAGGCAGTCACTCTGTAACTAATAAGATAATGATTATGCGGAAGATCATCAATAAACCACTTAACTGTTTAGCTGTAACCAACCAACATTGACCGTTTACCATTCCTCACCCAACCTCAACATCAAAACATAAATCTTTCAACACAAACTATTATATGTACCTATCTACTAGCACCGAGCTACTAGTTCCTAACAGAACACCAACGCATTCGGAAACGCTTAAAACACATAAAGGTCACACGATTACATAAGAAGCGGCAACTCGAGTATTCGACCACCACGTGTGACGGTGTGAGCTTCCTGACCACGGAAAAACAGTCGAGCCGTCGCATCGTGACAGCTCCGAACGTGCCGCGCCTCTGTAACAAGGTTGCCCGGCGACATCGCAAATTGCCTAACTGACTGGCTTTAATGAAGTTTGACTCTGCACTGCTGTAGTACGGTTGGTAAAAGAGATTCAATTCAATTCAATTAAATCGTTTATTGCGAATACATATGTCTCTTTATTATTTACTATAGGGTACTTCCACTTGTTTTCTTTATTTCGTGGTCGAGCCGTTCTCAAGTGAATGTGGCAATTGATTGTCAATGTATAATATAGATTTATTTTAATCACTCTGCGCCGCACTGATTGACATTATTCTTTCGACGCCGGCTATCGCTAGAAACCAGCGCTGTGGCTCTGCCACAGAATATACCAGAGAGTAAGCTTCATACAACCGCGCTATGATAGGTACACTACTACAAGCATAAGACGCGTGTGTGCGTGAGCACTGGCGGCCTCGTCGCGTACGCAGTGAAACCGGTTTATACCGGCTCAGCCAGTGCTCAAGCTAAGGGCGTACATCTAGCACGTCGTCTTTGTTTTCGTTTCACGTTTTGATTTAATGAGTAAAGAATATTAGTGTTTTAATTTAAAAAAGTGTAAATATGGTTTACTGTACTGTGTGTATGAACAATAATAGAACGAATAAAAACATATCATTTTTTAATCATCCAATAGGTAGCAACTTGGTTATAATTTATAATTTTTAATGTGGTAGATAGATACCTCTTACATACATAACCTAATTCCTACCTCAATTTCGAAAGAAAACTTAACACGGTGGTGAATAAAACGTTTTGGTATTGAACGTAAATGGTTGTGTTTTTTTTTAGTAAGTTGCACATACTATGTATGTGCACCTATCTCGTAAATGGTGCGATCAAGACCAAAATTAACGACAATACGAGTATTTTTTTTCTATTAATACCAGATGATATTGGTGTTTATGATTCGAATTACGTAGGTAATACCTAGGTACCTACCTATTAGTGATTGAATAACTATATATATTATGTTTATAACACAGACATAGTAAAAAATATAAGCAACGTGCTGCGAACAATCATAGTGAAGCTAAAAAAACTATGCTCCTTCGTGTACAACCACAGATAATATTATACTCCTGATCCTGAAGGATATTTACTTTCGCGATGCTTACTAGTCGATGCAGCGACATGTGTACTGAGAGGGGAGAGCACGGATAGAGGTGTATGTGTGCGTGAGCGCTGATTGTACACGAAGGGCATAGTTTTTTTTAGCTTCACTAGATTGTTCGCAACACTTCGTCTATATTTTTACCCGACTGCGCCAGGAGGGTTATATTTTTAACGACTTCAAAAGGTTGCAATTCGACCGTTTTTTTATTTTTATTTTTATGTTTTTTACCTCAGAACTCCGTCATTTATAAATCGATTTCAAAAATTATTTTTATTTGAAAGGATATACTTCCAGATTGGTCCCATTTTTATGAAAATCTGGTTTCGCATACTCATTTAATTTATCGTTGTACAGGTAGGTACAGTCAGAAATATTTCATAATAAAAAGCTGATAAACGTTTTGTTAATTTCATTTTATCCACGTGTGCCAACCCTACCAAAATAGGTATAAATTTTGCACGCTCTTTAGAAGCTTACTCTCTGGTATACTCTGTGGCTCTGCTCCGTGCATGTGGCACAGCAATATGCTGAGCGATGGCCGTTTTGCGCGGATGTGACGCATATCTTACCGTTTCTTTGGTCCTGTATTTGTTTTTATTTCTGGTAATTTTGTGCGTCACTCTAGACGCAAATATATATTTTTTCTTTCTTTCTTTCAGATAAATGTGCAGGTAAACTTCACCTACCTACAGACAAAGTTGTGATTTCTGAATGTTCTTAGTCTTTGTTGCCGTTAGTTTTTTTTTTTATAGTATAGGATGGCGAAACGAACTAAAGGCCCACCTGATGTTAAGAAAGAAAGAAAAATAGTTTATTGTCACAGTTAACGACGCGCAACATTTAAAAAACAGTGATACACATCATCATCATCATCATTACAGCCGAAAGACGTCCACTACTGGACATAGGCCTCCCCCAATTAAGGGGGGGATATGCCATAATCGCCACGCTTGGCAGGCGGGTTGGCGATCGCAGTTGGTTGGTTAAATACTCAGAGAACGCTGCTGCCCATCCTCTGGTGAATCCCTTAGTCGCCTTTTACGACACCCATGAGAAGAGATAAGGGTGGTGCTATTCTTTAAGTCCGGCACCACACGGACATAATACAAATGATACACATAGTTCATAGTTATTTATTGATAATAATTTAGTAATTATTATAAGTCACATCAGTAAATAAAATTACATTTTCAGTTATTATTATTATTATTACATTAAGCTAGTACATAAGCAGGTAACTAATAGGTGGGGTTACATAGAAAGTAAAACAAAAAAACACAGGTAAATCATTAAGAAAGGATAAACTAAAGGAAATAAGCGAATAAAGAATTAAGCGGTTACCTTTGCCCATAACAACTGCAATACCACCTAGACTGTTGCCATAATGGTACCGCAAGTCGATTTGCCAAACTGAGATAAAGTTTTATGTGATTGTAATTTCACCGGCACCCGTACCCTATAGACCGAAACAGCTATGCAAGCATCACTAATATTTGGCGGAGAGTTAGTTCTGTTGGGCGTGAGTCGTAACTTATACTTACGAGTTACTACGCAGAAATAATAAAAAACTGAATCGATTTGTTTCTTCTGAATATTTTTGCTGTGAGTACACACCATGCGCCGACTGACGTGATTATAACATTGTCCAGTTTCGTCTTACTCTCGAAAGCTTAAGCCACTTTTAATATCATTACTCGTTTCGACTTGGCATTTCAGTTTGATGATCAAAGTAGGTAATGCTACTACTACTACCAGACCTAAACAGGAAAATCATTAAATATGACTTTCCTTAAATTAACTTCCAATGTTCTTGAACGTAACTTGAGTCACTTGAGGAGGTTAGTTATTATTATTACATAGGTATGAATTTAAACTAACCTTTTCTTTCCTTTTTTCTGAATTTTATTTAGATAGTTACAATTTCCATGTATTAGATTTTCTTTGAAAAATTTGTCGCCTTTCCCGGCCATGAGCCTGAGTCTGCGACCCTTAAAATGTTATCCACCGTCGCTGTCATACGACTCGCACGTTTATCAAGACGAAAATTAACTCATACACAACTCTTTAAAATTGACTATACATTTTATTTGGTAGATACATGGTTCTGACTCCTAAGTCACAGGTCCACCTATTTTAGGAGTCAGGGTTTACTCTATTCGTGTGACCTTTAACTATAAAAATCAATGTATGCTAGTCTTAAGAATTCTTTAAGGTTTTTTGTATCAATAAATTTATATTATTATCTTTTTTTAAGCTCTGGCTAAAAAACCTCAGTGTACATTTAATTGGTTAAAAAGTCCCGCTTTAATCAACCCATAAATAGTGTGCATGTGGTGGTAAAATAGTAGCTTCATGAACTAGTGCGCAGTTCACACAACCGACACGACCGCACCATTATTATTGTACAATTTACAACCGTTAACCGGTAAACAAAGGAAGGTGGTGTGGTGTATATTTACGGAGGAAGTTTCAGAATGGATAGCTCCCACCAAGAACACAAGAAATTTCAAGGTAAATACGTGAGTCTTTCCGATTTCACGCTAAAGGGCACACGACGTTTGTTGATTGTTTACCGAGAATTCCGCGCTAATAGAAAATAGCTAAGTTAGTTCCGTACCATTTCACCTACGACGCGACACACTCCCATCTCAAAGAACTTCTTTCAAGTTGCCAAGGAAACAGCGACAGGACCGGCGTCTCGTGTGTCTTTCCAAGAGGATGGGATATATTTATAAATTGTTTAAAATTAAATTTTAGCAAGGTAGACTCGATCACGTGCACACTTAGGCCCGTATTCCAGAACGATACTCAAGCGTTGATCTCTGTTTAAAACTAGTTTTGAGTAGAGCTTTGATTTTAGAACGTTCCTCAAGCAGAGATTTATTGATCACAGTTCAGCTGAGTTTACCTTTATTTTATACTGTCACCTGTTTTGGTATTTGAGCAGAGTTTTGATCTGTAATCACTCTAGTGTGGTCCAGACTACACTTGAGTAGAGATTTCTATTCAATTTAAGGTCAAATTCATGTGTTATGTTGTTGAATTAAAGTTTATAATTACCGTTCTGGAATAAGGCCGATACTCAAGTAACGATTCTATCCTTAAGTAGTGATCAGGTGATTGGAGTTTAAACTGTACTTGAGGAAGCTTCTGTAATACGGGCCTTAGACATTTAAAGTAAACGCTCGGTGTTTTAAATTAAGATACTTTTTTGTAAAATCTCATAAATATGTAGGAGCAATGTTGTGGACTCGCGCTGGCCGTACGCCTTGCGGTGCGACGGGCGCTGGCTACTGTTTTTCTCATACAATTTACAACCGTTAAACTGGCAAACAAAATGCCGGCAGCTTATTTACACTGCGCCACCGAAAGGAAGTCCGAACGAACGGATGCTATGCTACTAAAGGAAACAGACATAAATCACCAAATTTACGACAAGCTTCTGAAATGTTATTATTATTAAAAAGAAAAACAGGTTTTGCAAACAAGTTCGTCGCGCCTCGAAAGGTTCTCCCTAACAGGCAATTTGGAAAATTAAGCTTTGTTTACGAAACAAACGTTCGGAACTTTTAACTCTGGAAACGACGAAGCTATATTGGAATAACAAACGATAAGTAACAAATGTTGTCTTTGACTCATTATGCCAATAAGCAAATTACTTTAGCAGAACACAAAAACCGCAAGTGAAGCCGGAATCCGAAGAGATCCTATGTTTATGTTGACCTAGCAACTTAGGAGTTGTGTAATCCGACAATTTGCCGTTCCTAACTCGCAAACACAACAAAACAAAGCGAACATATTCCCGGAGCTGAAAGGAAGTTCACTCGAAAAGGCAACTAGCTGCGGGGAAACCTTATATTGTTGAATTTATGATATGTTCCGCTGCGTTCCAGTTTCTGGGGTCATTCGCGCTACTATCTCCGCGAAATTTCGTTGAAAATAATAACAATACAGTTGCGGCTGGATTACGACATAACAGGACCTATCTCGGGTGCAATTTCATATCTACCACGTCCGCAAATAAGTTCCAATGGATATATAAACTGATTGCGATTATAGGCCAATAACTCTGAGTTGTTCGCTATTTGGCTCCGAGCAGCAATGAGGACGGGACGGAATGTCCCAGATAAGTGTTTATGAGCCAATTAGTGGCAAACGAAATGAGGCCTATCGGGCTCTGCGTAAACCTGATAATGGTTAAGATACGATCACGCGCCGGAGAGCGTACTAACTACACACACACACTATTAAAGAGACATTTCAAAAGCATCCAATCATCCAAGTTATTTATTAGTTTAGCCTAGTTCCATTACACTTATTTGTGATTAATGGATTGTATCGTTTCGATATTGACTTAAGTTGATGTTAACGATGACCGCAATCGCTGATTACATTGAAAACTAAGTAATAATAAAAAGTAAAAACTTACCTATTGCTGTGTTGTTACTGCTGTTTTGATATAAGAAAGAATGAAAAATGATTTATTGCTACAACAAGACATGCGGTAGGTGAACATAAAAAATAACTTCTTACATTCAAGCAATAAAAAAACTTTTTATTTTTTTATAAGCATAAAATGTAATTATTTTAACGCATTTACGCATGCGTAGCGAAATCTAACGATTTAAATATTGGAAAGAAAAAATCCTGCTCGTGAGCGATTTTTTCTTTCCACAATTTAAATCGTTCATAAAATGCAACTTAGAATAAATAGGTGGATTAAGTACGGCAATCCTTATTTTATCATAGCTACACACAAAAAAAACTTAAGAAAGAAAAGGTAAAATCGATTGTATTTATAACTACATAATTATTAATAATTATTACGTAAGCGTAACCTCTTAGGTTAAATTTAATCTAATATTGAGGTGAAATTGTATATGTCGCCTGACTAGATCGCGTGGCGTCCTCGGGCCGTGATTGCAAGTTGTTAACTAGGCAAGTTGTTAGATTACTCGTGATCCATTTACAGTGCTCCACTATACTTGACGGATACAGTTACGACCCAGTTAAGTAATTGTAACATAGACTACATCTATTTCGAATTCATAGACTAAAGACAATTCTGACGCAAAGAGCTTGTCATATTATACATTATTTATTCTGACTGCTGAGCGTGGGGTCCTGGGTTCGATTTCTGGGTCGGGCGAAGTGTTATTTGGTTTTCTCATTAGGAAATTCTCTGTAGCAGCCACAGACATAGTAAAAAATAACTATGTACGTGGGACACTCAGAAAGTTTTGCGAAACTAAAAAAAATTGTTCTATACGTACATATATTTTTATCAAATCTTTTCAAAGTACTTCCCACCAGCCTCTATACAAAGATTCATGCGCCTAAACCAGTTTTCAAAACACTTTTTCCAGTCCGCCGCAGACACCTCGTTTACAGCCTGCTCGAACGCAGCCAGCGCATCTTCCGGCGACGAAAATTGTATCCCTTTGAGCTGATTTTTTATTTTTGGGAATAAAAAGAAGTCACACGGTGCTAGATCAGGGCTGTAAGGAGGGTGACCCAGGAGTTTGACTGGCGTGCTGTCCAGGAAGTCCCTCGTTTTGAGTGCGGTGTGCGCAGGTGCATTGTCGTGGTGGAGCAGTAGCCCGCGGAGCCCTGTGTTTGGTCGCTTGTTGCTTATAACAGAGAAAACTTCTGGCAAACATTTGGTAGTATACCATTCGGCATTAATGCTTCTTTGATCCCGTAAGGGAATTGATACCAAGTGGCCAGTCAAATTAAAAAAGCTAGCGATCAAAATCTTACCCCCGCTTCTAGATCGCTTCACTTTGGTAGGCGTTGGCTCATTTTGAAACACCCAAACAGTCGACTGGCGCTTGGTTTCTGGGTCGTATTGATAAATCCAGGACTCATCACCTGTAACGATGTCGTAAACACGCCGAGACGAACCTGCTTCAAATTTGTTAAGCATATCACGGCACCATTCCACCCGGGCCTGCTTCTGAGCATCGGTGAGGTTGTGCGGCACCCAGCGTGATACTATCCTCCTCACGCGAAGATGGCTGTGTAGAATCTCGTGAACGCTTCCCGATCCAATCTTCAATATGTGTTGAATCTCCTGATATGTAATTCGCCTATTGTCTTGGATTAAATTTTTCACTGCTAGCACGTTTTCTTCGGTAACAGCCGTCAAAGGGCGACCGCTTCTTTCGTCATCCCCCAAAGTTGGTCGACCGCGCTTGAATTCGTTATACCAACGATACACGGTTGCCTTGGAAGGGCCTTCATCCATGAATGCCATTTGAAGTCTATCGTACGATTCATCCGGTTTCAGGCGACACTTGAAATCGTATAAAATCATAGCTCTAAAATGTTCCCGGCGCAGATCCATATTTCAGTGAGACACAATACTTTGAATTAACTCGCAAAAAATGTGGAGGGAAATTTTGAAATTGGAACTTACTTATTTTTACTTATAAATAATCATATTTTCGAAAAACATTATAACTGGCCAGTCTCCCATATATAAAAACTTTTTTTCGCAATACTTTCTGAGGGGCCTGGTACGTGGGACACTCAGAAAGTTTTGCGAAACTAAAAAAAATTGTTCTATACGTACATATATTTTTATCAAATCTTTTCAAAGTACTTTCCACCAGCCTCTATACAAAGATTCATGCGCCTAAACCAGTTTTCAAAACACTTTTTCCAGTCCGCCGCAGACACCTCGTTTACAGCCTGCTCGAACGCAGCCAGCGCATCTTCCGGCGACGAAAATTGTATCCCTTTGAGCTGATTTTTTATTTTTGGGAATAAAAAGAAGTCACACGGTGCTAGATCAGGGCTGTAAGGAGGGTGACCCAGGAGTTTGACTGGCGTGCTGTCCAGGAAGTCCCTCGTTTTGAGTGCGGTGTGCGCAGGTGCATTGTCGTGGTGGAGCAGTAGCCCGCGGAGCCCTGTGTTTGGTCGCTTGTTGCTTATAACAGAGAAAACTTATGGCAAACATTTGGAAGTATACCATTCGGCATTAATGCTTCTTTGATCCCGTAAGGGAATTGATACCAAGTGGCCAGTCAAATTAAAAAAGCTAGCGATCAAAATCTTACCCCCGCTTCTAGATCGCTTCACTTTGGTAGGCGTTGGCTCATTTTGAAACACCCAAACAGTCGACTGGCGCTTGGTTTCTGGGTCGTATTGATAAATCCAGGACTCATCACCTGTAACGATGTCGTAAACACGCCGAGACGAGCCTGCTTCAAATTTGTTAAGCATATCACGGCACCATTCCACCCGGGCCTGCTTCTGAGCATCGGTGAGGTTGTGCGGCACCCAGCGTGATACTATCCTCCTCACGCGAAGATGGCTGTGTAGAATCTCGTGAACGCTTCCCGATCCAATCTTCAATATGTGTTGAATCTCCTGATATGTAATTCGCCTATTGTCTTGGATTAAATTTTTCACTGCTAGCACGTTTTCTTCGGTAACAGCCGTCAAAGGGCGACCGCTTCTTTCGTCATCCCCCAAAGTTGGTCGACCGCGCTTGAATTCGTTATACCAACGATACACGGTTGCCTTGGAAGGGCCTTCATCCATGAATGCCATTTGAAGTCTATCGTACGATTCATCCGGTTTCAGGCGACACTTGAAATCGTATAAAATCATAGCTCTAAAATGTTCCCGGCGCAGATCCATATTTCAGTGAGACACAATACCAGGCCCCTCAGAAAGTATTGCGAAAAAAAGTTTTTATATATGGGAGACTGGCCAGTTATAATGTTTTTCGAAAATATGATTATTTATAAGTAAAAATAAGTAAGTTCCAATTTCAAAATTTCCCTCCACATTTTTTGCGAGTTAATTCAAAGTATTGTGTCTCACTGAAATATGGATCTGCGCCGGGAACATTTTAGAGCTATGATTTTATACGATTTCAAGTGTCGCCTGAAACCGGATGAATCGTACGATAGACTTCAAATGGCATTCATGGATAAGGCCCTTCCAAGGCAACCGTGTATCGTTGGTATAACGAATTCAAGCGCGGTCGAACAACTTTGGGGGATGACGAAAGAAGCGGTCGCCCTTTGACGGCTGTTACCGAAGAAAACGTGCTAGCAGTGAAAAATTTAATCCAAGACAATAGGCGAATTACATATCAGGAGATTCAACACATATTGAAGATTGGATCGGGAAGCGTTCACGAGATTCTACACAGCCATCTTCGCGTGAGGAGGATAGTATCACGCTGGGTGCCGCACAACCTCACCGATGCTCAGAAGCAGGCCCGGGTGGAATGGTGCCGTGATATGCTTAACAAATTTGAAGCAGGCTCGTCTCGGCGTGTTTACGACATCGTTACAGGTGATGAGTCCTGGATTTATCAATACGACCCAGAAACCAAGCGCCAGTCGACTGTTTGGGTGTTTCAAAATGAGCCAACGCCTACCAAAGTGAAGCGATCTAGAAGCGGGGGTAAGATTTTGATCGCTATTTTTTTTAATTTGACTGGCCACTTGGTATCAATTCCCTTACGGGATCAAAGAAGCATTAATGCCGAATGGTATACTACCAAATGTTTGCCAGAAGTTTTCTCTGTTATAAGCAACAAGCGACCAAACACAGGGCTCCGCGGGCTACTGCTCCACCACGACAATGCACCTGCGCACACCGCACTCAAAACGAGGGACTTCCTGGACAGCACGCCAGTCAAACTCCTGGGTCACCCTCCTTACAGCCCTGATCTAGCACCGTGTGACTTCTTTTTATTCCCAAAAATAAAAAATCAGCTCAAAGGGATACAATTTTCGTCGCCGGAAGATGCGCTGGCTGCGTTCGAGCAGGCTGTAAACGAGGTGTCTGCGGCGGACTGGAAAAAGTGTTTTGAAAACTGGTTTAGGCGCATGAATCTTTGTATAGAGGCTGGTGGAAAGTCCTTTGAAAAGATTTGATAAAAATATATGTACGTATAGAACAATTTTTTTTAGTTTCGCAAAACTTTCTGAGTGTCCCACGTACTTTGAATTAACTCGCAAAAAATGTGGAGGGAAATTTTGAAATTGGAACTTACTTATTTTTACTTATAAATAATCATATTTTCGAAAAACATTATAACTGGCCAGTCTCCCATATATAAAAACTTTTTTTCGCAATACTTTCTGAGGGGCCTGGTATGTGGTAGCAGCCCGGAGTCTGGATTTGTGCCCGGTTAGTGGCAATAGGCTCGCCCCCTATTACATGGGACTTATAACGTAACTGGCGAAATGTGGGTGTGCAATACACCTCTGCCTACCCCTTTGGAGAAATACAGGCGTGACGTTATGTAATATAATTGTTATGCTGACTTTCTTAAGAAAAGTCAGGTAAAGAGCACCTTAAGCCGACGAGCATGTATGAGGAGATTAATTAACGTAGATTAAGCAAAAGAGTCTCTCCGTTCCGTGTGGTGCCGGACGGGGCGACAAAGGGATTCACCAGAGGATGGGCAGCAGCGTTCTCTGAGTATTTAACCAACCAACTGCGATCGTCAACCCGCCTGCCAAGCGTGGCGATTATGGCTTATGGCATATCCCCCCATTGGGGGAGACCTATGTCCAGCAGTGGACATCTGTCGGCTGAAATGATGATTTATTTATTTATATATGCTTTATTGTACACCATAAAATACATTACATTGAATATGCATTTAAACAATTTATGAAAATGATAAAGCGAGAGGTGTGTCAGGATTGTAGTGGGTGGCAAACCATAGACCATAGAAACCATGTAATAGGAAACAGGCATGATAGTATGTATGCATGCATGCATTTTTGTATATTGTGTGTTACACTCGCTAGCTTTTCATAAATTGATTGTCTACGTAACAACACCACAAAAAGTCCTGCTTCGTATGATTAATGTACCCATAGCCGTCAAAGCTAATCTGAATCTGACAACGTAATAAAGGTGTAATGAAGGGAGCTTGCAATTTGAGAGGGGCTGTTCGATAGGGGAGCATGCATTTCTAATGCTATTCAGAACCGTACGTTAAAAAAAGCTCACAAGTACGAGAAAAATGTTTGTCATCATAATTTTGTAAAACAAAAGCCAAAGACACTCATCTTCAACTATCTATCTATCGCAGTCCACTGCTGGACACCTTTGAGAATACACCAGTATTGGATATTGTCTATGATGAAAACTAATACACTAAAGTTATATCAAGGAAGTCTATTTAATAGTAATATTTCATTCCTTTTTCCTACTGCGAACCCTATTCACTACTCTTGGCTGCGTTCAGTTATATCGCCCAACATCGTCGGACGACGCTCGGAGCGTTCTTTGGGCGTTCGTTTGTATCATCATCATCAACTCAGCCTATCGCAGTCCACTGGTGGACATAGACTTCTCCCAAGTTGCGCCACAACACTCGGTCCTCTGCCTTCCGCATCCATTCCCCCCCAGCCACTTTCTTTAGGTCGTCGGTCCACCTGTTGGGGGCGCGCCCTACGCTGCGTTTGCCGATTCTCGGTCTCCACTCATGGACTCGTCTGCTCCAGCGGCCATCGGTCCTTCGACAGACATGCCCAGCGAAGACACTGTTCCCTGAAATATAGCTAGTTTGCATTTTTTTTTCGGGTGGAAATTCTCATGGATACCCTCTGTCTGGGGATGGCGGAGTGGTATATCGGACTCCTACCGACTAAAACTACACGGTGGCCTTCCTCAGCACAAAATAGTAGAGCTCCGGGAACTCCATTAGATCGCGCCGGTGCCCGCATGATGCTAGCTGTTCAGGGGCCAGGGGATTCATATTTCTCGTACCATAATTATATGTGAATAAACCATCACTATTTATATTAGCCTCCAGGAGTGACGAATTGATGATGACGATACTGAAATACGTCCAGCGCATCCCGGGCAGTCTCTGACTTTTCAAATTCATGTGCGGATCAGAATTTGATTATCACTTGCTTTAACGGTGAAGGAAAACATCGTAAGGAAACCTGTACACCTGAAAGTGCTCCATACAGTTCTCGATGGTGTGTGCAGTCCGCCTACCCGCACTAGGCCAGCGTGATGGACTAAACTTTCTAAAGTGGCTCTTATTGCACCGATTTTAGGTTCATAATGTAGCTTATAACGCACGCGTGCTGTTTTCATTATATTATTGCACTAGTGCGTTTTACTTTACAGTTTATTTTTAAATCGCAGCAAAGAGTTTTTATGCCTAAACAAAATTAAACATTTTTGGGAATAAATCAACCGTATTAATTAAAATATTCTAAATAAACATTTCATTTCATCAAATTATTTATTGTTGTCAACAAATTAATATTAACTTGAGTTAAAAAAAAAAAAAAAAAATTAGGCTGTATGGCGGATTCCTTTGACCACCTGCGCGCGCGTAGCTGTATGTCACCGTGCGATTACATTACAGTAATCCGCGCGCCATTTTTCACAAATTCAATATTTGTCTAAAATGTATGTTTTTTTCCTCGCAAGTGTGTTGAAAAACGTCGTATGACACGCGTGAGCATTGACTATTATACTCTCGGCTCCATTACGCCCTCGCCTTCGGCTCGGGCTGCAATCCAGCCTCGAGTATAGTAGTAGTCAACTTAGCTCACTTGTATCATAATGTACTATTATGTATTTATTCTGAGAAGAGGCCCGTGCTCAGCAGTAGGATTGTAATGTGCTGATGATGGTGACGACTCCGGGCAGTCAAAATCGCTACCAATCTTGCTGACTGGCTAATAATTTCCGTTCTCAAATGAAGCTGCAAAACCTCCGCTTTTTGGACATGATACATTAGCCCATTGCTGCATTGTGGACTTGCGTATGGAACTGTTTTGCATCAAACGGTATCAGAGTTTCAATGCAAAACCGTTGTTTTCACATATTTAACAGTAATATTATTTAATTAAAACAGTGCCGTTTTGTGTTCAGCACCAAAACACAATGTTGTGGTTAGCTGCGGCATTCTTGTTTTTACATACGTCGCACATATTTTGTTGAAATTTATTAAACGGCACCGTGTTATCTTGTGTTAGCTTTTCTTTAAACTAGAGTTAGTTTCCTACTGTAATCTTGTAGCACAGTGTGTCTTCTTTTTAATTAACGTTAATTTAGTTGCAGACAGTTTGCCAGCTAAAATGTTTTTGTTAACAGAATCAGTGCAGTAGTCAAGACAAACGACCATTAATGACCTCATCTTGTGTCATTTTGGATTACTTAAAGAGGGTTGGCGGGAAAATTCGTAAAGATCGTGTTGTAGATTTTTTATTATTTTCCAAAATTTGTGTTTCTTCGAGTGTTAATGTGTAATAATGGTGGATTATTTAAATGTTAAGTGCTCGTTAACGTGTACATGTGTGGATAAATGGTACAAAGTTGAAAAACATGACTTTCGTATTATCTCATCATCCCCTCAGAAACCTAGTAAAGTTTCCATCACTTTACTAGGATATAGTACAATGTTAATATGTTCAATGATTACGACTGAAGGACCATCCATGGTCATGAATAAATTAAAAAAAAAAAAAAGATTACTTAAATGTAGGTACAATACGCGCAATCTAACTTGGTACAATACGCGCAATCTAACTTGGCCGGCCTGAAGTTAAGCACAACGCATGTTTTCCCCGCCCCTTGTCACCAATGACACCCATAAAACGATTTCTGCGACGGTCTTGTGACAACTTCAGGCCGGCCAACGTATATTGTGCGTACTGTACAATTTTTTTAACCTATAAGGTTGTTCTTTAAATTGTGGAAAGAAAAAATCGCTCACGAGCAGAATTCGAACCTGCGACTCCTGGCTCAGTAGCTGGCTACTCGTGAGCGATTTTTTTTTTCCACAATTTAAATCGATTTCGCTTCGCATGAGCACATGCGTTAAAAACCGGCCAAGAGCATGTCGGGCCATGCTCAGTATTATAGGGTTCCTTAAGTAGGTGTAATTACAAACGAATCAAATCGAATATTAATCATGGCTATTTTAGTTTTTGCAATAATCGGCAGCATTCGCGACTCAGAGCGTGTTGTTAGTAGCGCCATCTAGCGATAAATTCAAGAAGCCAAATTTAAGAAGTGTGTAATTTCAAAGTTACTATTTGTGATTTTTTCAAATAGAAAGTAGCTAAAGGAGCATTATTTGCTAAGATATTTTTTCTCTAAGGTCAATGACCTTTGAACTAGGACGTTTTAAGTATTTTTCAGTTTTCTCTCTATAACTCAAAAAATTATAATCACATTATACTTGAAATAATTTTAAAAGAGAGTTTTTACAAAGGTCTATCAATGTGGAAGATTATAAGTTTCTATGTTGCATAGTTTAGAAATGGCAGGGGGGGGACACATTGCAAGCCACTTTGGCGGGCTATATTTCGCAGATGGTACACCTGATAAAAAAGTGGTGTATGAAACATTACCTTCATTTTAGTAAACCTATTCAATGATATCCCACACGAGGGGGTGCAGCGAAAACAATTTTTTCATCTCCATTTCACATGTATGGACGCCACCCCTAAAGAACGTAAAAACTATTTTTTTATTCTTTTAAAATTGAGATCTATATGTAAACTATTTTTTAATTTTTTAACAAAATTTCATTTACTTATGTTTATAACTGTAGAAGTTATTAAGCTGTAAAGGATTAGGACAGACGGACAGACGGACAGACGGACGGACATGACGAAACTATAAGAGTTCCTTGTAGGACTTCGGAACCCTAAAAAAAAACGAAGGTTATATTGACATTGAATACTCATAAAGCATCACAGTACCCAGTTAAGAAGTACTAAACGTAAAGTAAATGTGGATAAAAGCCCACTATCATTACAAACGAGCTGAATTTTAAAGACTTAATTAATTTGAGTCTCGAGCGGTAGGCCGCGAGCACACAGTTGTGTATTCATTAGCATTAAGGACGATTTCATGGCAACTTAGGTTAGTTGAATAAAGCAGACATTCAAATTAGATTATACTTAAATACTCCACGTTGCAAGCGTAAAGGCCGCAGCGAGCGCCACGGCCGCAGTGAACAACGTAGACGGTTTCTCGGCAAGCCGACTGCCTGCAATATCGATCGCATTATACAAACTTAATTCTGAAAAGGTAGGTAGTCTCTCTGGACATAAGTAAATTGATATATAAAAACAAATAATGAAACACTTCCACGCTAACGCTAAGCACCGGTTCGCGTGTCCGCCTTGTTTATTATTTATGACTCTGTCCTCAAATTAGAGTTAAAGATTGACGTTTTCTAAAACGAATTTATAGTAAAGTTTAACCCGCAAAACAAACAAGATTTCTCCTTTTATACTAGTGAAGCTGCGAGTCATCAGCAACAGCAAACCATTTTAAAATAAAACTATTTATTTACAAATAACTCCGGGTAAGTTTCTTTCTCAGCAGTCTTTTCATTGTGTCCAGATCTCAAGTTTACAAGTTAACTCGTTCTTGCTCTGTTGTAGTTTCATTACACAACAGTTTATCATAAAATAAAGTTTTATTCTTACTTAACAAATCATCTTTGTAATTTTAAAACAATAGCTTTTTCAAGTCACAGACTTGAGGAAATATGGCTGTCGAAAATTTTGTCATTGTGATTTGTCAGAAGATTTTTTATCGTGATCTCACAGGAAGGTCGCGTTTAGCATGCAACGACCTCCGTGACAAGCGTCCAAATTGCGGCTTTAGCATAGTTTAGCGTAGATCAGCCAGTTCCGTGAGATAATTGCTATGTACATCACCAGTCAGCCAAAAATAAACCAACAGATACACACAGCTTCCGACTATGTGATCGACGATGCATGATGAATTAATAAATCACGGCACAAATTAATTCAAGGAATTAAATTATACATAAAGAATTAAAAGTTAAACAAACGGAAACATAAATCAATGTACTCGGTTACGAACTCAAGTCTGTTGGATGTGAACTAATTAAATTATTTGAAAATAACCAAGCGGAAGATTCAAGTAAAGACTTTTCAAATATGTTAACGCCTACACTATCAACCATAGTAAAGCAGGCATTTTTATGTATCAAAACCTGGAATAAACTACAAAAATGGCGACCACACAAATAACTTTTATTGGGCAATTTGCAACGAAGTTATGTCATCAGAAAACTCCATAAATCGGTGAGGGAAACGTAAACGGCCAGCGATTACCGGCCAGTAGAAGTCTAACCGAGACAATAAAACCAAAATATGACAGCTGACTATTTATCACCATTACGATGTAATACTTACTTCAGAGAATTTATTATCTGTTGAAGAGCTGAAGGAGATTTGCGGAAGCAGATATTACTCAATGTCAAGGCTCTATTCTGATAATAACACAAGTTTTTTGTCCATTGGCATCGAAGATAAGATCGCATTTTCAGCGGAATGATTTGAGTTCTATTGTAAAATCTTCACAAACATTAAAATATTTGTTGTGTCCGTTTTAATTTGACTCCCTAATTTCCAAATGTTGGAGAAAAGATGTTGATGTAATAGAGACCAATTAGAAATGTTGGTAATAACGGTCCACACTGCTTATCCTATTACTTTGTGAGTTCACAGAAGACTTAATACTTTTTTTCTTTAAGCCGAGAAAATCCCTATCGCATGCCACACCGCCCGAGGCGACCCGATATGTTATGTCGGGCTGGCACCCACTAAAAACTCCGCCATGTGCCTATTCTCGCCTTGGGTTCTTGGGTGGATGAACTACGAGAACTGCAATGCATGACATTCGCGACCAGAAGACTTAATACTAGGTTAGGTGAAATCAACTATAATAGAAACGCAGTTATAATGTGTATATTTTAGTAAATGTGACAAAACGCAGTTAAGTAATATAGTAATCCCACAAAAGCATTCTTGATCAAATGGGATGTTCCACCTGTTTTTTTCAAGGTATTTTGAAAATATTCAAACAGTTAATGTAATGCCACAGACATTAGACAAAGTGCTGCGAACAATCATAGTGAAGCCAAAAAAACCGTGCTCCTCCGTGTAAAAACCAGCGCTCACGCACATACATGCACCTGAAGGATATTTGTTTTCGCGATGCTTACTGGACGATGCCACGACATGAGGACAGAGAGCGGTGATGAGCACGGTTTGAAGTGCATGTGTGACGGTGAGTGGCCATTCTATACGTAGTAATATTATGATTTCTATGGTATGGTCCTTAATTTAGACATTACACGGAGCGTTTCGAGATAATTATTATGACAAATTGGGCTTATTATTTTGTCGCAAATATAGCTATAAAATCACATGCTGTCGTGAATTGTTGTTAGCATTTTGATCAACGAATCACTGCAGTTGTCATAAGATTTACAAACAGATTAACCAGCCGTTCAGAAACCGGAGGTATGTTAAATGTCAGATAACGTACACACACACACATAGTAAATTATCTGATATTTATTAGTAGAAAGTAAAAGTGTTACAAAGCCTTAAAGAAACCCAGCTGATATTAATACGGATACAATAACGAGGTCAAAGCTTTAAGGACAAAATTGGTGCTAAAACAGAAAAAACTGAGCATGAGTTACGATTACAATTACAACAAACGACATATTAAATTCTAATTGTAAAGAATAAGTGAGTGGCTGACTAGACAAGGTCAGCCGTTCTCTCCCTATTTATTTATTAAGCACGTCGATATATTCATATCCGCCTTTTATTCGTCGTAGTCGTAGGTAAGCAACATAATCTGAGACAGGTACATACCGTGAAAATGTCAAGCATGTGTTTCATGGGTTGTTGTATCTCACTCTTTTAAATTACTGGGTGTACATTTTTTCCCAGACTTTTGAGCTGCATAGACAGTGCCCAAAAAAAAAACCGGCCAAGTGCGAGTCGAACTCGAGCAGTAAGGGTTCCATACCACCCATCGACCTGATACCCCATAAAGACTGATTTAATTTACGAGAGTTTATATAAAGACATCAACGCACAGTGCGCGAAAAATGAAATTCTCTCTGTTGGCGACGAACAATAGACTCAGTGCCAGTGAACTAAAGTGAAGTGATTATGCATGTGAAATGTGTTAATTATAATATAGATAAGTTAGTATGTAAGGTCGATTTATGTACTTGTCAATTTTCTATATCTAGTTAGTAAGTTATTTTCTAAATAGGTTATTTTTATTTGTTTTCCTTTTAATTTAATTGATTTGTATTAATTTAGAATAGGTGTCTAGGGATCTCACAGTATTGTAACTCACATATATTATGTAAATAACAAGCAGCCATATAGGAAACGTACGCTTTGTAGAATTTTTGTAACATATTTTGCCTTATTTTCCTTCTAGTTAAGTTTTCTTTGACCTGTAAATTTTTATTAGAAAGATAACGTAGTTCTGCATAAGAATATGGCATAATTTGCTGTATTTCAGTCTGTAATTAATTACAATAATTAAAAATGTGTCATACCCATAATGAAAATGTAACCAAAAAACACTGCCAAAATATAGAGGTCCTCGTTACGGTTAAGAGTCCTAGAACGTTAGTAACCACAAATTGTACTAGATTGTCACCTCAGTTCCCCGAATACAATAAATAAGAAGAAACAAGAAAAAGGGCTTTCTTTTCAAGACCCCAATACTCTCTATTATTTTATTATTTTACGCATGCGAAGCGAATTCTAAAGATATAAATTGTGGAAAGAAAAAATCGCTCACGAGCAGGATTCGAACCTGCGACTCCTGGCTCAGTACGCCAGTGCTTTAGCCACTAAGCTACCGTGAACACTGCTCGTGGTATCGAAATTATCCTCCACTATACGTCTTTGGGTGACGTCAGCGATATCTTATTAAGAAACATTGTTCCTTAACCGACTCGACTAACTTTACAGTTAAATCAAAGTCGTATAGATATGCCTACCCTTACTCATTATTTTATTATTTTAACGCATTTTACGCATGCGAAGCGAATTCTAAAGATATAAATTTGATATATATTTGATTTGATATTTTTTTGATTTTTTCATTCCACAATTTATATCTTTAGAATTCGCTTCGCATGCGTAAAATGCGTTAAAATAATAAAATAATGAGTAAGGGTAGGCATATCTATACGACTACATATACATTACATTACGAATACATTACCTCCTGGTTTACAAAGGCAAAGAATAGAGAAACTTGGAGTAAAATGGAGGAGGCCTTTACTCGTTGAGAGGTCCTTAATAAATATCACAAATATAAAAGAAAATAAAAATATTAACTAAATTTTTTTTTAAAGCATGACTCAATTTATATATTTGTAACAGACAAAAAGTGACATACATTATAATCAATATCTTTATCATAAGTATTTTATTTTTATGTTGAAAATTACTTATTTATTGAATGAATTGAAATTAAATAAACAAAAATGAATGTATATTTAGGGATAATGAATTGTAATAATTAATTGCATGAATATGTTATCTATTTTTAAAATGAAATCTGTTTAACTTATTGGTAAAATGAAATGTAAATGAATTTTATTAAGGAAATAAAAGGCTATAATAATAATAATAATAACATTACCTCCTCCTTTTTTTGAAGTCGGTTAGAAACAGCATTAAGTCAGTTTTTTATTCTATTTTTTTTATTCCTAATTGG
This sequence comes from Asteroscopus sphinx, assembly GCA_949699075.1. Classification (NCBI taxonomy): domain Eukaryota; kingdom Metazoa; phylum Arthropoda; class Insecta; order Lepidoptera; family Noctuidae; genus Asteroscopus; species Asteroscopus sphinx. Next base: position 7,297,994 of record OX453016.1, read on the forward strand.
CTTGCGTTTGACCGCCACCTCACCTGAAGTTAAGCGATGGTGCGGTCGTACATCGTCGACGCTTGTCCAACAAAAACCCTAATTGAGATTTTTCTACAGAAACATTAACGGCCAAAATTAATATCCTATGTATCCACGATTCACCCTACTAGATATAGATATTTGACATATTTTGTATGGAGCTTATGTCAAATTTCTATCTCTAGTAGGGTGAATCGAGAATAGATTGGATATTTACTTTGGCCGTAAGCAAACAAAAAACGTATTTTTTTTACATTGTGCTGTTTTTATGAAACCCCTCAAAGTTTCTTAATTTAAAAGTACGAGTAGGCTTAATTGCTAACTCGAAATTCTAAACAAAATATCTTGATTCCAGTACAGTTGCTGATCAAGGCCTTTCTAATTCCAACGTAACACAATCGCTGATCATTGTAGAGTAAAGCATTCCCTCTTAAAAGATTACACTAGAAACGTTACGTTTTAATACGAAGAGGACTGACATGAAAAAATTATATTCAACATAAGTAATAATGTCTTAGGTTTTCGCGACCAATACACATTATAATAAACAAATTTAACCGGATTACATCGCATGGTTTTTCTGACGTTTCGAATACTTTGCAGCGTTCGTGGTTGCAGGAAGACTAACGGTCAAAATTAATATCCAATCTATCCATGATTTGCCCTACTAGAGATAGGAATTAGACATAAGTTCCATGTCAAATTTCTATCTCTAGTACGGTAAATCGTGGATAGATTGCATATTAATTTTGGCCGTAAGACGACAAGCGTCTTCACAGATATTAAGAGAAAAAAAAACAATCTACTGTACAATTTTTTATTACCTTATTAAATCGTTCCGATGCACGCCGTAGTCACTTATGCTTACATTCAGAGACGAATCTTAGTCGAGTTCACGCTTAGATTCGTCTCCTTTGTGTCATTATGTTTTACAGGGTAGTATGTATGCTATTTGGGACTTGATTATTTTTAGAACTGGGTTCCAATCGAACCAGGTGCTAGCTGCAACCACCTTCTCTATTATTTTGATGTTATTTAATTTCAATTATATTCATTCACATCGAGGTTGGACGTTCGGCAGCGTCGCGATGACGCCGAACCGGACCGTTTATCGTCAAAGTTGAGCTATATAAGTGCACTCATCCAGAAAGTTCGAGCTTCTTTTACGTAATGCGGCCCCCAACGCATTTTCGCCTCGATCCATTACGCCCCAGCCGAACGTAAAACTGACCTCTTCTAAATTGTGACTGTCTTCGACGAGTGGGATGTCGTAGTGATAATCTTGCCTTGAGCGTGAATTTTAACCAGTTTCATTTTTTTTATTGAATAAATTAATACAAACAACTCACTTATCTCCTTATTTTATCACATTCATACCTATCAGTAGAAGATTCCCAACTAGCGTTACCAACCTACACAATAGTACAATACATATTACATGTCATGGCATTTTCATAAAAATATATTATAATAGGCTGAACTACTAATATTCAGTTCAGTCACAAGCAACTTTAGATTTCAGGGACTCGAAATTGGAGGCAGAACAGAGAAAGATAGAAAATACTACACCGACAAGAGCCTAGCTCTTAAATTAATGATGATGATGAGTAGCTCCTAAAAAAAGCTCAGCACTTTAGCAACACTAGATTTCCGGCTCTCAGTCTTCATCAGACAGTCATGTACAGTTGAGCCTGGAGTGTGACACGGTCAGCAGTGTGTGTAACGGTGGGGTGCTGGCCAGAAATACTCCACGTGAGTCTGACGGCTGCTTGTCCTTCTGGACACGTCTAGAGGGAACGGCAGTTGTTGGGCCGGTGCACCCTGGGCACGGGCAATAAGTCTCCTTTGGACCGGGGGCCCTTATTGCCTGTGGCGAATATTCTGGCATGGGAGGGGCCCGATGTGGGCCAATAGGAAGTTGCTCCGCGTGTCCCTCTGAGAAAGCAGAGGGCACTGTGGAGGAGCAGGGGCGGGCCCGGTGTGCACTCACCCTGCCACTGGGCAGGCAGCGGGGTGACTGTCCTTCCCTGCCCCCGTCGGTCTCGTAATCCCAGGAGTGCCTGCTGAGTATTGTTCTCGCGCCTCTTGGGACCGAGGGTCTTGGCTTTACCGCCCGGACCGCGAGGAAGAAAACCTCTACAAAAAATTACAGGAGGATGGGCCTGCGAGCAGCAGATTCGGGGTGGTCTGCTGGCCGACCAGCAGCTGGCGTAGCTGGCGTAGTTGGCGCAGCTGGCGTAGCTGGCGTAGTTGGCGCAGCTGGCGTAGCTGGTAAAGGCCCGTGAGTTGAGGTGGCGTGCAGTGTTCCGTATGCGCCACAGAGGAGGGTGCGGCCGTCGTTAGACCGCACGGGGAGAAGGAGCTCGCCTGCTTGTGGCGGGCCGGGACCTGTCGGGGGTGGTTGTGTGAATACTCACGGGTTCCCACGCCCCCGGCTAAGGTAGTTGAAGGAACACCGTAGTGGTTTTAGTCGGTAAGAGTCCGACACTGGCTCCGCCTACCCCGGGCGGAGTGCGTCCATGAGGATTTCACCATGGGAAAAAAAAAAAGGGTTTTTAACGGTGATAATCCACCTGAAGATTAGGACACGACGAACGACGAAGATGTACGACTACCTCCAAGACCGGACGATCCATCATCGCGAGCGCAGCGCTACATGGCACGCTGTCTTCCGCAGTTCGGTCCGCGGCACCGCCACGCAGGGCTCCAGTCGACTCCGAAACTAGTCGGGCACACCCGCTGGAATTACGTGAATGAAACCGTTTATATTGACAACTAGCGGCCCGTCCCGGCTTCGCACGGGTGGACATGAAAATATAGCCTATGTTACTCAGGGTGAATGTAGCTTTCTAATGGTGAAAAAAAAATTGAAATCGGCACCGTAGTTTTGGAGTTTATTCATTACAAACATACACACAAAAATACAAATCTTTCCTCTTTATAATATTAGTGTAGATGTTGATTACAAGATTCCAATATAATATGTATTTAATAATATATTTACCTACAATTTTTTTCCCTGTTTCCTTATACTTTTTTTTTAGGTGCTTGGGGTCGAAACTATATTTCGTCTATAAAAATTTGGCAACCCTATTCCCAAAGTACCTTTCTGTTGATTTTTTTTATATTAAAGCTGATCATTTGAAGAACACGAGGCTTCACGAGAGTAATGAAAAACTAAAATGATGTCGAATTTGGCAGAATACACATAAAAGAAGCACAAGATAACCTTAATTAACAAGAAACTAAGTACCTACATTTCTCAAACAATACTTACTGAGTTACCTACATTAGTAGAGCGTAGAGCACTACGTTTGTTCGTATCTAAGTAGGCTAAGTACCGATACTAATATAACACACGACCTATAAATCATTACGCAATAATAGCGCGTTCTATTCATTTTGACCCAACGAAAAGGTATAAATAAAACACGACCGTGACAAATGTTAGGACATGTAAGCACAACATGTTGAATGGACGTAGGTACATCGCATCGCTCGCTGATAACTCCTATAGGTAGATAAACCCTGTGTTACGAAAATATAATTACGCGTGGGGGTCTGACTATGAAAAAAAAAACAATAAATATGGCTTTTCCTTTATGTAATGCCAGCGAAGAATTTTATCGCAACAATCTCTGAATACTTAACACAAAGAAATATAAAACGACATTTCAAATTTTTCTGTTCCTTTGTTGGTAGTCATAGGCCATAGGCCCTTAGGGCATTAGCGCACTTATCCATATCCAGTTCGTATTCGATTCGTGTTCGCTTCTGCTATGCGATTCAGAACCACACGATAACCAGTTGTTGAACGATTCGGTTTGTGATCTCGTTTCGTCTTATGATTCACGCAACGAGAGAAAAAGAGATAACAAACCGAATTGATCGACAACTGGTTATCGTATGGTTCTGAATCGGGGAGCTGATCCGGTTTGGCCATTCTAGTAATTGTATGGACGTTTGTGCACACAAGCATGTACGGTTCGTATTCGGTTCGTATTCGATTCGTAAATTCTCATTTCGAGTCGTTTTTTGACTGATCAAAACCGAGTCGAAGTGGTCGCCATAAAAATTGAACTTACGCTTGTGCACTGCACTCGGTTCGTATTCGGTTTCACGGATGAAGAATGAGGTACGGGATGACAAAGCACACGCTGTGCCGCCGCTCGCAGCGCGCGGTCGCCCGATCATTCTTCGCTTCGAATACGAATCAAATACGGATAAGTACAAACACTTGCACGTGAATTTCCCGTCAGTCTCTTTCACGTATCGAATACGAATCGAATAAGAACAGAATGCGGATAAGTGCGCAAACTGCTTATTACTTACAGAACGAAACTCAAATTTTGATCCCTGTTTAAATGTGGTTTGAGTTGAATTTTAATTTTCGAATATTCCTCAAGCATCTAAGCATATTAGATTCATTGATCACAGTTCAGTTGCAGAGTTCATATTTATTTTAAACTCAGTTGTAGATTCCTGCTTGCGCAGAAATTTGATCTTTTATCTATCACGCTAGTGTGGTCGAGACTGCGCTTGAACATAGATTTCCTTGCTACAGGTTATATTGCTGTCGAATTTAAGTTTATAACTATCACAAAATACAGCTGAGTCTAGATTGATTATCGTATTGAAATAAAACCGATGTTCAAGTAACGATTCTATGCTTGTGATCAGGTGATTCAAGAACAAACAGCACTTTCGGAACGTTTTGTAATAGGTATATGGATCAGAGACATCCTTAAATGGCCGCAAAATTATTCTTAATCTATTATACCAGGTACAATTTTAAAGCGATCTTACGATTAAAGGTCAGATCAGTTGTCTGACTAGTCGTGCCGATCATAGTTTTTAAATGCCAAAGCTTCGGCACGTTCCACAAGGGCAAAAATGTTAGTCCACCTTTCTTTTAGGTACAACAAAAAAATGCAATAACCTTTCGTTGCTGTATAAAAATGTCGAATAATGTTTGTAGAATTCGGATATTTGACAAAGCTGTTTGTGCACACAGTTCCGGAAATAATAGACGACGGAGTTCGGCGCGCTACAGTTTTACATTTTCAATTTTTACAAACATAGGTACCATAGAAATCGAAATAATAAAGATTCAAATGTTATCTATTGTCTTTTACTACGGGAACACATGTCACCGGTTTTCCGCCACCAACACAATCACGCCCACCATGTTTCTAGCATTCAATGCAAAATAAATTAATCCTAAAAAAAATTCGCTGCTAGATAGTAATGCTACAAAATAAAAAAAATTGTGACTCGGCGTCCAAAACAGCACTGATGATCAAGCAAAAGGTTTGCGCATTTGTGTCTACGAGGTACCAGCACGAAGCAACAAGTTCTTGCGCCTTCGCCACTTCTATTACCTTTATTTGGATTTCTATGGTAGGTACCATAAAATTCTAAATAATAAGGTAATAGAAATGTTATCTACTGTCTTTTAATACCGAAACGCGTGTGTCCGGTTTACCGCTACAAAACAGCAATTACGCACACGATGTTTCTAGCATTCGATGCAAAATAAATTAAACCTAAAAACACCGCTGTTAGATATGCTGCAAAATACAATTTTAGTGAATTTGCGTCCAAAACAGCACTGATGATCAAGCAAACGGTTCGCACACTGGTTTCCTACGGGACCGGGCTGACAAGTTCATACACCTTTACCACTTCTATCTTCTATCACCTTATTATTTAGATTTCTATGGTAGGTACCTACCTAATAAAATATACTAGGATTTGAATTAAAGAAATGCTATTTACACAAGTCTGGCAATTAACGAAGTTTAGTTTCCAAGAGCATACTATTTAAACTATTCAATTTTATAGTGCCTAATTATACTCATGGATACTCGTATATGAGATGTTATTATGCATACAAATTGGGTAGGTACCTGCCATCGTAATTACCGAATTCATTACTGATTACCATATCCAATTACCTATTAAGATTATGGTCATTCACAGTATAAAATAAAATAACAGCTTCAGGAAATGACTCAATTATTATTTTTATAGTTAAAGCTATAGTCAGTTATGAGAATCAAATCAAGTCATAGGGATAAAATCCAAGCCAAGAGTTTGATTCTAGTATACTCAATGCAAAATGTTAGACTATAATGTCCACTTATTTAAAACTGTACTACAAGTCTTATCTCTTAGGAATAAAGATCAAAATCGTGTGTCACAAAGATCAACTGGGATGGTGCATTGCTTGTCTTGTTTTGCACACATGCCTGTGTGTTTTGATTAACATGTGAACTGTTGAATAGTTGCAGATAGTATGCTAGCATTGAAAACATTGTTTCATTGATGTGAAGTTCACAGCATCCATTGAAAACGAATTGGATTAACTTCTCTAATTAGCTTTTATCTTTGAAATAAGACTAAGTTTTTGAACTGTGTAATATGCCAAGTATTTCTATTATACAGATTTGACAGACAATTAAATATTTTGCTAAACACATGGAGGATCTGTATTCAGATCTAAGCATTAGGTACTATATTTTTAAAGCATACAAAGAAGTTGGCATTTAAAAACAAACCATCCATATGAAAACGAGGCAATAAATTCTCTATAAAAAACTTCAAGGACATAAAAATTATATAATTGTATTATAGATTGATTGGGTGTTTCTTATATATTATAAGTAAGTATTTACAAAAAAAAAAATATAAGTATTATATCCATTGTCTAGTACCTATAGCACAAACTCTGCTTAGTTTGGGACTAGATGGTGCTGTGTAAAAATTACCCAAAAATATTTATTTATAGATTTGGACGAAGCTAGTCATAAATGAAATGTCATATTGTAGGCCTTAATCGATTTCTCTAGTTTTGTATTGATGTGAATATTAGCTCTAGGTTATTGCTGGTAACGGAAGCTCCCAGATATCATCATCATCATTTCAGCCGAAAGACATCCACTACTGGACATACGCCTCCCCCAAGCATCACCACAACAACCGCCATATCATCCCAGATATAGTTTAATTTAAATGTAGACTGTATTTTAGTTACAGGGAATAGGTGTATGTGTGTGTCTATAAACAATAATAAGCATATTATTTTATTTTCTTACTGTTATCTTGGTTTGTTGATCTGCAGACCTTGTGTCAACAAAAAAGATAATATATTGTTTAAAACATTTATGAGTGTAATGGCATTGGATAAATTCACTATGAAGTTTATTATTTATTTGTTCATTGATATACATAACAAAATCAACAACAGTTACCAACCAACCACCACCATTTGTTACCAACAGTTAGTGAATTTAAATGCTGTATAATTAAGTTATTCTAAAATAGTGTAACAGTACCAGGGTCAAATGAAACAATGATAAATAGATATGTTATATTAGCCTCTGACACTATTATCAGTAAATAGCGGGCTGCTATTTTATCCTCATTCAGAAGAATGAAATACTAACTGTTTAGTTACAAAACTATAGCTCTTTTGTTTTATAAATGCTACTGGCATAAACAGGAAATAGTTAATTAATTGCTTATTAAATTTCAAATGATGTTAGGTACCTAATTAACTTTAAAAAAAAAAAACAAGATTAAATTAGAATAGTAAAATAGAATGAGTGCCTTTCAAATGTATTATTTATTCTAAGTATTGAGTTATGCCATGATATGTAACTTATTGACAGACAAAATAACACCGTATCTGTTTTCTGTGAATCTTATGAATAAAAGAAATCAGATATTACATATGGTGTTGTAAGACCGGTATTCTGTTACTTTGGAGTTACTTCCTTGATATCAAGAGCAAACAACTTTCGCTGCGTGCGCCGCCTGCGCGCGCGCCCCCTCGCCTGAACAGCTGGCGCACGCGCCCCTTGCGCTGCTCACCTATGTACCACTACCCAAATGTACCACCAGCAAGCCAATTACACCTACTGCAACATTACGCAAGTCTAACACGGCCAGAACCCGGTCAATCACTCAAACAACCAGCTTACACTCCAACACTACCAGTGTCCACGTAACACCTGAAACATTTTTTTGTTTACGAGTACCTTGTACATGAATAAAAGAGGAAATACTCACCGATATGTTTATCGCTCCAAATCCCAAACAATATAAAAACTGTCACTCACACGTTAGAACACAAAACACAGACTATTCACCTCTTGACATCTGACATTGTTCATAAAACATAAAGAAATATCACATTTATATTTCACCATAAAGACGTAGGGATAAAGCGTTATCATAAAAACAATAAGTTATAACAAAAGTTGAGCAAAACGATCGCAAAATAACTATACAAAACGTAAACAGCTACCTACTTTGACAGAATCATCCAATAAACTGACACTTGTTTTGCAGTTGCCAACTGCAAAACCACTTTCGCCTTCAACCTCCTTCAACGAATGCGAAGTTACCAACATTCAAACATTAAAATTACGCAAAAATAATTTTCTTTACAAGGTTACACAAAAAGTTTTTACAACTAAAACGCTGGAACTTCTTATTTCCTTTTTTTTGTGAGTTGTGACATTTTATCAAAAACGCCATCTAAACAGAACAATTTTGTCTATACTAATATTATAAAGAGGAAAGATTTGTATTTTTGTGTGTATGTTTGTAATGAATAAACTCAAAAACTACTGTGCCGATTTAAAAAAAAAATCATCATTAGAAAGCTACATTTACCCTGAATAACATTGGCTATATTTTCATGTCCACCCGTGCGAAGCCGGAACGGGCCGCTAATATAAAATAAATCCTCGTCTTCAAGTGGTAAACTAAATTCTTATGTATTGACATAAAAACGAATACCTTCACTAAAATTATATCAAGCAAGTCTATTTAAAATTAACATTATGCTGAATAATTTTTGCTGTACGCAACACCTTACAAAGCCTATTAAATAATCCTTAATAAAAATATTCAGATATATAGATATATATATATATATATTTTTTTATATATTTATATTTTCCTTTTTCGTACTGCGAACCAATTCACTACCCTGGGCTGCGTTCAGTTAGATCACCCGTCGTCGTCGGACGGCCGGACAACTACGCTCGGAACGTTCATGAAGTTAGAGTAAATTCTAACTTCATGGGAGCGTTCTTTGGGCGTTCGTTTGTATGATCGCTCCTCAATCAAGCGTTTATCACTGTTTAAAACTAGTTTTGAGTTGGGATTTAATTTTAGAACATTCTTCAAGCATAGATCATTGATCATAGTTCAACTGAGTTTAGCTTTATTTTGTACTGTCACCTGTTTCGGTATGTGAGCAAAGATTTGATCTGTAATCCTAATCACTCAAGTGTGATCGAGACCACGCTTGAGTAGAGATTTCTTTCCTATTTCAGGTAAAATTCGAGGGCTATGTTATTGAATTGTAGTTACAATTACCGTATTGGAATAAGACCGATGCTCAAGTAACGATTCTAAAGTACATAAAGTAGTGATCAGTTGATTGAAGATCAAACTGTACTTGAGTAACGTTCTGTAATAAGGATCTAAGTAACTGAACGACTATTGAACGCTCCGTGCTGTGCGTCGTCGGGCGTTACTGAACGTAGCCCTTGTAAGTCTGTGTGGTAAGTGTAATGCAGTCTGGCAACTTGGCAACCCCAATATATCAGCTGTCATTTTCGTCGTCATCAGCAATCTGTCATTTCGGTTGACTGTTATCTCTATTTTTGTGCTAAAAATATATATTTAAGAGTGAGAAAAACTTTCCTTTGTGTTTACAGTACATAATAAACCGTAAGGTGGCGAGAATAACTTTACTACAATGTCGAAATTCGAGGAAAATCCGTTTAGTGATCCAACCATAGACAACCCATTCGCAGTATGTAGTCCTCCGCTGATATGAAGATTAAGTTGTTTTTATACTTTGGATGATATATCGTTGATCTTTTTCAGGATCCCTCGGTGCAGCAAGTTGCCAGAAGTACTAATAATGCGACACGTGGCCTCGATGATTATAATCCCTTCGATGGGCAGCAAAATGCAAATCAAGCTACGGTAACTTGTTCATATTAGTCACTAGAGTGGGATTTTTTAGGTGCCGATACGACCAACGGTATCTTCGGTAGATATCGGAGTAGCGTGACGAACCTGTTTTGATTAATGGCTATTGCTTAACATGTATTTACTTTTCTATGTATTGCTATATTCTTTTGCTAAGGGCTTGAGCAGAACTACTTTTTGTTGATGTATTTTTTGAATAATTGATTATGTTTATTACAGTCGCATTTACTCAAACAACATATAATCATCTCTTATTCAATTGATATACAAATGATTGTAGAATGGAATCAAATAAATCATTTGGTTTTAGGTGCAACCACCCCCACAACAGCCATCTCAGCCTGCGATCATGCAGGCCGTGTCTCCCCCCGTGAGTGGGCAGTACACACGGCCTGCCCAACCCCAGGCACAGGCACAACCACCTCAAAACTTCACCACGGCTGATTTTCAGGTACTTTGTAATTCCATTTCATTTCTAACAACCGAAATAAAATGTGTGGCTATTTCTTATCAATAAGGAAAAGTTTTTAGTTATATAAACTAAGTAACACATTTACCAGTCTTTAGAGATATAACTGGAATTGGTAGTAACAATTTTGTTATTACACCATACCATCATGTTATACTTATTTGCCTAGTTATATTACACTTTGCAACAGCTCCCATTCACAGTTAGTAATTTTATTTAAAACTATATTCAAAAGAGTATTAATAATGTACCTATTTGTTATTTTAAATGTTAGATACACCATTATAATTATGTAGATATTATTGCTTAGCAACATCACAGAATACATTGATATTTCTTAATATTGAGAATTTATTCTTATATTGAATATTGTCCTTTCCTTATCATTCAAACTTTTGTAGTATACACAATCAATATAATTTATTTTGTATATCCATATTGACTATTCTGTTTTGGAAAGATCTATATCCAAATTTAACTGTGGTAGGTTCTTTTAATTCCGATAATAGAGATAAATTAACAATATACAATACTCAAGTATTCTTTAGAAACAGATTGTTTATATTTGACAAGTAAAACAAATTGAAGAAATTAAATGTTTACACAGTATTTAAAATTAAATCTATTAATATTTAGTTTATGATGAAATCCATACTATATTTCCATGTCTAAAGTAAATCTAACATTCCAAAAAAATTGATGGAACTTCTTTTAACATCACCAGAAATGAAACAATAAAACGTAACATAGAGTAGAAAACACCTGCACATGTATATAAAGTGTTCTTGCATGTTAACTAATATGCACTTTGCTTTTTTCAAAATGCATAAAAGGAATTGAAGGTAAACACTTGTTAACATTATGAGTCATTTAATTATCAGTAGGTATCACTTCTTATCAGTATGACTGGTTAATACCATTATAAATCTTTCTTCGTTTTAGATTGATAATTAGATGTACAAAAATATAACTCTATAGTCAGCATCAAAAATATCAGGACAGACTGTTGAAAATGATCATAAATCATAATTAAACTTTATCTCAATGGTATACAATTCTTGTTAGTTACATTGACAGTTGTAGTGTCATCATCATCATCATTTCGGCCGAAAGACATCCACTGGTGGACATTGGTCTCCCCAAAAAGGGGATATGCCATAATCGCCACACACATGCGGGTTGGCGATTGTAGTTGGTTGGTTAAATACTCGAGATCGCTGCTGCCCATCCTCTGGTGAATCTCTTACTCTACTTTTACGACACCCACCAGAAGAGATAGGGTGGTGCTATTCTTTGTATCAGCACCACAGGGATTGGAGTACAGTGTACTGTGTTTTTTTTTTATCCCTATTGAGCTTGCATTTGACTGCCACCTCACCTGATGTTAAGCGATAGTGTGGTTGACGATGGTATATGCTTGCTCAGCAAAAATCTATTCACTCAAGCCTTGAAGACCACCAGATTATACTTTTCGGGAAACATGGGCAACAGCAAGGAATAGCCCCTTCATGTTCATTCTGAAACACCCATTGTGTCTTTAAGATATTTATTTATAGCCTTTTTAACCGACGAAAAAAAGGAGGAGGTTCTCAATTCGACGCGTATATTTTTTTTTTTTTTTTTTTTTTTTTTATATGTATGACCACGCATAACTTTTTACAGAATGGTCCGATTTTGATGATTCTTTTTTTAATGGATAGGGTATATCTCGAAGTTGGTCCCATTTAAATTTCAAAACCAAAATCCACCCCTAAGGGTAGTAAAACAGGGGATGTGTGTTTGTTCACCCACTGAATTCTTACCTGTTAACCGATTCTGTTGAAACTTGACACACATAAATATAGTTCTAGACACTACGACATAATGGAGACCTGGAGTTAGATTTTAACAACAAAAAAATTAAAAATAAAACTTTTTAACAAAAAATTGAACCAACGAAAACAGAAACTGAAAAGCGAAAAATAACTAATTATGAGTCGGCGCCAAACAACCAATCAACGAAGATCATTAAATTACTTTAAATAAATAATAAAACAACGTCACATCAAATACAACGTGAAATTTTCAACGATAAACAATAACTTTCCAAAAATGCGTTCTCCGCTCGGCCACTTGCAACTTACACGCACTTTACTTGTTAAAAGTTCGTTTGGCGCCGACTCATAATTAGTTATTTTTCGCTTTTCAGTTTCTGTTTTCGTCGGTTCAATTTTTTGTTAAAAAGTTTTATATCAGAAATAGTAATACTTAGCAAAATATTTTTATCTACAGTAACTGGTTAAGAATTTTCTGTGTGCCTTCGGACAAAGGCCTCCCCAAGTCTTCTGCACTCTTCCTTATCCAATGTTCTAGTTCAGGTCCTACCATCAATCTCTATAATTTCGTCCTCCCAGCGTTTCAATGGTCTCCCCCTGTTTCTTTTGTTATTCTGTTATTAAGATATTAGTTTAATTTTTTTAGTTGTTCAGATCATTTTAACCTGAGAGTATTGATTAAATACCCAAAGTTTTGAACAGTATGTTTGTCTTCATATATTTGTTGCTGATTACAGTACACTCCGTTTTTTCTTACTTGTCTTATTTAGTAAACAATCTTGGCAAGTCTTTTTAATGCAATTCGGCAATAATAATTATTAAAAGACATTATATTAACAATTTTACACACTTAATAACATTTTTTATCTAATTACATGTTGTGCTAAACTAGTAATTATATTTTTAATAAAGAGATATGCCAAGATTGTTTACTAAATAAGACGAGAGAGAAAAAACAGACATTACAATGCTTAGTAGTCACTCACCCTGATAATTGCATGTTACAACTTTTAATTACTTTTAATTAACAAATGCACCACTATCAATTAACAAATGTGTACACAATCCCACATAAGAAATTAAAAGTCCGTCATCATCATTTCAGCCGAAAGACGTCCACTGCTGGACATAGGTCTCCCCTAAAAGGGGGGATATGCCATAATCGCCACGCTTGGCAGGCGGGTTGGCGATCGCAGTTGGTTGGGTAAATACTCAGAGAACGCTGCTGCCCATCCTCTGGTGGTGGTCCCTTAGTCGCCTTTTACGACACCCATGAGAAGAGATAAGAGTGGTGCAATTCTTTATGTCTGGCACCACACACAACAAAAAAAAAGTCCTTAGTAGTGACAATAAAGACTATTTTACAAACCCTATCATCCAAAATTGTGACTGTGTATTCCTTTTAGGAACAGTTTATGTCCTGCCATGTATAGCAATAAGCCATGTAAACAGATAGTAGATCTTAAAAAGCATTCACTGTTTTGTTGTAGTTCTAATATTTCATTTTGAAATCCACATGTTATTTTATTACCATAGTCTTTGTTCAAATAGAAAACCTTAGTATACCGATGACTTTTTATAAATCAGTAACCATAATATAAAAGAAAGAAACAGCTGTTTAACTCATTGAAGTCAATTTCCGTGGACAAAATGTATGAAAAAGTTAGGTTTTTTTTTTCGTCTTTTTTTAAAACAGACTGATCACATCCTTTTTTCAGATGGTAAAAAGTCACCCAGTATAAAGTAGCTTTGAATATAATCATTTTTTCAAACACAACTGCCAATTTTCCCACCGAAAGTGTTTGGCTATAATTGGCTTATATTGTTTTTATAGACACAGTTGTACACATTATAAAATGGCTCAATCAACCAACTAGCTACCAACTACTAACACAAACCGCGATTGAGACACCCACTCAATCTTGTAAATTCATAATTGCATGTGTAGGCGTCACTTTCCGCTTTAGATTAAACATAATCTCGGATCAGTTTCAATGGTTGTTTGAGCTCTGTGAGTAATATTAGCGCTATGAATGACCTGCAGAGAAGACAGGAGGAGTTGGAGCGTAAGGCGGAAGAATTGGCAAGAAGGGAGGCGGAGCTCCGAGCTGGGTCAGCCGGCCGGCGAAACAACTGGCCACCGCTTCCCGCTTTCTGCCCCATACAGCCGTGTTTCTACCAAGACATCAATGTTGATATACCGCTGGAGTTCCAGAGGATTGTACGCCACCTTTATCACTTGTGGATGTGTAAGTACATATACTATTTTGTATATATTTCATATTCTCGTCATTCAAACCATATGGCTAACCTAGATCCCAAAATAATTAAATTTTACTGTAAAAACAAAGAATTATTGTCACACATACAACAATATTTAAGTTTATTGTAATTATTTTGTTATTTATTTTGCTTTAAATAATTTACCTATTTCCATTAATTATGTAACGCCTGTAACGAGACTAAAATAAATTAGTTCAATTTTTTTTTCGTAAAAAATAATTTGACATTTAAAAAACTGTTAATGACTGATAATGTACCCGACATAAACGTGTTATTGAAATAACTAAAAAACTCTAAGGGCCTGTTCCACCACCTCCTAGTAAGTCCCGGTTAACTTATCTGGCAGATAATGTCATAGAAATCTTGTTCTATTTTTAAATTTATCTGGCAGATAGTGCCTATCATGTGGTGGTGAAACAGGCCCTTAGGTTTATTGAACTCATCAGTATTTTTTTTTTTTTTTTTTTATAGTATAGGATGGCGAAACGAGCTAAAAGCCCACCTGATGTTAAGCGGTTACCTTTGCCCATGACAACTTCAATACCGCCTAGGCTGTTGCCTAAATGGTACCGCAAGTAGGTTCGCCAAACTGAAACATGAAGATGGAAAGTCTCATGTGATTGTAATTTCACCGGCACCCTTCAGACCGAAACACAGCAATGCAAGCATAAGCAGTATGAACAACTTTTACTATGGGACCAACCTTGAAATCGCGAAAAAAAAATCGGCTGATCCCTGCATTAGTGTTCACATAAATCGACAAAATGTAGGGATCAGCTGTTATTTTTTGCGATTTCAGGTTTGGTACAATGACCCCTTAAGAGTTTTTCAGTTATTTCAATAACACGTTGTATATTTGATTCCAGTCCACGCACTCGTCCTGTCCCTGAACATAATCGGTGCCATGTCACTGATGTTCGCCGACAACGGATTCACGACATTCGGCCTGTCGATCCTGTACTTCATTCTGCTCACGCCGTTCAGTTTCGTGTGCTGGTACCGGCCGATCTACAAGGCGTTCAGAAGCGATTCCTCGTTTAATTTCATGGTGTTCTTCTTCATATTTCTGTTCCAAATCATAATCACTGTTGTGCAGTCGGTTGGATTCAGTGGTGGAGGTTCTTGGTTAGTGTTTTGCGTTTTCTAAAATTGAGAATATTCAACCTTATCCTTAGTTTATACTAAACCTCTTAAGGGGTCATTGAACTCATCCTTATGAACAACTTTTGCTGTGGGAGTAATCGTGAAATCGCGAAAAAAATATAGCTGTTCCCTATATTTTATTTACTCATGTGAACAATGTAGGAATCAGCCGATTTTTAGGGTTTCATCAGGTATCCATCCGTCTGGCCCTTATGAGGTTTAGTATAAACTAAGGTTGTATAAAAATATTGTGTTATTTTAAAGCCTACGATAAATATTAAAATATTGATGTGTATATTGCAACTACAAATACATAATTTATTACTATCGTGAGTTAAATTCATAATTATTAATTAAACGGTTTAACTCACATCCAAAATAAAACCCCTAGTCTACTAGTCGGGCACACCCGAATTACGTGAGTAAAACCGTTTATACAACTTGTTATTGAATTAACTGAAAACCTCTTAAGGGGTCATTGTACTCATCAGTATAGAGTATAGTATAGAACAACTTTACTATGGGACTAAGCCTGAAATTGCGAAAAAGAATTGATCTTACATTTGTGTTCACATAAATCGACAAAATGTCCAATGTTCCCATAGTAAAAGTTGTTCATTCATACTAATTAATACAGGAAGTTTTCAGTTATTTCAATAATTCATTGTATTAATAATTACCAGAATTATTTTTCAAAATATCCCTTTTTTAGACACAGACGGGACCCTATTACTCTCGCGTACGCTGTCCGTCCGTCCGTCCGTCCGTCCGTACGTCCGTCCGTCCGTCCGTCCGTCTGTCTGTCTGTCACAGGGCTGTATCTTTTGAACGGTAATAGGTAACCGGTTGAAATTTTCTCAGAATATGTGTTGCTATGAGGTGTATCACGACAAATACTAAAAACAAAAAAAAGTCAAAAAACAAAGGGGGTCCCCTATACAAGAAACCTCAAAAAATATGCATTTTTTTCAACATTTTTGTTTTTGCTCTATCTTCAAAACCGTGTTATATACCAGCGTCAAACTTGGTCAGATTATAGTGCATATTATGTAGTTTAGCAACAAATACTAAAAATAAGAATTCATATTTCGCGCACTGTACGTTGATGTCTTTTGATAAACTCTCGTAAATTAAATCAGTTTTTATGGGGTATCAGGTCGTTGAGAGGTACGGAACCCTTACTGCGCGAGTCCGACTCGCACTTGGCCGGTTTTTATGTCTATCGCTCTAATTACTTATCATTAAGGTTTAGCTCTTACCCTTTTTAGTTTTGATTAAATAAATAAAACACTTATTTGTAAATTACCTACTAAAGCAATCTTCTTATTACATAAAATAATGACTACATTATAGCAATTTAAAGTTTCTACAACAATTTATAAAAACAATTTGTTTGTTTTTACAGCGGACTGATCACCAGCATTGGCGCGTTCAAGACGAACATTGCTGTGGGCATCATCACATTGTTGGTCACCATAGGATTTATCATGTGTGTTGTTGCTGACGTCATGTTAATGGCAAAGGTGAGATTAACTATTCTATGTTGTAACTGGTTCTATCGAGTTATTCATAGCACAGCCAAGACTTTCGTACTCCCTTAAATTTTTTTTTTTTAAATTGCTGAAGTTTTATTCATTTGTAGCTTTAACAAGTTTATTGGTTAATTTACATTTTGTTAAATGAAGGTGCAGGTGACAAGTTAACATGTTTTGTGGTGTCAAGTGTTGTGTATTTTAAAACGTTTACACAGTGAGTGCTTCACTTGGTTTACTAAGCTTATGTACTTACTATACTTTTCACTTAACAACAGTGGCGACCGCATATTAGAAGGCGCAGCGTGGGTGGACCCCCCACAAGGTGGACCGACAACCTGATGAAGGTTGCGGGAATCCGTTGGATGCGGAAAGCGCTGGACTAGCCGATGTTTGGGGGGAGGCCTTTCGGCTGATATGATGATGATGAAATTTCAAACTTATCATGATAAAACTGACTAAGAATTTCGGGAAAATTCAAATTCAAATGGTTTTTATTTCAAATAAACCTAATTACAGGCACTTTTGAAACGTCAAGCTCTAGTTGCACGGTTCCACGGTTAGAAGAACCGGCAAGAAACTCCATGGATGTAATAATAATAATAATAATCCTCTTTATTCCACAACAAGATTACATAAATTTCTTACGGCCAAAATTAATATCCTATATATCCACTATTTACCCTACTAGAGATAGAAATTTGATATCTTTTTTATGAAGCTTATGTCAAATTTTAATCTCTAGTATGGCAAATCGTGGATAGATCGGATATTAACTCTGGCCGTCAAAAAACTACTTATGTGTTAGTGTACAACTGGCGGTCTACTATGTCTGGATCAGGGGTGTTACGGATATTCGCATCCGCATCCGCAAATGCGGAATATTTGCATTAATTCAGACATCTTCATCCGCATCCGCATCTGCATCAATTAATGAGGAGCTTTCACGGATGCGGATTCATAACAACAAACTTGAACAAACAACTCAAAACTACTACTCCTACTTTCCAAAGTACACCTATTAGCATCGCCGACCACCTAGACCTTCTTGGCATGGAGTTGACAACTAACCTCAACTTCGGCACCACAATCGAGGCAAAGGCTCAAACTGCGGCCAAAAAGTTGGGCATTCTTAACAAGGTGAAGCGATACTTCACTCCTGGACAGCTTTTCACTTTATATAAAGCTCAAGTCCGATCGTGTATGGAGTATTGCAGTCACTTGTGGGATGGCTCCGCCAAATACCAGCTTGCGGCTCTTGACTCGATTCAACGCAGAGCTGAGAGGTTAATTGGTGATGAACTGTTAGCAAAATCTAAGCTACAAAGCTTAGCCCATAGACGCACAGTTGCTTGTTTGTCGGTGTTCTACAGGCTGTACTTTGGGGAGTGTGCGCAAGAGCTCCATGAGCTTATTCCGCCATCTCCTTTCTTTCATCGGACTACACGCCGCACTGCAGGATATCATCCACATTTGGTGGAAATCCCCACTATCAGGACCAAGCGCTTTGAGAACTCTTTCATAATGCGCACAGCCAAGTTGTGGAATTCATTGCCGGCATCTGTATTTCCGGGCACTTATAACCCTAACGCCTTTAAAGCTGGAGTGAATCGGCACCTAATAGGTTTGCTCGCTCCATCGTCGACCACATCCTGACAAAGCTGTCTAGATTGTGGTCAAGAGCAGATCTATAAATCGTAAAAAAATAAAAAAAAACAAGTCATGACATGTACAGAAAGTAGGCGGTGCCGGAGTGGCACGTGCCTCGCGCGTTTTTACTCATAGCTATCTTCATTCGCTAATTTACCAATAGGAAGACACTTTGGGATTGGGTAGAAGATCGTCCTACACGTCATATTTGTTTCGTTTTAGTTATTGACGAGCTTTCCATTGTGGATCAATTACAGTGTTTGCTACTTTGTTTACTGTGTTATATTAATTGAAATGTCGAATAAAAAAACGATTTTCATTTATTTGTGAACTTAAAGTTGAAAGAACTTTATAAAATCTGAAATGCGCATCCGCATCCGCGTCCGCGGATGTTAACCGCTAATAATCCGTGGATGTCAAAATGTAGGCATCCGTGACAACCCTGGTCTGGATGTACTCTTTTTAAAATAGGTTATTGTATGTCTACTGCCTCGTAGGTCTAGTGGTTGCAAGCGCGACTGCTGAGCGTGAGGTCCTGGGTTCAATTCCCGGGTCGAGCAAAGTGTTATTGGGTTTTTCATTAGGAAATTCTCAGTAGCAGCCCGGAGTCTGGATTTGTGCCTGGTTAATGGCAATAGGCTCGCCCCCTATTACATGGGACTTACCACATAACTGGCAAAATGTGGGTGTAAAACCACGTGTGGGCGAAATAACTTTAGGATTTTGGTTGCTGCAAATATAATTAATTAATGTTAACTCCAGTTTGACTCACACTTGTTCTGTCTGCAATTTTTATACCATACACTATGTCAAGGGCTTGAACCAGCGCCCTTAATACAAGTTATTTTTATAACTTAGCAAGGGCTCTGGTTGCATCACCTACATGTTTTTTGTTAACTCTCAATAATAGTCAAGTATACCTACGGATGTTTAAAATACTTATGTTAACATTATTATCTTTGAAGAAAATAAATTGAAATTGATTATACACCTCTGCCTACCCCTTAGGGGAAATAAAGGCGTGATGTTATGTTATGTTATTGTATGTTTTGTAGGTCCACCGCATCTACCGATCTACGGGTGCTTCAATGGCGAAGGCGCAAGCTGAGTTCACGACGGAGATCATGCGTAACCAGCACGTGCAGACCGCTGCCTCCAGTGCCGCGGCCGCTGCGGTCAACGCACAGATCGCTAACGCCAACCGGTACTAAACAACGTATAGCATGTGAGTGCATACTCTATACCATGGTATAATTATATGTTTCACCAGGTACTCTCTTCCCATGACAGCTAGGTCACGTGGTTGCCCCAGGCCACAAGTACGGCCTGTTAGCGTGAAAGGACATTGATAAAAATAGCCTTAAACTGTTACAAAGATGAACAATATACGAAAATTACATGCGAATTCTGTCGTTTCATAATATATATTGTATTTAATGCGGACAGTAGAAGAACCATTTTTTTATATTTTAAGGAGTATCAATACATTAATGACGTAACCGGATAAAATTGTATCATCTATGCTATGATCTCTGTGTATCATCCATATTTTTATTTCGATACTCTATAGTCTATGATTCAATATTATAGACTCCTTTGCCAATGACAATGTAGGTTGTTTGACATAACAAAAAAAGCAAAACATGACATCAAAATAGCACAGATATCTGTGATTATATGTATCAAAATAGTAAATATTTTAAAAATCTAAAATTATATTTAGTGCTGTCCATGTTTATGAATGTATTTCAATACATTGTCTTCATTGAGTTGTATATGGTGAGCGTCAACTTTAATTTGTAACGCCAAAGGGCGGAGTCACTAAGGATCTTTAGCAATGTCCTTTGTTAGTTTGATGTGCTGCCACTATGTGTATAGTACATTACTGCAGAGGCATTGATGGACGAACGTGAAAACCATCAATGCCTGATTGCAGCCAAGGCTTGTATAGTGCTTTTCTCAAATAATGCGCGGAAATTCAAACTAAGTAAGTAGTATCTATAAATTCTAGAATCAATGACGAACAACGTTCAATTCAATTCAACAACCGCTATCTGCAAGCCAGTTCGAAATTTAAATAAAATCTTAGATAAGTATCCTCCTTGGTTACTATTTTTCGGAGTAAAAAGCTTGTTCCATTTTTAAATAACACGACAGATATGAGTTTTCATAGTAATTTATTTGGCCTTTGGCCGCTAAACAGGACATATATGATATATGTATGATCTTAAATTTAAATGGCCCATGTACATTCTACCATTACATATGATGTGCTAATATACATTAAGTTAAGTTAGTTATTAAGTTAATCTAATTCCATGTCTTTGAAATTCGTTTAATTTTGTGTAATAATGATAAAATTATGTTGTTGTTAATATTATTGGTATTATTATAACTGCAATGACTGTAACTTGTAACTATGGATGGATTTGCCTGAAATAAATAAATTTATTATTATTATATGGATTTTCATACTAATATTGCCGGCCGCTGTTCGCATGTATTTGACCAGTACAGATATTTCGGTTTATCTCGAAGAAGGTAGTCAAGATAATGTTCAAATTTCCAAGCATGTTTGAGAAAAATAAATTACCCAAACAAAATGCACTTTTGAACTAGTAATTTTATAAAGTTTCCTTTAATAACTAATTAGATGAATAACACGAGATAACAAATAGGCTAGTTAGGAATTTATTTTGTATTCATTATGAAAAATCTCCTTTATAGTAATGAAGATGTCACAATACATCTTCAATACAATAAAGGAGATTTTTTGCATTGATTGCAATGGCAACACTGATCGTGACGTAGCTTCGGGGAATCGCTCGAAAAGAATACCTGGTGAAACATATTATTATACCATGCTCTATACAATGTGTTATTGAAATAACTGAAAACCTTTTAAGAGGTCAGTATGAACAACTTTTACCATAGTAAAACCAAAACTGAAATCGCGAAAAAAATCTGCTGTTCCCTACATGTTCACATGAATCGACAAAATGTAGGGATCAGCTGGTTTTTTTTTGCGATTTCATGGTTGGTGGCATAGTAAATGTTGTTCATACTGAAGAGTACAATGACCCCTTAAGGTGTTTTCAGTTATATCAATAACATGGTGTAGATACGACAGACTCCTGCGCAGCCAGCACGTGCAGACCAACCCAGTATCAACTGAATTTAGTAAGTGCATACTACAGTTCCAAAGACAGAATCCTGAATATCCCGAACCTTCGATCAGATATACTATAGATACACAATCACCGCAAAACGGCGCCTACGATGCTGTTCAATAATCAGTCGTATGCACAGTTTCGCTTACAGCCGTTTCACGATGCTAAAATGTGTAGAAAAAATAAATAAAATCTATATTCCAAATGTGCAAACAAAAGATGTAGTGTCGTACTCGTCGCTGTCGTGAACATATTTCCAAGTACGTTTTATCGCGGAGACGTTTTTTGGGTTTGATTTTGTACAAGAAACATTTTTTGTTTTTTTGTTGTTTCTTCGTTTTTTGTGCATCTATAGTATATTTGATCGAAGCCCCGAACCGGTATATGCAGCGTCGGCGCAGCAATCACTGTGCAGATTGATAAAACCAACCAATACTTACCTAATACATACACATGTAAGTACGTACTATTTATATCACAACTAATTCGAGCAGATCTGCAACTTGATAAGATAAAAGGTATTTTAATTTTACCTGTTACAATAAAATTATAGATATAAAAAGCCGGCCAAGTGCGAGTCGGACTCACGCAGTAAGGGTTCCGTACCACCCATCGACCTGATACCCCAAAGAAACTGATTTAATTTACGAGAGTTCATCAAAAGACATCAACGCACCGTGCGTGAAATATGAATTTTTGCATCTCTTTCTTACGCAGGTGCCACCACATATGTCTATGTTTGCCCTATTTTTAATATTTGTTGCTAAACTACATAATATGCACTATAATCATACCAAGTTTGACGTTTGAAGTTAGTATGTATAACCGTTTTGAAGATAGAGCAGGAACAAAAACGTTGAAAAAAAAACATGTTTTTCGAGGTTTCTTGTATGGGGACCCCCTTCGGTTTTAGTATTTTTAGTAGTTGTTGTTCTTTAAAGGTCATAGCAACAAATATTCTGTGAAAATTTCAAAGTTCAAAAGATGCATCCCTGTGACAGACAGACGGACGGACGGACAGTGTAGCGAGAGTAATAGGGTCCCGTTTGGCACCCTTCAAATTCAAATTAACTTTATTTGCTTAAAATGTGGTACAGAGGATGGTACAGTCAACAAATCGGAATCATGACCCACTCAGCCGAGAATTCGTATGATATTGTCAAAACAGTAAAATTTTCTTCTTATTAGCATCGTGCTGCACTTAGGACATTTTGAATATTGAGGAAACTGCGTTAATACGGGTCAGAGGTCTATGCAATTTTGAGCTTTGTTATTAAACGCAATAGATTATTAATTGGATAAAAAGTTACGTTTTTGATAAAGCTAGAATAATGTTTTGAATTTCGAATTAACTGTCGTTCCGCATAGTTTATCTATAAAAAAGAACAAATTTTTGTTAAATTCAAAAACCTATACGATCTCTTTTAATTCCAGAAGAATATCAATCAAATTAGAAGAAACTAACTGTCACTGAACAATAAAATTGATAACAAGATCGTTGCCACGGAAATATCTTTGAGCGAAACACGACCTAATTGTATTAGAATGTTTGTAGAAAATTAAGCTTATGGTGGGTCATGATTCCATTTGGTTGACTGTACATTCTAAATAGGTGTAAAGACACATTTTGCCATATAATACACAGCATGCAAATTTTTACAAAATACGTTAATCAATTTAACTAAAGTAAGTAGTCATAGCTATCACTGGACCAATATTGGGTACGGAACCCTAAAAAAACTACTTTCAAAAGTATTTACTATGCTCTCTAGACTAGTAGTATACAGAAAATTAATATTGTTTCACAAAACCACACTATTTATTTACGTATCATTTTGCTTACAGATGAGACGGTATGGAATAAATGTTTCGCTCTGAGTGTGCACATCGGGAAAGACAACAACTTCATCAATCAAGATAACGATATGGCTTTTTCTGATATTAAAATGCATGTTTACATATTTTTCTCGGACACAGACGTTTTATCGCGAATTATTTGTATCGATTGCATTTTCATCAATACATGTATTTCTACCTCAAGTGCGATCAAAATAAATGATAACTTGGGGAATAGAATGTTCTCGTTACTTTTCATTGAGCATTAAATCCTAGAGATGAACAACGGCTGTCCAATCTGAAACTGTTCTATTTATTCGCACAGATAAGTATCATACCACTGCCAGGAGTGCGTTGTCTCGTTGAGAGTTGGCCGATTTTTTTTCAAACAGCAGATGATTATGTTTCAGGTTTTAATGCTTAATGTTCCTTATCTAATGACTACTCGCATTATCAATAATTATATTAACATATAAAATATATATCAGTTGTGATGTGACTGTTATACTAGACTCCTTTCTTTTCTTGGGTGTAAAAAGAATTATCATGGAGCCGAAATCTACGCACGTGAAGTGAAGTGTTGAATGAGTTCCAAGTGAAGTGTTGCCCCCCGAGCTGCCCCATTCCGACTCGCGTGTAAAAAATCCTAAGAAAATCGTGATGGCTGACCTACACAGACCAGTAAGCTTCAAGACTCCGCATAAACAAAGTTTTGTATTCGAATGCAGTCGTAAAACGTTGGTGGGGGCGGACGGCGCGTTATGATTGGCCGGCTCAAAAGTTCGGTGGTATGATTCCTTATGATTGGTGCCGCTAGCTGATTGAGTGACGTTCCGATTGGCGGAGGGACGTATGATATGCAGTGGTAGAGCATATGCGTTGTGACCGGGGGTGTCCAGCTAACCGGCGTCTAGAGGTTTACTGGTCTATGCTGACCTACAACGAGTATTTGACATTACTGAAAACCTCTTAAGGAGTAATTATACTCATCACTTTTACTATAGGACGAACACGGATATGTCGAAAAAAATATCAGTTGTTCTATACATTTTATTAATTTGTTAACAAAAATGTAAGGAATAGCTGTTTTTTTTTCGCTGTTACAGGTTTCGTCCAATATATCGTCCATAGTAAATTTTGTTCATACTAATGAATACAATGACCCCTTAACTAACTATAACTCGTTGTATATCTCCATAATCAGTTGTTTCCTAAGTATGGCCAGTGGTTTTTAACCGGTGAAAGGATCAGAAGTGATCCGCAAAGTCATCCGACATCAACGTAGTCACGATCCTTCGCGGTGATACATTTTGTCGACAAAGTCCCTTGAACGAATCCTGCTACATTACACGTACTTACCGCTGTCATCAAATATTGAGTGAAAGCGATTTTAGCCTTAATGGTGGTTCACCGGAAAGACTTCTGACTGTACTACATACCTCTCTAATAAAATAATAATTACCTAATTTAAAGTAATATTCACTGGCATTAGTGAGCCGTGATAACGTAAATGTTTGGGAAAATGGTCTCCCTCTACAAAAAGGTTAAGAACCACTGGTATACATGCTGAAATTTGAATCGCTTATTTCCCGAAAAGGGGTCACTGTACTCATCATTATGAACAACTTTTACTATGGGACCAACCCTGAAATCGCGAAAAAATAATCAGTTGGTCCCTACATTTGTGTTCGCTTAAATCTATAAAATGTAGGGACCACCTGATTTTTTTTCGCGATTTCAGCGTTGTTCCCATAGTAAAAGTTGTTCATAATGATGAGTACAATGACCCCTTTTCGGGAAATAAGCGATTCAAATTTCAGCTTGTATAATAAAAATAAACGTCGTAATGATAGGTAGTCTGTTTTTTCTCTCTTCTCTTATTTAGTAAACAATCTTGGTATGTCTCTTTATTCATATAACTACGGATAAAATATTATTACAAGTTCTGCACATGTAATTAGGTTATCAAATGTTATTTAATGTGTGAAATTGTTAACATAATGTCTTTTAATAATTATTATTGACGAATTTAATTAAAAAGACAAGTAAGAAAAAACAATGTAGAATACGTAGCTTTCGGCTTTGTGACGAGTCTTTTTACACGCGAAATTAAAATTACTTTAACGTGACGCTCTACAGGGTGCCGCCTAATGGCCAAAATTAATATCCAATCTATCCACGATTTGCCCTACTGGAGATAGAAATTTGACATAAGGTCCATACAAAATACGTCAAATTTTTATCTCTAGTAGGGCAAATCGTAGATAGGTAGGATATAAATTTCGGCCATAAACCTGTTGTAAATCCTTGTGTTAAAGTGAATAGTTAGCAGTTTTAACGGCCAAAATGTCATATGGCTGTGTGTATGGAACGTTATTTAACAATTATTTGAACTTATTTATGCAAGTTTTGGCGTTTGAGTTACTGGTGTTGATTCTCTTGTTCACGAACTAAACTTATTATAAACTATCGCTCTCTTGTACTAGTAGTAGATACAAGAAAGGGATGGCAACAATTTTAGAACTGTCAAATTAGTTTGTGTTACATTTCTTTGTATTTTAGTCGGCACGTTCCGAGATCACAACTAAACTTTATGGAAATTTTAATTCAGACAAATTTGACAGCTCTAAAATTGTTGCCATCCCTTTCTTGTATCTACTATTAGTAAAAGAGAACGATAGTTTAAAATAAGTTTAGTTGGTGAACAGAAGAATCTACACCATTATAAAATAAAATGTATAGTGCAACATATAATAGAGTTTTAACACCAATAGATTTTTCAAGGGCATGGTTGAGTTTCAGCCGTTTTTCACTGTTGTCATAAAATCTATTATTTAATCTTAAAATGTATTTTAAATTCAGTAGTAAGATTATGTTTCCATCCCTATTCTTTGTCGCACTGTACTTATTGAACAGCATTTGATTATTTTATTATAATAATGATTACGATATTTATGAAATAAAGATATAATACGCCACGATTTAGTTCATTTGCTAGCTGTAACAATTATTTTTAATCGACATGAGCTTACAAATGCTTTAAGATCTACGTACCTACTAAAAATTGTGGAGTTTTCATATAAATAGTATTTTACCAGGGTTTTATAATGGCTGAATAGTTGATTACGTATGAAGGCGGTTTTTATTTTTATAATACAGATATTGATTTACAATTTTACTTATTTTTCATAAATTAACTGATTCTTGCATAGCCTTACATGTATCTTTGTGTCGATACATAATTAATTATTATTAAATTGATTGATAACTAAAATGATTGTTCGTTCGCAATGTTGACTGTTTGTTTTTAAATAGATAATGAATTTATTCTCGTTTGTGTTAACATTCCAAAAATATGTGTAAATATCTTTTAAATGAATATCTAAATTTGAAAACTAAATGTACCTATATTGATAATAAATTAAATTTTAAAAAAAAATACGAAAATTCAAATTCCATGTAATGTCGCTAATAAATGTATGTATTTGGACCATTTACTTAATCGTTAGTATTTCCAAGTGTGTGACTCCCTCTTGCCCTGTGTTGAGACTATTAGATGCACAAGACTTTCGATTTTAGTATTTATCGTTGTATAAAATAAAATAGTGTAAGTTGTTAACATTTAAGCATATTAATAACTAGTCAATGGACTAAACAGCTTCGGAAACTAACTAAACAAAAAAACAGACCGCTTACGAAATTGTATCTACATAAATACGCGAGTGCGCCCAGTATCGGGGCGCTAACCCCGTATAGTAGGAATGTTATGTATAACCTGGGCCTAGCATAATGTAAATTATTTACCAGACCGTCCTTACCCCAGATAAATGGTAAGCGAAGGCGTGTAGATTTATCTAAATGTTTAACTGTTTTGTAACGATTAAGTCATGTTATAAACTTATGATTAATAATAAATATAGTTTCAGAAGTTATTCTTTTATTTATGAGTAAGTTTTATTGATTATCTACACCATGGTATAATAAGATGTTTCACCAGGTATTCTCTTCCCGCGATGCCTTCAAGCTACGTCACGATCAGTGTTGCCATTGATTGATATCTTCATTATACTTGAGGAGTTTTTTGTTTATAATGAATATGAAATAAATTACTAAATAGTCTAACTATTTGTTATCTCGTGTTATTCATCTAATTAGTCATTAAAGGAAATTGTATAAAATTACTAGTTCAAAAGTGATTCTTTATAGAAGCAAGTAAATGAAAGAATGCATTTTGCTCAGGTAACTTATTTACAAAAAGTCAAAGAATATAAAACACTACGTTTACAAAGTGACAGCACATCAACAGCCCGCTATTGGCTCCACAGCCGATGACGTAGTACGGAGGCAATCACGTGACCTAGCTGTCACGGGAAGAGAGTACCTGGTAAACATCTTATTTTACCATGATCTACACATTTTAAATTAAAATGATAACTATTATTAGTGTGCAATAACGGCATTCGTCGAAGGGTCGGCACTCGAAGTTGTAACGGAATATGTCTACCTAGGGCAGGAAATTCAGCTTGGTACACAACTTCGAGAAAGAAGCCGACAGAAGGATCCGTTTGGGCTGGGCAGCATTTGGCCAACTTCGCCGTCTTCTCGTCGCCTATACCGATAAGTTTTAAGACAAAGGTCTTCAACCAGTGCGTCCTGCCTATCATGACTTACGGTGCCGAGACGTGGATACTGACAGCTGGGCTATTCCACAAATTCAAAGTCGCTCAGCGAGCTATGCTTGGAGTTTCTTTGAAGGATTAAATCCGTAACGAGATTATCCGGAGAAGAACCGGAGTGACCGACATAGCTTGTAGGATCAGTAAGCTGAAGTGGCAGTGGGCTGGCCATGTCTGTCGAAGGAACGATGGCCGCTGGAGCAGACGAGTCCTTGAGTGGAGACCGCGAATCGGCAAACGCAGCGTAGGGCGCCCAACAGCCAGGTGGACCGATGACTTGATGAAAGTAGCTGGGGGGGGACTGGATGCGGAAGGCACAGGACCGAGTGTTGTGGCGCAATTTGGAAGAGGCCTATGTCCAGCAGTGGACTGCGATAGGTTGAGTTGAATAATGGCATGAAAGAAACAAGGCTTATGTACATAACTCATTTTAATAAGAAAATTCACAATTTATCCTATTCTAGCTTTA
This sequence comes from Asteroscopus sphinx, assembly GCA_949699075.1. Lineage (NCBI taxonomy): Eukaryota > Metazoa > Arthropoda > Insecta > Lepidoptera > Noctuidae > Asteroscopus > Asteroscopus sphinx. The sequence goes on from OX453016.1 coordinate 7,327,074, forward strand.
AATGATTACCCCTTGTGTTATCTATGTATACCTATAATTAAATGCACGCAAACTCACAAACCTCAAAGGGGCGGTGTCTCTGATCTTAAATTTTACTCGCACAAACACATTCACTGTGCAAAACATTCGTTGTTATCAAATACAACATGTTGCTCTGCATTCGTGCCATATTTAAGGAGGTGACTATACCACTGATACTGAACACGAATCAGTAAAAAAATCGATTTTTTTTTTTTTTTTTGTTAAATACCTATTTGTAAACAAACAAATTCCCTCCGCTCCGTGTGTCACGTGCGACACAAAAACGATGCGTGCGACACCACCAAAACAATTTGCAGGTATTTTCACCCTTTGACAATGCCGTTGATGACTTATTTTCCGAGTCGTTCGGGATTTATTGTCGAACCCTTGCTATGTTTCTAAGTGAAAATTTATGTATTAAATAATCGTAGAATTTTTCAAGTATTTTTAGGTGACTAAGCACATTATTATTATTATTCGTCGAAGGGTCGGCACTCGAAGTTGTAACGGAATACGTCTACCTAGGGCAGGCAATTCAGCTTGGTAGACACAACTTCGAGAAAGAAGCCAACAGAAGGATCCGTCTGGGCTGGGCAGCATTTGGCAAACTTCGCCGAGTCTTCTCGTCGCCTATACCGCAAAGTTTGAAGACAAAGGTCTTCAACCAGTGCGTCCTACCAGTCATGACTTACGGTGCCGAGACGTGGACACTGACAGTTGGGCTAGTCCACAAATTTAAAGTCGCTCAGCGAGCTATGGAGCGAGCTATGCTTGGAGTTTCTTTGAAGGATAAAATCCGTAACGAGATTATCCGGAGAAGAACCGGAGTGACCGACATAGCTTGTAGGATCAGTAAGCTGAAGTGGCAGTGGGCTGGCCATGTCTGTCGAAGGACCGATGGCCGTTGGAGCAGACGAGTCCTTGAGTGGAGACCGCGTATCGGCAAACGCAGCGTAGGGCGCCCCCCTGCCAGGTGGACCGACGACCTAAAGAACGTGGCTGGGGGGGACTGGATGCGGAAGGCAGAGGACCGAGCGTTGTGGCGCAATTTGGGAGAGGCCTATGTCCAGCAGTGGACTGCGATAGGCTGAGTTGATTGATTGATTGAAGCACATTATTTATCATCCGATCTAGAAATATGGCACGATTACAGATCAACACCTTGTATATGTATTGCGAGCTCAACCGCACTGAAGGATCGCAGGATATACAGGGTAATTCAAAAAATACCCTTAGCACTAACTTTGTATGACCTTGAATAACGTTTGTCCTACGACTTATCATAATTTTAAACTTTTTTTCTTATACAAAAATATGAAAATATTCTGTAGAATGCATATTCTAGACGGACGACAAGGCCGCCCGTGATCGCGTCGCCGGGGCTGCGCGGCTAGTACAAAAATACAAACGGCTTGCGGCACATGGTATAATACGCAAATTTTACAGAAATCAAAGAAAAATAATAATTGGCTAATCGGTTTAGTTTTGGCCAATGTAGAACAAACGTTATTCAAGATCGTGATACGATTAGGAAGTTAGTAATTGGAGGTTTCGGGTATTTTCCGTTACTCTGTATATCCACAACTGGCCGGCCGGCTATCGCTTGTCAAGTATAGACGACTGTGGCGTTCAAAAGGTAGTCTTTGTAGTATAATGCTGGCGCTTTACTTCGCGTACATATATTTCCTAAGTATGCGTTTTATCTCGCTGATACAAAATAAACTTTATTCCAATAGGGATACAGTTAGGGCTGCCATGACCTAAATTGCCGACGGACAAAGAATTCCAAAAATTAAAATCGCATCGAACTTAACCTCCTTTTTTTTAATCCGTTAAAAAAAACCGAAATGTATTTTTACGAATGCAGCGAGCGTCCGTGTTTCATCGGACACTTCTTGAGAACCCCACTCGGTCTCCCCCCAAAATAGGACAAATCCAAGGAAACCCGGACAGATGGCAGCCCTAGATACATTTTGTATTGGCATAATAATGCTAATATTTGGACAAATACGCCAAGTGAAATGCCGGGATAAGAGCCGTTATCACAACCCACCCCAATCACCAAGCTGGGGGTGTCTGTTGGTGATCGATGAGGCGTGGCGTTAGTTAAGCAGATACTATGTTTGCGGTTGATTAGCGTGCGCATGCGCCCCCAGGCGGGCGGGGTCCTGGCTGGGGTAGTGCAGCGCGAGGGGCGCGGGCGGCGGGGGCACGCCCGGGACGCCGGGCACCCCCGGCACCCCGCTGCCCCAGGCGGGCCAGCCCCCGCCTCCGTAGTGGTGCAAGTTGAAGAAATCGTTCGGACGATTTGGTGGCGGCGGCATCTGAAGAAAAACAAGTAAATAATATTGTGAATAATCATTTCAAAATTATATTTTATCTTAACCTAGCCTAAGCCCGCGGCTTCGGCCGTGTTTAATTCGGTTATCAAATATCACATCCCATGGATACTGTTTATCTTCCCACACAGTAAACCTCAAGACGCCGTAAAAATAAAGATTTGCATGAGAACACAGTCGTAAAATAAATAAATATTTGGGACATTTTTTTTACACAACATTATCCAGTCCCAGCCTAAGCAGAGCTTGTACTATGGATACTAGACAATGGATATAATACTTACATACTTTTTTGTTGTAAATATATACTTATAATACGTCAAAGGGTCGTTCCTCGTGGTCCCACTACTTTGTCCAACTGGTGGGACCACGAGGAAATGTTGTTCCTCGTGGTCCCACTCAGCAGTGGGCCCACAAGGAATACTCTTTGCCGTTCCACGTGGTCCCACTACGTTGTCCCACTCAGCAGTGGGCCCATGAGGAATACTCTTTGCCGTTCCTTGTGGACCCACTGATGAAATTACTTACCAAAACAGGCTAAATTAAATAAAAATACCCCTGAGTTAATGGTTAGTTAATTGCATTTTTTTAGAATAATAAGTAGGATTAATAAGTGTTTTAACGAGTTCAATCATCATCATCAGTGACAACCACCACCTACCACCACCATACCCACCAGTGTCACCAGTGTACCCATTGCTGGGCTACAAATTAAGCAGTGAATGGACATTCCGGTAATAATACCTAATGCACCTGAGCGAAACTACGAACGACTAGGTACCCTATAGTTTATGTACTCCTAGTACTTTTCTTTGACGCATGGTAGTTTAGTAACGTATAGTTGTTATCCTAAAGCAGCGGTTCTCAAACATTTTTGGTCACGGAACCCTTTTGACAAGCAAAATACTTGACGGAACCCTACAATAAAACAATAGTTTTTAAAAGTGTATTCTTTATTATATAAGCATAATAAAAGTACAATGTAACAGTTACTAATTATTACTTACTTTAACCACATGCCAAGTACAATAATAGAAGATATTAAAAATGAAAAAATCTTAACTAATGGGAGGTATGAAACTGTTTTTTATTTTTCATCAATTGGTTGATATCAGGTTTGATAGAAGACATTTGAAGTCTCATATCAGGTTCGGCGTCCAGTCTATTGCGATATTTTGTTTTCGTGGCTGCATAGGTTGAGAATCCTGTTTCGCACAAATATGTTGTTGGGAACGGGAGAAGAATATTCAGAGCCATTCTGCCAAGCATTGGATATTCATCACGGATTCTGCACCAAAAATCGTTGAGAGGCGTCGTTTTGAACAGTGACTCCATACTTGTGTCTGATGACATTTCTAAAAGAGATTCATATATCTCGTTTGACATACTTTCGGGCTTTTGCAAGTTGGGTAAAAAAGGATAATGAATCCATGAATTCAGCTTCATTTTTGTATTATGTTCTTCGGGAAAATACTTTACAAAAGATGCGCGCATCGAAGTGAGATATTGGACCAATTCTTCAAACACATCATCTTGAAACATTTCCGAGTCGTTATCGCTAACAAACTCACTGAGTGACGTAAAGCTTTCTATTTCTCTCTTACCAACGCAAATAATCCAAAAATCTAATTTTCTTTTGAAGGCAGTTATTTTGTTATAGGCCTGGAACACTGTTGTCTGTTTACCTTGCAATGATAAATTCAATTCGTTCAGTTTTTGAAAGATATCCGCCATAAAAGACAATCGGAACAACCAAGTTTTATCATACAAACGGTCTTTCAAATTAAAAGAAACTGTATCTGCTGAAAGAAACATTTGTAACTCGGCTCTAAGTTCAAATAGCCTTGTTAAAGTTTTACCCCGAGACAGCCATCGCACTTCTGTATGGAGCAGCAGTGTTTTATGTTTGCTGCCATAATCTTCACACAATAATGAGAACAATCGGGATTGTAGTGGTCGTGATTTGATAAAATTAATTATTTTTACCGCTTCATCCATAACTAATTTTAGATTTGACGGCATTTGCTTCATCGCAAGTGCTTGTCTATGCAGAATACAATGGCTGGAACTACAATTAGGCGCTTTACTTTTTATTCGTGATACTGCTCCTGCTGTTTTACCTGTCATCGCCTTGGCCCCATCTGTACAAATGTCAATGCAATCGTTCCAACTAAGATTATTTTCTTTAAAAAATATGTTTAATTTATTAAAAAATTCTTCCCCGGTAGTGTTTGTGGGCAGCGGTGAACACATTTTTATTTTTATTTTTTTATTAAATTATCAATAATATACATAATTAAAATTAGTACAAAAGTACCACTTAAACCTCCTGGGTTTGAGTGTGGCACTTACAATTCATCCAATTCATTACATAAGCATGTCTTCTTCAAAAGAACGTTCATATGGATATCTCACGATAACCAGCAAGATAGCCAGACCAGTGACATCAGTTGACTCATCCATTTGCAAGGCGAATCGTGTTTTTTGTAGACGTGCAACTAGTTCTTGTTTGACGTAGCTTGCCAGATCATGGATTCGCCGTGAAACAGTATCGTTTGATAGCGGTACAGTAGAAAGATGCTTTGCAGATTTTTCATCGAGCATACATTTTGTTATGTCTAACACACATGGCTTTATTAAATTCTCAGCGATAGTGTGCGCTTCACCTGCTTGTGCAATGCGATAGCTAACTAAATATGATGCCTCCGTGGCCTTTTCATTGATAGTTTGTGTTACATGCATCATATTTTTTTGACTTTCCAATAACTGTTCTTTTTTACGAACAAAAAATTCTTTATTCTTGTCTTTAGACTCGGGGTGTACAGTTTCTAAATGTCTGCGTAATTTGGCAGGTGCCATGGAACTATTAGGAAGCAGTTTACTACATAACATGCAGAGAGGTGAGCCGTTGGAATCAACAAATCCGAAACTGATATATGATTCATCATACTTCCTTTTTTTCGTCTTTGAAACCGTGGAGCTTGACGTCGTGGCATCATCGTCTGGATCGGTAATTGCTGTATTCTCCGCGCGTACTGCTTTTGAACATTCAGCGTCATTAGAAGATGTCGTTGCAACACGTTTAACACCTTTAAGCCAACGTTCCATTCTTCTTTATTAATAATGTTACACGTCAGGATGGTAGGGTCAAAATAATGCACAATCGTTACTGCGTTTATGAGACAAAGTTTAGTCCAAAGAAGAAATGTACAAAACTGATACAATCAGAATACAGCGGGCAGTAGAACTTACAAGAAGGCAGCAGGCTAGCCAGCTTGTAAGTAGGTAGGTACGAACTTATCGCTCCGAACGCTAATCGTCAACTGACTGACGAGGCGCGACTTTTTTTATATAATAGCGCTTTTATACTTAGTCCTAGACTCGAACTCGAACATTCTCAAAAATACTCGAGTCGGCGCCTTTGATAAACAAAAAGCGGAAATAAAAATATAAATACAAAAAAATGCGTTGTAAACAATCTCGACTTTATGCTTTTGAAAATAGAGCCGAAAGTCGCTTGTTCACAACTATAGCGTCTAATTCAGAGGCGGCTTTTATTAAAGGGACTGCGCGCTCACAAGTATACGCGCGGCGGGCGGATTCAAAACGTTCGACCAGTGACCAGAGAGAGGTGTTTTGTTTTTTTTTTCTAAATTCTTGCGGAACCCCTACAGGGGTATCGCGGAACCCTAGGGTTCCGCGGAACACACTTAGAGTACCGCTGTCCTAAAGGTAAGAGCAGTAGGTACTCCATAAACGGTAGAACATGTAAAAATGTGAACATGGTACTACCAAGCAGTAGTACCACGGGTAAACTGGAAAATATGTCCCATGGTACTACCCACCTAAAGTAACCTGGATAAACTGCTCAAAATATCGTGTATTCCTGTTGTATCCACTACCCCCACCAGTGGGCCAACGGGAATTGATTAAAATAATATTAATTTATTTCCATTATCTCCACTGACGAGATCGAATAAATTATTTGATTATTGCCATTCGTCCCACTTAATGTCATGCTAACTTTAAACTTGTGATAATGACAAATACCATGTTTCTCGAACTTATAAAGGACATTACCAAATTTAGCCTTAGATACATTGCTCATATCTATGATGGTGCTATTGAGAATAATTTTTCTCACTACCTAGATCTACTAGTAAAATCTTTAATTCAAACTGGATCTAGTGGTAAGGTGAGAAGGTACTTCACGCCGGAATAGCTGCTCAATTTGTACAAAACACAAGTTCAACCGTTTATGGAGTACCTACTGCTTTTACCTTTAGGATAACACCTATATGTTACTAAACTACCATGCGTCAAAGAAAAGTACTAGGAGTACATAAACTATAGGCTGCATAGTCGTTCGTAGTTTCGCTCAGGTGCATTAGGTATTATTACCGGAATGTCCATTCACTGCTTAATTTGTAGCCCAGCAATGGGTACACTGGTGACACTGGTGGGTATGGTGGTGGTAGGTGGTGGTTGTCACTGATGATGATGATTGAACTCGTTAAAACACTTATTAATCCTACTTATTATTCTAACAAAATGCAATTAACTAACCATTAACTCAGGTGTATTTTTATTTAGCCTGTTTTGGTAAGTAATTTCATCAGTGGGTCCACAAGGAACGGCAAAGAGTATTCCTCATGGGCCCACTGCTGAGTGGGACCACGAGGAATTACATTTCCTCGTGGTCCCACCAGTGGGGCAACGTAGTGGGACTACGAGGAACGGCAAAGAGTATTCCTTGTGGGCCCACTACTGAGTGGGACCACGAGGAACAACATTTCCTCGTGGTCCCACCAGTGGGGCAAAGTAGTGGGACCACGAGGAACGACCCCGTCAAAGTCACAACGGTTTAATCCACCGTTATGTGTGCCATTTGCTTCAACAAATTACAGAAAAAAAACATTTATTGTGCGTGCAAGCAGTAACTTCAATAAGCTGTGTAAACAGCATGATTTTTGATATTTTTAATACAAGTGTGACCGCGGCTAGAAAGTGCCTTAACTTTTTTAATTAATAGGATAATTAAAAAAAAAATATATATACACATTCCATGTTTTTGTACAACCGTTTTAGTCATAGTTAGTCATAGTATATTAGTAATAGATAATTTTGTTTGTATTCTTTTCCCCTTTGATGTTCTCCATATTCTTGTCGGCAGTACTTTGTTCACAGACCATTTTTGTTTTACTCTATTTTTATACGTGGAGACTTTTAATTGGCTGTCAGTCTAGCACATTGTTCTTATTCTGTTTTCTTTAGCTGTAAGTCTTCCATACAAATTAAATAAATAAATAAATAATACTTAAGAAATACCAATGAACGTTGGTAGGGTACAGGGGGCGGATGGTGCATTATGATTGGTCGGCTCAAAAGTTCGGTGGTATGATTGGTGCGCTGCTTGCTGACGGACTCGTCCAGATTGGCGGCGGGGTGTATGATATGCAGTCCTATGCATATGATTTGTCACTGGGGGTGTCTGACTAATTGGTGTCTAGAGGCTTACTGGTTTGTCTTCCCAGGACAAAAAGTAGCCTATAAATATATGTTAATCTGGGTTTAGATCTATCTGAGTGCCAAATTTCATCTTCATCTGTTTCAGCTTGATTGAACAACAAACAAACTTCCATACTTTCGTATTTACAATACATATTAGAATTTGTACAATAATAAATCATCTATTTCAAATCATATAGACCATATTATTTAATAGGAATAAACTTGGCTGCTGGCTTCAGCACAGTCAGCCAGTGTCTAATAACTGCCTTAGCAGTCTTGAGCCATGACAGCAAGCAGACAGTTGACAATGACATTCATAGAAATCGAAATAATAATGTATGACAATTGACATACCTGTGGCGGGAATGGATGCAAGTAAGCCGGTGGAGGAGGCAATGTTCCCGGCAGGCCAGGAACTGGTTCCAGCATTGGCGTCGCTTCATTCTTCTCGTTAGCACCCTGGCGTCCTGGTAAAATATTTTTTTTTTTTGTTGTTGGTCTAAGCATTTTGAAACTTTTTCTGAATCAATGTTGGGCAAACAAGGATGGTCTTTCAGTACTTTCTCAGAAACTTATGTTATGTGTGAACCCTTAGACTGCCGAAACGTGGAGACATACTGGAATTTTAATTGTGACTGGAACTGCAATGCGCAGTTAAAAGGTTACACAAGATATTAAAGACTGTCATAGTTAACAAGGAAAATATAATTAAATTTGATTCAACTGTAATTTAAAAAATTAAAACATAAGTACAAGAAACTTTATCAATTATTTGGCTTATACTTTTAGGCCATTGTGGCCTTGTGGGTCTATTCCATTCACAACAGTTTAAGATAACAAACTCAATATTGAAAAAATCCTGATAGGCCACTTTGGCCCTCAAATAACAATCAAGAGTAAAGAACTGAAACAGTGTTATACAAAATATAATTATTATTAAAATACAAACCTTGAGATTTACCCCACTTGATAGTGAGTCTCTTGCCACCAATAACCAATCTGTTGAAGGTCTTCTCAGCAGCATGCTCTGCAGCGCTCCTAGTTGTATATTGTACAAAGGCACATTGTGCTCTAGGCACTAAAGTCAAAGATCTGGAAATAAAAGGCATGCAATAGAAGAGGCATTTGATGGCAGAAGTTAGTAGACAATGGTGTTGATTCTCTTGTTCACAAACTAAACTTATTTTAAACTATCATTCTTTTTTACTAATAGTAGATACAAGAAAGGGATGGCAACAATATTGGTGCTGTCCATTTAGTTTACGTGTTACATTTCTTTGTACTTTAGTGGGCAAGTTCCAAGATCACAACTAAACTTGTGTGGAAATAACAATTCAGACTAATTTGACAGTTCTAAAATTGTGGCCATCCCTTTCTTGTATCTACTATTAGTAAAAGAGAGTGATAAATAAGTTTAGTTCGTGAACAAGATAATCGACAATCGATCGTATAGCAAATAAATTGAAAATATAAAGTAAAGTTAGCAGCATGGCATACACATACATTGATAAATAAACTTTGGCACATTGATATCTACTTGCCAGCAATAGGCTGGCTGTAGGTACATAGATTTCTATACTATAATAGCAACATGCTGTTGCCATAAAAGCACTTTATTAAATTGTACTTTTTGGCTCTGTCCTATGGTCATATTCATTTATTTCGTGCACACAGGTTAAATCAAGAAATTATTATTAAAATACAGAATCTCCATGTCCCGCCGATAGGCCACATTTGCACATAACAATGGTGCTAGATGGTAAACAGGAAATGGAGTGCAAAATGTACTTTCTCCAAATTCATTTGTTTTTTTTTTCAAGTAATACACACCTTATTTCACCATACTGATAGAAGTGACCTCTCAGTTCATCCTCAGAAATATTATCAGGCAGATTGCCAATGTATAGCGTGGTAACAGTCTTGTCCTCAGGCGGAGGCAGGGCAGGCATGGCAGCCGCACGCCGCATCAACTTCTCAGCTACTGGGTCATTCACACCATAATATCTGGAAAATAAATAAATGAAAACATTCAGTCAGTTTTTAATGACATACCGAATTTGTGAGTAAAAATATTACAGGGAGAAAAGATACAAATTGAGGAAAGAAAAATAAAATTGCTCACAAGCCGGATTTGAACTTGCTACTCTTCACTCAGTATGCCAATAAGCTTCTGTGAACACTAGTGTTACGCTGTGTGCACCTGTGAGCATATTTTTCTTTCCACAATTTATATCTTTATATTTCGCTTTGTATGCATAAAAAATGCTAAAATAATTATTACAGAGATATTAAAAGAATGTATGTTTTTTTGCAATCTTGTGTTAGGTCATGCTGGCATAAATTTTAAATGTTCACTGTACAGACTGAACACTGAATAAACTGTTGACTAGCTACAGGGAATTTCATTTTCCCCAATTATTTTCAGAAATTTCTTTAAAAAGTAGAATAATCCTACCTGTCCTTGATGTTTTGATCAGCCAGGGGATCATCAGGATCTGTGGGCTTCTCGTGGCGATATGGACACTCCTCACCACGTCTACATTCCCCTTTCACCCAAAATGAACACACATGGGGTCTATTCCTCTTATAGTAAGGAGCTGTTCTAGCCAAACGTAACAATAAATCAGAAGTACCCTTAGACTTTAAAGCAGAGTTACTAGGTTGAGTTGCATCAAATTTAGACATTTGGCTATCTAAATTCTGGATATAATACTCTTTGTTTACTTCGTTCCGAGGAAGATCATCTTGTATTTTAAGTGCAGCATCTCTAACTTGAATTGGTAACCCATATTCGAGATCCAAAAGGCATGTCTGACATACATTCTTCAGTTTAGAACATGTTTGACATATTTCTGTCTTCTTGAAACGCATCCTTGCGCCAGGACACCAACGGAAAACAGTGAAGGGTCTCGCACATATTTTGCACTCCTTACCATATTTCTCTTTGGTCTGAAATGAAATTATACTTTTATTTAAATATGTACTAAAATCAGATTGTTTAATCTGGAGAATGTTTTAAATGATCAAAATCTTTCATACCATACGAATGTAGGGGTTATCTCCAAGACATGTTTGACACAAAATAGGGAAATCCTGTAAAAGAAAATAAAATAATTATTAGACCAGACGATAAACAATCGTTAAATTCATAAAAAGTGTAACACTTACCGAGTCTTCCCAATTTTGACGATTGTACGTGTTTGTTGATTTCGAAACAGCCATTGCAAATCAATCAACAAGATCTAGGCTGCTAGAGAAATTTACTAAAGTATATTTTAGTAACTAAGACAGACAACTAATTAACATAATCCACAAATATTTCATGGATTTTTTATTAAAAATTTCCTAAAATAATAGTCAACGTCGCCAACAGACTTAAGTCAACGCACAGACCACGGTGTTTGCAGTTCATACAAAAAATAATCTATTGGCAAGCAGCCTTCAGGTTTAGTTCCTGAGTGTATCAACAGATGGCTCTTTGTGTGTTTTTCAAAACCAATATATTTCTTTGTACGCAGAATTTCTACTATTCTTTACTTGGAGCTAAACCTTTCTTTTTAACAGAATAATGGGAAAAGCAAACTTTGAAAACACAAATATCAATAAAAAATTCTGAAATCTATATTTGCTCTTTAAAAAGTATTTTTTTTTGTAGGATTTTCAAGTTTGGTTTATAAACTTTTGTAAAAGTATAATGGATTGTCATTCTGTCATGTGTCATGGCGCCGGGCCGGCAAAATTGCAGTTTCCTTTGTAAACTTTAGTTCAATTTAATGTAAATGATGACAATTTATACTTTGATCCGTGCATACTACTTTAGACATTTATTCTATTTTGCTTCCGAACCGGACTTGATGCTATGGAATATGTACTTAGATATTGTATTCGCCGTTGGATTACCTACCGTAGTAAGTATAAAATATTCTTTAATAAGAACTTTGTCATCTAACTTGAGTTTGTCATAGAAGGGTGTACAGTATTATTACTAGAGAGACAGCTGAACAATAATAATAATGTCTTTTCATTTGCAGGTGAAGATTGCAGTATAATTTTGCATTCGTTTCCCAACCCTGTTAATGAAGAAGGCTGATTTAGATCCTGGAAATTGGTGGAGATTTTCTTGTTTTGGGTGGCTAATTTGTATTCAATGATAGAAAAGTATGTCTCAAACACTTTAAAACTAAATTTCATATAAGGAGCTGAAGATTAAGTGCTAATGTGGTTCCTACTTTGCACGCAAGGGCCTCTAAGGCGACACTCTGACCAAGGTATTTTTAAAAATATTTGCCATTATTTCTATGTTCACTACTACTACAGTTTTTAGTTATATGTACAGTCAGTTTCAAAAATATCAGGATGAATAGACTGTTCAAAATTATCTTTAAAAATCTTGCATATTAAAATTTATCTCAATGGAATAAAATTCTTATCAGAATGAGAACATTGGCATGACACTCGAAATTGCGAGTGTTTTTTAGGACCAAATTACTTTAGTCAATCATATTTGTCATGTACAGTGTGAGTGTTACTGATGTTTGCCGATATATCTGTGCCGATGCACAATATTTATTCTGCAGTACTGTACTGTTTTTTTTTCCTGCAACTCACCTTGTGTCATTGAGATATAGTTTATTTTTCTTAGTTATTCAGATCATTTTGAATAAATAAATAAATAATCAGTTTATTCTCTCATCACAATAGTTTTTAAAGTACTAGGTTTAGCTAATATGGCAAAAAAAAAAAAAAAAAATTGTCCGTTTGTCCTAATATTTTTGACCCTGACCGTTCATAGGTAGTTTCTCTTTTGCACAAGTTCATTTCAGACCAGTATTTCACCATTCCATCTATCCAATACAATACAATACAAATACTCTTTATTGTACACAAAAGAAAATAGCAACATATAATATGACTTATATAGAAGATATGTACAATGGGCGGTCTTATCAAGGTGATCCATCCATTTAACTTTCTTCTCTGTTACATGCTGATTTCCTTAAAATGTTTATTTTTGCTGAATAAATTAGGAATGAAAAACCTAATTGTTAAATGGCTAACATGGCTGGTCCATGGATCCAACCTGCGTCTCCTCGTTGAAAAGTTTCTTCTTTTCATCAATCTTGATAACATTTGTTGTACACAATATTGATGACACAACAGCCCTACTTATTTCTTAAACAAATCATGCTTTATTGAAAGTTAAAAAAAATACATGTATTTAATTTACAGGCTCACCTCATAAGAATGCACTGTCATGTGACTAGGAAGAATCCTACACTTGTCGAACCTTCCATATCTACGGGTAAAGCAATGAAATTCTGTCCATGAGGTAATCTTTAACTATCTTACTGTCAAGTGCATTTTTTTTTAGTAGTTTTATGACTGTTTGCTAAGATCTTTTATCCAAGACTAGTAAAACCAGGGTGGTAAATAAAACGATTTAAGTCATTGATTGAAATCATTTTTTTTATAAAAATCCATGATTTAAATCAAAGGACATTGCCCATTCTCTTAGGAGCTTTAGGCCCCTCAAAAAAAATTGCTATGTCACGGCGGTTTTAGTCTTATTTTGTAGACCAAGAATTATCATTTATTATTCTGCAAACGATTTTAATTTTTTCACCCTGGTTTAAGAGAAATCAATTTTTTTCCAACTCCATAACTGATTGATAAGTACGCTCCGTGCATCATTGGGCGATATAACTGAACACACCCATAAAGACATCTGGACATCATGTATGGTGTTGCAAGATATAATTATTTTGTTAATCGATGTTCAAAATCGATTTTGTAAGTATTTTTTAAATAACATTGGATTAGCTTTTCAAGTTTTTGGGTGTATTCATTAATATCGATTTAATAAGTAATATTTCAGTTAATTTAAAATGATTATAACAATACTTACAATAAATGCATAGGTATTTTAAAGCAAAGAATCATCTTATTTTTCTGTACAAAATAGGTTTTCAAAATATGTTTTGCAATTTCTTTTGATTTGACGTCATATGAGTGATTTTTTTATTATTTTTAATAAATTGATTGATTTTCGAGATTTAAAATAAATTGTGGAAATAAAAAAAAGAAATCAATCAATTAAGATAAGTCTAGTATAATAGCATCTGAAACACAGTAAAAGTGAATTTATAGAAGTATCGATATTTAGAATTGATTCTGATTATTTGTTGAAATAGTCTGATATCTGGCAACATTTACGTTCGGTTTGAATGGAGGATATACTTACGATTCAGTTTAATACATATTTATTATGTTTTTAATGCTAGGGTGAAAGAAATGTTGATCAAGAACAAATAAACATGAAAAAATATGACATAATTTCATGAGAAATAAAAACCGGCCAAGAGCATGTCGGGCCATGCTCAGTATTATAGGGTTCCTTAAGTAGGTGTACAAACGAATCAAATCGAATATTAATCATGGCTATTTTAGTTTTTGCAATAATCGGCAGCATTCGCCACTCAGAGCGTGTCAGGCGCTACTAACAGTAGCGCCATCTAGCGATAAATTCAAGAAGCCAAATTTAAGAAGAGTGTAATTTCAAAGTTACTTTTTGTGATTTTTTTAAATAGAAAGTAGCATTATTTGCTATGATAATTTTTCTTTAAGGTCAATGACCTTTGAACTAGGACGTTTTAAGTATTTTTCTGTTTTCTCTCTATAACTCAAAAAATTATAATCACATTATACTCGAAATAATTTTAAAAGAGAGTTTTCACAAAGTTCTATCAATGTGGAAGATTATAAGTTTCTACGTTGCATAGTTTAGAAATGGCAGGGGGGGGGACACATTGCAAGCCACTTTGGCGGGCTATATTTCGCAGATGGTACACCTGATAAAAAAGTGATGTATGAAACATTACCTTCATTTTAGTAGACCTATTCAATGATACCCCACACAATGGGGTGCAGCGAAAAAAATTATTTTTTCCCCATTTCACATGTATACCATACCACCCCTAAAGAACGTAAAAACTATTTTTTTATTCTTTTAAAATTGAGATCTATATGCAGACTATTTTTTAACAAAATTTCATTTACTTATGTTTATAACTGTAGAAGTTATTAAGCTGTAAAGGATTAGGACAGACGGACAGACGGACGGACATGACGAAACTATAAGGGTTTAAGGGTTCCTTGTAGGACTTCGGAACCCTAAAAAAGAAAAGTCGTGTTGTTCAACTGTGTACCATTTACCCACACTTGTAAATGTTAACAAGCACTTAACTTTTAATAATCCACCATTATTACACATTAACACATGAAGAAACACAAATTTTGAAAAATAATACAAAATCCACAACATTCTCCCGAATTTTCCTGCCAGCCAAATGCAATAATATACATTTAAGGATATCGCGAAAAAAAATCTCTTAAGGGGTCATTGTACTCATCAGTATGAACAACTTTTACTATGGGACCAACCGTGAAACAAATATAGCTGATCCCTACATTTTGTCGATTTATCTGAACACAATAGGAACAGCTGATTTTTTATTCACGATTTCAGGATTGGTCACATAGTAAAAGTAATTCGTCCCCGCCTCATCGTTTTCGAATCGACAAAATTTTCAGTATGTATAAACTCTGTAGAAAAAAGCCACAGACAATACTAAATACCATTTTTTTTTCTCCACCCCATAACTCCTGATTTCACCAGGTGCTGCCTGCCAGATCGGCGGTTTTTAGGGTCCTTAGGCTGAAGTTAGCTTAGCTTTTTGGTTGTAAGCCCTCTGTATATTTGAAAGGTTTATTTGGTACATAATTTTGCACTTGGCTTTACCATTTGTATAAGCATCTTGATTGTACGTTATTTGTCTGAATTTATGTAATAACTGGTTATCTTATTTTAACAGGTCTATTTAATCATCATCATCAGCCTATATTAGTCCACTGCTGGACATAGGCCTCTCCAATCGCACCGATCCTCGGTCACTCGCATCCGTATCATCACTCCATCGAGCCGGAGGGCGTCCTACCCTATGTTTACCGATTCGATTGAGTAAACCAATATCCACCAAAACCAGTGAACTTAAAAGCTTTCAGAAACAGGTAAATTGCTAACACTTCATCATCCTAGCTTTTTCCCAATTAAGTTGGTGCTGGCTTCCAATGTAACCAGATGCGGCTGAATACTTATCAGTATTGTACACGGAGTGACTGACATCAGATCCCCGCAACACAGTTTCTGGGTAATACCGACATTCGCAGGTTAGACCAGTTGTCGGACTTTCGGGCTTCTTTCTGATTACCCATAGCAACTGCCATAGATGTGCGTATGTCAACCGGGACCGACAGCTTAACGTGCTCTCCGAGGCATGAAGGGGTCTCAATGTGCAACAAAATGGTCACCCATCCATCCACGGACTGACCGCGGCAAGTGTAGCTTAACCTCTGGGAGGTTATCCATATTATTACCATCATACAATCTGCGCGGTTGCTACTTAGCCATGAGCCCCTAAAATTAAGGTATCTTCCAGATTGATCCCATTTTTATCAAAATACAGTTTTGATAGTGGGATCCATGTGGAACTGAGGGAACTCCTCAAATATTATAGGCATACATACACATAGTGATTTTGGTATTTTCATCATCAAATCAAGCATTTGCATTCAGAAAGTAACATTTGGTGAAAATCTGATATCCGGATATAAAGAAGGGAACTCTTCAATGTATCACAGCATATCATATCATCGGGGATTGTAGCAATCGCTTGTCTTTCTTTTGTTAATGCCAAAAATATAAAATAAACTTTTATATTTTCGTCGGTTAAAAAGAAAAACTGACTTCAAAAAGTATAAAATAATTTGTGTGAAACAGTTTAGGAAGTCGGTGTCAATTTTTTCTTAAATCAAACCAAATCATAGGCACCGACTTCCTAAACTGTTTCACACAATTTATTTTATTATTTTTGAAGATGGTTTTAACTTCTTTGTAATGTTTATTTTATACTAGCCTATGCCTGCGACTTCGCCCGCGTGGATGTCGTTTACCGCGCATCCCTCGTGAACTGTTCATCTTCCCGAGATAAAAATTAGCCTATATGTTAATCCGGGCTATGTTCTATCTATATGCCAAATTGCATTAAAATCCATTCAGTAGTTTTTGCGTGAAAGAGTAACAAACATCCACACAAACTTTCACGTTTATAATATTAGTAGGATTATTATCCTCATGTTTAAGATCACATTTTCTAATAATTGTCATTGTACTCATATCATAACCTTATACTCAATAGATAACCAAAAATAACAAATGACTTATGTATTTCCAGATTTAGCTGCACCTGCAAACACTTCAGGGGTAATTCTTACTTCCTTAAAGCATCCAGCTGCAATGACCAAAAATGGTACGTATTTGTTTCATTTATTATGTTTCAATGTATTGTAGTGAAACAGCCTCGTTGGTCTAGTGGTTGCAAGCGCGACTGCAGAGCGTGGAGTCCTGGGTTCGGTTCCCGGGTTGGGCGAAGTGTCATTGGGTTTTTTCATTAGGAAATTCTCAGTAGCAGCCTGGAGTCTGGATTTGTGCCCGGTTAATGGCAATAGGCTCGCCCACTATTGCACAACACAACTGGCGCAATATGGGTGTCTGCCTATCTGAATACAGGCTTGATGTTTTGTTATTTTGTAGTAAAAAGTAAACAAGTTAGTTATGTTTTGGGTTGCCTACAGAGCGCTGAGATTTCTATGAGGGAATCCGCTGGATGCGGGAGGTGCAGGACCGGTCGTTGTGGCGATGCTTGTGGGAGCCTAAGACCAGCAGTGGACGTCTTTCGGCTAAAATGATGATGATCAAAGTGAAACTTGAATTAAATTTGTTATCTATAGTACGCAATATCCTCTCGTCCAAAATACCGCAGTGTCTCAAGACGTAAGTCTTTGACCAGTGTGTGTTGCCAGTAATTACTTACGGCACTAAGACGTGGTCGCTCACAATAGGCCTGATAAGAAGGCTCAAAGTCGAACAAAGGGCAATGAAGAGGGCTATGCTCGGGAGTATCCCTGCGTGATCGAATCAGAAATGAGGAGATTCGCAGGAGAACGAAAGTAACCGACATAGCCCGAAGAATTGCCAAACTTAAGTGGCAGTGGGCGGGGCACATTGCTCGCAGAACGGATGGTCGATGGGGCAGTAAAGTTCTGGAGTGGCGACCGCGTACTGGAAGGCGCAGCGTGGGTAGGCCCCCCACAAGGTGGACCGACGACCTGGTGAAGGTCGCGGGAATCCGCTGGATGCGGAAGGCGCAGGACCGGTCATTGTGGCGATGCTTGGGGGAGGCCTATGTCCAGCAGTGGACCTCTTTCGGCTGAAATGATGATGATGATGATGATCTATACTAATATTATAAAGAGGAAATGTTTGTTTGTTTGTTCGTAATCGATAAACTCTGAAACTACTGAACTGAGTTTAATCATTCTTTCACCATTAGAAAGCTTCTTAATTCAGAAGTAGCATAGGCTATATCTTATTTCAGTATGCGGGCTAAGCTGCGGGCAAAGTCAAGTTTCTAATGAACCAGCAAGATAACTGAACTATCTCATAACAAGGTTTTCTTTTTTCAGCATCAAACATAATAACCGGCAAAACACTATCAAAACATTACAACAACATTAAAGACAGTTATGCCACACGACTGAAGGAAGCACATAGAAAGTAAGAAACTTTCTGAAAATACAACTTTTCAGAAATGTTTACAGAAATTTACGACATTGGCAGCCTCCAAAATTCATTCAAAAGGAAAGAAAAATTGGAAGAAGATTCACCAAAGACGAAACAATCATGACTCCTCAGCTTATACAAACAGGGCTCAAAAGCATATAGATCTCTAACTCTGCTTATTTCCTGTGTCGGTTTAAGACTAGATAAAACAAAAAGATATTTGAACAGTTTAAGAAAAGGGTCAATAACGTCGTGTATTCTTTCTTCTATTCAATGAAATATCAATAATGTTTCATTATGATTTCAATAGAAAAAGAGATGAGATTACAGGATTTGTTAATAATGGAAGACAAACAAAGAGAAACATAGCTGACCATGCTCTTGTATTTATGTTAGGGAAGTTATGAAAATTACAAACAATCACCGGCTTATACATTTTCCAGAGGAACAACAAGAGGAGATTTAAAACTTTTATTAACAAAATATTATAACCGAATTGCAGTCATGTGGATTGAATGTGCTTGCAACTGTCTGTGACCAGGGGAATGTAAATGTTATGTACTGTAAACGAATTGATAGAAGAAACTTGTGTTAATTATATAATTAACACAAGTTCTTATATAAGAAGAATACAAATTTTCAAGGATCAAGTATTTGTAATAAATGGAAAGGTATTCATGCCCCTTTTTGATCCCCCGCACTTAATCAAAGGGATTAGGAATAATTTTATTATGAAGGATTTGCAGTGCACTATAGACAAGTTAAAATTGAAAAATGGGACCACTTAATTAAACTTCATCCCTCACATAAAGAAATCAGATTAATGAAAAATCTTACGGAAGCTCACATTAACCCCCAAAATGAAGGTTAAGATGGCAACCCAAATATTCAGTCGAACTGTTGCTACCAATATGGGATACTTAGCTGGTGAGTAGTTATTATAAGCAGTATCATATTCGTGAGCTTAATTACCTAAAGTCAATGATTTATTTTGTTTATCCACCAGCAAACAGGCAAATATCTACCTGATTCAAATCCAAACTAATATACTAAAATCAAAAGTAACTCTCTCTGTTTCTTTATTACGTTTTCACGCTACGCGTGAACCGATTTTGAGGAAACGTGGTACAGAGATAGTCTGGAACCCGGAGAACAACCTAGCTACTTTTTATACTGCGAAGATAAAAAAAAACCTGCTGAATGGCGATAACGTCTTTGTGTGATAAAACGAATTACGCGAGTGCGAAGCAGTGGGCAGAAGCTAGTAATTAATAAACCAAACTAACCTTCAAAGTTTTGAACACCAATCATCTGATCACTGGTTATAAGCAATTGTAATTTGCTGTTTGTTGACCATCCCTCGAAATTTATTTAAAAGTCATATTTTTAGTTTTATTTCTACTTTTTCAGATAAAAGAATACTTCCAGTGGAGTGCAAAAATACCGCCGAAGTATTGCTGGTTTTCGATGAACTCTTCGAATCTATGGATGGCAGTCATGATAACTCGAAAAAAAGCAGCGGAAAAGTTATTTATCTTAAAAGCTTTCTCACACCTAAATCTGATCATAGTAAGGTATGGGCAAGGGCAAGAAAAGTATTAAAATGTAATAAAAATGAAAATTATACTATAACAATTTTGTAACAGTACCGTAAACTGCCCTAACTTGGCCCACAAGCCCTACTTTGCCTAGTTGTTTTTTTAGTAATTTATAATAGCTATGATTTCCGTACTTGGGGAGATTTAAAAACTATGACAACGCTAACTTTTAGTTCAGTTATAAAGTGTCAGTGCGTGTAAAAATTAAGTTAATTCGTTAGGCAAAGTAGGGCTTGTGGGCAAAGTTAGGGCATTTTACGGTAATCATTTTCAACTTTTTGACTTGCCCAGACCGCAGAAGTGATTCGACAGTTTTTTTTTAGTTCTGTATGAGATTTTACATACAACATTCGGCTGTTGCCGTGATGTGAATACGTTGTTGACTGGCATCAGGACATAAAATTCGGACAAAGAAGATACTGTGAAAGAACTAGCAATTGAATATTATAAAAAAAACGTATTTGCAAATCATAACACCGCATTTGTTTATGACTGTACAGAGAAATATATCAGTGCAGCGTGTACGGTAGATGAACACAGTTTAAATTTTATTTATGATATTAAATAAAACGCAGTTTTATGATTTGCATTTTTTTTCAATAGTCTGCATCTTATATCTGATGCTCAGATTGGCAATTAATCTGAGATCCGATGCCATTCTACAACACATTCACACCATGTCACCAGTTATTTATAAAAAATCATTAACAGAACTAATAAAAATTCTGTCAAAGCACTTCTGTTGTCAGGCAAGTCAAAAAGTTATTTCTAAATTCCAATACTGTGTTCGTCAACATCTTACAATCGCAATCAATTCAATTACATCTTACAATGTAACTGTTATTTTAAGTATTATAAAAACCTGAACGCGAGAACCCTGGTACCATAACACAATATATACCTTGGGTACCAGAGTTCATCAAAACACTTCTTTTTCACACTTTTTTTTTTGGGTTATATTGTGATAAGTCTTATATTATCTAAATAATATTATTTATTACTTTAAGTGTCGCATTCAGAATGATTTAACATTAAGCTTTATTTAAAAACCAATGTAAAGACATTTTATTTAATAGTGACGAAACCGACCTGAATTATTATGTTTTTCTACCTTTAAATTGCTCACCTACCCTTCCGAACACACGTTAAAGATGTTTTCTGCGTTACAAGATGTGGTAACAGCTAATTCAAAAAGAAAAAGTGATTTACCTTGCATAAAGAATTATACTAATCGATTTTATTGATTTGCTCAGACCACAGAAGTGATTTGACAGAATTTTGGTTTGAGTTCTGTATAAGTTTTTTTTAATAAATGACAACGGTGATGTTCTAATGTGTAATGTTTGTGTAACGTTGTTGACTAGCATCAGGACAGACAAAGAAGATGTGAAATAACTGGCTATTGAATATTATAATAAAGCTTGTAAAACTACATTAAATTTGCAAACCATAATACTGCATTTTATTGTATATCCCAAATTACACCTAAGTTAAAGCTCTAAATGAGATTTTGTGTAATAAAACTAATAACTAGGTGAGGTAAATTAAATTAAATACCTCACCTAGTTGTTAGTTTTATTGCACAAAATCTCATTTAGAGCTGAAATAATTGTTCTAAAGGTTATTGTAGGGGTCATGCGAGGTCACATATACCTACTATAGTTATAGGTATGTATATAGCACGTTGTAGTTCCAGAAATCAACACCGGAGGCGCTCCTATCGCCTTTTTGACTGATTACTCTATTCTCAGCTATATAATGTACTCTGTGGCACAGACTAACAGCTATATAATGTACTCTGTGCAGACTAAGAAGTGTACTGTCAACGTGACGCCATTTTAATTTTTCATCAATCAAAGAGATTTTTTTTTTTAATTTATTCATGACCATGGATACATGTCCTTCAGTCGTAATCATAGAACATATTATACTTGTAAAGTGATGGAAATTTTACTAGGTTTCTGAGGGGATGATGAAATAATACGAAAGTCATGTTTTTCAACTTTGTACCATTTATCCACACTTGTACACGTTAACGAGCACTTTACATTTAATAATCCACCATTATTACATATTAACACTCGAAGAAACACAAATTTTGGAAAATAATAAAAAATCCACAACACGATCTTTACGAATTTTCCCGCCAACCACTGAAAGAGAATATAATTAGTAAGGCTCGTTTTACAGAAGCTTCCTCAAGTACAGTTTAAACTCCAATCACCTGATCACTACTTAAGGATAGAATCGTTACTTGAGTATCGGTCTTATTCCAGAACGGTAATTATAAACTTTAATTCAACAACAAAACACACGAATTTGACCTGAAATATAATAGAAATCTCTACTCAAGCGTAGTCTGGACCACGCTTGAGTGATTACAGATCAAATATCTGCCCAAATACCCAAACAGGTGACAATATAAAACGAAACTAAACTCAGCTGAACTGTGATCAACAAATCTCTGCTTGAGGGACGTTCTAAAATCAAAGCTCAACTTAAAACTAGTTTTAAACAGAGATCAACGCTTGAGTATCCTTCTGGAATACGGGCCTAAGGCCCATATTACAGAAGCTGCCTCAAGTACAGTTTAAACTCCAATCACCTGATCACTACTTAAGTATAGAATCGTTACTTGAGAATCGGCCTTATTCCAGAACGGTAGTTATAAAGTTTAATTCAACAACATAACACATGAATTTGACCTGAAATTGAATAGAAATCTCTACTCAAGCGTAGTCTGGACCATACTAGAGTAATTACATATCAAATCTCTGCTCAAATACCGAAACCAACCGAAACAGATGACAGTATAAAACAAAACTAAACTCAGCTGAACTGTGATCAACAAATCTATGATATGAGCCTTAGGCCAGTATTACAGAACGATACTCAAGCATTGATCTCTGTTTAAAACTAGTTTAAAGTTGAGCTTTGATTTTAGAACTTTCCTCAAGCAGAGATTTGTTGATCACAGTTCAGCTGAGTTTAGTTTTGTTTTATACTGTCACCTGTTTCGGTATTTGAGATGAGATTTGATCTGTAATCACTCTAGTGTGGTCCAGACTACGCTTGAGTAGAGATTTCTATTATATTTCAGGTCAAATTCATGTGTTATGTTGTTGAATTAAAGTTTCTAATTACCGTTCTGGAATAAGACCGATACTCAAGTAACGATTCTATCCTTAAGTAGTGATCAGGTGATTGGAGTTTAAACTGTACTTGAGGAAGCTTCTGTAATATGGGCCTTAGTATTTTTCATGTATTTTTCATTTAAAAATTTAGTGATGGGCGTACGTGATTATAAGTAAACGATATATCGATAATTAGTTTTATAATCAATCTTGTAAACGTTTTTTTTTTAAATACTAGTTTTTGAGGAAGAATGAGGAGCATGTTACGAGGAAAGTTTTAAGTATGAATGTGGATGGCTGTAAGAAAAGAGGCACAGGCAGACCGAGGAAAACATGGATGGATTGTGTGAAAGATGATATGAATAGAAAGAAAGTGAACCCGTGTCGGCTGATAGAGATGTATGGAAGAAAAATACATGCTGGCCGAACCCAAATAAATTGGCATAAGGGCAGGAGGATGATGACTAGTTTTTGAGCAAAGATAGTAAAATAAGTTAGACTTTGATATTGTGTCCAAAGAAATACAGAACCGTTTGTGTGAACGCCCGGACTCCCAGATGATCGCTTTGAGCTGTAGACGGGCAATATTACTGAACGCGCCCCTAACGTCTGATTATTTCAACTTGTCACTTTGTCACAGGTCACAGTTTTCACTTGTCAATTCAATGTCATTGATTTGTTATTTGATAATTTGGTTTTGAAGCTTGAATTTATTATTATTGTGCGAAAAAATTAAATTCCATTGTTCTAAACATATCAGAGGCAGAAAAACTATAATTTAAGTTAATTATGTCGATAACAACGTTGGTACGTTTCACAGTTGAGTAAAAAATACAAATGTTTCGATCGGCATAGTGATACTATTTCTGTTATTTTCAGTATTATACGCAATTGAAGAGGGAAAATGCTCACGAAGACTCTATTTGGTGTTGTGGATGGAGTAAAATAGACCATGAAAAACCTAAGGAACCTGAAAACGAGAATATTGAACCCGCACAGTGAGTTTTTATAACCTTATACCTAATTGTCATGTTATCAGACAAGCTGGAGTTTAGTATTGTATTGTACATCATAATGATGTACACATAGTTTATCATTTGCACGAACACTGTTCAGAATATAGCAGACACAGGTTTAAGTTTCTATGAATTACACATGCATGTACATGGCGCTAAAATGGCAATACAGTTACAATCTTAATGCTGCTTCTTTCTTAGTTATTAAGAAAAATACCCCATTAATCATTGAGCTCTGTTCAACAAAAATAAAACGGTAAACAGTGTGTTTTTTTTTTTTTCAGAGATTCAGACCATGAGCCCAGTTCTGAAAACTACATGATCACAGGAGGGCTTGATGACTTGATCAAAGTGTGGCAGTTTGAGAATGGCAAGCTTGAGGAGAAGCATCAGTTGGAGGGTCACTCACTTGGAGTCATCTCAGTGGCTGTCAGTCCTGATGGAAAAAGTGAGTTGTGGTGCTACATGTTCCATTACAGATTTGATGTGAAGTGTAGAAGTGAATCACTTTCATTCTGGGGTGGGCTAGTAGGTTTCTGAGGAAGGCTAAACCACTTATGCCTATGTAGGTATGTATGTTGTCAAAGTGAACAAGATTGTTCCCGTATCAGATTAGAATTAGAGATAATAACTTCTTAGGTTTTTGCTATCACTACACATTATAATAAAACAAAGTTTAACCGGATTAAATCGCGTATATATTTAAATTGGTTTCCCTGACGTTTCGTTTCGTTTTATGTGTTTGTTTTTTTTTGTTGTTAGACGCTTGTCATCTTAGTCTACCTGCGACCACGAAATGCTGCAAAGCTTTCGAAACGTCAGGGAAACCAATTTAAATAATATACGCGATTTAATCCGGTTAAACCTTGTTAGGGTTCCGAAGTCCTACAAGGAACCCTTATAGTTTCATCATGTCCGTCCGTCTGTCCGTCTGTCCTAATCCTTTACAGCCTAATAACTTCTACAGTTATAAACATAAGTAAATGAAATTTTGTTAAAAAATAGCCTGCA